>JBBGZY010002502.1:0-729420 GCA_037952925.1 Lithobates clamitans | reverse complement strand
ATGGAGGGACATCTCTGAGGAACGTTTCCAACACCTTGTTGTATCTATGCCACCAAGAATGAAGGCAAAAGGGGGTCTAATCCATTACTAGCAAGGTGTACCTAATAAAAGGGGTCTAACCCACTACTAGCAAGGGGGACCTAATAAAGGGGGTCCAACCCTCTACTAGCAAGGTGTACCTAATAAAAGGGGGTCTAACCCACTACTAGCAAGGTGGGCCTAATAAAGTGGCCGGTGAGGGTAGGTACCAGCACAGAATAAAGCCCACCTCCTCGCTGCCATGTATATACATCTGGTGGGGAAGAGGTTAAGAAATGACAATTGTTCCTCATACACGGTGCTTTAGCAGAGTGAACGTCTTCCGGTTTGCATTAGGCATCAGGTTCAGTTTCAGGGACATCTTAGCTGTAGGTGGACGGGCCGGGCCGGCATCTGGCTGGTCCTATCTCTCTGTCAGCATTGCGATTGGAGCCGAGCGGCGGGAGTTTTGGGAAGGGGGGATTCGCTTTCCTGGAAAAGGGATCGCCGTCTCCAGACTCACATTGGCTACAAGAAGCTGCCTGACCTCAATAGACTCGGCTGAGCCGCGGAAGCCTTGAATTGTCATTTAGCGCCGGGGACTCCCCGGGGGGAAGAGAAAGAACTTCACAATGATACATTCCCTATTCATTTTCTGTATTCCAGGAACGCTCTACAACCTGCGAAGAGATGAAGACCACATGGAAAAAAATCCTCCCAACCATTCCGAGGAGCGAAGAGGAAGTGCTCAGAACATTCCGAAACACACAGATTGGGTGACATCGGTGACATTGTATCCAATGACAGCCGACATTCTACCCTTATCAGGGATGCCGATAAATTGCAAATCTTCAAACCTGCCCCCCACCCGCTGTGCCCCCCTCCACCTGCCTTGCCCCCCACCCCGCTGTGCCCCAATCCACCCGCTGTGCCCCTCTCCACCCACTGTACCCCCCTCCACCCGCCTTGCCCCCCACCTGCTGTGCCCCCCACCCGCTGTGCCCCCCTCCACCCACCTTGCCCCCCACCCGCTGTGCCCCCCTCCACCCGCTGTGCCCCCCACCCGCTGTGCCCCCCTCCACCCACCTTGCCCCCCACCCGCTGTGCCCCCCTCCACCCGCTGTGCCCCCCTCCACCCGCTGCACCCCCCTCCACCCGCCTTGCCCCCCACTAGGGTTGCCACATCATCCCTTTAATCCAGGACACATATTAATTACACAGCTTCTGTGGCTGATTAAGGTGGTAATTAAACTCACTTGGTGCCTTATCTGCATTAAATCAGCCTCAGAACCTGTGGAATTCCATATGTGTCCTGGATTAAAGGGATGATGTGGCAACCCTACCCCCCCACCCACTGTGCCCCCCACCCGCTGTGCCCGCCTCCACCCGCTGTGCCCGCCACCCGCTGTGCCCCTCTCCACCCGCTGTGCCCCCACCCACCTTGCCCCCCACCTGCTGTGCCCCCCTCCACCCGCTGTGCTGACTGATGGGTCCGGTGTGTCCTGCTTGGAAAGTTCTTCTATTGGTTGGATTACTGGGGCCTGGAGGTCATTTAATTCCACTTATATTGTGGAAGCCAGTAGTATTTTGGGTTTGTCCTGGGCAAGAGTAAAATCGTGCACCCCCCCCCAATCTAAATTTGTCCCACTTCTTCCTGTTTACGATCCACCCCTCCACCTCGTCCTACGAGAGCTCCACCTATTCAGAAGTGGGGGGGAGAGAGAGAGGAGGGGGGAGAGGAAAAGAGGGGGGAGAGAGAGGAGGAGGAGAGAGAGAAAGAGGAGGGGGGAGAGAGAGAGAGAAGAGAGGGGAGAGAGAGAAGAGAGGGGAGAGAGAGAAGAGAGGGAGAGAGAGAGAAGAGAGGAGAGAGAGAGAGAGAGAGACAGAGAGAGAGAGAGAGGGGGGGAGAGAGAAGAGAGGAGAGAGAGAGAGAGAGAGAGAGAGAGAGAGGGAGAGAGAGAGAGGGGGGGAGAGAGAAGAGAGGGGAGGGAGAGGGGGGAGAGAGAGAAAGGAGGGGGAGAGAGAGAAGAGAGGAGAGAGGGGGGAGAGAGAGAGAGGGAGAGAGAAGAGGGGAGGAGAGGGGGAGAGAGAGGGGGGAGAGAGAGAGAGAGGGGGGAGAGAGAGAGAGAGAGAGAGAGAGAGAGAGAGAGGGGGAGAGAGAGAGGGGAGGAGAGAGAGAGGGGGAGGGAGAGAGAGAGAGGGAGAGAGAGAGAGAGAGAGAGAGAGGAGAGAGAGAGGAGAGGGAGAGAGAGAGAGGGGAGAGAGAGAGAGAGAGAGAGTGGGGAAGAGGCTACAGGAGGTAGAGAGGGGAGAGAGGGGACGAAAGGGGAGAGGAGAGAGGGGGTGGGGGAGATAGAAAGAGGAGTTTCCCGCCCCACCCCTCCCAGACCCCAGAAAACCATCTTTCGAAATCCATGACTATCCATCACTACAGATGTTGCATGGATTACAGGGCCAGAAAGTACTGCAGCAAAGCAATTGGCATTTCCAGGAGAATGCTAGCCGTGCTGCCGCATTTCCTCAGTACTGTATTTTTTAAAGAGAAAAAAATTATGAGGGGTTCCCACCATCCCTGTGCTGAGTTCCTGGGTCTGTACACCCGCTGTGCCCATTATGAGGGGTTCTCACCATCCCTGTGCTGAGTTCCGGGGTCTGTACACCCGCTGTGCCCATTATGAGGGGTTCCCACCATCCCTGTGCTGAGTTCCAAGGTCTGTACACCCGCTGTGCCCATTATGAGGGGTTCCCACCATCCCTGTGCTGAGTTCCCGGGTCTGTACACCCGCTGTGCCCATTATGAGGGGTTCCCACCATCCCTGTGCTGAGTTCCCAGGTCTGTACACCCGCTGTGCCCATTATGAGGGGTTCCCACCATCCCTGTGCTGAGTTCCTGGGTCTGTACACCCGCTGTGCCCATTATGAGGGGTTCCCACCATCCCTGTGCTGAGTTCCAAGGTCTGTACACCCGCTGTGCCCATTATGAGGGGTTCCCACCATCCCTGTGCTGAGTTCCCGGGTCTGTACACCCGCTGTGCCCATTATGAGGGGTTCCCACCATCCCTGTGCTGAGTTCCCAGGTCTGTACACCCGCTGTGCCCATTATGAGGGGTTCCCACCATCCCTGTGCTGAGTTCCCGGGTCTGTACACCCGCTGTGCCCATTATGAGGGGTTCCCACCATCCCTGTGCTGAGTTCCCGGGTCTGTACACCCGCTGTGCCCATTATGAGGGGTTCCCACCATCCCTGTGCTGAGTTCCCGGGTCTGTACACCCGCTGTGCCCATTATGAGGGGTTCCCACCATCCCTGTGCTGAGTTCCTGGGTCTGTACACCCGCTGTGCCCATTATGAGGGTTCCCACCATCCCTGTGCTGAGTTCCCGGGTCTGTACACCCGCTGTGCCCATTATGAGGGGTTCCCACCATCCCTGTGCTGAGTTCCCAGGTCTGTACACCCGCTGTGCCCATTATGAGGGGTTCCCACCATCCCTGTGCTGAGTTCCCGGGTCTGTACACCCGCTGTGCCCATTATGAGGGGTTCCCACCATCCCTGTGCTGAGTTCCCGGGTCTGTACACCCGCTGTGCACATTATTTAACACTTCCTCCTCCTTCTGCATAGTTACAATGTACAGTCTGATCACTGGGGGAGGGGAGACTAAGGAAATATCAGTGTTCCCTTTTCTCCCGGCTCTGGTATATTATAGGAAGTCCGGCACATGGAATGTAAATGTAGTAACAGATTGTAGTCTCCCTTCTCTGAGCGGCTGTAAAATAACTCAGCAGTCGCTCCTCTCATGTGTGGTTGAGGACGCGGCCCTCCCGGTCTCCTCCATACATCCCAGAACAATCCCAATCTTCCAACGAGTTCAGCAGCTGGGGACGGGGGTGACGTTGCTCGGGAGGCTTTATATCGATTTTCACATCTCTGGCTCGCAGGAAAGATTATTATGTCTCAGACACAACAGTCTGTGAGCGCGCTGCGTGGGCGAGCGCAGGTGGGTGTTCTGCGTCCTCTGAGCTCCAGACAAACACACAATCCATTTCATAGGAAGTTCCGGGATCTCCGGTAATCCAATCCCCATTGTGCGCCCGCAAGCGGGAAATGGCCGTTATCGCACGCCTGGCAAAGCGGGGGCCCCAGGAACATTGCACTGATACCGATGGTGACCACTTTAATAAATATCTGGACTATATGCTGGGCCGGGGCTACGGCTGGGCAAACTAGGAAGACGCCTACGGCACACTCCCACCTAGGGCACACTCCCACCTAGGGCACACTCTTACCTAGGGCACACTCCCCCCTAGGGCACACTCCCACCTAGGGCACACTCCCCCCTAGGGCACACTCCCCCCTAGGGCACACACCCCCCAGGGCACACTCCCACCTAGGGCACACTCCCACCTAGGGCACACTCCCCCCTAGGGCACACTCCCCCGTAGGGCACACTCCCACCTAGGGCACACTCCCACCTAGGGCACACACCCCCCTAGGGCACACACCCCCCTAGGGCACACTCCCCCCTAGGGCACACTCCCCCCTAGGGCACACTCCCCCCTAGGGCACACACCCCCCAGGGCACACTCCCCCCTAGGGCACACTCCCCCCTAGGGCACACTCCCACCTAGGGCACACTACCACCTAGGGCACACACCCCCCAGGGCACACTCCCACCTAGGGCACACTCCCACCTAGGGCACACTCCCCCCTAGGGCACACTCCCACCTAGGGCACACTCCCACCTAGGGCACACTCCCCCCTAGGGCACACTCCCACCTAGGGCACACTCCCCCCTAGGGCACACTCCCACCTAGGGCACACTCCCACCTAGGGCACACTCCCCCCTAGGGCACACTACCACCTAGGGCACACACCTCCCAGGGCACACTCCCCCCTAGGGCACACTCCCACCTAGGGCACACTCCCCCCTAGGGCACACACCTCCCAGGGCACACTCCCACCTAGGGCACACTCCCACCTAGGGCACACTCCCACCTAGGGCACACTCCCCCCTAGGGCACACTCCCACCTAGGGCACACTCTTACCCAGGGCACACTCCCCCTAGGGCACACTCCCCCCTAGGGCACACTCCCACCTAGGGCACACTCCCACCTAGGGCACACTCCCCCCTAGGGCACACTCCCCCCTAGGGCACACTCCCACCTAGGGCACACTCCCACCTAGGGCACACTCCCCCCTAGGGCACACACCTCCCAGGGCACACTCCCACCTAGGGCACACTCCCACCTAGGGCACACTCCCACCTAGGGCACACTCCCCCCTAGGGCACACTCCCACCTAGGGCACACTCTTACCCAGGGCACACTCCCCCTAGGGCACACTCCCCCCTAGGGCACACTCCCACCTAGGGCACACTCCCACCTAGGGCACACTCCCACCTAGGGCACACTCCCACCTAGGGCACACTCCCCCCTAGGGCACACTCCCCCCTAGGGCACACTCCCCCTAGGGCACACTCCCCCCTAGGGCACACTCCCACCTAGGGCACACTCCCCCCTAGGGCACACTCCCACCTAGGGCACCGCCACAGCCGCAGGTCTTAATCCTTCCAAGAATCGAGGAACAGAGTTCAGAAACATTTTCCTCAATAAACAACCAAAGAAGCATAAAAAACATTCCTCTCTTGGTTTTGACTTTATTAAAATGAAAAACTCAGATTCACAACACTTCCATGGACTTACAACCAGACTAACTATGTAATTCTATGTAACTATATATGTAATTCTATGTAACTATGTATGTAACTATGTAAATACATGAAATAAATAATACAAGTGCTTTTTAACCCCCCCTGCTCATTATTCAATCCACACAAGGGCATAGCCCTCTAACAAGACAACCACCCCCCCCCAGTTGGTCGGTGGGCCGGCAACACCCCCTCCTACCCCAGCCGGCTCGTGGGCTCCTATGGGCGGGTTGTGGGCTCCTATGGGCGGGTTGTGGGCTCCTATGTGAGAATTGTGGGGTCCTATGGGCCTTTTTTCACACTGTAAGTATTCAGAGTTCAGGGGTCAGGATTAAGTAACGCACAGAGTTCAGAGGTCAGGATTAAGTAACGCACAGAGTTCAGAGGTCAGGATTAAGTAACGCACAGAGTTCAGGGGTCAGGATTAAGTAATGCACAGAGTTCAGGGGTCAGGATTAAGTAACGCACAGATTTCGGGGGTCAGGATTAAGTAACGCACAGAGTTCAGGGGTCAGGATTAAGTAACGCACAGAGTTCAGGGGTCAGGATTATGTAACACACAGAGTTCAGGGGTCAGGATTAAGTAACGCACAGAGTCCAGGGGTCAGGATTAAGTAACACACAGAGTTCAGGGGTCAGGATAAAGTAACGCACAGAGTCCAGAGGTCAGGATTAAGTAACGCACAGAGTTCAGGGGTCAGGATTAAGTAACACACAGAGTTCAGGGGTCAGGATTAAGTAACACACAGAGTTCAGAGGTCAGGATTAAGTAATGCACAGAGTCCAGGGGTCAGGATTAAGTAATGCACAGAGTTTGGGGGTCAGGATTAAGTAACGCACAGAGTTCGGGGGTCAGGATTAAGTAACGCACAGAGTTCAGGGGTCAGGATTAAGTAACACACAAAGTTCAGGGGTCAGGATTAAGTAACGCACAGAGTTCGGGGGTCAGGATTAAGTAACGCACAGAGTTCAGGGGTCAGGATTAAGTAACACACAGAGTTCAGGGGTCAGGATTAAGTAACACACAGAGTTCAGAGGTCAGGATTAAGTAACGCACAGAGTTCAGGGGTCAGGATTAAGTAACGCACAGAGTTCAGAGGTCAGGATTAAGTAACGCACAGAGTTCAGGGGTCAGGATTAAATAACGCACAGAGTTCAGAGGTCAAGATTAAGTAACACACAGAGCTCAGAGGTCAGGATTAAGTAACACACAGAGTTCAGAGGTCAGGATTAAGTAATGCACAGAGTCCAGGGGTCAGGATTAAGTAACACACAGAGTTCAGAGGTCAGGATTATGTAACGCACAGAGTTCGGGGGTCAGGATTAAGTAACGCACAGAGTTCAGGGGTCAGGATTAAGTAACGCACAGAGTTCAGGGGTCAGGATTAAGTAACACACAGAGTTCAGAGGTCAGGATTAAGTAACACACAGAGTTCAGAGGTCAGGATTAAGTAATGCACAGAGTCCAGGGGTCAGGATTAAGTAAAGCACAGAGTTCGGGGGTCAGGATTAAGTAACGCACAGAGTTCAGGGGTCAGGATTAAGTAACACACAGAGTTCAGGGGTCAGGATTAAGTAACGCACAGAGTTCGGGGGTCAGGATTAAGTAACGCACAGAGTTCAGAGGTCAGGATTACGTAACACACAGAGTTCAGAGGTCAGGATTAGGTAACACACAGAGTTCAGGGGTCAGGATTAAGTAACGCACAGAGTTCGGGGGTCAGGATTAAGTAACGCACAGAGTTCAGAGGTCAGGATTACGTAACACACAGAGTTCAGAGGTCAGGATTAGGTAACACACAGAGTTCAGGGGTCAGGATTAAGTAACACACAGAGTTCAGAGGTCAGGATTACGTAACACACAGAGTTCAGGGGTCAGGATTAGGTAACGCACAGAGTTTGGGGGTCAGGATTAAGTAACGCACAGAGTTCAGAGGTCAGGATTACGTAACACACAGAGTTCAGGGGTCAGGATTAAGTAACACACAGAGTTCAGAGGTCAGGATTAAGTAACGCACAGAGTCCAGGGGTCAGGATTAAGTAAAGCACAGAGTTCGGGGGTCAGAATTAAGTAACGCACAGAGTTCAGAGGTCAGGATTACGTAACACACAGAGTTCAGGGGTCAGGATTAAGTAACACACAGAGTTCAGAGGTCAGGATTAAGTAACACACAGAGTTCAGAGGTCAGGATTAAGTAATGCACAGAGTCCGGGGGTCAGGATTAAGTAACGCACAGAGTTCAGAGGTCAGGATTACGTAACACACAGAGTTCAGGGGTCAGGATTAAGTAATGTACAGAGCTCAGAGGTCAGGATTAAGTAACACACAGAGTTCAGGGGTCAGGATTAAATAACGCACAGAGTTCAGAGGTCAAGATTAAGTAACACACAGAGCTCAGAGGTCAGGATTAAGTAACACACAGAGTTCAGAGGTCAGGATTAAGTAATGCACAGAGTCCAGGGGTCAGGATTAAGTAAAGCACAGAGTTCGGGGGTCAGGATTAAGTAACGCACAGAGTTCAGGGGTCAGGATTAAATAACACACAGAGTTCAGAGGTCAGGATTAGGTAACACACAGAGTTCAGGGGTCAGGATTAAGTAACACACAGAGTTCAGAGGTCAGGATTACGTAACACACAGAGTTCAGGGGTCAGGATTAAGTAACGCACAGAGTTTGGGGGTCAGGATTAAGTAACGCACAGAGTTCAGAGGTCAGGATTACGTAACACACAGAGTTCAGGGGTCAGGATTAAGTAACACACAGAGTTCAGAGGTCAGGATTAAGTAATGCACAGAGTCCAGGGGTCAGGATTAAGTAAAGCACAGAGTTCGGGGGTCAGAATTAAGTAACGCACAGAGTTCAGAGGTCAGGATTACGTAACACACAGAGTTCAGGGGTCAGGATTAAGTAACACACAGAGTTCAGAGGTCAGGATTAAGTAACACACAGAGTTCAGAGGTCAGGATTAAGTAATGCACAGAGTCCGGGGGTCAGGATTAAGTAAAGCACAGAGTTCGGGGGTCAGGATTAAGTAACGCACAGAGTTCGGGGGTCAGGATTAAGTAACACACAGAGTTCAGGGGTCAGGATTAAGTAACACACAGAGTTCAGAGGTCAGGATTACGTAACACACAGAGTTCAGGGGTCAGGATTAAGTAACGCACAGAGTTCAGGGGTCAGGATTATGTAACACACAGAGTTCAGGGGTCAGGATTAAGTAACACACAGAGTTCAGGGGTCAGGATTAAGTAATGTACAGAGTTTGGGGGTCAGGATTAAGTAACGCACAGAGTTCAGAGGTCAGGATTACGTAACACACAGAGTTCAGGGGTCAGGATTAAGTAATGTACAGAGTTTGGGGGTCAGGATTAAGTAACGCACAGAGTTCAGGGGTCAGGATTAAGTAACGCACAGAGTTCGGGGGTCAGGATTAAGTAACGCACAGAGTTCAGAGGTCGGGATTAAGTAACACACAGAGTTCAGAGGTCAGGATTACGTAACACACAGAGTTCAGGGGTCAGGATTACGTAACACACAGAGTTCAGGGGTCAGGATTAAGTAATGCACAGAGTTCAGAGGTCAGGATTATGTAACACACAGAGTTCAGGGGTCAGGATTAAGTAAAGCACAGAGTTCGGGGGTCAGGATTAAGTAACGCACAGAGTTCAGAGGTCAGGATTATGTAACACACAGAGTTCAGGGGTCAGGATTACGTAACACACAGAGTTCAGGGGTCAGGATTAAGTAATGCACAGAGTACAGTAGGAGGGCTCTTCAAAAACTTTCCTCACTTTTTCTTAACTAAGTTATATATATATAAAAGTGCGGAAACTTTTTGGAGACCCCTCATATTTTTTTTCGGGCAAGCGGTGCGAGTCCCTGAATGTGACCTGGTATCAGCCTCTTGTACAGCAGAGCTCAGACTGGGGGAAGGGAGAAGCCGTGCGCAGAGCCACTCGAGGAGCATACGGAGAAAAATGGGTTTATCATCCTCCTGCTTCTCTTTTCACTGTCCAATCACAGGCTGTGTGCAGAGGAATTGGCGTGAGCCATGCTGACCATTAGTGATGAGCTCAGACGTGTTCAGATCCAGCTGAGGGAGACTTCAAGGAAACCGTCACTGTATTGGGCCAATCATCTGTGGCTGGGGCATTCCCTGCAACCCACGTGTATACAGGGAGGGGGGGGGGGGGCGTATACAAGGGATGAGCAAGGTTGGGGGAGGCCCTACCCAAGTATGATTGGCCCAGTGCAGTGACGGCGTCCTGGTGGGCCCACTTACGACTGAGCTCATCCCTAATCATTTAAGCCAGAAGACTAAGGACATCTAGTGGTGGAAATGAATTACTGCATGGGTCATCTCCGTTTTGCAGGTGAGTATTGCAGCGATAGTTGCTTTCTGAATGTTTATCTTTTAATGGATCTTTGCTTTAAATGTGGACTTGCAGATGCATGAATGTCCCAAAACGACAGCCTGCAAGGTGGGATGCGGCCTCGCGGGTCCTCGGCCTCTCTCCGGTGATCCTCATCAGTCTCACAACCTGTAATTACCCTCCTCCCACTAGCACAGGGTGCTCATTTCATGGCGGTATTTTTACCCTGGCTCAGGCCCTATTCTGCGGACAGGCTGTCATTTGCCTCCATATCCGTTTCCTGTGTCTGTGTATTCCCAGAGCGCAGGTCGGTGGAACATGTTCAATGTTCATCTCAAACTCATCAATCATTCCGCAGCTAATTCTGGGGATACGCGGACCTATAAACAAGCACAGCGCAATATATACAAAGATATCAGCTATAAACATTATAAAAATACATCCCCCCCACCACCACCACTAATTATCCCTTTAACCCGATGGTCCATGGTTCAGCCACTGATAAGACACAGGACATTATCCTATCAACTCTGCACTAATGTATCCAATCCCAGGGCCGGGGGGGGGATGGGGGGGGGGGGGGGGCGAACGTCTCATTAAATCCTCATTAAAGAAAATGTTTTTAGTTCCTTCTGTTTATGTGCGAGGTTATATATATATTTTTTTACATTTGAATCATCTCTAATTTACAGTATTTTTTTTATTTTTTTTATCTGCAGCGCCGCATACTTTGTACCTGCAGAGCTTTAATATATAAAAATTGAAGATATATATTTATCTTTATTTTTTTAATATTATATTTATTATATATTTATTTTTATTTATAAATAAGATCAGAAGCATTAAGATGTGACGCAGGAAGGCAAAGGATGAAACCAAATATTACATGAAAACACAAGTGATTTTAGCAAAAAAATAAATAAAATAGTATTTTTTCCCAGAGAAGGGTTGACCATTGGAGGTCCAGAGAGGTCTTCGAGTCGGGGCCTTCTTAATGCATGGGCACTGCCCAGGGGCCCCAGGTGATTGGGGGCCCCATCCCATGATAATCCTGCATTATATCATACTTGCCAACTGTCCCGGATTTGCTGGGACAGTCAGGTATTTTTCCAAGCTGTCCCAGGATGGCCGTGTCCCAGAACCTGTACTATGCCCTTCTGATCCCCCCTGTACTGTGCCCTTCTGATCCCCCCTGTACTGTGCCCTTCTGATCCCCCCTGTACTGTGCCCTTCTGATCCCCCCTGTACTATGCCCTTCTGATCCACCCTGTACTGTGCCCTTCTAATACCCCCTGTACTGTGCCCCTCTGATCCCCCCTGTACTGTGCCCCTCTGATCCCCCCTGTACTGTGCCCCTCTGATCCCCCATACTGTGCCTCTCTGCCTACCCCCTGTACTGTGCCCTTCTGATCCCCCCTGTACTGTGCCCTTCTGATCCCCCCTGTACTGTGCCCTTCTGATCCCCCTGTACTGTGCCCTTCTGATCCCACCTGTACTGTGCTCTTCTGATCCCCCTGTACTGTGCCCTTCTGATCCCACCTGTACTGTGCCCCTCTGATCCCCCCTGTACTGTGCCCCTCTGATCCCCCATACTGTGCCCCTCTGCCTACCCCCTGTACTGTGCCCTTCTGATCCCACCTGTACTGTGCCCTTCTGATCCCCCCTGTACTGTGCCCTTCTGATCCCACCTGTACTGTGCCCTTCTGATCCCCCCTGTACTGTGCCCTTCTGATCCCCCCTGTACTGTGCCCTTCTGATACCCCCTGTACTGTGCCCCTCTGCCTACCCCCTGTACTGTGCCCTTCTGATCCCCCCTGTACTGTGCCCTTCTGATCCCCCTGTACTGTGCCCTTCTGATCCCCCTGTACTGTGCCCTTCTGATCCCCCTGTACTGTGCCCTTCTGATCCCCCTGTGCTGTGCCCTTCTGATCCCCCCTGTACTATGCCCTTCTGATCCACCCTGTACTGTGCCCTTCTAATACCCCCTGTACTGTGCCCCTCTGATCCCCCCTGTACTGTGCCCCTCTGATCCCCCCTGTACTGTGCCCCTCTGATCCCCCCTGTACTGTGCCCCTCTGATCCCCCATACTGTGCCTCTCTGCCTACCCCCTGTACTGTGCCCTTCTGATCCCCCCTGTACTGTGCCCTTCTGATCCCCCCTGTACTGTGCCCTTCTGATCCCCCTGTACTGTGCCCTTCTGATCCCACCTGTACTGTGCTCTTCTGATCCCCCTGTACTGTGCCCTTCTGATCCCACCTGTACTGTGCCCCTCTGATCCCCCCTGTACTGTGCCCCTCTGATCCCCCATACTGTGCCCCTCTGCCTACCCCCTGTACTGTGCCCTTCTGATCCCACCTGTACTGTGCCCTTCTGATCCCCCCTGTACTGTGCCCTTCTGATCCCACCTGTACTGTGCCCTTCTGATCCCCCCTGTACTGTGCCCTTCTGATCCCCCCTGTACTGTGCCCTTCTGATACCCCCTGTACTGTGCCCCTCTGCCTACCCCCTGTACTGTGCCCTTCTGATCCCCCCTGTACTGTGCCCTTCTGATCCCCCTGTACTGTGCCCTTCTGATCCCCCTGTACTGTGCCCTTCTGATCCCCCCTGTACTGTGCTCTTCTGATCCCCCTGTACTGTGCCCTTCTGATCCCACCTGTACTGTGCCCTTCTGATCCCCCCTGTACTGTGCCCTTCTGATCCCCCTGTACTGTGCCCTTCTGATCCCCCCTGTACTGTGCTCTTCTGATCCCCCTGTACTGTGCCCTTCTGATCCCACCTGTACTGTGCCCCTCTGCCTACCCCCTGTACTGTGCTCTTCTGATCCCACCTGTACTGTGCCCTTCTGATCCCCCCTGTACTGTGCCCTTCTGATCCCACCTGTACTGTGCCCTTCTGATCCCCCCTGTACTGTGCCCTTCTGATCCCCCCTGTACTGTGCCCTTCTGATACCCCCTGTACTGTGCTCTTCTGATCCCCCTGTACTGTGCCCTTCTGATCCCACCTGTACTGTGCCCCTCTGCCTACCCCCTGTACTGTGCTCTTCTGATTCCAGTACTGTGCCTTCCTGACACCCCCCCCCCCATAACGTGCCCTTTTGCCTTCCCCCTGTACTTTGCCCTCCCCCTGTACTGTGCCTTCCTGACCCCCCCTTCTTATTCTGTGCCCCTATGCTTCCCCCCTGTACTGTGCCCTTCTAATTCCAGTATTGTGCCCTCCTGATTTACCCCCCACTGTACTGTGCCCCTCTGCCTCCCCCTATACTATGTCTTCCTGACACCCCCATACTGTGCCCCTCTGACTCCCCCTTGTACTGTGCCTTCCTGACCCCCCCAGTACTGTGCCCTTCTGCCTCCCCCCTGTACTGTGCCCTTCTGATTCTCCCTGTACTTTGCCCTTCTGATCCCCCCCGTACTGGGCCCCTCTCCCTTCCCCCTGTACTGTGCTCTTCTGATTCCATTACTGTGTCTTCTTGACACCCCCCATACCGTGCCCCTTTGCCTTCCCCCTGTACTTCCCCCCCTGTACTGTGCCTTCCTGATCCCCCCCCCCACTGTACTGTGCCCCTCTGCTGCCCCCCTATACTATGTCTTCCTGACACCCCCATACTGTGCCCCTCTGACTCCCCCCTGTACTGTGCTTTCTTGCCCCCCCAGTACTGTGCCCCTCTGCCTCCCCCATGTACTGTGCTCTTCTGATCCTAGTATTGTGCCCTCCTGATCCCCCCTGTACTGTGCCCTACTACCCCCCCTATACTCTGCCCCTATGCTTCCCCACTGTACTGCGCCCTTCTAATCCCAGTATTGTGCCCGCCTGATCCCCCCCCTGTACTGTGCCCCTCTGCCACCCCCCTGTTTCCCCCCCCCCCCCCCACTGTGTCTTCCTGACCCCCCTCCCTCGTACTGTGCTTATATACCCCCCCCCCTGTACCATGCCCTTTGTGTTGATTAGTCTTTGATTTATGACATTTTTCTTATTGTTTAAAATCCATTTTAATGAAATTACAAATAAATCTACAGTATGTTTAATTCTATCGACTATCTATAATTTAATTATTGAGAGAAGGTGCATAAATTGGGGCCGGTTGGTAGGGCCCCCAGTACATTACTTTGCCCGGGGGCCCATGATGGTATTAAGACGGGGTTCCTACAAACGTACAACCTTCATGTGACCCTCTTATGACTGCCAGCCCCACCAATGTTTGTACACTGTGGTTTCCGAATAAAATGAAGATTCCTTAAGAGCAACAACCGATGTGCGGATCATCTTTCTACATCACCCACCCATGTTCCTCTCTGTCCTAAACTTCAGAAAATAATAGTTTGTAGCGAATGCAACAAAAAATAAAACTGAATTTTTTCTTGTATAAGGGCTGACCAGTGGAGGTCCAGAAAGGTCTTGGAGTTCCTACAAAATGTACAACCATCGTGTGGCCCCACCAATGTTCCTCCCTGTCTCTAAATTTTAGAAAATAATATTTAGTAGCGAACGCATCAAAAAAACAAAACAAAACGTGGCCCCCGATGTCCGTGTGACGGAGTACGTGGGAAAGAACCCTCACCGGGGATTTATGAACTGGTTAAGCCTATTTCTCATAATGATGAAGGGTGAGTCACACAACAAACGCAAGGTCACCGCTTAACATGTGTGTAGTGTGTCTGGGTGTCAGGAGAGTGAGAACAGGCCCTTCGACAATCCATTACCGAACGTTCAGACTCTGAGTGAGGAGGACACACAAAGCACTGGCCACTCGCAGGAACTCTCCTCAAGGCAAAGTGCCTCCAGGAGACGAGAGGTCAACTCAAGCTTCTCAAATGAAAAACAGGACAGGAGGGGGGAGAGAGGAGAACATTTCTGGGTGGGGGGTGAATCAAAGAGTGGATCAGGTTCAGGAGCTCGGGGAAGTCTCCATAGTAATGTTTGAGAGCAATCATCTCTATTAAAGTTCTCCCAACAGGTTGAAGGCACTTTGACAATTTTGTGGATGAATCTGCTCAGAGGTGAAGCCAGAGGAGCCGGGAAAGAAGCTTTTCTTTGCACCCTAATGATTTCCAATAGGGTGGCCTTTCTCTACTGGGGTTCCATGGAGCTTTAAGGAGGAGCTCGACAAATCCCAGGCGTTGGGTCGCTATGGCGACAAGAAATTGCGCCCTGGCACCCCGCATGTGCCCCCCCACCCCGATATGTATCCCGGGCTCTGTTTGCCCGTCTGCGGGCTTAGCAGGTGCCGTTGGGTAGAGGTGAGGGAGGAGAGAGGTCCTTCTTGCTGTAGACCCGGATGTGACGTGTACTACGGCACTTCTGGGTCCACCATTGACAGTTTCCCCGCCCATCAAGGCGCGCCGATTGGGCATTGCACACCGGATGTCTCATTAGTCTCCCTTCACATCTTGGCGGGGGGGAGGGGGGTCTGATCGTGGTAAAAACACAAACGAAGCGCCTGTACTTCTTTTGGGGTGACAGGCATCCCGCGATTCTGTTCACGCGATATTACCGCGATTGTCGCCCGACAAAGCGTGGGAAAGTTACGCCACGTTTGGGGTGATATTTGAAGGGAAACGCACAGGGAACACGCCGCTATTTGCTGCTACTGCGAATCGCGGGCAGAATCGCGGCGATTGTCAGTTAAAGTGACGCAGTGCCGTATCGCAAAAGATGGCCTGGTCATTAAGGGGGGTAAATCCTTCCGGGCTGAAGTGGTTAAACATTTGTGCAAAAAAAAAAAAAAAAAAAGAAAACGCAAAAAACGTCTCTGGCTGTGAAAGGGTTAAAGGAGAAGTTCACCTTCGGGAACGTTACATCGTCTGCCCGGAAAAGAAAGGGGTCCTAACTTTCTCTTTTAGCTCCTCGATTCCCGGCAAGTCGTGGTGGGCGGGTCCCCAAAACTGGTTTCTGGGGGTTCCTGGTACAGCCTCTGAGATGAGTAACCAATCACACTCTTCCCAGGAGTTCTGACCAATCAACCCCAAATATAAGGGGCCCCTCTCCACCAACCCCAAATATAAGGGGCCCCTCTCCACCAACCCCAAATATAAAGGGCCCCTCTCCACCGACCCCAAATATAAGGGGCCCCTCTCCACCGACCCCAAATATAAAGGGCCCCTCTCCACCGTCCCCAAATATAAGGGGCCCCTCTCCACCGACCCCAAATATAAGGGGCCCTTCTCCACTGACCCCAAATATAAGGGGCCCCTCTCCACCGACCCCAAATATAAGGGGCCCTTCTCCACCGACCCCAAATATAAGGGGCCCTTCTCCATCGACCCCAAATATAAGGGGCCCCTCTCCACCGACCCCAAATATAAGGGGCCCTTCTCCCCTGACCCCAAATATAAGGGGCCCCTCTCCACTGACCCCAAATATAAGGGGAACCTCTCCACCGACCCCAAATATAAGGGGCCCCTCTCCACTGACCCCAAATATAAGGGGCCCCTCTCCACCGACCCCAAATATAAGGGGCCCCTCTCCACTGACCCCAAATATAAGGGGTCCCTCTCCACCATCCACGTGTACAATCCAATAGGAGCCCCAAAACAAACGTCCAACAGTCTGAGGTGATCTAATGATCGATTCATAGCAGAATAAAGCCAAAACATTGGAGGCCCCCCTCCCCCACCCCCTTCATCAGAGCTGCAAAACAAGTACAAAGGTCATAAATTTGAATCCAGATTTACATGTTGGACCTTCAGATGTGACTTTTATATTTGTACTTTTTTGCAGCAAAAAGGGGAAGCGCGTTAGACTGCATTCAGATTCAAATATATTCTATTCAACATTTTAATTTTGGAAGATGGTTATAGTCTTTCTTTTATTTATCTTTCTTCTATTTTATTGTTCTTTTCTAGTCTATTCTTCTATTTTCTATTCTATTCGAATTTTGGAAAACGGTTATATTGTTTCTATTCTATTCTTTTATTTTATATTCTACTATTCTATTATTTTCTATTCTATTCTTTTCTTTTCTATTCTATTTAAATCCAAATTTATTCCATTCAAATATTGGGAAATTGTTATATTCATTCTACTCTAGTCTAGTCTATTCTTTTCTAGTGTTTTTTTTTCTATTGTATTCTTTAATTTTCTGTTCTATTATAATGTATTCTTTTTTATTCTATTCAAATTTATTCTATTCAAATTTTGGGAATTGGTTGAATTCTTTCTATTCTATTATTTTCTATTGTTTATTCTATTCTATTCTTTTCTTTTCTATTCTACAATTCTATTATATTCTATTCTTTTCTTTTCTATTCTACTATTCTATTATTTTCTATTCTATTCTATTCTTTTCTATTGTTTATTCTATTCTTTTCTTTTATATTCTACTATTCTATTATATTCTTTTCTTTTATATTCTATTTAAATCCAAATTTATTCTACTCAAATTTTGGGAAATGGTTTTATTCATTCTATTCTATTCTATTCTATTGTTTTTCTAGTCTATTCTTTTATTTTCTATTCTATTATAATCTATTCTTTTTTATTCTATTAAAATGTATTCTTTTTGAATTTTGGGAATTGGTTAAATTCTTTCTATTCTATTATTTTCTATTGTTTATTCTATTCTATTCTTTTCTTTTAGATTCAACAATTCTATTATTTTCTATTATATTCTATTATTTTCTATTGTTTATTCTATTCTTTTCTTTTATATTCTACTATTCTATTATTTTCTTTTCTATTCTATTCTTTTCTATTGTTTATTCTATTCTTTTCTTTTATATTCTACTATTCTATTATTTTCTGTTCTATTCTTTTCTATTCTTTTCAAATCCAAATTTATTCTATTCAAATTTTGGGAAATGGTTATATTCATTCTACTCTATTCTATTCTATTCTATTCTATTGTTTTTCTATTCTATTCTATTCTTTTATATTCTATTATAATCTAATCTTTTTTATTCTACTAAAATGTATTCTATTCCAATGTTGGGAATCGGTGAAATTCTTTCTATTCTATTCTTTTCTATTGTTTATTATATTCTATTCTTTTCTTTTCTATTCTACTGTTCTATTATTTTATATTCTTTTCTATTCTATTAAAATCCGAATTTTATTCTATTCCAATTTTGGGAAATTGTTATATTCATTCTAGACAAAAACAGAACATCCCATAGCTCAATTCACCAGCCAGTCTGCCAACCGACCAAATTAATCTGTCCAACAGTCTGCCTTAAAAACAGGGGTTTAATTGGCACACATTTGCAAATGCAAGCTGCAAGGCCTCTTCCCGGCACCCTGTGTATTGCTTGCAGTCCAAACGCAACTGAATTTATAAGCGTCTCCAAAATGGAAGCACGTGCATTAAATGGATAGATTCATTCTAGATTTATTCTATTCTAGTCTATTCTATTCTATTGTATTTTTTTTCTATTCTATTCTTTATTTTCCATTCTATTCTATTCTTTTCTTTTCTATTCTATTGTTTTTTTTTTTTAATTTTATGCTATTCTTTTCTTTTTTCTTCTATTTTTTTCTATTCAAATTTGAATTTTTATGTATTCTAAATTCAAATTTTGGATTGGATTCTTTCGATCTAATTATATTCTATTCTTTTTTCATTTCTATTCTATTCTTTTTTCTATTCTTTTCTATTGTATTTAAATTCTAATTTATTCTATTTGAAATTTGAATTTCACAAGATGGTTATATTCTTTCTATTTTATTCTATTTTATTTTTTTATTCTATTCTATTCCTTTATTTTTTATTCATTTTTTTTTCTATTCTTTTATTTTGTATTCTGTTCTGTTTTACTCTATTATATTCTATTCTCTTCTTTTCAATTCTATTTTACTATTTTCTATTCGATTCCTTTATTCTCTATTCTATTCTCTTCGGAAATTCAAACTTGATTTGAAAACGATTTAAATTCAAATTTTGTCCACAATGTTGTTTTGTATTTCGGATTCGTTTACATTTTTTACTGTTGTCATTCAGAAATTTAGATACATCCGAATTTCTGAATAATGAAGAATTTGTCCGACTTTCAATTCGGAACGAAACGAACTGCACATGTCTATTCACTGTCACTAATTGCCCCAATTCCCCTGACTTTGGGGTAAGCCCCGCCCTCCAGTCAAGCTCTGTCTCTATTGCCCTATTGTCTATCTAACATGAGAATTCCCTTGTTAGTCAATAAGGTGCCCGCAGGAGAAAGATTGGTTGGATTAACTCCAAGGTGGGCGGGGCTTAGCCCCAGTAGATTGGTTGGATTAATTCCAGGGGGGCTTAGCCCCAGAAGATTGGTTGGAGTAACTTCAATGTGGGCAGGGCTTAGCCCCGGTAGATTGGTTGGATTAACTCCAGGGGGGCTTAATCCCCAGAAAATTGGTTGGACTAATTTAGGGGGGGGCTTAGCCCCAGGATTATTGGTTGGATTCACTCCGGGGGGGCTTAGCCCCAGAAAATTGGTTGGATTAACTCCAAGGGGGGGGGTTAGCCACAGAAGATTGGTTGGATTAACTCTAAGGGGGGGCAGGCTTAGCCCAAGAAGATTGGTTGGATTAACTCAAAGGTGGGCGGGGCTTGGCCCCAGAAGATTGGTTGGATTAAGTCCAAGGAGGGCTTAACCCCAGAAGATTGGTTGGATTAACTCCAAGGGGGGGCAGGCTTAGTCCAAGAAGATTGGTTGGATTATCTCCGGGGGGGATTAGCCCCAGAAGATTGGTTGGATTAACTCCTGGGGGGCATAACCCCAGAAGATAGGTTGGATTAACTCCAAGGGGGGCTTAATCCCAGAAGATTGGTTGGATTAACTCCAAAGGGGGGGCTTAGCCCAAGAAGACTGGTTAGATTAACTCCAAGGGGGGCTTAGCCCAAGAAGATTGGTTGGATTAACTCCAGGGGGGGGGGCAGGCTTAGCCCAAGAAGATTGGTTGAATTAATTTCAAGGTGGGCGGGGCTTGGCCCCAGAAGATTGGTTGGATTAACTCCAAGGTGGGCGGGGCTTGGCCCCAGAAGATTGGTTGGATTAAGTCCAAGGAGGGCTTAACCCCAGAAGATTGGTTGGATTAAGTCCAAGGTGGGCGGGGCTTAGCCCCAGAAGAATGGTTGGATTAACTCCAAGGTGGGCGGGGCTTAGCCCCAGAAGATTGGTTGGATTAACTCCAAGGGGGCTTAACCTCAGAAGATTGGTTGAATTAACTTCAGGAGGGGGCAGGCTTAGCCCAAGAAAACTGGTTGGATTAACTACAAGGGGGGGCTTAGCCCAAGAAGATTGGTTGGATTAACTCCAAGGGGGCTTAACCCCAGAAGATTGGTTGGATTAACTCCAAGGTGGGCGGGGCTTAGCCCCAGTAGATTGGTTGGACTAATTCCAGGGGGGCTTAGCCCCAGAAGATTGGTTGGAGTAACTTCAATGTGGGCATGGCTTAGCCCCGGTAGATTGGTTGGATTAACTCCAGGGGGGCTTAATCCCCAGAAAATTGGTTGGACTAATTTAGGGGGGGGCTTAGCCCCAGGATTATTGGTTGGATTCACTCCGGGGGGGCTTAGCCCCAGAAAATTGGTTGGATTAACTCCAAGGGGGGGGTTAGCCACAGAAGATTGGTTGGATTAACTCTAAGGGGGGGCAGGCTTAGCCCAAGAAGATTGGTTGGATTAACTCCAAGGTGGGCGGGGCTTGGCCCCAGAAGATTGGTTGGATTAAGTCCAAGGAGGGCTTAACCCCAGAAGATTGGTTGGATTAACTCCAAGGGGGGGCAGGCTTAGTCCAAGAAGATTGGTTGGATTATCTCCGGGGGGGATTAGCCCCAGAAGATTGGTTGGATTAACTCCTGGGGGGCATAACCCCAGAAGATAGGTTGGATTAACTCCAAGGGGGGCTTAATCCCAGAAGATTGGTTGGATTAACTCCAAAGGGGGGGCTTAGCCCAAGAAGACTGGTTAGATTAACTCCAAGGGGGGCTTAGCCCAAGAAGATTGGCTGGATTAACTCCAGGGGGGGGGGGCAGGCTTAGCCCAAGAAGATTGGTTGAATTAATTTCAAGGTGGGCGGGGCTTGGCCCCAGAAGATTGGTTGGATTAACTCCAAGGTGGGCGGGGCTTGGCCCCAGAAGATTGGTTGGATTAAGTCCAAGGAGGGCTTAACCCCAGAAGATTGGTTGGATTAACTCCAAGGTGGGCGGGGCTTAGCCCCAGAAGAATGGTTGGATTAACTCCAAGGTGGGCGGGGCTTAGCCCCAGAAGATTGGTTGGATTACCTCCAAGGGGGCTTAACCTCAGAAGATTGGTTGAATTAACTTCAGGAGGGGGCAGGCTTAGCCCAAGAAAACTGGTTGGATTAACTACAAGGGGGGGCTTAGCCCAAGAAGATTGGTTGGATTAACTCCAAGGGGGCTTAACCCCAGAAGATTGGTTGGATTAACTCCAGGGGGGAAGGCTTAGCCCAAGAAGATTGGTTGGATTAACTCCAAGGGGGGTTTAGCCCAAGAAGACTGGTTGGATTAACTCCAAGGTGGGCAGGGCTTAGCCCAAGAAGATTGGTTGGATTAACTCCAAGGGAGGGGGCAGGCTTAGCCCAAGAAGTTTGGTTGGATTAACTCCAAGGGGGGGGCATAACCCCAGAAGATTGGTTGGATTAACTCCAAGGTGAGCGGGGCTTAGTCCCAGAAGGTTGGTTGGATTAACTCTAATGGGGGGCATAACCCCAGAAGATTGGTTGGATTAACTCCAAGGTGGGCGGGGCTTAGCCCCAGAAGATTGGTTGGATTAACTCCAAGGGGGCTTAACCCCAGAAGATTGGTTGGATTAACTCCAGGGGGGAAGGCTTAGCCCAAGAAGATTGGTTGGATTAACTCCAAGGAGGGCAGGCTTAGTCCAAGAAGATTGGTTGGATTAACTCCAAGGGGGGCAGGGCTTAGCCCTGGAGTTGGGCAATCCAAGACCTAAGAAACAAAGTGAATCCAGATTCAGAGGGGTGCACAGAGGAGGGTTGCGGATTCCGTGCAGCGTCGGCTCTTGGCCATCAAGGTTCGGATTGGGTGACGGGTTCGCTTTAAGGCGATTTTTCTCTACAACGGACGCACAAAGTTTGATTTACTTTTTATGGCCAAGTTTTTGTGTAAATGATTGGTCCTCGGCCAGCAGAACATATGTGATTCTGGGAGGAGACCCTTGGAAGGACTCCATCCTTCCAACGCATCATTTGGAGCGTATATTTCCCGCAGACGCACCTCTCCCTTCTGCTGATCTACGGCCCCAGAGCCCCCTCCCCCCCCCCGCGCCGCCGCCGAGTCACAACAGATTTCACCTCGTTTGTTGTTGATGAGAACGCAGGCAGACGGAGAATTACTAATTTGGTCGGGGGGGTCAAAAAACGCTTTTCAGAAGCCGTTCAGAAAACGCCCCCCACCCCCACCCCGAACATGGAGCGCAGACATTGGCCGGGGAATTACAGCATCTTCTTTACATCTGCTTATGTTTAAAATTTACATTTATTGGCATCTTTTCCCGAACAATGTTATATTCCCGATGTCTCCTCCGCAGCGGACGCTTCGCGCCGATTTCACACCTTCCATAAAATACAAATAGATTTTAGTTTTTTTTTTTTGGTCCATGAAATGCGAAAAAATTCCATCTCATATTTTGTGTTCATTTTTTGAGCCAGCAGGTGGCGCTCCGGGGTCCTTTTCACATGCTTTGCTGTTCCAGCTTTCCAGTTGCTTGCAGAACCTAATAACTTAAGCCGGAGGGCCCCAAACTAGATCCCGTGGGCCAGCTCCGCCCCCCCTACAAGATTTTATCTGAGGACTCTGATGGGGGGACCCTGATATAAGGGGGGACTTAGGTGTAAGGGGGGACTCTGATGGGGATCCTGGTGTAAGGTGGACCCTAATGGGGATCCTGATATAAGGGGGGAACTCAGGTGTAAGGGGGGACATGATGGGGATCCTGATATAATGGGGGACTTAGGTATAAGGGGGACTCTGACATAAGGGGGACCCTAATGTATGGGGGACACTGGAGGATCCTGATATAAGAGGGGGAACTTATATGTAAGGGGGGACATGATGGGTATCCTGATATAAGGGGGACTTAGGTGTAAAGGGGGACTCTGATGTGGATCCTGTTGTAAGGGGTGCCCTGATGTATGGGGGACTCTGATGTAAAGGATTCTGTTATGAGGACCCAGATGTAGGGGAGATTCTGATGGTGACAGTGGTGTGGAGATACTGATGTGTTCACCTAATGTAATGGGGGACTTTGAAGGGGACCCTGATATAAGGGGGGACTTAGGTGTAAGGGGGACTCTGATAGTGACCCTGATATAAGGGGGGACTTAGGTGTAAGGGGGGCTCTGATAGGCACCCTGATATAAGGGGGGACTTAGGTGTAAGGGGGACTCTGATATTGACCCTGATATAAGGGGGGACTTAGGTATAAAGGGGACTCTGATAGGCACCCTGATATAAGGGGGGACTTAGGTGTAAGGGGGACTCTGATATTGACCCTGATATAAGGGGGGACTTAGGTGTAAGGGGGACTTTGATAGGGACCCTGATATAAGGGGGGACTTAGGTGTAAGGGGGGCTCTGATAGGGACCTTGATATAAGGTGGGACTTAGGTGTAAGGGGGGCTCTGATAGGGACCCTGAAATAAGGGGGGACTTAGGTGTAAGGGGGGCTCTGATAGGGACCCTGATATAAGGGGGGACTTAGGTATAAAGGGGACTCTGATAGGCACCCTGATATAAGGGGGGACTTAGGTGTAAGGGGGGCTCTGATAGGGACCCTGATATAAGGGGGGACTTAGGTGTAAGGGGGGCTCTGATAGGGACCTTGATATAAGGTGGGACTTAGGTGTAAGGGGGGCTCTGATAGGGACCCTGAAATAAGGGGGGACTTAGGTGTAAGGGGGACTCTGATATTGACCCTGATATAAGGGGGGACTTAGGTATAAGGGGGACTCTGATAGGGATCCTGATATAAGGGGGGACTTAGGTGTAAGGGGGACTTTGATAGGGACCCTGATATAAGGGGGGACTTAGGTGTAAGGGGGATTCTGATGGGGATCCTGTTGTAAGAGGTACCCTGATATATGGGGGACTCTGATGTAAGGGGGGACTCTGATAGGGATCCTGATGTATGAGGGACTCTGATGAGGACCCAGATGTAGGGGGGAAAAATATATTCCGAATAAAAACAAATTAAAAAAGTACAAAAAAG
Organism: Lithobates clamitans; assembly: GCA_037952925.1. Classification (NCBI taxonomy): domain Eukaryota; kingdom Metazoa; phylum Chordata; class Amphibia; order Anura; family Ranidae; genus Lithobates; species Lithobates clamitans. The sequence goes on along the minus strand of JBBGZY010002502.1, from coordinate 705,162 downwards.
AAAAACTGTTATTACTGAAAAATAAATAAATAACAATTAATGAAAAAATAAAAAAATACAAATTTTTTAAGCATGCTAATGAGCTTTAGGTCGGGTTCACAGCGGCGCACCGAGCGGGTCCCAGCGGGGGGTCCCATTTCAGCCCAAATTTTTGGGGCTAAATTCAGACGTGAAACAGACCAAAAGATGCACAGGACCCCCCCGCTGTGCGATTCACTCCCGAACCGCTGCGGAGATGTGTGAAGCGGCTCCATGGAGAGCCAATCACAATCTCCTGAAGGTCCTTAGAAACTCATTTTGCAGAATGTCAAAATTAAATAAAGTATATATATATATATAAGAATTAAACATTTATGAAAAAAAAAAATACCAAAAATAAAGATAATATTAAAAATGTTTATAATTAAAAAAAGAATTATTAAAAATTTAAAAATTCCTGAGAGCCATTTAAATAGCCCATTGCATCCTTAAAACCTTAAAACCATTTTACTATTTTCTCTTTCATCTCAATGTAATCTGTAGAATGGCAACATTAAAAAAATAATAATAACATGATTAAAAATGTAGCCATAAAAAATTAAATAAATACCAAAAATAAAAATATTATTACTGAAAAAAAAATATATATTAACTTGTAAACAACAAGTTTGAAAAATAGGCCTGGTCCTTAAGTGATTAATTTAAAAAAAAGAAAATGTGGGTGAAATGGGCATTAAATGGCTCACGAGGTCCTTTTTAAAATCCATTGCACCTTTAAAACCTTCTTAATTGTGTTTTTTTTTTTTTCAGTGTAATCTGCAAAATGGCAAAATTAGAAGAAAAAATAATAACATGATTAAACTTTATATGAATAAAAAGAATAAAAAAAATAGATAAATTGTTCAATTAAAAAAAAAAAAATTAAAAAAAAGGAGGCGCTCTTGGTTCTTTAAGGGTGCGACGAGCTTTAATTTGCCCCTAAAGCTCATATAAAGCCCACTTGCACCCTTAAAAACATAAAAACATCCCCATTTTTGCGTTTCCTATTGACTTCAATGTATTTCACACAATGGAAAAATTTGACCGAAATGTGACCAATTTTGCAGAAATTTCAAGAAAAATAAAAGGTGAAGTTGAGCTCATCCTCACTCGTGGTCGCTATCTGTAGATCTTTGATAAATCTTTTTTTTTTGTTCTAGTGTTCCCGGTCCTTCGATTGCGCGGGGCTGCCTTTGGTCTCGCCATGTCAGGCCCGGCGGTGTCACCTGATTGGCCCGGCCTGTGCTTCCTCTCTGGAGTTTTCTCATGTTTAAAGCAGCGCACTTAATGCTTTCTCCTAATTTCACGTTGACGACACATACCTTCCCCCGACAGCCCGGCTCTAATTGCCAAAAATTGCTCCCTGTGTTAAGAGCACGTTGATTGATAAGGCCCAGCGAATCCTTTTATATCACCTCCTATGGAATGGGAAACAATCAATCACGCCCCATTTCTACTGCGTTCAGATATGTGAGAAATCGGTACAAAGGAGCGCTTGGCTCCGACCCAGGAATGAGGGATGGACAATTTTATTTTTTTGGCATATTTGCTAAAAAAAAAAAAAAAAAAGTTTATTTTTAAATAAAAAAAATATATATATATTTTTATTTTTTCATCCTCTTTTCCTCCTTTTTTATCTCTTGATGGTCTGCGTCCTGCATATTTGCTATATAAAAAAAGTTTATTTTTAATTTTTTAATTTTTATTTTTTTCATCCTCTTTTCCTCCTTTTTATCTCTTGACGTTTTGCATCCTGCATATTTGCAAAAAAAAAAAAATGTTTATTTTTAATTTTCATTTTTTTTTTTTTTTTTTTTATGTTTTCCTCCTTTTTATTATCTCTTAATGGTCTGCGTCCTGCATATTTGCTAAAAAAAAAGTTTATTTTTAATTTTTTTTTTAATGTTTTCATCCCCTTTGTTTCCTTTTTATTATCTCTTGACGTTCTGCGTCCTGCATATTTGCTAAAAATTTAGCAAATTTAGAAAAGATTTAGCAAATTTATTTTTAATTACATTTTATTTTTTTAAATTTTTTAATTTTTTTTTATGTTTTCATCCTCTTTTCCTCCTTTTTTATTATCTCTTGACAACCTGATCCTCTCCACCAACCTGATCCTCTCCACCAACCTGATGCTCTCCACCAACCTGATGCTCTCCACCAACCTGATCTTCTCCACCAACCTGATCCTCTCCACCAACCTGATCCTCTCCACCAACCTGATCCTCTCCGACAACCCGATCCTCTCCAACAACCCGATCCTCTCCACCAACCTGATCCTCTCCGACAACCTGATCCTCTCCAACAACCCGATCCTCTCCACCAACCTGATCCTCTCCGACAACCTGATCCTCTCCACCAACCTGATCCTCTCCGACAACCCGATCCTCTCCAACAACCCGATCCTCTCCACCAACCCGATCCTCTCCACCAACCTGATCCTCTCCACCAACCCGATCCTCTCCACCAACCTGATTCTCTCCACCAACCTGATCCTCTCCACCAACCTGATCTTCTCCACAAACCTGATCCTCTCCACCAACCTGATCCTCTCCACCAACCTGATCCTCTCCACCAACCTGATCCTCTCCGACAACCTGATCCTCTCCAACAACCCGATCCTCTCCACCAACCTGATCCTCTCCGACAACCTGATCCTCTCCAACAACCCGATCCTCTCCACCAACCTGATCCTCTCCGACAACCTGATCCTCTCCACCAACCTGATCCTCTCCGACAACCCGATCCTCTCCAACAACCCGATCCTCTCCACCAACCCGATCCTCTCCACCAACCTGATTCTCTCCACCAACCTGATCCTCTCCACCAACCTGATCTTCTCCACAAACCTGATCCTCTCCACCAACCTGATCCTCTCCACCAACCTGATCTTCTCCACAAACCTGATCCTCTCCACCAACCTGATCCTCTCCACCAACCTGATCCTCTCCACCAACCTAATCCTCTCCACCAACCTGATCCTCTCCACCAACCTGATCCTCTCCGACAACCCGATCCTCTCCAACAACCCGATCCTCTCCACCAACCTGATCCTCTCCGTCAACCTGATCCTCTCCGACAACCTGATCCTCTCCACCAACCTGATCTTCTCCACAAACCTGATCTTCTCCACCAACCTGATCCTCTCCACCAACCTGATCCTCTCCGTCAACCTGATCCTCTCCGACAACCTGATCCTCTCCACCAACCTGATCTTCTCCACAAACCTGATCTTCTCCACCAACCTGATCCTCTCCACCAACCTGATCCTCTCCACCAACCTGATCCTCTCCGACAACCCGATCCTCTCCAACAACCTGATCTTCTCCACCAACCTGATCCTCTCCGACAACCTGATCCTCTCCACCAACCTGATCCTCTCCACCAGCCTGATCCTCTCCACCAACCTGATCCTCTCCACCAACCTGATCCTCTCCACCAACCTGATCCTCTCCACCAACCTGATCCTCTCTGACAACCTGATCCTCTCCGACAACCTGATCCTCTCCGACAACCTGATCCTCTCCGACAACATGATCCTCTCCGCCAACCTGATCCTCTCCGACAACCTGATCTTCTCCACGAACCTGATCCTCTCCACCAACCTGATCCTCTCCACCAACCTGATCCTCTCCACCAACCTGATCCTCTCCGACAACCTGATCCTCTCCGACAAACTGATCCTCTCCACCAACCTGATCTTCTCCACCAACCTGATCCTCTCCACCAACCTGATTCTCTCCTACAACCTGATCCTCTCCTACAACCTGATCCTCTCCACCAACCTGATCCTCTCCACTATCCTGATCCTCTCCGACAACCTGATCCTCTCCGACAAACTGATCCTCTCCGACAAACTGATCCTCTCCACCAACCTGATCCTCTCCACCAACCTGATCCTCCCCACCAACCTGATCCTCTCCGACAACCTGATCCTCTCCACCAACCTGATCCTCTCCGACAACCTGATCCTCTCCACCAACCTGATCTTCTCCACCAACCTGATCCTCTCCACCAACCTGATCCTCTCCGACAACCTGATCTTCTCCACCAACCTGATCCTCTCCACCAACCTGATCCTCTCCGACAACCTGATCCTCTCTGACAACCTGATCGTCTCCACTAACCTGATCCTCTCCACCAACCTGATCCTCTCCGACAACCTGATCCTCTCCACCAACCTGATCCTCCCCACCAACCTGATCCTCTCCACCAACCTGATCCTCTCCGACAACCTGATCCTCTCCACCAACCTGATCCTCCCCACCAACCTGATCCTCTCCGACAACCTGATCCTCTCCACCAACCTGATCCTCTCCACCAACCTGATCCTCTCCACCAACCTGATCCTCTCCACCAACCTGATCCTCTCCGACAACCTGATCCTCTCCGACAACCTGATCTTCTCCACCAACCTGATCCTCTCCACCAACCTGATCCTCTCCACCAACCTGATCCTCTCCGACAACCCGATCCTCTCCAACAACCCGATCCTCTCCACCAACCTGATCCTCTCCGACAACCTGATCCTCTCCAACAACCCGATCCTCTCCACCAACCTGATCCTCTCCGACAACCTGATCCTCTCCACCAACCTGATCCTCTCCGACAACCCGATCCTCTCCAACAACCCGATCCTCTCCACCAACCCGATCCTCTCCACCAACCTGATCCTCTCCACCAACCCGATCCTCTCCACCAACCTGATTCTCTCCACCAACCTGATCCTCTCCACCAACCTGATCTTCTCCACAAACCTGATCCTCTCCACCAACCTGATCCTCTCCACCAACCTGATCCTCTCCACCAACCTGATCCTCTCCGACAACCTGATCCTCTCCAACAACCCGATCCTCTCCACCAACCTGATCCTCTCCGACAACCTGATCCTCTCCAACAACCCGATCCTCTCCACCAACCTGATCCTCTCCGACAACCTGATCCTCTCCACCAACCTGATCCTCTCCGACAACCCGATCCTCTCCAACAACCCGATCCTCTCCACCAACCCGATCCTCTCCACCAACCTGATTCTCTCCACCAACCTGATCCTCTCCACCAACCTGATCTTCTCCACCAACCTGATCCTCTCCACCAACCTGATCCTCTCCACCAACCTGATCTTCTCCACAAACCTGATCCTCTCCACCAACCTGATCCTCTCCACCAACCTGATCCTCTCCACCAACCTAATCCTCTCCACCAACCTGATCCTCTCCACCAACCTGATCCTCTCCGACAACCCGATCCTCTCCAACAACCCGATCCTCTCCACCAACCTGATCCTCTCCGTCAACCTGATCCTCTCCGACAACCTGATCCTCTCCACCAACCTGATCTTCTCCACAAACCTGATCTTCTCCACCAACCTGATCCTCTCCACCAACCTGATCCTCTCCGTCAACCTGATCCTCTCCGACAACCTGATCCTCTCCACCAACCTGATCTTCTCCACAAACCTGATCTTCTCCACCAACCTGATCCTCTCCACCAACCTGATCCTCTCCACCAACCTGATCCTCTCCGACAACCCGATCCTCTCCAACAACCTGATCTTCTCCACCAACCTGATCCTCTCCGACAACCTGATCCTCTCCACCAACCTGATCCTCTCCACCAGCCTGATCCTCTCCACCAACCTGATCCTCTCCACCAACCTGATCCTCTCCACCAACCTGATCCTCTCCACCAACCTGATCCTCTCTGACAACCTGATCCTCTCCGACAACCTGATCCTCTCCGACAACCTGATCCTCTCCGACAACATGATCCTCTCCGCCAACCTGATCCTCTCCGACAACCTGATCTTCTCCACGAACCTGATCCTCTCCACCAACCTGATCCTCTCCACCAACCTGATCCTCTCCACCAACCTGATCCTCTCCGACAACCTGATCCTCTCCGACAAACTGATCCTCTCCACCAACCTGATCTTCTCCACCAACCTGATCCTCTCCACCAACCTGATTCTCTCCTACAACCTGATCCTCTCCTACAACCTGATCCTCTCCACCAACCTGATCCTCTCCACTATCCTGATCCTCTCCGACAACCTGATCCTCTCCGACAAACTGATCCTCTCCGACAAACTGATCCTCTCCACCAACCTGATCCTCTCCACCAACCTGATCCTCCCCACCAACCTGATCCTCTCCGACAACCTGATCCTCTCCACCAACCTGATCCTCTCCGACAACCTGATCCTCTCCACCAACCTGATCTTCTCCACCAACCTGATCCTCTCCACCAACCTGATCCTCTCCGACAACCTGATCTTCTCCACCAACCTGATCCTCTCCACCAACCTGATCCTCTCCGACAACCTGATCCTCTCTGACAACCTGATCGTCTCCACTAACCTGATCCTCTCCACCAACCTGATCCTCTCCGACAACCTGATCCTCTCCACCAACCTGATCCTCCCCACCAACCTGATCCTCTCCACCAACCTGATCCTCTCCGACAACCTGATCCTCTCCACCAACCTGATCCTCCCCACCAACCTGATCCTCTCCGACAACCTGATCCTCTCCACCAACCTGATCCTCTCCACCAACCTGATCCTCTCCACCAACCTGATCCTCTCCGACAACCTGATCCTCTCCGACAACCTGATACTCTCTGACAATCTGATCCACTCCACTAACCTGTCTGAGTGTCTCCACTTAAAGGGGCGCCCCACCGTATTATCCCAGAAAAAAAAGTGACTGCGCATTTTATGACCAAATATCATTTATTCTGAATAAATCCTCCCCCCCCCTCCAGTCTTGCACAGGTGTACCAACTCCTCTCCTGGACTGAAACGGCTTCCTCTGATTTTACTGCACACTGTGAGCTTCTCACAATGTGCATTAGAAGCTGCAGCAAGTCAGATAGGGCCCCGCCCTCATTTCCTGGCTGACATCATCTAGTCTGACTGTCCCTGGCCCCGCCCCTTTCATTCATTGGATTCCAGCTCTTTCAATCATGGAGGCCCAGCATCACAATTTGGGGAGGGGGAGGATTTGTGCCGACACATAATGCTCACATACACTATATTGTCAAAAGTATTGGGACGCCTGACTTTACACACACATGAACTTTAATGACCTCTCAATCTTAGTCCCGAGGGTTCAATATTGAGTTGGCTCCGCCCTTTGCAGCTATAACAGCTTCAACTCTTCTGGGAAGGCCATCCACAAGATTTAGGAGGGTGTCTATGGGAATGTTTGACCATTCTTCCAGAAGAGCATTTGTGAGGTCAGGCACTGATGTTGGACGAGAAGGCCTGGCTTGCAGTCTCCACTCTAATTCATCCCAAATGTGTTCTATCAGGTTGAGGTCAGGACTCTGTGCAGGCCAGTCATGTTCCTCCATCCCAAACTCGCTCATCCATGTCTTTATGGACCTTGCTTTGTGCACTGGTGGGCAGTCATGTTGGAACAGGAAGGGGCCGTCCCCAAACTCTTCCCACAAAGTTGGGAGCATGAAATTGTCCAAAATGTCTTGGTATGCTGATGCCTCAAGAGTTCCCTTCACTGGAACTAAGGGGCCAAGTCCAACCCCTGAAAAACACCCCCCCCCCCCGCCATAATCCCCCTCCACCAAATGGTTTGGACCAGTGCATAAAGCAAGGTCCATAAAGACATGGATGAGCGAGTTTGGGGTGGAGGAACTGGACTGTCCTGCACAGAGTCCTGACCTCAACCCGATAGAACACCTTTGGGATAGATTAGAGCGGAGACTGCAAGCCAGGCCTTCTCATCCAACATCAATGCCTGACCTCACAAATGCTCTTCTGGAAGAATGGTCAAACATTCCCATAGACACCCTCCTAAACCTTGTGGACGGCCTTCCCAGAAGAGGTGAAGCTGTTGTAGCTGCAAAGGGCGGAGCCAACGCAATATTGAACCCTCCGGACTAAGACTAGGATGCCATTAAAGTTCATGTGTGTGTAAAGGCAGGCGTCCCAATACTTTTGGGAATATAGTGTATCTTTATCCTGGCACTGGTGGTTGACCAATCAGATTTCACCATTTCCATCTTTCCCTACAATCAGGTGAATGTTGGACGGTCACCTCCATCCGTTGCTCTTCACGTTACATAATCCTCACCGTCCTTATCACAGGAAACACTGAAGAGTGTCGGAGCGCATGGGGAGCGCGGCCAACGCCGGTACTCTCCAACTCCGACTTCCTGGAGATGCCTGACATAGCTGAACGGTGACAACATTCTGCACTAGGAATGAAGACCAGCGTCACCGGCTTCCTGTTGGCGTGTTTTCCTTCGCTCTCTTCGCTTCCCCCGGCCCCGCAATTCCATAACAGAGTCGTCAGACCCGACGGGGGTCACGCGTGTGGAATGTGCACTCCTGGCGTGAAAAGCGCGGCTCCGCCCAAAACTGGAATCGCTGACAAGTTCAATCGCATGCCGACCGTAATGGGAAGAATCCATCGCACCTCACTCCTCACTCATAGCTCCTCGCTCCTCACTCCTCACTCATCGCTCCTCGCTCATCGCTCCTCACTCCTCACTCATCGCTCCTCACTCATCGCTCCTCGCACATCGCTCCTCACTCCTCACTCATCACTCCTCACTCATCGCTCCTCACTCCTCACTCCTCACTCATCACTCCTCACTCATCGCTCCTCACTCCTCACTCATAGCTCCTCGCTCCTCACTCATCGCTCCTCACTCATCGCTCCTCGCTCATCCCTCCTCGCTCCTCACTGCTCACTCATCAATTCCTCACTCATCGCTCCTCACTCCTCGCTCCTCGCTTCTCACTCACCTCACTCATCGCTCGGTGACATGCTTTAAACAGCCGAAGGGGGAGTCTATATATGCAATATCTGACAAAAGTAAGTACACCCCTCAGTGACATTTGTGTAAATCTTTTCTTCTATCTTTTCATGTGACAACACTGAAGAAATGACACTTGTCTACAATGTAAAGTAGTGAGTGTACAGCTTGTATAACAGTGTAAATTTGCTGTCCCCTCAAAATAACTCAACACACAGCCATTAATGTCTAAACCTCTGGCAACAAAAGTCAGTACACCCCTAAGTGAAAATCTCCAAATTGGGCCCAATTAGCCATTTTCCCTCCCCCGGTGTCATGTGACTCGTTAGTGTTACAAGGTCTCAGGTGTGAATGGGGAGCAGGTGTGTTAAATTTGGTGTTATCGCTCTCACTCTCTCATACTGGTCACTGGAAGTACAACATGGCACCTCATGGCAAAGAACTCTCTGAGGATCTGAATAAAGAATTGTTGCTCTACATAAAGATGGCCTAGGCTATAGGAAGATTGCCAACACCCTGAAACTGATCTGCAGCACGGTGGCCAAGACCATACAGCGGTATAACAGGACAGGTTCCCCTCAGAACAGGCCTCGCCATGGTCCACCAAAGAAGTTGAGGTCACGTGCTCAGCGTCATATCCAGAGGTTGTCTTTGGGAAATAGACGTATGAGTGCTGCCAGCATTGCTGCAGAGGTTGTACAGGTGGGGGGGTCAGCCTGTCAGTGCTCAGACCATACGCCGCACACTGCATCAAATTGGTCTGCATGGCTGTCGTCCCAGAAGGAAGCCTCTTCTAAAGATGATGCACAAGAAAGTCCACAAACAGTTTGCTGAAGACAAGAAGACTAAGGACATGGATTACTGGAACCATGTCCTGTGGTCTGATGAGACCAAGATAAACGTATTTGGTTCAGATGGTGACAAGCGTGTGTGGGGGCAACCAGGTGAGGAGGACAAAGACAAGTGTGTCTTGTCTACAGTCAAGCATGGTGGTGGGAGTGTCATGGTCTGGGGCTGCATGAGGGCTGCCGGCACTGGGGGGCTACAGATCATTGAGGGAACCATGAATGCCAACATGTACCGTGACCTACTGAAGCAGAGCATGATCCCCTCCCTTCAGAGACTGGAGTGCAGGGCAGTATTCCAACATGATAACCACCCCAAACACACCTCCAAGACGACCATTGCCTTGCTAAAGAAGCTGAGGGTAAAGGTGATGGACTGGCCAAGCATGTCTCCAGTACCTGTACGTGATTTTGTGCACGCAATCTGGGGCGCGCAGCTCCCACTGTGATTGAACACAAGAGGAGCCAATCGGTGGGTCCGGTGGCCACAATGTGTCCAATCACAGTGGGAGCTGGGCTCTGGTGCCGCGCGCATGCGCCCCCAGATCGCGTGCACAAAATCACGTACAGGTACGTGATTTGGCGCGCCTGGGGCTGCCCTGCCGCAGTATGTATGCGGTGGGCGGTCCTAAAGTGGGTAAACAACTCCCCCTCCCCCCAGGAAAGTATGACAGAAGTCAGTAAACCTCAGACATGAAATCTGAACAAAGCACATCCCTCTATAGTGTGTACTTGTCTCAGTCCAGAGTGTCATTTCTATCTGCTGCTTCCTTCCTCTGCTATCTGCATGAGACTCCTCCCCCTTCCTGCCCTCCCCCTCCTTCCTCTGCTATCTGCATGAGACTCCTCCCCCTCCTTCCTCTGCTATCTGCATGAGACTCCTCCCCCTTCCTCCCCTCCCCCTCCTTCCTTTGCTATCTGCATGAGACTCCTCCCCCTCCCTTCCCTCCCCCTCCTTCCTCTGCTATCTGCATGAGACTCCTCCCCCTTCCTCCCCTCCCCCTCCTTCCTTTGCTATCTGCATGAGACTCCTCCCCCTTCCTCCCCCCCCTCCTTCCTCTGCTATCTGCATGAGACTCCTCCCCCTCCTTCCTCTGCTATCTGCATCAGACTCCTCCCCCTTCCTCCCCTCCCCCTCCTTCCTCTGCTATCTGCATGAATCACTTCGGACAAGTGCGCAAATTGGGCGATTCTGCCGATGATTCTGGAATGTGGTAAAATTGTGGCAAATTGTGTAACAATAACGGCACCCAAAACATGTAAAAGAAATGGGCGCTTGTCGCTCAAAAAACAAAAACAAACGCTTTGTCACACGCAGTCCCAAAAAATAAAAAAAAAGGAAGAGGAGCCCCTTTGGAGCGGAGAGCGGCCCACTCTAATGAATGAAAGCGCATCAAAAAATGAACACTTGAAAATGCGCTAAAGACGCGACTCTCCGCCTCTGTTAGATGTGAACGGGACCTAAAGGGGGACGAAATCCTCCTACAATAACATGCATGTGGTGAGTCTGGGCTTTTATCACTCTTCTATGTCAACATTGAAGTCTCCCTGATGATGTGATGATATTTTAATTAGCAGATGTTGTTGATTACATTTTGCGGTAAACATGCAGGAAATTACAGGAAAATTCAAAAATGATTTTTTTTCTTACCTTTTTAGTATTTTTTTCCCAATAAAAAAACAAAAAAAGAGTCAATAAAAGAATATAAAGATAAATGCATCCAAATTAAAGCTTCTTCCCCTCCCCCCCCCCAAAAAAAACAAGGTCAGTAGGTCAGGGGTGCTCAATCCTTTTGAAGAGCGATTAAGTGATTGGTTGCGGGTCACAAATAAAATGAAATGGTTCAGAATTTAGAATGTTTTATTTTAAATAGAATAATGAAGACTTTCCTCCTGCAGCAGCTGAATGCCGGCGAGAGGGAGAAGAGGAGAAGCCGGATTTCAGTGTTTGCAGGAGGGAAATTGAGAGGATCGTCTCTGGAGATGCGCCTCCTCCCCTCCTCCTCCGTGCATCAAAACTCCTGCATTCAGTTTGATGTGGAGGTCCACATTAGAGGGCTCTGAGGGCCACAGGTTGAGCGCCCCTACATTAGGAAGAATAGAAATGATGCTAAAGGCATCATTTGTGGAACCAAGAAAAAAAAAAAAACACTCTGAGACTCAAATCATTAAAAAAAACACCCCAAAACCATCTTCATTTCACCTTTCCCATTGACTCCAATGCATTTCTCAAAAATCTCTCAATTGTTGCCAAAATTTCAGAGAAATTAAAAGTTCTCAGGTTTTCTCGTTCCTAAACACCAGCCAAGCGAATTTTGTGACTTTTGAAACAATGGGGTTGATTTATTAAATGCAAATACAGTGCTTTGAAAAAGTATTCATACCCCTTGGAATTTTCCACATTTTGTTACAACCACCAAACGTAAATGTATTTTATTGGGATTTTATGTGATTGACCAACACAAAGTGTCACATAATTGTGAAGTGGAAGGAAAATGATAAATGATACAAATAAATATGTGAAAAGTGTGGGGGGCATTTGTATTCAGGCCCCTTTACTCTGATACCCCTAACTAAAATCTAGTGGAAACAATTGCCTTCAGAAGTCACCTAATTAGTAAATAGAGTCCACCTGTGTGTCATTTATTCTCAGTATAAATACAGCTGTTCTGTGAAGCCCTCAGAGGTTTGTTAGAGAACCTTAGTGAACAAACAGCATCATGAAATCCAAGGAATACACCAGACAGGTCAGGGATAAAGTTGTGGAGAAGTATAAAGCAGGGTTAGGTTATAAAAAAATCTCCCAAACTTTGAACATCTCACAGAGCTCTGTTCAATCCATCATCGGAAAATGGAAAGAGTATGGCACAACCGCAAACCTACCAAGACATGGCCGTCCACCTAAACTGACCGGCCGGGCAAGGAGAGCATTCATCAGAGAAGAGCCAAGAGGTCCATGGTAACTCTGGAGGAGCTGCAGAGATCCACAGCTCAGGTGGGAGAATCTGTCCACAGGACAACTATTAGTCGTGTTCTCCACAAATCTGCCCTTTATAGAAGAGTGACAAGAAGAAAGACATTGGTGAAAGAAAGTCATAAGAAGTCCTGTTTGTAGTTTGTGAGAAGCCATGTGGAGGACACAGCAAACATGTGGAAGAAGGTGATCTGGTCACATGAGACCAAAATTCAACTTTATGGCCTAAAAGTAAAACGCTATGTGTGGGGAAAACTAACACTGCACATCACCCTGAACACACCATCCCCACCGTGAAACATGGTGGTGGCAGCATCATGTGGTGGGGATGGTTTTCTTCAGCGGGGACAGGGAAGCTGGTCAGAGTTGATGGGAAGATAGATGGAGACAAATACAGGACAATCTTAGAAGAAAACCTGTTAGAGTCTACAAAAGACTTGAGACTGGGGCGGAGGTTCACCTTCCAGCAGGACAACGACCCGAAACATCCAGCCAGAGCTACAATGGAATGGTTTAGATCAAAGCATATTCATGTGTTAGAATGGCCCAGTCACAGTCCAGACCTAAATCACATTGAGAATCTGTGGCAAGACTTGAAAATTGCTGTTCACAGACGCTCTCCATCCAATCTGACAGAGCTTGAGATATTTTACAAAGAAGAATGGGCAGAAATGTCCTCTCTAGATGTGCAAAGCTGGTAGAGACACCCCCAAAAATACTTGTAGAGAAAGGGGGTTCTACAAAGTATTGACTCATGGGAGAAGCTTGGGAGATCTTTTTATAACCTAACCCTGATTTATACTTCTCCACAACTTTATCCCTGACCTGTCTGGTGTGTTACTTGGCCTTCATGATGCTGTTTGTTCACTAAGGTTCTCTAACAAACATCTGAGGGCTTCACAGAACAGCTGTATTTATACTGATAATAAATGACACACAGGTGGACTCTATTTACTAATTAGGTGACTTCTAAAGGCAATTGGTTCTTCTAGATTTTAGTTAGGGGTATCAGAGTAAAGGGGGCGCCATACAAATGCCCCTCCCCCCACCCTTTTCACATATTTATTTGTATCATTTATCATTTTTCTTCCACTTCACAATTATGAGCCACTTTGTGTTGGTCTATCACATAAAATCCCAACAAAATATATTTACGTTTTTTGGTTGTAACATGACAAAGTGTGGGGAATTTCAAGGGGTGTGAATACTTTTTCAAAGCACTGTAGACTGAGCACCTTGCAAAGTGCTCCAGAGCTTAGTAAGTGAAGGGGAAGCTCTGCTGACTTTTTCTTTCCTTGCTCATGATTGGGTATTCTTTGTAAAGTGAAGCGTTCCCTCATGTACTAAGCTCTGGAGTCACCACGCTTGCAGAGTGCGCAGTCTATTTGCCTTTAGTAAATCCCCCCCCCCCCATGTCCACACAATTTTATTTATTTTTTAAAATCTGGCTTAGTATTTTTTTCTAAAAGTTTTTGAAGAAATATAACAGCACAACCGGTGGCCTCTGGGTGTGATTTGTGTGGGCGCAGTGCAGGAATAGAAGAAGGGGATTGGTCGGTGAGGATAGCTCAGAGGTCCTCCAGACATTGTCTGCGGGCGCAGTGCAGGAATAGAAGAAGGGGATTGGTTGGTGAGGATAGCTCAGAGGTCCTCCAGACATTGTCTGCGGGCGCAGTGCAGGAATAGAAGAAGGGGATTGGTCGGTGAGGATAGCTCAGAGGTCCTCCAGACATTGTCTGCGGGCGCAGTGCAGGAATAGAAGAAGGGGATTGGTCGGTGAGGATAGCTCAAAGGTCCTCCAGACATTGTCTGCGGGTACAGTGCAGGAATAGAAGAAGGGGATTGGTCGGTGAGGATAGCTCAGAGGTCCTCCAGACATTGTCTGCGGGTGCAGTGCAGGAATAGAAGAAGGGGATTGGTTGGTGAGGATAGCTCAGAGGTCCTCCAGACATTGTCTGCGGGCGCAGTGCAGGAATAGAAGAAGGGGATTGGTCGGTGAGGATAGCTCAGAGGTCCTCCAGACATTGTCTGAGGGCGCAGTGCAGGAATAGAAGAAGGGGATTGGTCGGTGAGGATAGCTCAGAGGTCCTCCAGACATTGTCTGCGGGCGCAGTGCAGGAATAGAAGAAGGGGATTGGTCGGTGAGGATAGCTCAGAGGTCCTCCAGACATTGTCTGCGGGTGCAGTGCAGGAATAGAAGAAGGGGATTGGTTGGTGAGGATAGCTCAGAGGTCCTCCAGACATTGTCTGCGGGCGCAGTGCAGGAATAGAAGAAGGGGATTGGTCGGTGAGGATAGCTCAGAGGTCCTCCAGACATTGTCTGCGGGCGCAGTGCAGGAATAGAAGAAGGGGATTGGTCGGTGAGGATAGCTCAGAGGTCCTCCAGACATTGTCTGCGGGTGCAGTGCAGGAATAGAAGAAGGGGATTGGTCGGTGAGGATAGCTCAGAGGTCCTCCAGACATTGTCTGCGGGTGCAGTGCAGGAATAGAAGAAGGGGATTGGTCGGTGAGGATAGCTCAGAGGTCCTCCAGACATTGTCTGCGGGCGCAGTGCAGGAATAGAAGAAAGGGATTGGTCGGTGTGGATGGCTCAGAGGTCCTCCAGACATTGTCTGCAGGCGCAGTGTAGGAATAGAAGAAGGGGATTGGTTGGTGAGGATAGCTCAGAGGTCCTCCAGACATTGTCTGCGGGTGCAGTGCAGGAATAGAAGAAGGGGATTGGTCGGTGAGGATAGCTCAGAGGTCCTCCAGACATTGTCTGCGGGCGCAGTGCAGGAATAGAAGAAAGGGATTGGTCGGTGTGGATGGCTCAGAGGTCCTCCAGACATTTCCTGCGGGCGCAGTGCAGGAATAGAAGAAGGGGATTGGTCGGTGAGGATAGCTCAGAGGTCCTCCAGACATTGTCTGCGGGCGCAGTGCAGGAATAGAAGAAGGGGATTGGTGGATGAGGATAACTTTAGAGGTCCTCCAGACATTGTCTGCGGGCGCAGTGCAGGAATAGAAGAAGGGGATTGGTTGGTGAGGATAGCTCAGAGGTCCTCCAGACATTGTCTGTGGGCGCAGTGCAGGAATAGAAGAAGGGGATTGGTCGGTGAGGATAGCTCAGAGGTCCTCCAGACATTGTCTGCGGGTGCAGTGCAGGAATAGAAGAAGGGGATTGGTCGGTGAGAATAGCTCAGAGGTCCTCCAGACATTGTCTGCGGGCGCAGTGCAGGAATAGAAGAAGGGGATTGGTCGGTGAGGATAGCTCAGAGGTCCTCCAGACATTGTCTGCGGGTGCAGTGCAGGAATAGAAGAAGGGGATTGGTCGGTGAGGATAGCTCAGAGGTCCTCCAGACATTGTCTGTGGGTGCAGTGCAGGAATAGAAGAAGGGGATTGGTTGGTGAGGATAGCTCAGAGGTCCTCCAGACATTGTCTGCGGGCGCAGTGCAGGAATAGAAGAAGGGGATTGGTTGGTGAGGATAGCTCAGAGGTCCTCCAGACATTGTCTGCGGGCGCAGTGCAGGAATAGAAGAAGAGGATTGGTCAGTGAGGATAGCTCAGAGGTCCTCCAGACATTGTCTGCGGGCGCAGTGTAGGAATAGAAGAAGGGGATTGGTCGGTGAGGATAGCTCAGAGGTCCTCCAGACATTGTCTGCGGATGCAGTGCAGGAATAGAAGAAGGGGATTGGTTGGTGAGGATAGCTCAGAGGTCCTCCAGACATTGTCTGCGGGCGCAGTGCAGGAATAGAAGAAGGGGATTGGTCGGTGAGGATAGCTCAGAGGTCCTCCAGACATTGTCTGCGGGTGCAGTGCAGGAATAGAAGAAGGGGATTGGTCGGTGAGGATCGCTCAGAGGTCCTCCAGACATTGTCTGCGGGCGCAGTGCAGGAATAGAAGAAGGGGATTGGTTGATGAGGATAGCTCAGAGGTCCTCCAGACATTGTCTGCAGGCGCAGTGCAGGAATAGAAGAAGGGGATTGGTCGGTGAGGATAGCTCAGAGGTCCTCCAGACATTGTCTGCGGGTGCAGTGCAGGAATAGAAGAAGGGGATTGGTCGGTGAGGATCGCTCAGAGGTCCTCCAGACATTGTCTGCGGGCGCAGTGCAGGAATAGAAGAAGGGGATTGGTTGATGAGGATAGCTCAGAGGTCCTCCAGACATTGTCTGCGGGTGCAGTGCAGGAATAGAAGAAGGGGATTGGTCGGTGAGGATAGCTCAGAGGTCCTCCAGACATTGTCTGCGGGCGCAGTGTAGGAATAGAAGAAGGGGATTGGTTGGTGAGGATAGCTCAGAGGTCCTCCAGACATTGTCTGCGGGCGCAGTGCAGGAATAGAAGAAGGGGATTGGTCGGACATTGACGGATGAGGTTGGGGGGGGGGTGACAGAGGACAGCTGAGTTCAGATATCCGGTTTACATAAGAAGGTTGCGCAATCCCTGGATGTGCGGACGGGCTGACGGCACGACGGGTTAACGGGCACAGTGCGCTCAGGATATGTTACGTTTACCGGCTCGGCATGGTATTTCCCAGGTCAGGTTCTTGGTTGGCCGTCCTCCAAGTGTTGGAGAGCAGACACATGGCGAGGGCGAATTATTGCTTTGGAGGGATCAGAACGTATTTTTGTTGGAATTGGCGAGCCCTCGGAGGATCTGCGCACCGTTAAATCACTAAATAAACAATCCCACCATTCGAGGTTATTGAAGGGACAATAACACTGCAGACCCCAATCACATCTCTCACTCCCACTTTGTTTTTCAGGAGGGAACGAGCTCCGGATTTTAATTAGGATCCGAATCTTCCGCGGCACCCGAGTGAGGTGGGCTTGTGGGCCGGGTCCAGGGGGAGAAGGAGAGCAGCTTAAAGGGGGATTCTGACTTCCACCATAAAAAGAGCCCTCCAATCGATCGATCGATCGTCCCGCAATGTAAATGTTATCAAGCAGATTAAGCTGTGAAAAGACTTGAGATGAACGACACTCGGGGGACCCGTTCTACAAGGCCGGAGAGTCCTTCATCCCAACAAGTATTCTAAAGGGGGGAGAGAGAAGGTGAAGAGGAGAGGAGAAGAGTGGAGAGGAGAAGAATAGAGAACAGGGGAGGAGAGGAGGTGAGAAAAGAGGAAAAGAGTAGAAAGAGTCAAGAGGAGAGGAAGAGGAAAGGAGGGAAGGAAAGGAGGTGAGAAAAGAGGGGAGGAGAGGAGAGGAGTAGAAAAGAGTGGAGGGGATACGAAGAGAGAAGAGGGAAGGATAGGAGGTCAGAAAAGAGGGGAGGAGAGGAGTAGAAAAGGGTGGAGGGGACAAGAGAGAAAAGGGGAGGAGAGGAGGTGAGAAAAGAGGAGAGGAGTAGAAAAGAGTGGAGGGGAGAAGAAAAGAGAACAGGGGAGGAGAGGAGGTGAGAAAAGAGGAGAGGAGTAGAAAAGAGTGGAGGGGATACGAAGAGAGAAGAGGGAAGGATAGGAGGTGAGAAAAGAGGGGAGGAGAGGAGAAGAAAAGGGTGGAGGGGACAAGAGAGAAAAGGGGAGGAGAGGAGGTGAGAAAAGAGGAGAGGAGTAGAAAAGAGTGGAGGGGATAAGAAGAGAGAAGAGGGAAGGATAGGAGGTGAGAACAGAGGGGAGGAGAGTAGCAGAAAAGGGTGGAGGGGGCTAGAGAGAAAAGGGGAGGAGAGGAGATGAAAAAAGAGGAGAGGAAAGGAGAAGAAAAGGGTGGAGGGGATAACAGGAGAGAAAAGGGGAGGATAGGAAGTGATAAAAGAGGAGAGGGTTAGAAAAGGGTGGAGGGGAGAAGAAGAGAGAAGAGGGTAGGAGGTGAGGAAAGAGGGGAGGAGAGAAAAGGAGAGAAGGGTGGAGGATAAGAGGTGAGAAAAAAGGAGAGGAGAGAAGGGCAGAGGAGTAGAAAAGAGTTGGGGGAGAAGAAAAGATAAGAGGGGGGATAGGAGGTGAGGAAAGAGGGGAGGGGAGAAGAGCAGAGGAGTAGAAAAGAGTGGAGAGGAGAAGAGAGAGAAGAGAGAAAAGGGGAGGAGAGAAGGGCAGAGGAGTAGAAAAGAGTTGGGGGAGAAGAAAAGAGAAGAGGGGGGGATAGGAGGTGAGGAAAGAGGGGAGGGGAGGGGAGAAGAGCAGAGGAGTAGAAAAGAGTGGAGAGGAGAAGAGAGAGAAGAGAAAAGAGGGAAGGAGAGAAGAGGCTGGGAGAGAGGAAAGAATAAAAAGGAATAGGGCAAGGTGAGGAAAGAAAAAAGGAGGCAAGAGTAGGGGGGAGGAGAGGAGAGAAGAGGTGTGAAAAGGAGAGAGTAGAGGAGGGAGGGGGAGAGAAGAGGTGAGGTAGGTGAGAAAAGGAGAGGAGGGTAGGAGGGAGTGGGGGGAGGGGGAGAGAAGAGGGGAAAGGGAGGAAAGGACAGAGAAGGAGAGGGTAGGAGCAAAGGGGATGGAGGGGGGGGAGGGGGGGAGGAAAGTAGAGAAGAGGTGACGGGAGGGCAAAGAAAAGGAGGAAAGTAGAGGAGGGAAGGGGAGGAGTTGGAAGGCAGGATGGAAATGGGAGGAGACAAGGTATAGAGAAAAGAACAGAGGTGAGGGGGGAGAGATGAGGACGGTGGTTGTGGGGGGTGGAGGGGTTGAGAGAGAAGGTAGAGGAAAGTGGGGAGGTTTGAGGGAAGGGTAATAGAAAAAAAGGAGAGAGGGGAGGAGAAGGAAGGAAAGAAGTGAGGTAAGGAGAAGTGTGGAGAGGAGATTGGAGGAGGATTGCAAGGGGAGGATTGAGGAGAGGAGGGGTGGAAAGGAGCAGACAGAAGAGTGGAAAATTATGAAGGTGAAGATAGGAGAGAGGGAGAGGGGAGGATGAGAGGAGAAAGAAAGGGAGTGGAGGAGTGGGGATTTGGGAAGGAGAAAGGAGAGGAAGAAGAGGGAGGAGAGGAGGGAAAAAGAATGGAGAAAAGGAGAGTAGAAAAGGAGAGGAGAAGAGTGAAGGAGAGGAGGGAGGAGAATGGGGAAGAGGAGAGTAGAAATGAGAGGAGAAGAGTGGAGGAGAGGAGGGAGGAGAATGGAGAAGAGGAGAGTAGAAATGAGAGGAGAAGAGTGGAGAGGAGGAGAAGGAAATCTGCAGAGTGAAGTGAAGGAAAAAAGTAAAGCAGTTGTCTGGTTTGGAAGGGAATTGATTGTGTGATGTAAATGTTAGAAATCAGATGTGAGACGACACGGGACACATGTGGGACTCATTCTATCTACAAAGCCTTATTCTTATTCTTATTCTTAATCTTAATGGGAACATTCAAGCTGTTTTAAACTGGGAAGGGAGAGGGGTGAAGAGGAGAGGAAATAGAAGAAAACGAGAAGAGCAGAAGGAAGAGGAGAGGAGAGGGGAGGAGAGGAGAGGAGAGGGGTGGAGAGGAGAAAAAGAAAGAACAGAGAGGAGGGAGGGATAGGAAGGGAGAAGGGAGGGGAGGAGAGACGATGTAGGGAGAAAGGAAAGGAAAGAAGAGGGCAAGTTGAGGGAGGGGTGGAAGGAGAGGAGAGAATAGGTGAGGTAGCGAGGGAAAGGTGGGGAGGGTAGCAGGGAGGGGGGGAGAGAAGAGAAGAGTTGAGGGGAGAGGGCAATGCAGAGAAAGGAAGTAGAGGAGGGGAAGGGAGTAGGTGGGTGGCAGAAATGAAACAGGAGGAGGGAAGCAGAGACAAGGGATAGGGAGAGGAAATGAGGAGAGAGGAGTGGAGAGATGAGGATAAAAGGGGGATCAACTCCAGAGATAAAACGATAATTCTCCCGCTCTACAAGACTCTGGTCCGGCCGCACCTGGAGTATGCTGTCCAGTTCTGGGCACCAGTCCTCAGGAAGGATGTACTGGAAATGGAGCGACTACAAAGAAGGGCAACAAAGCTAATAAAGGGTCTGGAGGATCTTAGTTATGAGGAAAGGTTGTGAGCTCTGAACTTATTCTCTCTGGAGAAGAGACGCTTGAGAGGGGATATGATTTCATTGTATAAATACCGGACTGGTGACCCCACAATATATAAATACCGGACTGGTGACCCCACAATATATAAATACCGGACTGGTGACCCCACAATATATAAATACCGGACTGGTGACCCCACAATATATAAATACCGGACTGGTGACCCCACAATATATAAATACCGGACTGGTGACCCCACAATAGGGATAAAACTTTTTAGCAGAAGAGAGTTTAATAAGACTCGTGGCCACTCATTACAATTAGAAGAAAAGAGGTTTAACCTTAAACTACGTAGAGGGTTCTTTACTGTAAGAGCAGCAAGGATGTGGAATTCCCTTCCACAGGCGGTGGTGTCAGCGGGGAGCATTGATAGCTTTAAGAAACTATTAGATAATCACCTGAATGACCGCAATATACAGGGATATGTAATGTAATACTGACATATAATCACACACATAGGTTGGACTTGATGGACTTGTGTCTTTTTTCAACCTCACCTACTATGTAACTATGTAACTATATTATGGGGGCGAGGGGATAGAAGAAAAGAGGAGAGAGAGGGTAGAGGAGGGGAGAGGAGGGGAGCAGAAGACATAAGAGAGGGGAGAGGAGGGGAGCAGAAGACATAAGAGAGGGGAGAGGAGGGGAGCAGAAGACATAAGAAACGGGAGAGGAGTGGAGCAGAAGACATAAGAGAGGAGAGAGGAGGGGAGCAGAAGACATAAGAAACGGGAGAGGAGGGGAGCAGAAGACATAAGAGAGGAGAGAGGAGGGGAGCAGAAGACATAAGAGAGGGGAGAGGAGGGGAGCAGAAGACATAAGAGAGGAGAGAGGAGGGGAGCAGAAGACATAAGAGAGGAGAGAGGAGGGGAGCAGAAGACATAAGAGAGGGGAGAGGAGGGGAGCAGAAGACATAAGAGAGGAGAGAGGAGGGGAGCAGAAGACATAAGAGAGGAGAGAGGAGGGGAGCAGAAGACATAAGAGAGGGGAGAGGAGGGGAGCAGAAGACATAAGAAACGGGAGAGGAGGGGAGCAGAAGACATAAGAGAGGAGAGAGGAGGGGAGCAGAAGACATAAGAGAGGGGAGAGGAGGGGAGCAGAAGACATAAGAGAGGGGAGAGGAGTGGAGCAGAAGACATAAGAGAGGAGAGAGGAGGGGAGCAGAAGACATAAGAGAGGGGAGAGGAGGGGAGCAGAAGACATAAGAGAGGGGAGAGGAGGGGAGCAGAAGACATAAGAGAGGGGAGAGGAGGGGAGCAGAAGACATAAGAGAGGAGAGAGGAGGGGAGCAGAAGACATAAGAGAGGGGAGAGGAGGGGAGCAGAAGACATAAGAGAGGGGAGAGGAGGGGAGCAGAAGACATAAGAGAGGGGAGGCGAAAGAAGGAGAGAAGGGAGGTGAGGAGAAGTGTAGATACTAGAGAAGAGTGAAGAAGGACAGAAAGGAGAAGAGAAGTGGGGAGGAGAGGAGAGTGGGGGGTTGAGTAGAGTGGAGGTGCAGATAGGTGAGAAGCAGAGGGAAGGATGAGAGGAGAAAGAAGGGGGGTGGAGGAGTGGGGATTAAGGAAGGAGATAGGAGGAGAGGAACAGGAGAGAAGGGGAAGAGAATTGAGAAGAGATAAGAAGAAGAAAAGAGAGGGAAAAAGAAAAGAGAATACAAGAGGAGAGTGGGGAGAAGAAAGGAGAAGGGAGGAGAGGTAAGGAGAAAGAAGGGGGTTGTCTCCACCAAAGGCTCTTCATTTTTTACTGCCAAAAAAAATTACTTTTTTTATTTTTTATTTTTATATTTTGCCCTAACATTTCTTCTTATCATGCAGACTGAAGAGAGACACCTTTATGTTTAAGTGAAGGTCCACTTTAAAGGAATATTGAACCATTCAGGAACAAATGCTCTGAGAGTGTAATAGACAAGCAAATCTCCTGTCCTCCTCCATCATTGATAAGATATCTCGGGAATGGCCATAAACACAAGACATGGTTGGTGGTATATAGGTGGAGGGTTATATATTCGATCTCCCAGGAGAAGGCAGGAATATATTGTTCTAACAGGAAGACAAAACATACACAGATCCATGTCTGCCTGTCAGCCAATGAACAGGATACGAGGCACTTGTACCTCCTGATGGACACATCCAGCTGAAAGAGGAACTGCAGTGTGTTTTCAGTGAGGACCTTTCTATGAGTTTATGTAAAGTTTAACTGAAAGCACGTTATAACATCATCTTCACATTCATATATATATATATTTGTTTTGCCTAAATGATGTAGACATTTAATACTGTGATTGTTTTTTTCGTCAATTGGCTCACTACAGTATATGTGAGAACCCTCAAAGCTGAAGTTTAATCTGGTTCTATCAGCCATTCTCAACCAGGGTTCCTCCAGAGGTTGCTAGGGGCTCCTTGAGCAGTGGGTGATTGAACCCCCAAGTGATGGTGCCTGAATAGTTCTGGGATCAGTGCCACTTGACAAAGCCAATAGCATGACACCAATTATCTTTTTCCTGTCTGGAAGGGAGGAAGGGTGGCATTCTTTCTATTGACTACAATGTAAGGGACATTTTTGGCATTGACCCCCCCCCCCAAAACCTGAACATTATTTTACGGGTTCCTCCAGGGTAAAAAGGCTGAGAAAGGCTGGTTATATTTTGCTTCCCCTGGTTCCTCTCTCCTCATCAATGCCGGGCGATGGGATGGAGTCTTTCGAGCCACGTCACCCTTCCGCACTACCGACCAAAAGAAAAGAAGATCTGTGTCAGGGGTCAGGCCAAGAGACCAGTAGCTATAGCAGTAGAGAGGCTCCCACCAACCAGCTGGATAAGCGCAGCCACAGGTCACCCTGGCATGAGACATGGGCTCCCCCGAGGTGTGGTGTCTAAGCCATGGTGTCCAGAGATCCTGATGGTGGGGATGGTTTGTGCTGTGTGTTAGTACCATAGCAGGTAGGGGTCGAGCAGTAAACAAGCCAAAGGTCGTTAACAAGTGGTTACAAGTTGCGATCAAGCAGAACCATAGTCGAGGAACAAGCCAAAGGTCAGTAATGAGTGCTAGTGGAGATAAGGATAGCTGAAGGTACACAAAGGAGCAAGATTTCGGCTGGAGAGAGAGCAATAATCTGGCAAACAGGAAGTGCAAAGGCATGGCTTAAATAGGAAGTTCATGGGAGGAGCAAAGGGTTCAAGGTGCAAGAGGAACAAGACACAAGGCAAGGTTGTACAAAGGGTGTCCAAGGGTGGCTCAGCAAGAGGAGACATCGGTATACACAGCTAGAGGTAACGGGTTCAGACCCGGGTTCTAGCAGCCTGGGACCTGGCATGTCATGTGACTGGAGTTTTTGATAAGTATCTTGGGCTTTTAGGTTGACTTTTTAAAACAAAAAATATAGATTAGGCAAAGGAGGGTGGAGAGGAAAAGTAGATTTTTTTTTTTTACTTTGACTCTAAACTATAATAGGTTCAGATCGGTATTATATCATTTCCTTTTTTAAATTGTTGAAATGTAATTTATTTTTTATTTTTATACATCTAACACATGACAAAGGATTCATAGAGCACTGTGGGTTATCTAAAGAAACAGCACACTAGTTGTTGCTTGCCTGGAAGATGGTTGGCCCCAAAACGCATTCGTGTTTTATATGTGATGCACCCTCCTAGGTAGGTGCTAGAAGAGAACATAGTTTTAAGTCTTTCTGCCTAATAGGAGGACCATTAGGCAAATTTAGAATGTTCTCTGCTTACCAGGGAGCAGAATTTATTGGTGAGGTGTGCCCATGGTGTTCAGGTGCAGCTCAGCTTGTCTAAACATTTCTCACTGGTCCAATAGGGGGGAATTTTGGACAGTGGGAGGAAACCTGACAAGTGAGGGCATAGGCACTGTTACAGCCCTGGTGATTGGCAGATGAAGATGCCTCGTTGCATGCTGGGCGACTGTATAAATGCCAAGGGCACATCTGCTCAGGGTCCTATCAGCTGGAGAGCGGGGTCCCGGAGGGAGGGGGTGGCTGCCCCTCCTCTGTAGAAGTTGCCATGCGGCCTTGGGTAGTCGACCTGAGGGCTGGAAAGTCAAAGAGAAGCTGAACCCAGAGGTCCTGCAGAGCTGACTGGAAGGTAGATACCAGGAAGGATCTGATTCTGCCTACTGTGAGTACAGATCTGTGTCACAGGGCCTTGTTAGAAACCATGAATCAGACCGAGACAGAAGTGCACTAAAAATTACACAAGTTTAATAATAATAGTAAAAGGTAAACAGAGCAATCGTAGTCAAAACATAGCCAGATTTTGGTAACTGGAACGGATAGTCAGACAAGCCAGGACATCAGGGAGCCAGGGATCATTGTACTTCAGGAGGCGCCAAGAAATCAGGAAACCGGTGAGAGTCAGCGTATTGGAACAGCAAGCAGAATCAGGAACCAGAAGAGACATCAGCCAAGCAAGTCTTTTACAGGTACACAGGAAAGAGTCTCTGATATGTTGACCAGGCGAAGGCAGAGAGGATCTGGACTGAACAGCTTAAGTAGCCAGCAGGACTGACGAGCAGGATATCATCACCAGGTGAGTCACTGTGGAAAGATTAGAGCTGGCAATTAACCGACAGCTAAGTGGCCTGCTCTGAAAGGGAAGGGCTGAGCCCAGCCCTGACAGGCTTGTCCTGTGAGGGCCAACCCTTCAGCTAGAAAAATCAGTGGGCGGGTGCCAGTTAAAGTGATGCTAGATAGTGTCTTGAAGATAAAGTAGTTGCATCAAGTCTGCTGCTAAAGAGAGCAAGGAGACTTAATTCTTCCATATATGTGGCAGTATGGTAAAAGCAGTGTGTCTGCTTCCACAAGTACCCTGGTGAGGCCAAGTGACAGTTGTCCTTATCTACTGTGAATAGTTCAGTTGGAGTATCCCACTTATTCCTTCCCCCATCTAAGTTCCACAATAAATACCAAAAAACCCAAGTTCTCTGGACTGTTTATTGAGTAACGAGCAAACGGGAGTAATGGGGGGGGGGGGGGGGGTATGTGAAAACCCCCAGCGACTGTCTGCAGGTAATCAGTGGGAGGCCTAAGAAGTCAACACACAGCAAGCCCTACGGGGACAGCTCTACATATGTGACTGATTTTTGAAAAGTTCTTTGACTCTTACGTACATCTTATGACTTGGTGACAATTTTTAAACACACTTGGTACCTGGAAGCTGGCTTAGTCCGACTGAAAATCAGCTGGAGCTCTTCAATGAGGGGTGGAGTCACAGCGATGAGTCATTCACTTGTTTGCGTAGATTACACTACTGAGCTACTGAGCTCTGTAATAAAAGGGAAAGGAGAGTCTGTTTTTATGAGCCCCACCTGCTAGCTAATACAAAACTGCAAAACAATAATATGCAATATTACATTTTTTTTCCAAAATATTTTTTTTAATGAAATACATTTTTGAAATCTTAACAGAAGGCAATGCAGTAAGTTGTATGGTACAAAAATAACAATTACAAAAACATTGGGGTTTAGTGGGGTCTGGTGTTGACTAAAACAATCAGAAGTAGATTACCTTGAGGTTTCCTGTCAGTGGAGTGCGTCAGTTCTGGGCGGAGGGAAGAGGCAGACACAATGACTCCACTATACCCCTCACCCTGGAGCCCTCCTGGTGAGGTCCACCTAGGGTTTACGTGTGGGAAAGGCTGGATGCCAAAGTCTGCTATGAAGATAAGGGAGTTGGACTTCAAGGTGGGATGGGTGATAGAGTGGGATACATATATGCAATGTTTAATATGTCCCTCACTAATATATAGACAGAACACCAGCAGGCAATAGGAGATTATGGGGCCCCCGGGCAATAGGAGAAGATTATTGGGCCCCGGGGCAATAGGAGATTATGGGGCCCCCAGGCAATAGGAGATTATGGGGCCCCCAGGCAATAGGAGATTATGGGGGCCCCAGGCAATAGGAGATTATGGGGCCCCCTGGCAATAGATTATGGGGCCACACAGTATACACACACACACACATACAGTATACACACATACAGTATACACACACAGACACACAATGTACACACACAGTATACACACACACATACAGTACACACACACAGACACACAATATACACACACAGTATACACACACAGAATACACATACACACAATGAAAAGGTACTGGAGAGGCGGGCAGTTATAATCTTGGGAGTTTAAACAAACACACATTTTTACATACTGTCCCTGG
Source organism: Lithobates clamitans (assembly GCA_037952925.1). Lineage (NCBI taxonomy): Eukaryota > Metazoa > Chordata > Amphibia > Anura > Ranidae > Lithobates > Lithobates clamitans. Next base: position 678,430 of record JBBGZY010002502.1, on the reverse strand, counting down.
TTTTATTGAGGCCGGCAACCCTGAAGGGGCCCTTCAGTGGCATGGGGCCCTCGGGCAGTGCCCGAGTGCCCGAATGGTCAGTCCACCCCTGAACACCAGTCAACCCACCATAAACACACCACTTGTACACGTACCTTAATCTGTCTTTACATTAGCTTCATGCGAACCCTTTGTAGAATTGGATTCAGACTGGCAGAGGTTGGTGGCTTTGCACTGTGCTGTCAGATAGAAGACAGTGAGGGCGCCCACTAACGTAGACTAACTGACATAGATAAAGACTTCCCGCCTTATAACATAGAGCTATGACAGTCTCATGTTTCATAAGATGGTCGTAAATGAAGGATCAGTAGTAGCATGTCGTGACCATGAACAATTTTACAGAATGGAAGAGCACAAGGAAGAGCTTCAACACCCAATCAGTAGCCTGGGAGGCGGGTCCTTGACCAGACTGAAATTCCTAAATACACTGAAAGTCAGGGACACAGTTTTGATGTGTAACATAGTTATTATTATTACTTTATACGAAAATGTAATAATAAGCCCAAGATCTGAGGGTCAAAGGCGCCACATTTCCAGAAATACACAAAATATTTACGAGCAAAGAAAATGGGATTTTTAAGGTGCCAACAAATTAATATACCAACGTTTCATTCATAAAATCATAAAATGTTATTATACATAATAAATAATATGTATAAGAGATATGTATTCAGGGATTACCTAAAGGTGAGGAGAGTAGGACAAAGTTGGATTGATTAGGGTAGAACATTTCAGTAGAAGGGAAGAAGAGCTGAAGGTGAGCATGGGAGGAGGTAGGGGGCTAGAGAGCCGGAGGAATGAGGAAGACTGTTTGGGTGATATTTGGAGATTAGGCAGGTGATGTACTGTAGATTGGGTATAATTGTGAATGGCTTTACATTTTGATGTCAATAATTTGATATTTATTAGGTGGGTAACTGAAATCCAGTGGAGGGATTGGCAGAGAGGGGTGGAGGACACTGAGTGGAGGGCAGTGGAGGGCTTGGTAGAGAGGGGTGGAGGACATTAAATGAAAGCCAGTGGCAGGATTGGCAAAAAGGGGTGAAGTGCACTGAGTAGAGGCCAGTGGAGGGATTGGAAAGTGGGGCAAAGGGCACTGAATGGAAGCCAGTGGGGGGATTGGCACAGAGGGGTGAAGGGCACTGAATGGAAGCCAGTGGAGGGATTGGAAGAGAGGGTGGATGACACTGAGTGGAGGCCAATGGAGGGATTGGCAGAGGGGTGAAGGGCACTGAATAGAAGCCAGTGGAGGGATTGGCAGAGAGGGGTCGATAACACTGAATGGAAGCCAGTGGAGAGAATGGCGGAGAGGGGTGGTGAACCCTGAATGGAAGTCAGTAGAGGGATTGGCAGAGAGGGGTGGTGGACACTAAATGGTAGCAGAGACCAGTGGAAGGATTGAAAAGTGGGGTGAAGAGCACTAAATGGAGGCCAGTGGAGGTATTAGCGGAGGGGGATGAAGGGCACTGAATGGAGGCCAGTGGAGGGATCAGAAGAGAGGGGTGGAGGACACTGAGTGGAGGCCAGTGGAGGGACTGGCAGAGAGGGGTGGAGGACACTAAGTGGAAGCCAGTAAAGGCATTACCAGAGAGGGATGAAGGGCACTGAATGTAAGCCAGTGGAGGGACTGGCGGAGAGGGGTAGTGGACACTGAGCGGAGGCCAGTGGAGGGATTGGCAGAGAGGGGTGGAGGGCACTAAATGGTAGCAGAGACCAGTGGAGGGATTGAAAAGTGGGGTGGAGGGCTTTAAATGGAGGCCAGTGGAGGGATCAGCAGAGAGGGTTGGAGGACACTGAGCGGAGGCCAGTGCAGGGATTGGTAGAGAGGGGTGGAGGACACTGAATGGAAGCCAGTGGAGGGATTGGAGAGAGGAGTGGAGGACACTGAATGGAAGCCAGTGGAGGGATTGGAGAGAGGAGTGGAGGACACTGAATGGAAGCCAGTGGAGGGATTGGCAAAGAGGGGTGAAGGACACTGAATGGAAGCCAGTGGAGAGATTGGCAGAGAGGGGTGGAGGACACTGAATGGAAGCCAGTGAAGGGATTGGCAGAGAGGGGTGGAGGGCACTGAATGGAAGCCAGTGGAGGGATTGGCAGAGAGGGGTGGAGGACACTGAATAGAAGCCAGTGGAGGAATTGGCAGAGAGGGGTGGAGGACACTGAATGGAAGCCAGTGGAGGGATTGGCAGAGAGGGATGCAGGATACTGAATGGAAGCCAGTGGAGGGATTGGCAGAGAGGGGTGGAGGACACTGAATGGAGGTCAGTGGATGGATTGGCAGAGAGGGGTGGAGGACACTAAATGGAGGCCAGTGGAGGGATTGGCAGAGAGGGGTGGAGGACACTGAGCGGAGGTCAGTGGAGGGATTGGCAGAGAGGGGTGGAGGACACTGAATGGAAGCCAGTGGATGGATTGGCAGAGAGGGGTGGAGGACACTGAATGAAAGCCAGTGGATGGATTGGCAGAGAGGGGTGGAGGACACTAAATGGAGGCCAGTGGAGGGATTGGCAGAGAGGGGTGGAGGACACTGAGCGGAGGTCAGTGGAGGGATTGGCAGAGAGGGGTGGAGGACACTGAATGCAGGTGAGTGGAGAGATTGGAAGAGGGGTTGGGAGACATCAATGGAAGCTATTGGAGGGATTGGCAGAGCGGAGTGGAGGACACTGAGTAGTTGGTAAGGTGGATAGTTGTCTGTAATCCAATACTGACTGGAGAGAATTACAAATTCTGTTCATATATTAGTATTCTAAATGTGTATTTTCTAGTTATTTTCCCAGAGTTCAAGTTGAACAAATCTCTGCATGTCTTTTGCTAAAAGCACATTTTGTATCAAATACTCTACAACCCTTTACATGTATCGGTTTAATCTCGGGACTTGTTCTTCTGAGTCTGAAAAGTTATCAAAGCCTTGTGAACATTCTTTTTTCTTTTATTGCGTTATTGCGGCTTTGATCGCGGGTGTTCCGATGTCATCAGAATGTAATAAATGAGGCTTTAGATAAGGAATACACTGTTCACGGTGCTTAAGATGTCATATGAATATTCATTTCCTCTATTAGAGGCTGAAGCTTAGGGCCTGGAAATATTCATTCCGTCAAAAACACAAAAACAGAGTAGAGGATTAAATCAAATCCCAAAGGTCTCGATCAATCTCCTTCGAAGACCCCCTCGGAAATGAACTCTTTGTGAAGGAAACGCGGAGAGATGGAAATGTAGACTCAAGACCAGGTATTGTGCTTGTCCTGATTATCATCTGTGGAGGGGAGCCAGGACAGCAAGTCAGTTAAGGAACACAAAGGAGGCCCAACATCATGGAGAGATATCAAGGATTAGGGATTAAGATCCCAGATCCATCACCAGAGCTGTTAAAACGACTTTCACTAATCTTACACGTGTTGGAACAGTCCGGAAAGTAATGCAATCCCTGGGAAGCCAAGGAAAACGTTACCTACCCCTTCGAAAGGGATGAAATCATTGGCTGGAAGGATGGCTCTTTGGTTCAGCAGATGTTTTACGTTGTAGAAGAGGTCAAGATAAGACATTCCTCTTGTCGTGACTGAATGAAATTAATCGTATCGGAAAAATGTATCTGGTAAAAAAAAAAAAAAGGTTATATTCCTGTTACCTCAACTAGAATCACAAATTAGAGAGACAATCTGAGGAAGGATGGGAAGCCACCATGGGGATGCCATTCCCCCTCAGACCAAACAAGAATTTTTCAGGTGAGACCAGTGACATCACTGAGAATGCAGCCTATCCATTCACTAGAGAGCGGTGACATTACTGAGATTGTAGCCTATCCGTTCACTAGAGAGCGGTGACATCACTGAGAATGCAGCCTATCCAATCACTAGAGAGCGGTGACATCACTGAGAATGCAGCCTATCCATTCACTAGAGAGCGATGACATCACGGAGAATGCAGCCTATCCAATCACTAGAGAGCGGTGACATCACTGAGAATGCAGCCTATCCAATCACTAGAGAGCGGTGACATCACTGAGAATGCAAAGTGCCATTAAGGGTGAAGGGCGGCTTGAAGAGGTGATGCCCATGAGAAGTACTTGTGACTGAATCTTACCGATTGGTACCATAAATCATTGAACAGTGCCATTTAGGGGATGCTGGTGAGAACTCCTTGTGATGCCAACCCAAAATAAAGACTGAATCTTACTGATTGGTACCAGAGTTTGATAAACTGCTACATTCACCGACAATGATGGGGATGGGGGGGGGGGGGGGGTGAGAGCAGTACACAGTGCCATTCAGGGTGAAGGTCTGCTTGAAGGTGATGCCGTGAGAAGTCCTTGTGATGCCAACCCAAAATTAAAACTGAATTTTACCGATTGGCACCATAGTTGGATGAAATGATACATTGACCATCAATGACGGAGGGGTCAGAGCAGCACAGATTGCCATTTAGCGTGAAGGTCTGCTTGAAGGTGATGTCCATGGGAAATCCTTGTGGTGCAGGTCCCAGATAGAGACATAATCATACCGATTGGCACTGTAGTTCGATAAATTGCTACATTCACCTACAATGACGTGGGGGGGGGGAGGCAAACTATTTGCAAGAAGCCCCTACTTAGCTTAGTGCCACCATGGCGTTCTCCTTTAGGCCTCCTCTCGTTTTAGCCGCGCTCCGCGCACAGCGTCACGTATGGCCAGTGAACAGTTTTGAGTTACTACCCTTGGCAGACGCCTTTCCAAGATTGCTTAAACAAGCAGTACAGAAAACAGATGTCATTCAGTAAGAGTATTTGAATGACCAAAAAATTTGCTGTCTGAGTATTTTTTTTTTCTCCTCTCGCTTTTATAAAAACAGAAGAAATTCTTTGGATTGATATCATATTAAACAGCTGTGAAACAGCACTAACATCTGTTTGTACCTATAGGGAGCTGACCCAACGGTCCCCCCTTTCCTAATCACCCAGCTACGACTCCGTCTGTCCTGCATACTTGATTGTTTTTCTTCCAGCTACTCCTGCACTTCAAAGCCCTCATACTCTTCTCATCCTCGTGTCATCTACGAGGACTACAGAGGAAACTAAAGGTAGGGATGAGCCCACCAATACTCAACCACAACTCAGACAATTCCTCCTCTTTTTCGGAGGGTTGCACGTTTTTTTGTTTTTTTTTGATCCTCCTGTATTTGTTTGCACGTCGATTTGTCTGGTCTGCAGATAACCACATAGTTCATGAACTTTGGACCGTGTACATAATTCTGGGATCAGACAATTCTCCATATTCTGGCTCGAAAATCTGTGATTTGTCCAAAAAATTTACGGACAAGTTAAAGGCGCAATGCACTAGTACCTCTGGAGTACCCTATAAAGTCCAAATAATATGGAGTAGGCAATGGATCCAAATACTTAGGGCTGCCACCGAAGGAGACCAGAAGCCAAAATTCGAGCAAGCTGAGAGAGAGAAACAAGGAGAGGGGCGCCTCTGAGTGTAGAAATTAAAACACTTTAATAGTAAAACAATAGCGACTCACATGGGAGAAGGTAAAGAAGAGCACATCTGTAGGCTGAGAAATCCAGGAGCAAGATGGATGACCAAGTCACGGAATAGGTGGAACAACCGTGACTTGGTCATCCATCTTGCTCCTGGCGCCCCTCTTCTTGTTTCTTGTCCAAAAATATACAGTCACTGGCCACTTTATTATGTACACTTGTTCAATTGATGTTGTGAAGGTGCGCTGACTATGTGTAAAAAGAAGGGAACCCCCCCCCCCCCACGCACCCCCCTCTATTAATGAAATAAGTCAAATCATACACACAAACAAACTTATGAGTTGCTCTTTGCACCCTCTTCTGGAAGATACCAAGCTACTAGTCTACTTTGGAGACCATGGCTTGAAAGGTACGCCCAAAACCAAGATAAATGAGTAATTGTAACCCCCAAGACTGTATTGACTTCTTGTTTAGTTATGTTGTGTTGTATTCAAGTGCAGAAGTAAAACTTTATATTTCCCAGAAGGGTTAAAAACACTTACAAAAGGGTGGATGGGTAGGAGCACATTATATCAGTAATATGGCATGTGGTCCGGCGTTCTGGTAGTCCCAAGGAGTCTCAGAGATATCCGGAGGTAGAATTCTATGGTAGCATATTCTGAAGTGGCCGACAGATGGAGGCCACAACTCTCCTGGATACTGGGAAGACAGCTAGGCTGTCTGAGACAGCATGGAAGCCGAATCCAGGAAGTGACGTCAGCGGGAAGTGACCAGCAACCAGCGTGGACAGCAAACCGGAAGTGATGTCATCAACATGCGACAGGTTTCTGAACAGCTAATTGGTTCCTTCTTCAAGCAATGACCTTGAGGAAGGAACCAATTAGCTGTTCCGAAACGTGTCACATGGAGGGGGAGAAACTGTCTTTCAGCTGCTGCAGAAGATAGTAAGATGCACAGCCACTTATATTTACAGACAGTATAGGGCAGCAGATCCCGATATTTGCTATCAGGTTGCATGGAAGATGTTGTTACATAAAGGCTGCATTGGCAGTATATGAGATGACTGTTGGCTTCTCAATATAGGTGGCTGGCTCCTGCCTGGACTGCCTGAATCTGTCAGATTCAGTTTGACTGATTTACCACAAGTTTTTACATTTTTTTTTTTATCCTTTGTTAAATTTCAATGCTGCTAATCTCCTGTAATCACTTTACAGACATTTTCTGTCTACATACACTCCAGCGAGTGTATCGCTTCCTCCACTGCAGGTATCCTTGCTGTATGGCTTCTCTCAGGGCAGGTTTCCTGATGGTGACAAGGCTAGACCATGCCTGTGCAAATCTGTGTTGGAATGGCCACATGTAGTCTCCATTGGAAAACAGGGGCATGCTTGGGTTCAGTCCCAACCCAGAGGGACCCTATCAGTACTGGGCCAATCAGCTGCTGGAGGGAGATTCCCTGCAGCTGTACATACACAAAGGAGATGCTTGTGACATCATTGATCTAAAATGACCACATGGCCAGTGAGGTCAACTTCAGTAGCCTAATATGGCCATGTGGCCGTATTAGGTCAATGATGTCATGAGCACCCCATGAGGTCACCACCAGCAGCTGACTGGCCCATTGCCGACAGCTTTGCTCCAGGTTTGGACTGAACCCAAGCTCACCCCTAATAACAGGGTGAAAATACAAGAGCCCAATTGGGTGATAGGGACAAAGTGTTGTCACCCTATAACAGGAAGTGCCTGAACAAGGTCCTTCAATGCAGGATCACCAGGGATTATTGTAAGGGAAGCTAAAGATTAAAAAAAAAGACTGAAAATGTCTCTTGTAACGACAATAAAATGTAAAAGCTTATGAGATTTCATTGGTTGGGTTTACGTCTTCTTTGAGGTGAATCGAGTGGACTTTCGGACTTGGTAGAGTTTTTTGGATGGCTTTAGGAGATGACCAAATGATTCCACTTGCTGCATGAATCTGCTCATCGTTATGTTTTTTTAGCCAAAAACTTCAAAGGGTTACAATTGTGTTCACAGAGCAGGGAGTGATCGCAGACTCCCCTTTTTTTTCTTTGCTGAAAATAGACGGCCATGCATCAATGCCTCTAGACGATAATAAGGATTGGACGGAGCTGGGAGACCTCCTTGATTTATGGAGCAAGTAGGAGAAATATATTCTCACAGTCGTCATGAGCTAAAAACCTTGGGGTATGGGTTGACCCCTTTGGCTGTAAATCTTTGCATTGAACTTGAAACATGGGACAACTTTTGTTCTCCCTACTATAAGTGATGGTAGATCTTTAGGACATAAAAAAAAAAAAAAAAGAGGAATCCAAATTTTTGGAAATTATAGTCAAGCCCATGATTTTCTTAGGAGGGAAAAAAATAGCTATTTCTTAAGAAAAAAAACTCCTTGAGAACCTACAGGTAGGCAAAAAGACGACATTAAAAAAGCATATTTCATACCTAAATCAACAAACAGTACCCTATACGGTTTCTGTGATTTATGGCACAGCTCGACGTTACTTAAGACTTATGGGAATGCCTTCAATGAACCATACATGCAATCTCGTGTTGGCGATGAGGTTTTTAAATAAAACAAATTTCGGGGCCTTTGAAGGTTATTACCTTGAGCGGAGAACACTTTGTTACATACAGCTATCTGCGGTATACAAATCACTTGGCCAACAATATGGGCTTAGATGGAAAGGCATTACCGCCGCCTTCGTATGATTCTATACATATCCAGTACATGATGTAAGGAATGACATCATGCACAGCTCTGATTGTAGGTGACTTTAAAGAGCCCGGAGAGAATTTGTGATTTTTCTCCACTTCGTAGATGGCTATGCCAGAGATCACAAACACACAGCTGTTGGAAAAACCTTGCCAGGCCAAATGGTACCATGACTAAGAATCTTCTGTTCGTATGAGGTGTTGCTAGCATAAATGTTATAAATACAAAATAAAGGAAGATTCCTGGAACAGGCTTTAATTGATCCTTATCACTAAAAGTACAACTCTGGACACAAAAAAAGCCCCAGCCAGTGTTTAAAATGAAAAACGCAGCTCCGGCTACGATACTGACCTTCTTTCTGGCACCATCCCCCACAGGACCTCTTCTACAGCACAAGGTGTCCTCAGGCTAAATGGCTCCCAACATCATTCAACCTGAAACGGCCATTCTCAACCAGGTTTCTGTGATACCCTAGGGTTCCTTCACAGGTTGCCAGAGATTCCTTGAATTGAATTGACCTCCCATCTGATGGTGCCTGCGTAGTTCTGGGACCAACATCACTTGGCAGAAACAGCAGAATGGCACCAATATTTGTTGGTTGAATTGAAGGGACTTTTTTCAGCCAGATTAAATATGTAATTATGTAATAATCTTTATGATCAACCATTTTTTAATCAGCGTTCCACGGAATGCAAGGGTTCCTCCACAGGTTGCTAGGGGTTCCTTGAAGTGGGCTAATTGAACTCCCATCCGATGGTGCCTGCATAGTTCTGGGACCTACACCACTTGGCAGAAACAGCAAAATGGCACCAATAATCTTTCTGATCAGCCATTCACAACCAGGGTTCTGTGGAACTCTAGGGTTCTTCCAAAGGTTGCTAGGGGTTCCATGAAATTTGGCTAATTGACGTCCCATATGATGGTGCCTGCATAGTTTTGGGACCTACACCACTTGGCAGAAACAGCAAAATGGCACCAATAATCTTTCTGATCAACTATTCCCAACCAGGGTTCCATGGGCAAAATCTTAGCCATGGGTGTTTCTGGCCAATTTCGAACTTATTTTAAATATATATTTTTAAATTTCCTAATGAATTGGCCAAAATGAGAGACATGGGTGACCCTGACCCTGAAAATTGAAGGAGCCCCACGGAAAATTGTTGGGCCGAACAGGAACTACCTTAGGAATGAAAAATCTTTAGGAATCCAAAGTCTTTATTGTTTGGCTGGTTACAACAAACAGTGCAAAAGATGGTTTACACATTTCGGAGGCCATACAATCCCCTTTCATTAGGGCTGGGTGAAATGGCAGAATGTTAAATGACCACTTCTACTGAGGTCTCCCCTTACATCAATGCATTGCATGGGATGACCTTCTTTGGTTAGAGAGGAACTCAAGGCCTTGACTGGACAACTCAACCTAGAAAGCCATGATCCTTGTGTAGCCTTTCTCTTTGGGTATTGCAGAATGACCTCCTAAATGAACTCAAAAAAAGGCAGAGGATGTTATAGACAACAGTAGGTGCTTGGGTTCATTCACAGTAGACGTGGCAAGGAGTATACTACTTAGGAGGTCATTCTGCGTTTCCCGAAAAGAAGGTCTACACAAGGATTTTGGCTTTCTAGGTCACGTTGTCCAGTCAAAGCCTTAAGTTCCTCGCCAACTAAATAAGGTCCTCCCTAGTCATGCAATGCATTGACATAAGGAGGGACCTCAGTAGGAGTGGCCATTTAACAGTCTGCCATTTCACAAAGCCTTGATGAAGGGGGATTGTGTGGCCCCTGAAATGCGGTGGATGTCCTTTGCTTTCCTTGTTGGAACCAGCTGAACTATTAAGACTTTGGCCTAAAGATTTTTCATTTGGTGCTCTTTGACTTATTACACTTGGATTCTCACCATATGGGTTATTTCCTCTGCTGGGAGGTTCCTGTCTTTGTGGTGAGCTGCCAAATACAGACCAATTGAGCTCAAGTAATGACTTTGTTCACCAGACAGAAGAGTGGTCAGGACAAAAGCCAGAAGGTCATCAACAGCCGGTAGCAAGGTAGAGGAACAATAGGCAGAGGAAATCAGGATACAGAGGAAGTCAGGATACAGCCTTGGATTGATACACAGCCAGGCAATGAGGTACAGGGACATCAGGCAGAGTCAGAATACAGGCCGGGGGGGGGGGATACACAGCTGAGCATTGAGGTGCAGAAACATCAGGCAGCGGTAGAGTCAGGGTACAGGCCGAGGTCGATACACAGCTGGGCAGTGAGGTGCAGGAACAATAGGCCGAGGCAGAGTCAGGATACACAGCCGGGATCAATACACAGCCGGGAAATGAGGTGCAAGAACAATAGGCAGAGGCAGAGTCAGGATACAGGCTGGGGTCAGTACACAGCCGGGCAACGAGGTGCAGGAACAACAGGCAGAGTCAGGATACAGGCCTGGATCTATACACAGCTGGGCAACGAGGTGCAGGAGCAATAGGCCGAGGCAGAGTCAGGATACAGGTCAGGGTCAGTACACAGCCGGGCAAGGAGGTGCAAGAACAAGAGGCTGAGGCAGAGTCAGGGTACAGGTCAGGGTCGGTACACAACTGGGCAATGAGGTACAGGAACAATAGGCTGAGGCAGAGTCAGGATACAGGTCGGGGTCGATACACAGTCAGGCAACGAGGTGCAAGAGCAATAGGCTGAGGCAGAGTCAGGATACAGGTCGGGGTCGGTACACAGCCAGGCAACGAGGTGCAGGAACAAGAGGCAGAGTCAGGATACAGGTCGGGGTCGGTACACAGCCGGGCAACGAGGTGCAAGAACAATAGGCAGAGGCAGAGTCAGGATACAGGTCGGGGTCGGTACACAGCCGGGCAACGAAGTGCAAGAACAATAGGCAGAGGCAGAGTCAGGATACAGGTCGGGGTCGCCTGTGAATGAGGCTGCCTCTGCATCCACCAGAACAAACATTTCTCCCTCTCCTCGGCTACCCGTGAGGAGGAGAGAGAGCAGTGGCAGCCCGTCCATTAGAGCCGCCCCCCTAATCCATGCGCCTGGCCCCTAATCTACATGCAAGGCACATGAGGCTCTAATTGGCTTCAAAATTATTGGCTCCGCCCCGAGCCCACCCACTTGTTTGGCATTAGCGAATTAATATTCATTAATGTCTTCATGCTTCTCTCCCGGCCAATCAGGAAGGGGGTAGCAATAGTGCGAGTGGATTGAGAGCCGGGGGGGGGGGGGGGTAGGATGCATTAAGGTTTATAACCCCTTTAATAAATCACCGGGGCCGGAGGCAGACAAGGCAGACAAGAGGCAGAGTCAGGATACAGGTCGGGGTCGGTACACAGTCGGGCAACGAGGTGCATGAACAATAGGCAGAGGCAGAGTCAGGATATAGGTCAGGGTCAGTACACAGCCGGGCAAGGAGGTGCAAGAACAAAAGGCTGAGGCAGAGTCAGGGTACAGGTCAGGGTCGGTACACAACTGGGCAATGAGGTACAGGAACAATAGGCTGAGGCAGAGTCAGGATACAGGTCGGGGTCGATACACAGTCAGGCAACGAGGTGCAAGAACAATAGGCTGAGGCAGAGTCAGGATACAGGTCGGGGTCGGTACACAGCCGGGCAACGAAGTGCAAGAACAATAGGCAGAGGCAGAGTCAGGATACAGGTCGGGGTCGCCTGTGAATGAGGCTGCCTCTGCATCCACCAGAACAAACATTTCTCCCTCTCCTCGGCTACCCGTGAGGAGGAGAGAGAGCAGTAGCAGCCCGTCCATTAGAGCCGCCCACCTAATCCATGCGCCTGGCCCCTAATCTACATGCAAGGCACATGAGGCTCTAATTGGCTTCAAAATTATTGGCTCCGCCCCGAGCCCACCCACTTGTTTGGCATTAGCGAATTAATATTCATTAATGTCTTCATGCTTCTCTCCCGGCCAGTCAGGAAGGGGGTAGCAATAGTGCGAGTGGATTGAGAGCTGAGGGGGGGGGGGTAGGATGCATTAAGGTTTATAACCCCTTTTATAAATCACCGGGGCCGGAGGCAGACAAGGCAGACAAGAGGCAGAGTCAGGATACAGGTTGGGGTCGGTACACAGTCGGGCAACGAGGTGCAAGAACAATAGGCAGAGGCAGAGTCAGGATACAGGTCGGGGTCGGTACACAGCCGGGCAATGAGGTGCAAGAACAATAGGCAGAGGCAGAGTCAGGATATAGGTCGGGGTCGGTACACAGTCGGACAACGAGGTGCAAGAACAATAGGCAGAGGCAGAGTCAGGATATAGGTCGGGGTCGGTACACAGTCAGGCAATGAGGTGCAAGAACAATAGGCAGAGGCAGAGTCAGGATATAGGTCGGGGTCGGTACACAGCCGGGCAACGAAATGCAAGAACAATAGGCAGAGGCAGATTCAGGATACAGGCCGGAATCTATACACAGCTGGGCAACGAGGTGCAGGAACAATAGGCAGAGGCAGAGGCAGGGTACAGGTCGGGGTCAGTACACAGCCGGGCAATGAAGTGCAAGAACAATAGGCCAAGGCGCGGGAAGGTAAAGCCAGGGCGTAGCTACAGCAGGAACTGGCTGAAGACCACTCAGCATTCTGTTCATGTCGTAGTCCAGCTTAAATAGGCTGTTTGGCACCAATGTCGTTGCCGGGTGTGCGCATGCAGGTGTCCTGGCTTGTGCGTACACGAATTCGTTTGCGAATGTGTTCCCGAAGCCCGTCTTGTAGTGAGCCTTTGCTCGCGCAATCATTTTCTAATTCCAATACATACTCGCCTTTTCCTACCGCGAGAATACACAATATTTAGGCGATTGACAATACCCGTTCAGCCCGGAGTTCAGCCTTAAACCAGGGAAGCCACATCCATGGATGAATTCTAGTTTCAGGAGATAATCTGCGTAGACTCAGCCCTCTCGGGGGGACAAATCGCCAACAGGTCACACATCCCGCTCTGGCACTCCAAGCTGGAGGAGACCTTTCCGCTCATTTCGGCGTTCCTTAATTAAACACCACTTTAAAAATATGAGAGCAAATGCCCAGACTTGGCTAATTCACTCTAAAAAAGCCATATGGCCCGGAGTAATAAGAATTAATGACACCGAAAGTCTCCAGTGATTGCTCTTGTAGGTCTCGCAGCCTCGCTGGTTTTAATGCGGTAACATTAAGCTGGAGTTTGCTTAAGACCGCCACAGCAATAACAATCCAGGAGGTAGTAACGTTATCGCAGTCGGTGCGGTCAAACAGCCCGCGGGGGATAAACTTTACTGTGTCACAGACCCGCATTCCTGGCCCTGGCACCCATTTGCAGGTCCCCCTAGTAGCACACAAAGTATTTCTATTAAAGATTTAAAAAAAAAAAAAAAAGGGTCTATTTATTTTGTGAAACTGTTTGTTTTACTGCCAGAGAAAATGGCAAAATGAGATGGACGTTTATTTTTTTATGGGGTATAATAGACTGCTGAGATGTAGATAGAATCCCGTTAAATTTCAAATTATGCATTTACGAATATACATACACACATATACATATACAGCATATATACAGTGTATATATATATAATATAATATATAATACGATATATAATATAATACAATGATATAATATAATTTAATATAATAGAAAACAAATAATATGATCTGATATAAAATACGGTATAATATAATATATAGTAAAATATCATATAATATATCGTAAAATAATATAATATAGATAAAATAATATGTCATGACATGAAATATAATATAATATATAATAAAATACAATATAATATAATATATAATAATATATAATAAAATATAATATAATATGATCTATAATATAATATATTGTAAAATAATATAATATAAATTAAATAATATGACATGATATGATATAAAATATAATATATTATAAAATATAGAATAATATATAATATGATATTATTTTTATTATTATTATTATTATTTAAGGGGTACTTATATAGCGCCGTCAATTCACGCAGCGCTTTACATATACATTGTACATTCACATCGGTCCCTACCCTCAAGGAGCTTACAATCTAAGGGTAGGGTCTAAGGGTAATCATATAGAACATAATACAATATAATATGTTATAAAATAATATAATATAATTTAATATACTAGAAAATAATATAATATGACATGATATTAAATATAATATAATAAAAATAACAAATTACAGTATAATTAATATATAATAAAATATATAATATGATATATAATATAGTACAAAATAATATAATATAAATAAAATAATATGACATGATATGATATGAAATATAATATAACCAAAAATAAAATATAATATATAATATGATATATAATATAATACAATATAATATATTATATATTGAAATAATATAATAATATAATATATATATAATATATATAATATATATATATATATATATATATATATATATATATATATATATATATGTATATATATATATATATGTATATATATGAAATATAAAAACACACTGCAACATACTTATCCTTATTTAAAGTTAAGAAAAAAGAGGGGGGAGAAAACCACTGGAGTGCATCAAAAACGCACCAAAAACACATCAAAAATGCACCAAAAATGCATCAAAAATGCGCAAAAAACGCATCAAAAATACGCATGCAGAAAAGCACCTGGAACACATCCGGACTGCGTTTCTATGGTATGAACTGGTCCTTAATGATATGCAACCCCGGGTCCACATCGCTCCAGCTCACCGCCTGTGAATAAGGCTGCCTCTGCATCCACCAGAACAAACATTTCTCCCTCTCCTCGGCTACCCGTGAGGAGGAAAGAGAGCAGTGGCAGCCCGTCCATTAGAGCCGCCCCCCTAATCCATCCGCCCGGCCCCTAATCTACATGCAAGGCACCTGAGGCTCTAATTGGCTTCAAAATTATTGGCTCCGCCCCGAGCCAACCCACTTGTTTGGCATTAGCAAATTAATATTCATTAATGTCTTCATGCTTCTCTCCCGGCCAATCAGGAAGGGGGTAGCAATAGTGCGAGTGGATTGAGAGCCGGGGGGGGGGGTTAGAATGCATTATGGTGAATAAACACAAAGGTTTACAACCCCTTTAACCACTTAACAACCGGCCCATAGCCAAATGACGGCTACAGGGCGGTTGTTTAACTCTGGGAGGGCGTCCAGGGACGTCCTCCCAGAATCCTGCTCTCGCGCGCCCCCTAGGGCGCGCACTCGAGAGCATCCGTGACCGCCGGGTCCAGAGGACCCGGCGCATCACAGATCCCGGTAAATGGCCGCTGATCGCGGCCGTTTACCATGTGATCGCTCTGTCAAATGACGGAGCGATCACATGTCAACAAACCGGCGTCATCTGATGACGCCGGTTCCTCTCCTCCCCCTCTCCTCCGATCGGTACACAGTGACCGGAGAGGCGGATGGATGGATGGCTGCAGCGTTGTGGGCTGTATGTGTAGTGCCCACAGCGCTGCACAGAGACATCCAGCCATCCATCCATCCGTGCTCAGCCATCCCTACTACTCTGCATGCCCTGCAATGCCCCGCAATACTCTGCAATTCCCTCTGCAATGCCCCACAATACTCTGCCATACCCTGGAATACCCCTGCAATACTCTGCCATACCCTGGAATACCCCGCAATACTCTGCCATACCCTGAAATACCCCGCAATACTCTGCCATACCCTGGAATACCCCGCAATACTCTGCCATACCCTGCAATACCCCGCAATACTCTGCCATACCCTGCAATACCCCGCAATACTCTGCCATACCCTGCAATACTCTGCCATATCCTGGAATACCCCGCAATACTCTGCCATACCCTGGAATACCCAGCAATACTCTTCCATACCCTGGAATACCCCGCAATACTCTGCCATACCCTGGAATACCCCGCAATACTCTGCCATACCCTGGAATACCCCGCAATACTCTGCCATACCCCGCAATACTCTGCCATACCCCAAAATACCCCGCAATACTCTGCCATACCGCGCAATACTCTGCCATACCCTGCAATACCCTGAAATACCCCGCAATACTCTGCCATACCCCGCAATACTCTGCCATACCCCGCAATACCCCGCAATACCCCGCAATACTCTGCCATACCCTGGAATACCCCGCAATACTCTGCCATACCCTGGAATACCCCGCAATACTCTGCCATACCCCGCAATACTCTGCCATACCCCAAAATACCCCGCAATACTCTGCCATACCGCGCAATACTCTGCCATACCCTGCAATACCCTGAAATACCCCGCAATACTCTGCCATACCCCGCAATACTCTGCCATACCCCGCAATACCCCGCAATACCCCGCAATACTCTGCCATACCCTGGAATACCCCGCAATACTCTGCCATACCCTGGAATACCCCCGCAATACTCTGCCATACCCTGGAATACCCCCGCAATACTCTGCAATACCCTGAAATATCCCGCAATACCCAGCCATACTCTGCAATACTCAGTGATACCCAGCGATACTCTGCCATACCCAGCCATGCTCTGCAATACATCGCAAAAATCTGCAATACTCTGCCATAACCCGCAATACTCTGCCATACCCAGCCATACTCTGCAATACCCCGCAATACCCAGCCATACTCTGCAATACTCGGTGATACCCAGCCATACTCTGCCATACCCAGTCATACTCGGCGATACTCTGCGATACCCAGCCACGCTCAGCCATACTCGGCCATGTCCAGCCATACCCAGCCTCTGTATGTGGCCAGGCTGTGGAAGTCTCACACATGTGGTATCGCCGTACTCGGGAGGAGGAGGAGAATCTATTTTGGGGGGTCATTTTTGGTATGTACATGCTATGTGTTAGAAATATTGTATAAATGGACAACTTTGTGTTAAAAAAAAAAAAAAGCGTTTTAACCACTTCCCGCCTTCCGTCATACGACGTCCTTGACTTTGTGCGGGGATATCTGAATGATGGGTGCAGCTACAGGCATCATTCAGATATCATATTTTTCAGCCGGCGATTCCCTATACCATGAGAACGATCATAGCAGCTGTTACACTGCTTGATCGTTCTTACGGGAGGCGAGAGGGGACGCCCCCCCCTCCCGCCGCCCTCCGGTGCTTCTACCGACTCACCGCTACGATCGAAGCCAGGATCTTTTTTTTTTTTTTTTTTTATTTCAGGAACAGCCTAGGAGGTGAGATGTGGGGTCTTATTGACCCCATATCTCACTGTAAAGAGGACCTGTCATGCCATATTCCTATTACAAGGGATGTTTACATTCCTTGTAATAGGAATAAAAGTGATCAAAAAAATTTTTTTTTTGGAAAAAAGTGTCAAACTAAAATAAATAAAGTAAAATGAACAATAAAAAAAAAAAAAAATTTTTTTAAAGCGCCCCTGTCCGTGTGCTCGCATGCAGAAGCGAACGCATACGTAAGTCCCGCCCACATATGAAAACAGTGTTCAAACCACACATGTAAGGTATCGCTGCGATCGGTAGAGCGAGAGCAATAATTTTGGCCCTAGACCTCCTCTGTAACTCCAAATTTGTAACCAGTAAAAAATTTTAAAGCGTCGCCTATGGGGATTTTTAAGTGGCGAAGTTTGGCACCATTCTACAAGCGTGTGCAATTTTGAAAGGTGACATGTTAGGTATCTATTAACTTGGCGTAACTTCATCTTTCATATTATGCAAAAACATTGGGCTATCCTTACTGTTTTGTTTTTTTTTAAAGCAAAAAACAGTTTTTTTTTCAAAAAAAACGCGTTCGAAAAATTGCTGCGCAAATATCGTGCGAGATAAAAAGTTGCAATGACCGCTATTGTATTCTCTAGGGTCTTTGCTAAAAAAATATATATAATGTTTTGGGGTTCTATGTAATTTTCTAGCAAATAAATGATGATTTTTACATGTAGGAGAGAAATGTCAGAATTGGCCTGGGTGCTCCAGAACGCCTGAAGGTGCTCCCTGCATGTTGGGCCTCTGTATGTGGCCACGCTGTGTAAATGTCTCACACATGTGGTATCGCCATACTCAGGACTAATAGCAGAATGTGTTTTGGGGTGTAATTTGTGGTATGCATATGCTGTGTGTGAGAAATAACCTGCTAATATGACAATTTTGTGAAAAAAAAAAAACGAAAAAAAAAAAACTTGATTTTGCAAAGAATTGTGGGAAAAAATGACAACTTCAAAAAACTCATCATGCATCTTTCTAAATACCTTGGAATGTCTTCTTTCCAAAAAGGGGTCGTTTGGGGGGTATTTGTACTTTTCTGGCATGTTAGGGTCTCAAGAAATGAGATAGGCCGTCAGTACTTCAGGTGTGATCAATTTTCAGATATTCGCACCATAGCTTGTGGACTCTATAACTTTCACAAAGACCAAATAATATACACTAATTTGGGTTATTTTTACCAAAGATATGTAGCGGTATAAATTTTGGCCAAAATATATGAAGAAAAATTACTAATTTTCAAAATTTTATAACAGAAACGAAGAAAAATTTATTTTTTTACAGATTTTTCGGTCTTTTTTCTTTTATAGCGCAAAAAATAAAGAACCCAGTGGTGATTAAATACCACCAAAAAAAAGCTCTATTTGTGTGAAAAAAAGGACAAAAAATTCATATAGATACAGTGTTGCATGACTGAGTAATTGTCATTCAAAATGTGAGAGCACCAAAAGCTGAAAATTGGTCTGGTTATTAAGGGGGTTTAAGTGCCCAGTGGTCAAGTGGTTAATAAATCACCGGGGCCGGATGGCTTGCACCCGAGGGTCCTTAAGGTCCTTAAGGAATTGCCAGACCATTGTTCCTAATTTTTACTGACAGTCTACTGACTGGAATGGTAGCAACTGATTGTAGAAAAGCCAATGTAGCTCCAATATTTAAAAAGGGCCCAAAATACATCCCTGGGAATTACAGACCAGTTAGCCTAACATCAATAGTATGCAAGCTCTTGGAGGGGATGATAAGGGACTATAAACAAGATTTTAGTAGGGATGAGCTTTCTGTTCACGTCGAACATGAGTTCGACTCGAACATTGAGTGTTCGCCCATTCGCCGAAAATCGAACATTATGGGGCATTCGCGCCAAATTGGAGAGCCGCGTAACGCCCCATAATGCACTGCGAGAGCGCAGTGCATTGCTGTATGATGATCGGCCAAAGCATGCAACATGACCTGCATGCTTTGGCCAGTCCCAGCGCCCTCAGTTAAGAGAGCCATAATTGGCCAAAGGCAGGGTGCCCAGGCTCAGAGTAGTTTGCCTGCCAATAAAGCTGCCTATTCCATCGGCTCCATGTCAACAGTCACTCCTTCCCTAGACCCACCATCATGCGCGGAGGAGTCCCCGAAACCTGTTCGACCACAGTGTCGGGTACATGCTGCAGGAGGATGTGCAGCGATTTGAAGGCTCCGATGATGGTACCCAGGTTGAGGATGAAGGGAGTAACGTGAGCCCAGAGAGAAGAGGGGGTGCCCAAGAAAGACAAGAAACTGGCAGTCATGTTCCCCCAGCTGCAGCATACTGCCAGGTTTGCTCCAGTGACAAGGAGGGAGGGGATGATGAGGTCACTGACTATACTTGGGTGCCTGATAGAAGAGAGGAGGAGGAGGCACATCTCCAACGAGGCAGGATGCCCTCCAGGGGGCAGCTTAAGGGCAGCCACGTTATTGCATCACACCGCAGAGCTAAGCAGGTGCAGGGTGCTGCTGACTACCCAAATATTATGAAAAGTTCTTTGGTGTGGGCCTTTTTTGACACCTGTGCAGCAGATCGCACTCTTGCTGTTTGCAACATATGTCTGAAGCGTATCAAGTGTGGCCAAAACAGCAGCCGCTTGGGCACCTCATGCTTGACCAGACATATGATGACCTCCCAAGCAGTCCGTTGGCAACAGCACTTAAAAGACCCACACCAAAGAACAAGGCGGACCTCTCCTTGCTTCTCATCAGCTGGGATCTCCAACCCCACTATACCTTCAGTCCTCTCAGAAACCTGCACTTAGAGGAATGAAGGTATAGTAATAGGTGTCCCAAGTAGTTGCAGCCAATCTGCTAGCGGTACACCAACACCATCCGATTTTAGCAGGCAAATTTCCCTACCCCAGTTGCTAAACCGTCTAAAGAAATTCGGTCCCAGCCATCCACATGCTCATCCCAGCCATCCACATGAATTCTAGCTTGGCTAAATTGCTAGCACTGCAACTGCTGCTTTTTCAGCTGGTAGACTCTGCCCCCTTTCGTGAATTTGTGGAATGTGCGGTACCTTAGTGGCAGGTTCCCAAACGCCATTTCTTTTCACAGAAGGCCATTCGGGCTCTCTACCAGCATGTGAAAGGCAATTTCTTGGCCTCGTTGGACAGGGCGGTCAGCAGTAAGGTACACATTACCCCTGACTCATGGTCCAGCAGGCATGGACAGTGACGTTTCCTATCTTTCACGGCACATTGGGTAACTCTGCTGGCAGCTGGGAAGGATGCAGGACAGGGTGCAGTATTGTTGGAGCTTGTTCCGCCACCACGCCTCCAAAATGCTAGTGGTGATTCTGCCACAGCTCTCTCCTCTACCCCCTCCTCCTCTTCTTCCTCTATGGCCTCTTCCGCTGCAGATTTCTCCTCTGAACCAGCGGTGCTCCGTAGGCGTTTAAGGGGCTACGCAAGCACTCAGGCAAAAAGATGCTATGCGGTGCTTGTGTTGCTCTGCTTAGGGAACAGGAACCACACTGGGGCAGAGATTATGTCTGCTCTGCAGGGGCAGGCTCAGAGGTGGTTGACGCCACGCCACCTTTAGCCAGGAATGGTGGTTTGCGACAATGGCACCAACCTACTCTCCGCCCTCCAACAGGGACACTTGACCCATGTTCCCTGTTTGGCTCACGTCGTGAATTTGGTGGTGCAGTGGTTCTTGAGCAGGTACCCGGGCCTACAGGATCTCCTGAGGCAGGCCAGGAAAGTCTGTGGTCATTTCCGTTGGTCATATAATGCCAGTGCTCGGCTGGCTGACCTTCAAAGGGAATGCAACCTTCCCAAGAACCGCCTCATTTGTGACATGCCCACCAGGTGGAACTCAACGTTGGCAATGCTGCAGCGGCTGCACACACAGCAGAGGGCCATCAATTAGTACCTGTGCGAGTATGGCACCAGGACAGGGTCAGGGGAGCTTGGCTTTTTTTCGCCACGCCAGTGGCTACTGATCAAGGAATGCATGTCCTGTCACCATTTGAGGAGGCCACGAGGATGGTGAGCAGTGACAGTGCATGCATCAGTGATACTGTCCCTCTTGTTTTCCTGTTGGAGCACACGCTTCGTGGAATAATGGCTAGGGCACTTGAGGCAGAACAGCGGGAGGAAGAGGAGGACTTCCTTACCTCTCCAGGCCCCATTTATCCAGATATTATTCCTGCGGGCCAGCCGATCACACAGGAAGAAGAAGAGGAGGAGGAGGATTGTGTCAGCATGGAGGTGGAGGATAACACTCAGGATCAGCAGCAGTCTTCAAGGGATCGTTTTCAGTCTCCAGAGACCCATGGAATTGTACATGGCTGGGAGGAGGTGGTTGAGGATCATGTGATCCTTAGTGACCCAGAGCACTCAGGATCAAATGCCTCTGCAAACTTACGCTGCATGGCCTCCCTGATCCTGCAATGCCTATGAAAGGACCCTCATATTCGTGGTATCAAGGAGAGGGATCATTACTGGCTGGCAACCCTTCTTGATCCACATTACAAGGGTAAGGTTGCAGAACTTATCCAGCCTTCGCAGAGGGAGCAGAGGATGAAACATCATCGGGAGTAGGGATGGGCTATCTGTTCGAGTCGACCATGAGTTCGACTTGAACATTGGTTCACCGAACAGCGAACAATGTGGGGTGTTCGCAGCAAATTCGGAACACCCTTTAAAAGTCTATGGGAGAAATCTAAAGTGCTAATTTTAAAGGTTAATATGCAAGTTATTGTCATAAAAAGTGTTTGGGGACCCGGGTCCTGCCCCAGGGGACATCTATCAATGCAAAAAAAAGTTTTAAAAATGGGAGCAGTGATTTTAATAATGCTTTAAGTGAAACAATAAAAGCGAAATATTCCTTTAAATTTCGTACCTGGGGGGTGTCTATAGTATGCCTGTAAAGGGGCGCATGTTTCCAATGTTTAGAACAGTCTGAGAGCAAAATTACATTTCTAAAGGAAAAAAAAGTCATTTAAAAGTACTAGCGCTAGTGCCGGCTATTAATGAATTGTCGGTCCCGACAATACACATAAAAGTCATCGAAAGTCATTGAAAAAAAAATGCGTGGGGGTCCCCCAAAATTCCATTACCAGGCCCTTCAGGCCTGGTATGGATGTTAAGGGGAACTCCGTGCCAAAATTTTTTTTAAAAATGGCGTGGGGTTCCCCCCGAAAATCCATACCACACATGAGGGTCTGGTATGGATTTTAAGGGGAACTCCACGCCAAAATTAAAAAAAATGGCATGGAGTTCCCCAAAAAATCCACACCAGACCCTTATCCGAGCACGCAACCTGGCAGGCCGCAGGAAAAGAGGGGGGGACGAGAGAGCACCCCCCCCTCCTGAACCGTACCAGGTCACATGCCCTCAACATGGGGAGGATGTCCTCCTGTTGATGGGGACAAGGGCCTCATCCCCACAACCCTTGCCCGGTGGTTGTGGAGGTCTGCGGGTGGGGGGCTTATCGGAATCTGGAAGCCCCCTTTAACAAAGGGGACACCCAGATCCCACCCCCCATGTGAATTGGTAAGGGGTAAGGGTTGTGGGGATGAGGCCCTTGTCCCCATCAACATGGGGACATCCTCCCCATGTTGAGGGCATGTGGCCTGGTATGGTTCAGGAGGGGAGGCGCTCTCTCGTCCCCCCCTCTTTTCCTGTGGCCTGCCAGGTTGCGTGCTCGGATAAGGGTCTGGTGTGGATTTTTGGGGGAACCCCACGCCATTTTTCTTTTAATTTTGGCACGGAGTTCCCCTTAAAATCAGGTCTGGTATGGATTTTTTGGGGGGCCCCACGCCATTTTTTTTCAATTTTGGCGCGGAGTTCCCCTTAATATCCATACCAGACCTGAAGAGCCTGGTAATTGTTTCACTTTAAGCATCATTAAAATCACTGCTCCCGAAAAAACAGTCTTTTTAAAAACTTTTTTTTGCTTTGATCCATGTCCCCTGGGGGAGGACTCGGGTCCCCAAACACTTTTTGACAATAACTTGCATATTAGCCTTTAAAATTAGCACTTTTTTTGATTTTTCACGTTCGTGTCCCATAGACTTTAACATTGTTCGCGTGAATTTTTTGCCTGTTCGCATGTTCTGTTGAATTAGAGTAGATCCCTCCCAGCAACAATTTACTGCCTCCAGCAACATAAGACCCCCCCATCAACGACAACAGATCCCCCAGCAGCCAGCATCAATAGACCCTCCAGCAGCCAGAAACAATAGACCTCTCCCTCAACAGTAGATTCTTCCCAGAAACAGTTGACCCTCCCAGCAAAATAAGACCCCCCCAGCCAGAGAAGACCCCTATCAATGACAATAGATCCCCCAGCAGCCAGCATCAACAAACCCTCTAGAAGCCAGCAACAATAGATTTCTCACTCAAGAGTACATTGCTGACCCTCCCAGCAATAATTGACCCTCCTAGCGACAATTGACCCCCCTCAGCAACATAAGATCCCCATCAATGACAATAGATCCTCCAGCAGCCAGCAACAATAGACCTCTCCCTCAACAGTAGATCCCTCATGGTATTGTATGGATGCAGGCTGTCAGATGCTTAATCCTAAAAGCAATGAAGCATGGGGCGTGGCCAAGATGGCGCTGTGAGTGGCAGCGTTTACTGAGAGCTCCGCTCATTCTCTGTCCAGAAATCCGGATCCAGGGCTGCAATCTTGCCACCGATCACCCATCCAGGTTAGGGTGACGGTGGAGAACCCCCTGTACATCGCAGGGGAGGAGAGGAGGCAAACAGACGCTGCTGGCGATCCTGCGGACACGTCCCGGTCACCCTTGCCTGACGGGCCCTGGTGATCCGGATCGGAACGGGGCGGACCTCCCAGAGCGTCCAGCTGGAAGAGCGGGGTAGAAACGAGGGCCCTGGAGGCAGGATACTCGGGGGGAACAACACAAAAGCAACGAAGCATATAAGAGCAGAAGGACACTGAACACTACCAGCTCAAACAGCCTCAGCCTTGAGCTCCTCCTAAGCCACACCACTGATGCGTTTCGTCCTGCCCACAGGGCTTAATTGCATAGCTACTTAATCTATAATAAAGCCCTGGTGGGCGGGGTGAAACGCGTCAGTGGTGCGGCTTAGGAGGAGCTCAAGGCTGAGGCCGTTTTCAACTCCATCTACTTGATGAACTGGCGGTGTGAGGCATCCTTCCTCCCTTATATAGGCAGATGGGTCATTGTCAAGCAGAGATAAGAGAACTCAAACGTCAAGGGCTCCTTCAGGGGTAAGCACATACAGAATCCGGTGCAGCTCTGCATAGTAACCAATCAGCCTTCAGGTTTTATTGTCAAAGCTTAATTGAAACAATTGAAGTTAGAAGCTGACTTCAAGGACCCTGACAATGCAGCAGGCATCTCTGGGGGCAACAACCCAAATCCTGGTTGTCCCCCAACTCTGGAAAAAGCCGACCTCTCCTACCCTATGGGAACCTGATACATTGTTCTCCAACATCTGCTGTTTTCACCACACAAGCAGACATCCCGAGCTTCTTGGACAGCGTCTGTCTAACACAGCTTGTAAGATGTGGAACGAGCCACCCGCTCTCCCCTTCTGACATCATCCACCCCCTGCGCTAGGTCATCAGAGGAGACTTCAGACAAGACTGGAACCATCCATGAGGTCATTCTGGCCCGGGCTGCAGAGATTTTCCACTGTAAAACATGTGTTATACCTTTCTGGATTACTGCACCAGAGTCACAACAGAGACCTTTAAAGAGCCTCTCCGCCCAGCTACTCTATTAGTCCCAGCCAAGACGTTTCTTCAAGCAGGTGCAAGTCGTTGCTTGGTGACTATACATATTACATCGTTGGGAAAATCGCCTTTTTTTTCCATAGTCAGCTGAGACGAAACAAAGGTTTGATGGCTGACCCAACTTTTGTCTACCAGAGGCTCGCTAGCAATGCAGAAAATTCAATCTGCACCAGAGACAGTTGGGTGGTGTGTCAGTTTAAAGGACTCTGGTATCCAAATAATAAAAATACATCAAAAATTCCACATCCACACCCAGGACCTTTTCTAAAAAAGATCACTCTTTGACTTTATTCCATAGAAGCGACTGTACAGAACATTGCTGTCATTAGAAGCAGCTAGTAGCAGTATCAGTAGAATATAGTCCTAGTAATAGTGGTGGGAGGTAGGTCCTCCTAGCTTGATAAAGAACTGGAAATGGCTTGAAGGGTCGTGTTTAAATCACAGGAGCTGCCATGTTTGTACGACAAAAAAGTTAAACAAATACCTGGGTGTGGATATGGAATATTTTTTACATGTTTGACTTGACTTTCTGAATGAGGTTTCATCCCCGCAACAGACATCAAATCCTTCTAGGTCACCATCATCATTTCATGATCATCATATCATCATCAATATCATCATCACCATCAATATCATAATCATCATCACTATCAATATCATCATCAATACCATCAATATCATCATCATCATCACCATCAATATCATCATCACCATCAATATCATCATCAATACCATCATCAATACCATCAATATCATCATCAATACCATCAATATCATCATCATCACCATCGATATCATCATCAATATCATCATCATCACCATCAATATCATCATCATCACCATCAATATCATCACCATCAATATCATCATCAATACCATCAATATCATCATCATCATCATCACCATCAATATCATCATCATCATCACCATCAATATCATCATCATCATCACCATCAATATCATCATCATCATCATCATCACCATCAATATCATCATCATCATCAATATCATCACCATCAATATCATCATCATCACCATCAATATCATCATCAATATCATCACCATCAATATCATCATCAATACCATCAATATCATCATCATCATCACCATCAATATCATCATCATCATCACCATCAATATCATCATCATCATCACCATCAATATCATCATCATCAATACCATCAATATCATCATCATCACCATCAATATCATCATCATCAATATCATCATCATCACCATCAATATCATCATCAATATCATCATCTTCACCATCAATATCATCATCAATCATCATCATCATCATCATAATATCATCATAACTGATGATGAAGATGATGATGACATGATGATTGTCATCATGATTATGGTGATGACCCTATTGATGACAATGGTGATATTGATTATGGTGATGTAGATGATGATGGAGATGATGATATGATCATATTCACCATCTTCTGCTGTCCATCTAATGGAAACACACAGCAGGTGTCGCCCTCTAATGGAAACACACAGCAGGTGTCGCCCTCTAATGGAAACACACAGCAGGCGTCGCCCTCTAATGGAATCACGCAGCAGGTGTCGCCCTCTAATGGAAACACACAGCAGGTGTCGCCCTCTAATGGAAACACGCAGCAGGTGTCGCCCTCTAATGGAAACACGCAGCAGGTGTCGCCCTCTAATGGAAACCCCAGCAAGTCCAGAAAGCTGATGTAAACTTACTGAAACCCAACTTCAGGGTCTCTGTTGTGATCTTTAAGAATGAATCACTTCATAGTGCCTGCACCTACAGAGGGTTGGTAACGGTTTGATTTAAATCTCTTTTTTACTGCCTGTTAAGATAATTTATGTCAATATTTAATTGTCCATATTTTGCCTACAGGGTCACTGTAGCGCTTCAGTGCTTTCTACCCACCAAAACCAACCCCCACCCCATCTACAGCGCCCGTACTGGCCCCTGAAACGCTCACATTAGATAGGCACACAGCTTCCTAAGAATATTTCCGAGGTGCACTTTAACACCAGTTCCGGGGGGGGATGGGAGCCGAGGGTTTTCTGGTGTCTTGTGATCAGGAAAAGAAGAGCAACCAGAATGATGAACACCATGTTTTCCACAAATGAACTGAGTGCCACATGGAAGTACTTTTCACCCTTCTGGTATGTCACCACCCGTGAAAAATTACAAGTTTTGCAATGCTTTTTGATAGGAGCAGCTGTTTCTTTATGAGTTCATTGTGTACACTGCCATATAATTAAACATTTGCTAATGAAACATGAACAAGAAAAACAGCTCCCAGGGTCCCAGTGACCTTCCCTGCCGCCTTCGCTGAAGCTGAAACTTAGATGAAAGAGTAACGTGCCCCGTTCCTGCGTACAACGATACATATTCTTCATAGATGGAGGTGTCCCGAAAAGTCCATCTCTATAGGGACTGATCTTCATCAGATGGACAACCCATGCAACCAGGGGCCCTTTATTTTGACAATACCAACCAAGTTCTGCCCCCCCGAGGGCCACCAGTGCTTGCATGTTGATCAGTAAGGCAGCCCACATCAGACATAGCAACCAATAAGAACTGTGGGTGGGTGATAGAGGGCCAGAAACTACCCACAGCCAGTTGAAGATTAAAATAGGACACAATGATATTTTATTATTCTTTTTATATTTAAAAGTATCCAATACTATAGATCTAATTTGACTAAAAAAAGCTTGCAGTTGGGAATTTATTGCATAAGAGATTATTTACTGTATGTCCATTCTGCAGTTCTCATAGCTCCTCTTCTATGTGCCAACAACTCTTCTTCTAAATGCACGCTCCCGGCATACCTTGGTGCCAGCAAGGATTAACTCCCGTCAGCATGTGCATGGGCAGCCAATCAAGGCGACTGAAGATGTTGAACCTGGAGGACCAGGTATAGATGTAAGCGCTGGCAAGGAAGCTCATAGACACTGTATCGCCGGAGGGGTGGAAAAGTTTTGTGGACTTTAGTCCACCTACCTGGTGGACTTTAGTCTCAGCATACCTTGGTGCCACCAAGAATGAACTCCCATGAGCATGTGCAGGAGTTCCATTGTCTTTGGGCAGCCAATCAAGATGAATGAAGAGACCGAACCTGGAAGACCAGGTGAAGATGGAAGCTCTGGCGAGGAAGTTCATGGACACTGCATTACCGGAGGGGTGGTAAATTTTTGTGGACTTTGGTTTAGCTGTAGACTGATGTTCTGTATCAGTTTAATACTAACATTGTAACTAGCATTGCATGAAGGACCTTCTTTGAAACGCATTGAAGGAAGTATGATTAGGTGACAAAGATTGTTAGCTCATTATATTTTGCAGATGATTCTTGGCCTCTAGCGGGTAAACATTGAATGTTGTTGCAATGCTGGTTATATCCTGTAACCTTTGAGTATGTTTGTTTTTATGTGTAGCCATCCTGCCCTTAACAGGAGTGATTGTTAAAATTTCATTGTGATCAGCCAAAGCTGATTTGAGATGTAGCACCCTGGAGTTTAGGCAGGGTTTCTCCTCAGAAATTTACCTGCCAGGTATAGTTGCCTTGGCCAATTGATAGAAGATCAATGGATTTCTCCCTGAGTTTGACCTTGTTGCACTTTTCTCTTCTACCACTAGGTGGCCGGGTACTTGGTGGTACCAGATACGAGAAGGGCAATGCAAGGTCAGGTTATGGGTATATGGGGTATCTCAGCCAATGGGCAGGGGTTTTCTTGAATCCCTTGGCCTGCTGGAAGAACCTATATATTCGGGTGGAGTCAGGTGATCGGGGGTTCTGTGACACCTGGACGGCTGTCTGGGTGGACATGTGTCGTATTGCCCGGGCAGCTAGGCCGGAGATTGGGCCTATCCGAGGGGCATCTGGGTGCTAGGCTGTCTGAGGACCTACCCAGAAGTAAGAGAGCAGCACACGGTTGGGATTGCGGCTTGCAGTCCAACCAGAAGTGACGGTTCTGCTGGCCGGAGAACCTGTCATGGTCAGAGGTAGAGGGGAAGCTGTCGCCACTAAGGGACCAACCACCTTTACCAGGGACCACAATGAGTAACTGAAACAAGTACCGGAGCAGGATTCTCACCAACCGGGGTGGGTGAGGAATCTGGAAACTTCAGCGGGTATCAAGTTAAGGACCCAGCCAGCGGAGGTGACGCTTGCAGAGCAGCCTTGTGTGTCAAGCCAGGGACCGAGCAGGCCAGTGGGTTAAATCTTGAGAAGTATCTTGAGTGGCAAGCTAGGGACCCAGCAGAGAGGCGGGGGTGACGCTTGAGTAAGATACCACCGTGAATATTGGAGGAGCTCAAGGGATTCAGTGTCAGTGAATTATCTAGTCTATTGAGAGAGACTGGGAGCTCAGTGGGCTGAAGAACTACAAGAAGTGACTGTAGTGAAGGTGAAGGGACTGTTACGTTTTGTGTTAGGAATTGTTAAAGACTGTTGCCATAGGAGACAGCATTCCTACACATGCAGATGTGGCATCTCGCTGGATGCTCTGCATGGCTGTCCCCCTCTCCGAGTCTGCCAATTAATCTTGCAACTACCTAAGGGTGTCCAGGCCCTAACCCTCTCTCCTAAATTTCTGTTAGGAGAAATAAAATCTCTTTTGCATTTAAGAAGTGTCTGGCGCCCAACTACTCTGGCTACTTTGCACCCACTATGCCTCACAACCCACCATATACAGAAGGATGTCAGCTATCTCTGGCCCTGGAGATTCTCATTAGACCGAAGGAGGCCGGGGACCTTGCTACAGATAATTCTATATTCCTTTGCTCCCTAAGCCCAGTGTTGTTGTTTGCCTCTGCCTGCAGCTGCATCGTGACCATGGCAATAGAGCAAGAAGGTTCAATAAGGCTGGGTTCTGAATATATATGTTTTCCTGGCCAACCACTTTATTGCCAGTGCTACATGCCGGGGGAGGGTATAAATACAGTATTTGGATGTGGCCTGTGAAGTTCTCTTTCCCCGGGGCTCCTGCCTGGAAGAGGGTGTGTTCTGGATGCTTCGTCCTCCTAGGCCTGCTGCCCATGGCGGGCCTCCACGTGCTTGTGAGACAAGGCCTGAGTCTGTGGCTTAGACTCACACTACCCTGCTGGGGGGGGAGGGGGTGGTTCTTCCAGGCAAGGGTGTAACCAATTCTGGGAAGGAGCACCAAGGAGGAACTTAGACAGGAGGTGACTGAAAAGCTGGAGTTTGGCTTGGACCTTACAGGGAGTCTGGTGTCTCACAGAGGGAGTTTGTGCATCATCTGTTCTACAGTCATGTGTTTGAGAATCACAGGATGTTGGTTTGGCTTAAAGGTCTATTATCCATGAAGATTACATGATTTTCATTGGTGTCTGCGGTATCCTTTGGGTGTCATTTGCTTTAACTCTCTCTCCCATGAGTATTTTGAGGTAAAATGTTGGTCCACCTGACCACTGGGGGTCTCGACCTGTTCCTAGGGGGTGGGGGGGAGTGTTAGGAGGAGGTGTATCTTCTCTTTACCAGAGGTGAAGGTGGAGTTCCCGAGAGTGCATATCTCGGTTTGTGGAAGTTCCTTGGAAGATACTGTGACTGCTCGAACGCTGATGGAACTGAGAACACCAGGTGACCTTTGCAAGGAGGATTAAAAGTAACTTTTTAACCCTTTGGATCTGTGTAGAGGTACCTTGTATCCTTTTGCAGCAGAATTGTTGGGGATATGAAACAGTCAAACAGCCGAAGCCCGCAAACGCAGAAGGAAGACCAGGTGAAGATAGAAGCGCTGGGAAGCAGTGACAGCGCAAAGCTGGAGGGCTGCGTTCTTAACCAGTTGGCGCCAATCGCACACAAATATGCGGCCTCTCAGCGACCATGCCTTTGCGCAAAGCGGCCGCATGTTTGCGTGCAATAGTGCCGACAGTGCTGTGCAGAGAGCGCGCGCCTTGCACGCTCCCGACACAGTGACCAGTGGTTTGAGGAAAGTTTTTCTGATTATGTGACCGCTGTGACAGCCCCGCCTCGCCTCCCAGCGTAGCCATGGGGTTAAGTAAGTCTTTCATAATGTGCTGGTATGCAACGCATACTAGCACATTATGCTATTATCCTGCAGGGGCCCAATTTTTGGGAATTTTTTTTTTTTTTTGGTTTGGTTTACTACTGCTTTAAGGGGCAGCACATCAGAATCTTCCAGTGAACAGGAAGGTTATATCTGAATCTGCAATGGTATATACAGCGCCTTGAAAAAGTATTCATACCCCTTGAAATTTCCTACATTTTGAAATTTTACAACCAAAAAACGTAAATGTATTTTATTGGGATTTTATGTGATAGACCAACACAAAGTGGCACATAATTGTCAAG
This sequence comes from Lithobates clamitans, assembly GCA_037952925.1. NCBI lineage: Eukaryota > Metazoa > Chordata > Amphibia > Anura > Ranidae > Lithobates > Lithobates clamitans. The sequence goes on along the minus strand of JBBGZY010002502.1, from coordinate 646,922 downwards.
TGGAAGGAAAATGATAATTGATACAAATAAATATGTGAAAAGTGCGGGGGGCATTTGCATGGCGCCCCCCCCAGAGTCAATATTTGTAGAACCCCCTTTCTCTGCAACTACAGCTGTCTTTTTGGGGATGTCTCTACCAGCTTTGCACATCTAGAGAGGACATTTTTGCCCATTCTTCTTTGTAAAATATCTCAAGCTCAGTCAGATTGGATGGAGAACGTCTGTGAACAGCAATTTTCAAGTCTTGCCACAGATTCTCAATGGGATTTAAGTCTGGACTGTGACTGGGCCATTCTAACACATGAATATGCTTTGATGTAAACCATTCCATTGTAGCTCTGGCTGTATGTTTCGGGTCGTTGTCCTGCTGGAAGGTGAACCTCCGCCCCAATCTCAAGTCTTTTGTAGACTCTAACAGGTTTGCTTCTAAGATTGTCCTGTATTTGGAAGAGGCCATAGAGGAAGGAGAAGAGGAGGGGGTGGAGAAGAGAAGTGTGGCAGAATCTTCACTACCAGCATTTTGGAGGTGTGGTGGTGGAACAAGCTCCAACAATACTGCACCCTGTCCTGCATCCTTCCCAGCTGGCAGCAGGGTTACCCAGTGAGCCGTGAAAAAAAGGTAACATCCCTGTCCATGCCTGCTGGACCACGAGTCAGCGGTAATATGCACCTTACCCCTGACCGCCCTATCGAACGAGACCAAGACATTGCCTTCCACATGTCGGTAGAGAGCCGGAATTGCCTTACGAGAACAAAATTGGCGTTTGGGAACCTGCCACTGAGGTACCGCACATTCCACAAATTCTCGAAAGTCTACCAGCTGAAAGGGCAGCAGTTGGAGTACAAGCAATTTAGCCAAACTAGCATTCAGCCGCTGAGCATGTGAATGGCTGGGACAGAATTTCTTTTGCCGGTTTAGCAACTGGGGTAGGGAAACTTGCCTGCTACAATCGGATGTTGGTGTACCGCTAGCAGATTGCCCACAAGTACTTGGCACACCTAATTTTACACCTTGATTCCTGTCAGTGCTGGTTTCTGAGAGGACTGAAGGTATAGTGAGGTTGGAGATCCCAGCTGATGAGGAGCAAGGAGAGGTCCTCTTTGTTCTTTGGTGTGGGTCTTTTAAGTACTGTTGCCAACGCACTGCATGGGAGCTCGACATATGTCTGGTCAAGCATGTGGTGCCCAAGCGGTTGCTGTTTTGGCCACACTTGATACGCTTCAGACATATGTTGCAAACAGCAACAGTGCGATCTGCTGCACATGTCTCAAAAAAGGCCCACACCAAAGAACTTTTGGAAAAATGGTGTGATGCAGTCGGTTGGCTGCAGTGTAATGCATTCGGTTGGCTGCCCTTAAGCTGGACCCTGGAGGCCACCTGCCTCGTTGGAGATGTGCCTCCTCCTCCTCCTCTCTTCTATCAGGCACCCCACGTAGAGTCAGTGACCTCATCATCCCCTCCCTCCTCGCCACTGGAGCAAACCTGGCAGTATGCTGCAGCTGGGGAACATGACTGCCAGTTTCTTGTCCTTCTTGGGCAACCCCTCTTCTCTCTGGGGAACAAAATATTACAGCGCACACATGCAAAAAAGACATTTACCTCCATATTTAGCATGAGGGTGGCCACCAGCTTTTCCATGTTCTCTCTTTGGCTGGTTTCCCTTTCTCAAAATAGGTTCACCCTTCTTTGCTACTCCAGAGGGATCTACTTCTATTAGGGTCTGCAACCTACATGGTAGCCCATTGTGAGGACCAGGATATGAACCCACCACCTCTGCTGCATCCAGCAGTGGCTCTTCTTGCTGAGCCACCTGAGATGCTCAACAGCACTCTGTCTGATCCTTTTAGACAGTCCTACCCTGTGCTTTGTTTATGGTGAACCATCAACTCCTTGCTCCTCCCATGAACTTCCTATTTAAATCATGCTTTTGCACTTCCTGTTTGCCAGAGTATTGTGCTCTCTCCAGCCGATATATCGCCCTGGTCTCTCCTGCTGCCGTCCGTACCTTCACTACCATTTGTTACCAACCTTTGCCTTGTTCCTCAACTACACTTCCGCTTGATCCCAACCTGCAACCTCTTGTTACCGACATTTGGCTTGTTTACTGACTACACTTTTGTTTGATCCCTACTTGCTATATCTGTTATCGAACCTAGGCTTGCTCACCTCTTGGTGGGGTAAACCTTGAGAACCGTGACCTGCTATTAACAAGCAGCAAAACCCATACCCACCATCAGGAGCTCTGGTGAATACCCGTTAGTGCTTGGACCCTGCAAGTTGGGTGAGCCCGTGCCATCCACCAGGGTGACCTGCTTGTTTATTTATTCATCTGGTTAGTGGGAGTCTCTCTATTGCTATAGCTACTGGTCTCATGATCATGACAGGTCTACTTCTACAAGGGTCTGCAACCTACATGGTAGCTCATAGCAGGTTACCACTTTCCATCAACCCTCTGATGCCATCCGACCAAATCATTTATAAGGGAAACGGGCAACCCACCCACTTTACAGGGTGGGTTGATGGGTACCAACCCATGCCTACACAGCGTTGTCACTCCATCAGCTGCACAGTGTGCCATTGGTATGTGAATCACAAGACTGGTCAAACAGAATTACACATATTTTGGCCAGTAGGATAGTTGACATCTACACTCTCTGGCCACTTTATTGGGTCCCCCTTGCTAGTAGTGGGTTGGAACCCTTTTATTAGGTCCACCTTGCTAGTAGCGAGTTGGCCCACCTTTTTGCCTTTACTCTTGGTGGCACAGATACAACAAGGTGTTGGAAACGTTCCTCAGGATTTTGGTCCATAGTGACATGATAGCACCACGCAGTTGCTGCAGATATTTTCGGCTGCACATCCATGATGCCAATCTGAGATGTGGTGAGTGTGGAGGCCATTGGAGTAAAGGGACCTCATTGTCCAGTGGTGAGATCATTGGAGCTTTGTGACATGGGGCATTATCCTGCTGGAAGGAGCCATCAGAAGATGGGGACACTGTAGTCATAAAGGGATGGACATGGTCAGCAACAATACTCAAAGTGTGCCCATCCCCCACACCATTACACCCCCACCACCAGCCTGAACCGGTGATAGCCCAACCCCCACACCATTAAACCCACCAGCCTGAACCGGTGATACAAGGCAGAATGGATCCATGCGCCAAATTCTGACCCCACCCTCTGAATGTCTCAGCTGAAATCCAGACTCATCAGACCAGGCAACGTTTTTCCAATCTTCTATTGTACAATTTTGGTGATTATGTGATAATTGTAGCCTCAGTTTCCTGTTCTTAGCTGACAGGAGTGGCACCCGGTGTGGTCTTCTGCTGCTGTAGCCCATCTGCTTCAAGGTTGGATGTGTTGTGCGTTCAGAGATGGTATTCTGCATACCTTGGGTGTAAGGAGAGGTTATTTGAGTTACTGTTGTCTTTCTATCATCTGGAACCAGTCTGCCCATTCTCCTCTGACCTTAACAAGGCATTTTCCTCCACACAACTGCCGCTCACTGGATATTTTCTCTTTTTCCCACCATTCTCTGTAATCCTGAGAGATGGTTGTGTGTGAAAATCCCAGAATTACTCAGACCAGCCCGTCTGCCACCAACAACCATGCTACGTCCAAAGTCACCGAGATCCCCTTTCTTCCCCCATTCTGATGCGTCGGTTTGACCTTCAGCAAGTCGTCTTCACCGCATTCAGATGCATAAACGCATGGAGTTGCCGCCGCGTGATTGGCTGATTAGCGATTTGTGTTACCGAGCCATTGAACAGGTGTACCTAAAAAAAGTGGCCTGTGGGTGTCTTTATTTCAAAGGTCTGTTTGGAAGTTTGGCCGGAGTTTCCCCTTAACCACCAGGGGAAGGTTCTCGGTGTATATAAAAACCGCCATTGTGTTATAAGAAGGAAATGGTGACGTCACATGGAAGGTAGCGCTCCATTAAGCCGTCTGGTTGGGCTGCTTTTTTTTTTGTAGTCGCACTAAATCCATTCAAGCCGTATTATTCCATCGTTCATTACGCATTTGTGTTTTACTAGTTGCTTTGGGTATTATCCCTCCCCAGATCTTCATAAGACCCTTTCATATATGTGCAACCTTTGATCTCTCCTCAATTACCGTCCCCTTCTTTCCTGCTCATTGTCAGATCTGCCCTACAGGCAAAAACTACACACTTCTTTTTTTTCTTAGTAATGAAAAGGACTTTAAGGTTCACCGTGTCCTCCATGGTGTCACCGCCAGCTCCCAGGAACCCAGTGGAGTAAGGAATCTTTCCAATTTCAGATCTGCTGGGGTCACGGGGGACATCAAGACGGGGGGGGGGGGAGCTGACTAAACATAGAAAAGCTCCCACAACCTTTAACCTTGTCTTGGGGTTGAGGCGGGGAGACCCCTGTTTCTTCACGCTGGAATTTTAATAAACAAAAAAAAAAAAAAAAGTTTGTTACATAATAGACATGTGCGCTGCCGTAAAATTCATTCGTTTTCGTTTCATTCAATTTTTTTTGTTTTTTTTTAATTCCGTTTTTCGGGTCATTTGTTATGATCGCAGTTCGTAAATTCGTAAATTTGGAAATCCAAAAATTCCAAAATCTGAAGTTTCATAAATTCGTAAATTCAAAAATCCGAAAATAAGAAAGAAAGTTCAAAGGAATAACTAACTAATACCTAACTAATAACTAACTAATAAGTAACTAATAAGTAACTAATACCTAACTAATAAGTAAGTAATAACTAACTAATTTTAACCAACTATTAAATTATAGGTATTGGAATTTCCTTTCAAATTTGGCTGTTAGCGAACGTAACGAATGCGAATTTATCCGAAGTTGCGAATTATCAGAAATAACGAATGCCGCATCTAAACTAATGGAACGAATTAATATTAAATAATAATAATAAAAAAAAGTTTTTATTATTTTTATTGATTTTTATTATTATCATTATTTGTTACATTCCATTAGTTTAGATGCGGCATTCATTATTTCTGATAAGTCGCAACTTCGGCTAAATTCGTATTCGTTACGTTCGCTAACATCCAAATTTGAAAGGAAATTCCAATACCTATAATTTAATAGTTACTAATAGTTATTATTGGTTAATTATTTTTTCAGATTTTTGAACTTTCGGGTGTTTGGGTTTTCGAATTTCGTAAATCCGAAAATTAGAAAATTTGTAAATTTGTAAGTTTGTAAATTCCTAACTTCGAAATAGATGGATGGAGACATGGATGGATGGAGATATAGATGGATGGATGGAGACATGGATGGATGGAGACATGGATGGATGGATGGATGGATGGAGACATGGATAGATGGATGGAGACGTGGATGGATGGATGGATGGATATGTGGATGGATGGAGACATGGATGGATGGATGGATGGAGACATAGATGGATGGAGACATGGATGGATGGATGGAGACATGGATGGATATGTGGATGGATGGATGGATGGAGACATGGATGGATGGATGGAGAAATGGATGGATGGATGGAGACATGGATGGATGGATAGAGAAATGAATGGATGGATGGATGGATGGATGGATGGATGGATGGATGGATGGATGGAGACATGGATGGATGAATGGATGGAGACATGGATGGATGGAGACATGAATAGATGGATGGATGGATGGATGGATGGATGGATGGAGACATGGATAGATGGATGGATGGATGGAGATGTGGATGGAGACATGGATGGATGGGTGGATGGATGGAGAAATGGATGGATGGGTGGATGGATGGAGACATGGATGGATGGATGGGGACATGGATGGATGGATGGAGACATGGATGGATGGAGACATGGATGGATGGAATCATGGATGGATGGATGAAGACATGGATGGATGGAGACAGGGATGGATGGATGGAGAGATGATAGATGGGGATATGGATGGATGGAGACCTGGATGGATGGATGGATGGAGACAGAGATGGATGGAGACATGGATGGATGGATGGAGACAGGGATGGATGGATGGAGAGATGATAGATGGGGATATGGATGGATGGATGGAGACATGAATGGATGGAGACATGGATGGATGGATGGAGACAGGGATGGATGGATGGAGACATGGATGGATGGATGGATGGGGACAGGGATGGATGGATGGAGACATGGATGGATGGATGGAGACAGGGATGGATGGATGGAGACAGGGATGGATGGATGGAAACAGGGATGGATGGATGAATGGATGGATGGAGACATAGGTGGATGGAGACAGGGATGGATGGATGGTGGATGGGGGAGTTTGCTTTGAATATTAAAAATGAATTAAATAGCGTTTTCGGTTTGCGGTGCTCAGATACGGTGTATTTCCCGCTTTAACCACTTGAAGGCGTTTTCTGGCACTTTTTGTACACGTCAGTTTTTTTTTGTTAGAAAATCACTTAGAACCCCCAAACATTATATAGTTGTTTTTTTTTAAAGCAGAGACCCTAGAGAATACATTGGTGGGTTTTGCTATTTTTTTTATGTCAAATGCTATTTGTGCAGGGGGAGGGGGGGGGGGTTGACGCAATTTTATTTGGGGGGGGGGGGAATAGTGGCAGAGGAACTTCCAATGCTCACAGGGGATCCCCGGTTTAGCCCGGAGAACACAGATTACACACCAGGACACAGGAGCCTCCATGCTGCCCCATGCTTAGCATAATGACAGTCTAGTACAGTGATGGTGAACCTTGGCACCTCAGATGTTTTGGAACTACATTTCCCATGATGCTCATGCACTCTGCAGTGTAGTTGAGTACCATGGGAAATGTAGTTCCAAAACATCTGGGGTGCCAAGGTTCACCATCACTGGCCTAGTATGAAGGTGAGAAAAATACACTGTTGCAATTCCGTATCATATTATAGTGACTACTCTTAGAAATGCTCCATTTTTGTATCTTTTAGACTTTTTGGCTTTCTTGGATCCATCTCTGCCTAACCCTTGGCTTAGCCTTCACTGTAAGGGATTGAGCTTTTGTTTTTCTCACGTTCCACAAAACCATTTTAGTCATTGAGGTCTTTCTTATCTCTGAGGTGAAGACGAACTGCCTACTAACTCAAGAACCTTTCACCTTCTCTTCCGTAATATTACACATTTCCACCAACAGACGTTCTCTTCTCTTTGATGGTCTCTGCTGGATGTATAATCAATCAGATTAAACTTCAGGGGCATCTCGGAATCTGAGTGGTGGCTTTAGTATTGACACAATGTTACATCAGACTTTCTGTACATGGGAGGCAGCAACAAACCTGCAATGGATGGGTTCCCGAATACCAGTGAATAGATTGGTTTCCAAGATATGTGACATAAGAGAGGGGCCCTGATCATCACACCTATATGAGCTTCTGGGATATTCTATTCCAAAACCATGGCCATTAATATGGGGTTGCCCCCTCCCCTTATGGCCATGAATATGGAGTCCCCCCCCCCCCGCCCAATAATATGGAGTTGCTCTCCTCCCCGTGTCATTAATATGGGGTTGCTTTCCTCCCGCATGGCCGTTATTACAGAGTTCCTCTTCTCTCCCATGGCCATTGATATGGAGCCCCTCCCCCCATGGACATTAATATGGAGTTGCTCCCCCCCCCATTGACATTAATATGGAGTTGCTCTTCTTCCCCCATGGCCATTGATATGGAGTCCCCCCCCCATGGCCAATAATATGGAGTTGCTCTCCTTCCACATGGCCATTAATATGGAGTTGCCCCCCCCCATGGACATTAATATGCAGTCCCCCCCCCCCCCCCATGGCCAATAATATGGAGTTGCTCTCCTTCCACATGGCCATTAATATGGAGTTGCCCCCTCCCCCCCGGCCATAATAGGGAGTTGCTCTCCCATGGCCATTAATATGGAGTTGCCCCCCCCCCCATGGCCATAATAGGGAGTTGCTCTCTTCTCCCATGGCCATTAAGATGGAGTTACTCTCCTTCCGCATGGCCATTAGTAATGGAATTGCTCCCCCCTCATGGACATTAATATGGAATTGCTCCCCCCTCATGGACATTAATATGGAATTGCCCCCCCCCCCCATGGCCATTAATATGAAGTTACTCTCCTTCCGCATTAATAATAATAAATTAATAATGGAATTGCTCCCCCTCATGGCCATTAATAATGGAATTGCTCCCCCTCATGGACATTTGGACATTAATATGGAGTTGCCCCCCTCCCCAGGGCCATTATTACAGAGTTGTCCTCCCTCCCCATGGCCATTAATATGGAGTTGATTTCCCCCATGACCATTATATGGAGTTGCCCCCCCCCCCATGGCCATTAGTGTAGAGTTTCCCATCCTCCCCCTCCCCGTATGGCCATGAATATGGAGTTGCCTCCTTCTTCCCAGCTGTAATAGACTCCACTTTTCTGAGAAAACATTCCACAAGATTTTGGAGGGTGTCTGTGGGAATTTGTGGATATTCAACCAAAACAGCATTTATAAGGGTTAGATATTGAAGTCAGGGTTCTGTACAAACCACTCCAATTTCTCCACACCAAACCAGTCAAACCACGTCTTTATGTAGCTACAACAAAAAAGCTCCTTCCCCATACTGCTACCACAGGGTTGGAAGGGCACAGTGGGCAGTGTTTAGGACTGCAAATGCCCATCACCTTGTACTGAGGTTAACAAGCTGTCATTTTATCTCTATTGCCCGTATCCATAAATGCATATTAGGGTACACTTTGCTGCTCCTAAAGGGCTGAAAAACATGACCTGGCCACGAGTAGCCTTCGACAGCATGGTGTGACTTCAGGATCTGGAGTCTATAGTTACATTACAAGCCCAAAAAATGTGTGTACACTTGATCATCACACCTATGTGAGCTTGTTGGACATCCAATTTTAAAACCATGGCCATTAATATGGAGTTGCCCCACCTCCAATTGCCAAAATTAAAGAGTTGTCCCTACTTTGTGGCTAAAACATCCTCCACTCTTATGGGAAGACTTTCCACAAAATTGTAGACAGTGTCTGCGGAAACTGGTGCCCATTTGTGAGGTCAGGTACTGATGTTGGATGAGAAGACCCAGCTCACCATTGGTGTTCCAATTCATCCCAAAGGTGTTCAGTGGGGTTGAAGTCAGGGCTCTGTGTAGGACACTTAAGTTCCTCCACCCATCACACCTATATGAGCTTGTTGGACATCCATTCCAAAACCATGGCCATTGTGTAGTTGCCACCCCCAAGGCCATCAATGTGGATTTACCCCCCCCCCCTTGTGGCTATAACATCCTCCACTCTCCTGGAAAGTCTTTCCACAAGATTTTGGAAGGAGTCTGTGGCAATTTGTGTCCATTTGTGAAGTCAAGTACTGATGTTGGATGAGAAGACCTGGCTCACAATCCAATTCACCCCAAAGGTGTTCAGTAGGGATGAGGTCAGGACTCTGTGCAAGACACTCAAATTTCTTCACACTAAGCTGGTCACACCAAGTCTCCATGGAGCTGGCTTTGTACATTGGGGGGGGCACAGTCATGCTGGAACAGAAAAGGGTCTTCACCAAACTGTTACCACAAAGTTGGAAGAGCACATTTGTCTACAATGTCTTTGTATGATGGGGGATTACCAGGACCCTTCACTGGAGACACCTGAACTCAATTGTTTGTTGGTGGTGGGGGGTTCACATACTTTGGGCAATGAGATCAGGCATTTATTTATGATACATAGTACTCTATCATACTAAACTGTATTTGGCTTGAGTTTGCATCTACTTTTAAGTGATCCTTGTATTCTGGGGCAAAGTAATCTTATCGTTATTACACTCCCTAAATCTACCACTGGAACCCTAAGATGAATTTAGTTCCTCCGAGGACGGAGCAACACATGGACCTCCCACCCAACCTTACAATTTAGCACTTGGGGCACAACTGACCTATTTCAAGACCAAAGTGTTGTTCCAATTCATCCCAAAGGTGTTCAGTGGGGTTTAAGTCAGGGCTCTGTGTAGGAACCTCAAGTTCCTTCTCCCATCACACTTATATGTGGTTGTTGGACATCCCATTCCAAAACCATGGCAATTAACACAGAGTTGCCCCTCTCTGTGGCTATAACATCCTCCATTCTCCCGGGAAGGCTTTCCACAAGATTTTTGGAGTTTGTCTGAGGGAATTTGTGGCTATTCAGCCACAATTGCTTTTGTAAGATCAGGGATTGAAGTTGTGTCCATTGGTGAGATCAGGTCCTGATGATGGATGAGAGGACCAGGCTCACAATTCATCTTAAAGGTGTTTAGTAATGATGAGGTTGAAGCTCTGTACAGGCCACTCCAGTTTCTCCACACCAAACTGGTCAAACCATGTCTTTATGAAGCTGCAACAAAAAAGCACCTTTCCCAAACTGCTACCACAGGGTTGGAAGTGCGCACTTTTCTAAAATGTTATTGTATGCTGTAGCAGAGAACCCTTCACTGGATACAGCTAAACTTTATTGGGAAAGGGGTCTGCATGCTTTAGGACATATAGTAGGTATAATGATCAGTTGCCCACATACTTTGGGCTATGTAGTTTTCAGTAAGGTCATGCCAGAAAGCATGGTGGCATGTTGGCATAAGCGCTGGTTACTAGTCTTTCATATAACGTTGCTGCTGGCCAGTGGCCACACATCTACTAGCTATGCTGACTTGTCTTGAACAGTATGCAGGCAGGTTGTAACATGTTGGCTTTAGTGAGCTAGCGGCTGGCCCAGACCAGGGGAAAGGGTTAAGTCATGCCTGCTCAGTTTCCCAGTCTTTTTTAGTCCCAGCCAGCCTATCAGTGCTAAAAAGGGGGGAAAGCTGAGGTCCAGGGGCCTTCCTTGGATGGCTTCATTCCTGCTCATGGGATCGAGGCTGCTGCGTCTTGCAGTCCAGTGAAGGCACCAACATTTTTGGAGGACATCCAAGTCATGGAGAATACCAAGATGGGCTATCACCTCATGGAAGTTTGCCTGGGCAGCCACACAACTGTTATTTTAGGGAGAAAAGTGTTGTTTATGTTGAACTGGTATGCTGCAACTCGTTCAGTCATGATACATTAACCATTCCGAGCCAGGTCTGTTATTAAAAGAGGTGCATGTTGGTTCTGGTGTACCAAAAGAACAAGGGTCTGTGAAGCACAATGGAGTATGAATTAACACCACGACAAAAAGGGCTAACTTGGCAAGACAAGGAAGAGGAGTGAAGTTGCTAAGTATAAACAAGCACAAGGTCAAGACACTAAGCTACCAGTCATTAGGCGTGGTACCTGGTAAGGTGACAGGTCCTCTGGTATCGAGGGGGTCAGTGTTTGGCTTCCTCCCTAGCAGTCGGCATCCAATAGCAGTCGGATCCGAACCCGCGTTACAGAAATCTATGGCCAGGTCACGAGGTACGGGAAGGATCGCATGAGGTCCACACTAGGTGCATGGCGGGACCCCATTCTGTTAATGGGAGTAAGGTAACAGAGGTACACTGGACTGGTGGAGTGGGTGTAGGCTCAGCACGTCCCTCCTAACGCAACATACAAGTTACAGGGTGTAGTGACACGGGACAACACTTTCAGAGGAACTCTGTACTTTACGACTGCACAAAGTGAAGGCTCATATCTGAGTCAGGACACTGCCTAAATGTTAAATTTTTCACATGACCGCAGTCCTCGCCTGGTACCGGGCATTAACGCTTTTGCCTGCTAAAATTACACCTCATCGGCCTGCTATTTGCTGACCTTGGTCTGTATCTTACCACTCATCCATTCCTTGTATCTGCACCTCGAATAACGAACTGGCACACTTGCCATACTCTGTTCTGCTGACCTTGTTATCTGGTTGTTCTACTGTTGTTCTGATGAAGTTGACTCTTGTCCAGACCTAACGCGTCCCTGCCATCATCTCGCGGGTTACTCTAGCGTTCTCTCCCAAGCAGACCTGCAAGGCATTGATGCCATTCCAAGTCCTTGTGTCTTCTCTCAGGTCTATCAAGGGTGTCTAGGCTGGAGGTCTTGGACAGACCATACTGTTACTGACTCTGGCCTGCACCCTGACCATATTCTGTTCTGCTGACCTTGTTATCTGGTTGCCCTTCCACTGTTGTTCTGATGAATAACCCGTGTCCTGACCTGACGCAGGCCTGCCATCATCTTGCCTGTTACTCCAGTGTTCTCTTCCAAGCAGACCTGCAAGGCACTCATGCCACTCCAAGTCCTTATGTCTCCTGTCAGGTCTATCCAGGGTACCGAAGTTGGAGGTCTGGGACACATCAGGCATGTGACAGTAGTGTAGCTGAAAAGACATGATGCATGGCTTGTAAAAATTGAACAAAACAAAGCACTATATAATTATTGTATATGAAGGACAGATTTTTGATTGTTTTGCTTCCTCCAGTGATATTTGCTCCCCGTGTCTACACCGCTCCCCAGGCATCTGTCCCTGCTGCCCTTGCCTGGTCACACCCCTGTGTCTTGGTCTAGGCTTAATTTGATAGTTCTCTCACTTGTACTTCCTCACTGGGGTCTGACAGGTGCGGCTGAAAACTTTTTAAATGGAATTAGGATCAAGAAGAGTGAATCAGAGGAATGCTAACAGACCCCAGCCTCGATTCATAAAACCCCAGTGGAGAATGGTTGGAGAACATCTGATGAAGCCCACGCTGGGAGAATGCCCCTTCCGAGCTGGCAGCAGATGGAACACATTCCAGGCCATGCTCCTTGCCTGGATACAAAGCATCCTGGAGGGTGCAGTCAAACAAGCTTGTGATATGTACAGCCAAGTCAGAACTTTTAAGTCCACAGTAGGAGCCTCGGGGGGTCAAGTCTAAGAAGTGCCGGTTTAGGCTATTTCTGGCCTGGAGGGCAGTAAGGAACAGAGGCCCATGGCCAGCCACACCAGGTATGTGTTTACACCAGCAGGAAATTATTAGAAAGAAAACAGGGCTAGGGCTGTGATCATCAGAGGAGCTGCTAGACATTTTTTTGTGTTGCCCTCATGCTTCCTCGCTAAACCTAAAGGCTAACTCCACCCAAAAGACAACACTTTGCCTGGACTAGAGTATGGAAGCCTTAGAGCAGGAGTAGACAACCTTTCAGAGGTTGAGATCCACCTGGATAACATGGAGGAAAGCAAAGATTGGATGATTGGGGAACGTTCTTTAAAAAGAAAACTTTATAATAACTATCAAGCCCCCAATAAAAACACAGAATAGTGTCCTGTGCAACCCACAGTAGTGTCCTCTGCTTCCCTTCACATCATCCCCCCCCACAGTAGTGTCCTCTGCTTCCCTTCACATCACCCCCCCCCCAGTAGTGTCCTCTGCTTCCCTTCACATCACCCCCCCCCCCCAGTAGTGTCCTCTGCTTCCCTTCACATCACCCCCCCCCCCACAGTAGTGTCCTCTGCTTCCCTTCACACCCCCCCCCCCACAGTAGTGTCCTCTGCTTCCCTTCACATCACCCCCCCCCCCCACAAACAGTAGTGTCCTCTGCTTCCCTTCACACACACCCCCCCACAGTAGTGTCCTCTGCTTCCCTTCACATCACCCCCCCCCCACAGTAGTGTCCTCTGCTTCCCCTCACACCCCCCCCCCACAGTAGTGTCCCCTGCTTCCCTTCAAATCCCTTCACATCACCCCCCCCCCCCCCCCACTGCTGTAGTGTCCTCTGCTTCCCTTCACACACACCCCCCACAGTAGTGTCCTCTGCTTCCCTTCACATCACCCCGCCATAAACATAGTAGTGTCCTCTGCTTCCCTTCACATAACCCCCCCCCCCCCCACAGTAGTGTCCTCTGCTTCCCTTCACATCCCCCCCATCCCACAGTAGTGTCCCCTGCTTCCCTTTACATCCCCCACCACAGTAGTGTCCTCTGCTTCCCTTCACATCACCCCCCCCCCCCCCACAGTAGTGTCCTCTGCTTCCCTTCACATCACCCCCCCCCCACAGTAGTGTCCTCTGCTTCCCTTCACATCCCCCCCCCCCACAGTAGTGTCCTCTGCTTCCCTTAACATCACCCCCCCCCCCCCGCAGTCGTGTCCTCTGCTTCCCTTCACATCACCCCCCCCCACAGTAGTGTCCTCTGCTTCCCTTCACATCACCCCCCCCACAGTCCTCTGCTTCCCTTCCCAGCCCCCCCACAGTAGTGTCCTCTGCTTCCCTTCACATCCCCCCCCCCACAGTAGTGTCCTCTGCTTCCCTTCACATCACCCCACCCCCACAGTAGTGTCCTCTGCTTCCCTTCACATCACCCCCCCACAGTAGTGTCCTCTGCTTCCCTTCACATCACCCCCCCCCCCTCCCACAGTAGTGTCCTCTGCTTCCCTTCACATCATCCCCCCCCCAGTAGTGTCCTCTGCTTCCCTTCACATCACCCCCCCCCCACAGTAGTGTCCTCTGCTTCCCTTCACATCATCCCCCCCCACAGTAGTGTCCTCTGCTTCCCTTCACATCACCCCCCCCCCAGTAGTGTCCTCTGCTTCCCTTCACATCACCCCCCCCCCACAGTAGTGTCCTCTGCTTCCCTTCACATCACCCCCCCCCCCAGTAGTGTCCTCTGCTTCCCTTCACACCCCCCCCCCCACAGTAGTGTCCTCTGCTTCCCTTCACATCACCCCCCCCCCCACAAACAGTAGTGTCCTCTGCTTCCCTTCACACACACCCCCCCACAGTAGTGTCCTCTGCTTCCCTTCACATCACCCCCCCCCCCACAGTAGTGTCCTCTGCTTCCCCTCACACCCCCCCCCCCACAGTAGTGTCCCCTGCTTCCCTTCAAATCCCTTCACATCACCCCCCCCCCCACTGCTGTAGTGTCCTCTGCTTCCCTTCACACACACCCCCCACAGTAGTGTCCTCTGCTTCCCTTCACATCACCCCGCCATAAACACAGTAGTGTCCTCTGCTTCCCTTCACATAACCCCCCCCCCCCCACAGTAGTGTCCTCTGCTTCCCTTCACATCCCCCCCATCCCACAGTAGTGTCCCCTGCTTCCCTTCACATCCCCCCCATCCCACAGTAGTGTCCCCTGCTTCCCTTTACATCCCCCACCACAGTAGTGTCCTCTGCTTCCCTTCACATCACCCCCCCCCCCACAGTAGTGTCCTCTGCTTCCCTTCACATCACCCCCCCCCCCCCACAGTAGTGTCCTCTGCTTCCCTTCACATCCCCCCCCCCCCACAGTAGTGTCCTCTGCTTCCCTTCACATCACCCCCCCCCCACCACAGTAGTGTCCTCTGCTTCCCTTCACATCACCCCCCCCCCCACAGTAGTGTCCTCTGCTTCCCTTCACATCACCCCCCCCCCCCACAGTAGTGTCCTCTGCTTCCCTTCACATCACCCCCCCCCCCCCACAGTAGTGTCCTCTGCTTCCCTTAACATCACCCCCCCCCCGCAGTCGTGTCCTCTGCTTCCCTTCACATCACCCCCCCCCACAGTAGTGTCCTCTGCTTCCCTTCACATCACCCCCCCCACAGTCCTCTGCTTCCCTTCCCAGCCCCCCCACAGTAGTGTCCTCTGCTTCCCTTCACATCCCCCCCCCCCACAGTAGTGTCCTCTGCTTCCCTTCACATCACCCCACCCCCACAGTAGTGTCCTCTGCTTCCCTTCACATCCCCCCCCACAGTAGTGTCCTCTGCTTCCCTTCACATCACCCCCCCCCCCTCCCACAGTAGTGTCCTCTGCTTCCCTTCACATCACCCCCCACCCCCCCACAGTAGTGTCCTCTGCTTCCCTTCACATCACCCCCCCCCACAGTAGTGTCCTCTGCTTCCCTTCACATCACCCCCCCCCCCCCACACAATAGTGTCCTCTGCTTCCCTTCACATCACCCCCCCCCCCCACACACAGTAGTGTTCTCTGCTTCCCCTCACCCCCCCCCCCAGTAGTGTCCTCTGCTTCCCTTCACATCACCCCCCCCCCCCCACAGTAGTGTCTTCTGCTTCCCTGCACATCACCCCCCCCCCACAATAGTGTCCTCTGCTTCCCTTCACATCACCCCCCCCACACACAGTAGTGTCCTCTGCTTCCCTTCACATCACCCCCCCCCCCCCCCACAGTAGTGTTCTCTGCTTCCCTTCACATCCCCCCCCCCCCCACAGTAGTGTCCTCTGCTTCCCTTCACATCCCCCCCCCCACAGTAGTGTCCTCTGCTTCCCTTCACATCACACCCCCCCCCCCCCCCACAGTAGTGTCCTCTGTCTCCCTTTGTGTATTTATTTTACATTTATTTATTCTTATATTATTATTATATTATTTTTAACTTTTTTTCATTTGAGCAGAAAATCACGCAAAAAAACGCACGCAGAAGCGAGCAAAAACACACGAATGGCACGTTTCCTTTCATTTCTATGGGAATACAAACAAGCCAAAAATGCTCAAATCAAACGCCAAAAAAAGCTCCAGAACTTGTTTGAGCTTCAGGCGTTGGAGTGGAGATGTGAACCATCTCCATAGAGAATAATAGATTTTTTCTAGAATATCCAGAATATAGGAGTGGAGCAGGTCACTGAGCAGCCTGAATATTAATGGGGCCTCAGCCAATCCCTGAGTAGGTGTGCCCAGTAGGTGGTCGCAGGACACATAAATAGTCTGGGGCTGGAGCAGCCTGGCTCTTGACCAGGAGGAGATGCACCCGGCCTGGTGGGTTGCCACCTTCTCAGGCATCCCAGCACCTCTATCAGTAGCTAAACAAGGTCCCAGCTATGCTAAAGCTGGGGGGTCTACTTCCTGAAGAGACTAGAAGCTAAAGAAAGGGGATTTCACCCAAGGTCCACTAAGCAAGTGTCTGCCTGACTCCAATGGAGGCATCCAAGTACCTAAGGACTTGTAAGTACAGACTTGAAGGCAGGTTTTGTGTGACTGCTGCTGTTGAGCCCCTGATGCACTAAGACTAAGGCTTTCCAGGCCTGGGACATTGTTTATGGTTTCCCAGTGCTGTACATGACCAGTGTAGTCCAGATTTTTACCCCCATCTTGTACTTACCAAGAAACAGGCCACCCATACTCCAACCCCCTATACCTTCCTAAATAATGAGACCACACCATGCTTCTGGAGTATAAAATGGCCACGACAGCCTCTTTATTAACACTGTATAAAATTAACTCCAATATCAAAACTTTAAATATATAAATAACATATATATATAACATATATATATAACCTCAGGTAAAGATCAACCTATTCAAACCAATCTGTTGGTCAGTGACGGAGCTACACCCTATTTTACCACCCATCAAAAAACAGTACACTGCGGGCACCATGATTTAAACTGAATAAGGCCTCCAGCTGTACCGCTCGGAGACAACCCCTACCCGCAGTGCAACATACCGGTATTCCATTTCGGAATACACAGGAGGGGCCATACTATTGATGACCCCCCACCCCATTTTAACCTTTCATTTACCGCTACCGTCACCGACCAACATCAAAAAACCAGCCACCCAGCTGTCATGACGACGCTCATCCACTGATCCTGAAACGAAAAACACACACATTAAACGGCACAACAACACATCACCTAGGGAGGGAGGGTGGGAGATTCTGCCTCCCTGTGTCTTTTCCCCGCGCACTGTCCGTTCTGGCTCCACCCCCCCCTTTTAACTGGACACTCCCCCCAACTTTCCTCCTCTCTCCTCCCCCTACCTTTTCCCTAAACTTAACCCTGTGTGTCACTAGACACACTGTCATGCCCGGCCCTGCTCTAACTTCATTTCTTTCATCGCTCCGGGCCTTACTTGACCAGTGTAGTCCAGATTTTTACCCCCATCTTGTACTTACCAAGAAACAGGCCACCCATACTCCAACCCCCTATACCTTCCTAAATAATGAGACCACACCATGCTTCTGGAGTATAAAATGGCCACGACAGCCTCTTTATTAACACTGTATAAAATTAACTCCAATATCAAAACTTTAAATATATAAATAACATATATATATAACATATATATATAACCTCAGGTAAAGATCAACCTATTCAAACCAATCTGTTGGTCAGTGACGGAGCTACACCCTATTTTACCACCCATCAAAAAACAGTACACTGCGGGCACCATGATTTAAACTGAATAAGGCCTCCAGCTGTACCGCTCGGAGACAACCCCTACCCGCAGTGCAACATACCGGTATTCCATTTCGGAATACACAGGAGGGGCCATACTATTGATGACCCCCCACCCCATTTTAACCTTTCATTTACCGCTACCGTCACCGACCAACATCAAAAAACCAGCCACAGCCCGAAAGGATGAAACCTTATCCTTAAGGGCCCCTCCACACCCTCAAAGCCTTCTGAATTCCGTCCTGCAATCCCATAGACCAAAGATCAATCCCTACATCCGTAAGGTGAACCCCATCCTTTCTCAAATAGAGGCCTACATTTAACTCCAATTCTCTGTGGCGAATCACCATGCCCCCTTGTTGCACTAGAAACCTGCCAACCGCCCTGTTAACTCTTATCCGAGCCTTGTTAATTCTTTCCACTGACCTGGCATTGCGCCACGTCGTACGTGCCACAATATCAGACCATAACAGCAGTGTCTGCGGAAATTTAGAACGGATGTGTAACAAATCCGCCTTAACCGCCGCTATCAGCTCCCTGACAGTACTCACTCCAAAATCATTGCCCCCGGCGTGAATAATTAACACATCCGGTGGCCTATCGAGCCATGCATATCTCTCCACTTCCGGCACCACTCTACCCCACAACATGCCTGGTCTCCCCAACCATCTGATAAACGCCTCCCTCCTTGATATGCCCAACTGCCTACCATCAGGTCTCGCATCACCTCTCCTTGCCCCCCAACAGACATACGAGTGTCCTAGTATCCAGACGAGGCGTGGAGACACTCCATCTGAAACGAAAAGACAACAAGGAACGGTGACACCAGTAAAACCAAGACTACCCCGCCAACTGCGTACAAACATCAAAAACCCTTCATCTTCATTTTTTTTTTTTTTTTTTTTTTTTTTATTCCACTACTAATTGAGGACGGATGTAAGTGCGAAATCTCCTTGATTCCCAACGCCCGATCCTCTTCACCGCCGCCTCATCCAATCCACATCTGGCAGCTTCTGTAGCCGCCCCAATGCGGAAGGAATGTGAGGCATAAGCCTTCCCATCCAAACCTACTTTACCCAAACATTTCCTAAACACAGCCACAAATTGAAATCTGGATAAATGCGATCCATCTGCATGGCACAAAAATGGCCCCTCCACTGACGGTCTCACTTTTTGAAAAGCACTAACCGTTCTTACCGGACACACTGTTGATCCTGGCAAGGCGAACAACCACACATCCACACCCCTGCCGAGCTGATCTGTTTTCGATCTGCGCAGCCTTAAACCCACCCTGTCAGCGTGAGTACTTACATCCTGAACCAAAATACCACCCGCTTCCTTCCTGGATGGACTAACCAACTCGCCCACCCTGAAAGCCCCAAAAAAGGCTAACGAAAAAGCCGCTGTAAACAATAAACACTCATAACTTGAATCACAAACAACTCGTAACTGTGCACAAAGTAATACCAGGTTTTGAAACGTGACGGGCCTACGGTTATCCTTTCTTGTTTGACCCTTCCGGTACCCTTTTAGTGCCTGCCTCACCCCGAAATCTTTAGTCCAATCACCTTTTCCTTGTAGCTTAAAGAGAAACGACAATGCGGCCAACTTCTTCCCAATGGACGAAAATGCCACCCCACATTCCATATTCCTAGCCACAAAATATAGTACCATTAATCTCACTTCCCCGACAGTCTCCCCAACCCCAGCCTCACAGATAAGTCCTGACCATTCCTTCCATACCTTCACATATGCCGCCCAAGTGGACTCACTCACAGACCGTTGTATCCATCCCGCGATGACTCCAATGCCAGCTCCCAGATCCACACCGGGCAAGGGATTCCTTCCAGCTCTGCATCCGGAGCTAATTCCCTGAACTTGTCCCACTGAAAGCGAGACAGTGAATCAGCCAGTGTGTTATCGACCCCAGGTATGTGGACAGCATAGATGAAAATATTCAACTGCAAACAACGCAAAACCAACTGCCGCAATAGCCTTATGACCGGGGGGGAAGACGCCGACATGCGATTGACTACCTGCACCACTCCCATATTGTCGCAATTTAATCGCAACTTCAGGTTCTGACAAGACTTCCCCCACAACTCTATAGCCAATACTACCGGAAATAATTCCAGCAATACCAGGTTACGCAGGAATCCCGCTTCCACCCAGGATTGTGGCCAATGCTCCGCACTCCACTGCCCCTGAAAATAAGCCCCGTAACCAGTTGACCCCGCCGCGTCGGTAACCAACTCCATGTCAAAATTACTTACCGGGCCCTCCATCCACACCGATTTTCCATTGTACTCTATCAGAAAATGATACCATACCTTCAGGTCCTCTCGATGTTCTTTCGTAAGCCTAACGAAATGTGTAGGTGCTTTAACCCCTGCTGTAGCCGCTGACAGCCGACGGCAAAAAAACTCTGCCCATCGGTATTATCCTGCAAGCAAAATTCAATTTTCCTAGCAATGATTGAAGTACCCGCAGCTGTATTTTTTTTATCCCATGTATCTCTCTGATTTCCTTCTGCAGATCCCCCAACTTGTCCTGTGGTAACCTGCATTCCATTGCCATGGAATCGATAACAATCCCCAAAAAACTAATCTCTGTCTTGGGGCCTTCTGTTTTTTCTGCTGCCAGGGGCACCCCAAATCGTTCCGCAATGTGTTGCAGCGTTGACATGAGGATCGCACACACCTTAGATGAAGGGGGGCCTATGCATAGGAAGTCATCCAAATAATGGATCACCGATTCTAGCCCTGACACATCCCTTACTACCCACTCTAAGAAGGAACTGAAAACTTCAAACATGGCGCAGGAAATAGAACAACCCATGGGCAAGCACTTGTCCACGTAGAATTGCCCTTGCCAGTGGCAACCTAACAGCCAAAAACTATCCGGGTGCACCGGAAGTAGCCGGAACGCCGCCTCTATATCCGATTTTGCCATTAATGCCCCTTTTCCATAGCGCCTGACCCATCGAACAGCCGCGTCAAACGAAGTGTACGACACTGTACAGGCCTCTGGGTCAATAAAATCGTTAACCGAACCCCCTTTTGGGAATGATAAATGGTGGATCAACCGAAACTTGTTCGGTTCCTTCTTTGGTACCACGCCTAATGGGGACACTACTAAAGCCTTTAACGGCTGTTCCCCAAACGGCCCCCCCATCCGCCCCAATTTCACTTCTTTCTCCAATTTTTCCCCTACCACCCCCGGGTGTTGTACTGCGGATCTCAAATTCCGAGCCACCGGAGGCACCACCTCCAATGAACACGGTATTCTAAACCCCTCAGTAAAACCCTCAAACAACAACCTCGCTGCCTCCCTATCTGGATACTTACTTAGGAAAGGCCGCATCCTTTCCGCCATCACCGGTGTCATCCCTCTTGTTAACAGTATCTCCGGTACGCTTTCCTTTTTTGAAACACCGTGCCAGGGTATGGGTTCCCCCGCACCCCGAGCATTCGTGTTTAAACTTGCAAGATCCACCGAACTTACAGGATCCTTCATTGTACTGCCAACACACTCCCCATTTTCTGCCGGCCGGTAGTCCTGGGGAGTGGGTACCCCCGGCCCCCCCCTGAAATAACTGAGGCGGGGCCCTAGTAGACGTCATCAGTCTCATCCATAAGCTAATGTCCTTATGGTCCCAACGCAGCTCCGGACGCACCGCTCTGCGTTGACGAAACTGCTCGTCGTACCGTAACCAAGCCGTACCACCATATACTCTGTGAGCTTCCCCTATAGCATCCATATAACAAAACAACCCAGAACAATGTTCTGGATTCTTTTCGCCAATGACGCTGGCCATGATAGCAAATGCTTGTAACCAATTTACAAACGTCCGCGGTATCAGTCTATACCTCCTCTTTTCTTCATCCTCCTTCTTGGAATCGTTGGGCTTAACCCTGTCCAGGTTAAACTTTTCCAATGGCAACAAGGAGAATATCTCTACATATTCCCCTTTGTGAATTTTGTCTCTCACTTCCTGTTTCAGATGAGCTCCTAGCGGGCCCTCGAAGCATACATATATCTCACATTTTGCTGCATCTGCCAGCCTTACTACATCAGTCTTACCCTTAGCTTCCGGGCCCCCTTTTTCACTTGACGTGTCCTTACCTGTTACCGTCTCCACCGTCTGTTCAGCTTGGCCCACCGTAGCCGCCCGTTCCACCGGCCCAACCCCTGGGTTCACGCTCCCCCCAGCCTGTGCTCCCTCCTGGGCACCCCCAGTGCCAAAACGACCTACCAGCACCCGTAAACCCTCTAATAGCTCCTGAAGCTGTCCCGTGGACCCCGAACTGGCGGATACTGTACCCGCCACTTGTGGGTCCGGAACCTGTCTAACCGCCCGCGGCGAAGGTGCCGCCACCCCCCGTGTGCTTGTTGCCACCACCCCCAACAAGCCCTGCAGTGCATTGGTAAATGACAGATTGTCACTGGACTTACCGGGCTGACCAGGAGACCTCCCAACAGCCGCTGAGCCGCCGTCCGGTGCTTGCTGGCTGGGCTCCTCTGCCTCATCCGACATTTCTTCCTCTGATGGTGCCCCGTGCGCTGGAACGGACGCCACGGGCGAATTCCTCCTGGAGCCCCGGCCTTCTGCATGCTGTAGGGCTTGTCCCCTGTTGCGATCAGCCGAGAACGCAGGCTGCCCTGACGGCCCTGCAACCGGGCCAGCCTGTACACGATTCCGTCCGCCATCTTGGGACCCCTCCGCGCCGCCGAGCGAGCTCCGCCCCCTCGCAGCGTATCTTGACCCTCTTCTCACCGCTTCTCTTACTCCCGCCACTGCTCTGTTATCTTCCCCCCCACGCTCGTTTAGAGCTGCTGGGGTGCCAGTCATCTTTTTTCCTCTAATGACCGTGCGCAGGGAAGCGGCGCCATTGCGGCCCGTGGCCCCGCCCGGTGAACTCTGACCCCGCCGTGAAACGCTCCCGGGCCTTACCGGTGTCTCCTTGCTGCTCCGTTTCGACGGCGGAAGCGATCGATCATCGCCTGGACTCCTCTCCTGTCTCCCCGGTCTGTTTTCAGGCCCCGGCGAGTATCGTGCCGGAGGCCGCGATCTCCGCGCACGCGCCGCCGGCTCCTCCGCCCTCGCCGATCCGCTTGTCTCCCCTCCGAGCATCTCCACCACCTGTCCGTGCAGCCAGTCCGACCCTCTCACTTCAGCTGCCCGCCTCAAACGCTCCAACAAGTCCTCTAAGTTGGCCATGGCTAAGGAGCAGAGAGATTCTGCCTCCCTGTGTCTTTTCCCCGCGCACTGTCCGTTCTGGCTCCACCCCCCCCTTTTAACTGGACACTCCCCCCAACTTTCCTCCTCTCTCCTCCCCCTACCTTTTCCCTAAACTTAACCCTGTGTGTCACTAGACACACTGTCATGCCCGGCCCTGCTCTAACTTCATTTCTTTCATCGCTCCGGGCCTTACTTTACCACAGCTACTGTTAAAAGGGAATTTTCTAATGAATGAATGAATGAGTGAATGAATAACTTGTATAGCGCTACATATGCGCTTTAGCCGCCAATCTGAGTCTTCAGAAGAGATGGGTCGTGAGCTTCTTCCTGAAGGCCAGATGGTTTTCTTCCGAGTGGATGTCCGCGGGTAGATCGTTCCATAGCCATGGTCCTTGGACTGCGAACTTTTGTTCGCCTTTTAATTTAGAATGGTCTTGGGGATAAGGAGGAGGTTCTGGTTAGCTGACCGGAGAGGGCGACCCAGGGTGTAGTGCTTTATTTTGTCGCAGAGGTATCGCTGGGTTTTTCCTTGTGTACATTTGTGAGTGAGGCAGAGGTTCTTAAATGTAACCCAGTCCTTCTTATTACTGTTCAACCATTTGGAGTGCCCCACATCTCCCTGTGCCCTATCCAAGTTATCCAGCAATAAACTTTGAAAAAGGCAACCCCTAGACCAGTGGTCTCCAAACTGAGGCCTGGGGGACAGATGTGCCCGTTGCTTGTTTTTATCCAGCCCTTGGGGCACTATTTTATTCACTGATACCAACAATGAGGCATAATTCCTGCCCACTGAGACCAGTGAAGATACACAATTCCTCACAATGACACCAATGGCGTTGCACAATTCCTTCCAATGTCACCAACAATTGGGCCCAATGACAAAAAGGATGGGGCACAATTCCTCCCACTGACACCAACGATGTGGCACAGTTCCTCCCAATGACACCAACAATTGGGCCCAATGACACTAATGATGGGGCACAATTCCTCCCAATGATGCCAACAATTGGGCCCAATTACACCAACGATGTGGCACAATTTCTCTCAATGACAGCAACGATGGGGCACACAATTCCTCCCACGGACTTGAACAAGTGGGCATAGTTTCTACCAATTACACCAACAATTGGGTTCAATGACACCAATGATGGGGCACAGTTCCTCCCACTGACACCAATGATGGGCCACAATTCCGCCCAATGACACCAATGATGGGGCTCAATTCCTCCCACTAACATCAAAGATGGGGCATTGTTTTTTCCCACTGACGTTGGGACCTTTTGTACACCCAATCGCCACAATCCGGCCCTCTTAAAGACTGAAAGACAGTAAACTGGCCCCCTGATTAGAAAGTTTAGAGACCCCTGCCAGAAGTGCAGATGTTACTGTGTGCCTAGCTGTCGCTACACTGGTGGGAAAGAGAACCTGAGAGAAGATAGCGGCACCAGTCATAGGGTCAAAGAAAAGCTTAGCATTGCTTCCATGAAGTTAGTCAAGTTTTTGTTGGATCTTCGCATCCTATATACAAGAAATGATATCCAATCTGTGAGCTGGAAGGCGCCAACCTGTATCCCTTTAGATTCTGCACAATTAAATGTCCCAACAGTAAGTTCATTGTGGCTTGTCAAAGCCTTCCATAAAGTCACTTCTTCCTTGTAGGGCCAAACCACCAATTCTAGCACACTCCTTCAAAATTGATATTAATGACAGTGCCGGTAAGGATTCTGTAGGGATGGACAGATTACGTTATTTGTAATTATTCCTGGATCGTGACTGCTTTTGTGTCAGGGATCATATTTTCCATTAAAATAAATGTGTTTTTTTCCTAGGACCACAGGAAGCCACCAGAGAGGGCAATGACTTCCGAACAGTCCTTTGCTGGCTGGGGGTTGGAATATGTCACCCGTCAGAGCTTCTGAGTCACTGACCAGCCGATTTGCTCCCGTGTAACCTTACCCTGGACAGGAAAACCTCTGGGATGCAATTTGGAATTCTTTGCAAGCTGTTATGTCCAAGGAGCTAATTACATGAATAAGGCAACTTCATGTGCAGTAGGAAATTCTAGTAATAGACCTTAAAAAGCACAAAAAAGTGAATAACAGCTCAGATTTTAAGCACATGTTCCACAAAGTAGGAATTCCTTACGTGCAAGGTGGAGTGACTGGTCCCCAGGCATAGAATGAAGTACTGAAGTCAGCAAAGGGCTATACTATCCACACAGACTGGGCCTAGGAGGTATGTGATTGTCATATATCAGCATTAGAAACAGAACACCATGGTTTGTAGACACCTGACCATCACACCTACAGTATGTGAGCTTGTTGGACATTCCATTCCAAAACTTTGGCTATTAATATGGAGTTGCCAAGCCCTCCTCCCTCCCCATGGCCATGTAAAGAGGAGCTCCAGTCTGGAAAAAAAAATTAAGTCAGCAGCTACAAATACTGTTAATATACTTTTAATATTAGGACACTTACCTGTCCAGGGATCCCACAATGTCGGCCCCCAGAGCCGATTTGTCAATCGGCTTCAAGTGTACGCGCTTCATAGCCGGTTTCCTACTGCGCATGCACGAGTCGTGTTGCCTGTTCTAAAGGTTCCTGTCATCTTCTGGGACCTGTGTGAGGAGGAGGGGCCAGAAATGCACGTAGATCATCGATCGGCTGTCAGGAACCATGAATCAAACGGAAATAGAAAATGCAGTAAAAATCACACCTTTTAATAAAATGGTAACAATGGTACAACTGGTAAACGTAGTCAAAACATAGCCAGGGTTCGGTAGCCAAATCAGGGATTCTGAAGAAGCCAAGAAATCAGGAAGCCAGGGATCAGTGTAGTCAGAGGCAGCAGACAGAATCAGAAACCAGAAGGGGCGTCAGCCAGGCAAGTCTTAAACAGAAACACAGCAGAGAGTCTCTAGATATGTTGACCAAGTCAAAGGCAATTGATAAAATGAACCAGGCTTAAATAGCCAGGAGGGGCTGGCTGTGGGGTTGACTGACGAGCAGGAAATGGTCAACAGGTGAGCCACTGTGAAACAATGAGTACTGGCAATTTACAGACAGCTGAGCAACCTGATCACAGAGAAGGAAGGGCTGAAAGCCCAGCCCTGACATTGGCGATCCTATCCAGAAGTGGGAGCGGGTACCTGTCTGAAACAGGTACCCGCTCCCCCCCCTCCAAAAAGTGCCAAATGTGGTAGTGGAGCCTGTGGAGGGGGGGAGGGTGCGAGCAAAAGGAGCTTCCCTTTTTGGGTGGAGCTCTGCTTTAATATAGAGTTGGCCTTCCTTTGAGGCTTTCAGAGCCTCTACTTCTTTGGGAAGGCTGTCTACAAGATTTTGTAGATTGTGTGTAGGAATTTGTGGCCATTTGTGAAGTCAGGTACTGATGTTGGATGAGAAGACATGGCTCACAATTGGTGTTCCATCCCATTCCGTATGTGTACAGTAAGGTTGAGGTCAGGGCTCTGTGCATGGACGCTCCAGTTCATCCATTTATCATACCTAAATAAGCTTGTTGGACTTGCCATTCCAAAACCATGGCCATTATTATGGAGTTGCTCCTGCTATGGCTATAACATCCTCCACTCTTCTTGGAAGGCTTCCACAAGGTTTTGGAGGGTGTCTGTGGTAATGTGTGCTCATTTGTGAGGTCTGATACTGATGCTGGATGAGAAGACCTGGCTCACAATTCATCTCAAAGGTGTTCAGTAGGGATGAGGCCGGCTCTGTGCACGACACTCGAAGTCCTCCACTCACCACACCAGCTTGTTGGACATCCCATTCCAAAACCATGGCCATTAATAGGGAGTTACTCTCTTTGTGGCTATAGCATCATCCACTCTTCTGGGAAGACTTTCCACAGGATTTTGGAGGGTGTCTGTAAGAATTTGTGTCCATTGGTGAGATCAGGTCCTGATGATGGATGAGAGGACCTGGCTCACAATTCATCTCAAAGGTGTTAAGTAATAATAAAGGTTGAAGCTCTGTACAGGACACTCAAGTTCCTCCACACCAAACTGGTCAAACCACGTCTTTATGGAGCTAGTTCTACTCTTCTGGAAAGGCTTCTCACAAAATTTTGGAGTATTTCTTTGGGAATGTGTGTGCCGTCAGCCAAGGGAACATTTGTGGAGTTAGGTACTGATGTTACTGTAGATGAGAAGATCTGGTTCACAATCCAATTCACCCAAAGGTGTTCAGTAGGGATGAGGTCAGGGCTCTGTGTAGGACACTCAAGTTCCTCCACACCAAACTGGTCACACCATGTCTTTATAGAGCTCCAATGGGTTCACAGACAGCAGTAAAAACACAACAGAGGCTCCAACTTTTTCCCGCTCCATCAAGAACTCCACAAAAAACACATTTTGGCTTTCCCCTTATCTTAAGTAGCACTAACATTGTATATTTAATCCTATATACGTCTTTCTTACAGAATGCTTTTGATGTGGAGGAATACAGTTTACTTTACCTGTCATTAAGCTCTAAACAGACGTATTAGACTCCTCAGCCACCAATTCCAGGTTCAGCCAAGATAACTGCATGAGCCGGCTGGTTTAATCCCTGAATGTAAAATGAACCCCACGCACCAAGCGCTTACATTTTTCCTTTGAATAAGTGCAGCTATAAAACAAGAAACGTGCTGGGTGTCCTGTGCATGTCGGCGTGCCTGGGGTGACTCTAATAAAGTTTGAAATGCAAACAAGGGATGATGATTCCACATGGCAGTTAACACTGGTGTGACGTGAGGCCCGGCATAGGCGATGGTGCTCAGAATCTTTGGAAACTTGGATGGAATTGTCATGTAGGATAATGAAAGCACAGCAAAAGTTAATATTGGTGTCTACGGTTCCTACAACAGGGATCGTCGTACCTTGAATGATGGTTCTGGGCTTGGCTGACTGGAACCGGCTAAGATGACTGACAGGGGTCACTACTAACTGGTCCCCATTTAGCCAACACGCAGGACTTCTGTAAATCACTGCGTCCCATTTTAAATGGATATGAACACTCTAACCTGCAAAAATTCAAGCAAACCTGCCAACCTCTGCTGAAGCAACGAACCATCCCCTTCCCCAAACAACACCCCCAACCCCCCCCCCCCCCCCCCTTAACTAATTAATGCAACAATAATGATAAAAAACTAAGCTAAATTAATCTTTAACTTACTGTACCTACATTTATGGTCATGTGACACGTCAAGTCCCATCTTCTAGACCAGGGTTACCTGGTGCCCTAGGGTTCCTCCAGACGTTGCTAGGGGTTGTTTAAGCAATGAGCAATTGCTGCCTCTCAGATAAATTCCCACTGACACCATTGATCTTTTTAGCTATCTGTAAGGGGGTAATTCTTCCCAATGACCACAAGTGCGAGGAACATTCTTCCCACTGACCATCACACTAATGTATCATGAGTTGTAGATATAAACATTATTAGCAGGTGTTCCTTGAGACCGGAACGTTTTTCAAGGATTCCTCTGTTTTGGAAAGGTTGAGAAAGGTTATCCTAGACCAAGGGTCTCTACACTACCACCTGTGGGCCACATCCAGCCCACTAAAATATTTTATACGGCCCACAGCTATGGTCAGTGGCATATCCTCAATGTGCACTAATTGAGGATTAGAGCCAGCCGAGGCTGCCTATGGTCTCCGCTTCTTATGTATGGGGGACTCTGATTATGACCCTGATGGAAGGGGGAACCCCTAAGGCAGACTCTAATGTAAGGGGGGCTCTGATGGAGACTCCAATGTAACAGTGGACTCATATGGGGACTGATATAAGGAGGGACTCTAATGGGCACCTTGATGTAAGGGGGGCTCTGATAGGCACTGAGGATGTAAGAGGGACTCTAATTTGGATTTTCTGCAACTTGCAATAATTTTTTTTAAAAACACAACAAAGCCCACATACTGAAAAGTTTTGGAGATGCCTGTTCTAGACTACAGTGTGGGATAGTTCATCTTCAGTGTGCTAGTGCTGGGACAACAACCTTTAGTGCCCAAGGCAAAAAGGTCAAAGTGCACCCCAACATGAGCTGTGAACTATCTTAGTGGCATAAGCTGCAGGTTCTTCCCCTTTCGCTGAAGGCAGCCACCTTTTCTGCCTACCCCTCTGACCTGTCTGGTGCGCACATCACTGCTTGGGTGACATCGATACTTCCTACTGGCTGTCCAGTGGCAAAGTACCCTCAGGCTCTTGATGACATCACGGTCAGTGGACCGGTTGATGGCAAGAATGGACTGCAATGCTGGATCACTGTTTTGGAGGACCTAAAAAATAAAAGAAAACATGTGGAATGGTGGGAGGTATTGGGGTAGTTCAGATTGTTTTAAAAACTCTGTTTTTTTATTCTCCAGTATCTACCAAAAGCTGCAATGCTGTTTACTGAACCATTCTGATAAAAGTACCATTTTATAGCAGTCACCTGTGAGTAAGGTGAAACGTGGTGTGGCAGGCAGTAAACAGGCAGAATCCACGTCAGGCAACAAAGTTATATTGTAGAAAGGTTCAACACAACTTATTCAGGCCCGGCGGGTAGGCACATCTGTTCGGAGCCATTTACGAACTGTGACAGCGGTTTGAAGATTTAAATCTGCAACGAGGAGCGGAATGCAGCCTGGCTGGTCCACACCCAAAGGGGAAGCTTTCCCAACCTCTAGGTGCTGTTCCTGACAGATGTGGGTCCTGTCCCTACGCTAGCCACTCACATAAAGACTGCCAGACCCTAGAGCTGGAGTCTTAAATAGTCTTTGCCTGCCCCAAGATGGCTGCTGGAGTCACATAGGGCTCCATCGTCCAATCAGACAGCTGTGTCCCTGTGACTACAGGAAGTCATAGAGGAATCTAGTTCCCCATAAGTTCCTTCAGTTGAGAGCCACCTGCAGAGTACAGACAGCACCTGCCTACACACCCATAGGCTCAAGGACTTGATTCGGCACCTAAAGCACCTTCCTAAGGGTTCTGGAGTCAGCCACCAAAAAATTTCCTTGACTTGACTTGGCCCTGGCAGACACTGTCTTAGGCTCCTGGACTTGACTCTGTAGACCCTCCCCTAGTCTCCTAAATACTTTACCCTAGACTGCTGGACATATCTCAGCCCCTGCAGACCTTCCTTTAGACTCTTCAACTCAACTTAGTTACCTAAGACCCTCCCTTAGTCTCCTGAACTCATTGTAGTCGCTAAATACCTTACCCCAGACTGCTGAACATATCTCAGCCCCTGAAGACCTTCCCTGAGACTCTTTGACTCAACTCATTCACTTAAGACATGGCCTCTAAATACTTTACCCTAGACTGCTGGATGTAACTCAGCCCCTGAAGACCTTCCCTGAGACTCTTTGACTCAACTCAGTCCCTTAAGACCCTCCTTTATGCTGCATACACACGGCTAGAATTTCTGTCAAAAAAAGTGCGATGGGAGCTTTTGGTCGGATATTCCGACCGTGTGTATGCTCCATCCAACTTTTTCTGTCTGAATTTCCGCCAGCAAAAGATTGAGAGCTGGTTCTCTAAGTTCTTGACGGAAATTCCGTTTGTCTGTATGCAATTCCGACACGCATAAAAACACGCATGCTCGGAAACAATTTGACGCATGCTCGGAAGCATTGAACTTCATTTTCTTGGCTCGTCGTAGTGTTGTATGTCACAGCGTTCTTGATGGTTGAAAGTTCAGAGAACTTTTGTGTGCCCCTGTGTATGCAAGCCAAGCTTGAGCGGAATTCCGTTGGAAAAACCATCTAAGATTTTTCCGATGGACATTCTGCTCGTGTGTACGTGGCATTAGTCTCCTAGACTCAGCAAAGCCCCTTAATACTTCCCCTTAGACTGCTGGACATATCTCTGGCACCTGAAGACCTTCCTTGAGACTTTTTGACTCAACTCAGTACCTTAAGACCCTCCTCTAGGCTCTTGGACTCAACTTGGATTCTGAAGACCCCTGATTTGACTCCTGGACAGAGCTCAACCCCTGAAGAGTCTATCCTAGACTCCTAAGCCCAGCTCAGTCCTTGAAGACCTTACCGTAGACTTCTGGATTTGACCTGGACTTTTAAAAACGTTCCCTTTTCACTGGACTGTGGAGCTTGGGATTAATTCAGGTCCTGCAGAACAAGGACTAATAGTCATAGGGTGGTAAAAAACGTGTGACGGTTTCCGGGTGTGTATGTGTGGGGATGGAAGTGGGGACTGTAAAACATCAAGTGGATTTGGTAATAAATTATATATAGATGAATACGCTGGCAGCCCAGTGACTATTTGCCTTTGCCATTACCTCATGGAAGCACCACACCCAGGCTCTGATATGTGGCAATGATACCGCAATGAGTCAGTGACTCACAGACAGAAGCCGAGGCCCGTGGGCCCGCTCACTGGGCAGCTGTGACCTTTTCACGGGAACACTCTCCAAGCTCCTCGGGGCGCACGCCCAAAGCTGCCATACTCCAATATCAACAGAGCAATTTGTACTCATTCCCACACAGTGAACCCCTTCATCCTGACACGGCGCTGAACTCTCGCTGACATCCTATCCAATACGTCCGCGGAGCGGCTCTTATGGGCCCAGCGATTCAGACATGTCAGACCACGGCTCTCGTTTCACAAAATAGGAAAGTAAATTGCTCTAATTCCGCAATTATGAAATCGATTTCCATATTATGAGAAGCAGTTGCTGTAGCCTACAGGGTCCTTCCCTGGCCTCGTTGGAGGACTTCGAACAGAGGTTTGTTTGACTTGTGTACCGATCAGGTTTTGGAAACTTGTGTGACCTCGTTTAACCCCTTTGGAATCCCAGGCAACAAATGAGATACATTGACGACTTGGAAAGAGCTTGGTTTTAAGAACATTATTACTAGGATGCCGTGCCAATCAAAACTCCTCCAGCATTCGTTCAAGATGCAAGAAGCAAAATTATTAAAGCCAGCCACAGACATGCAGATATCTCATCCGTGTCACCCTCCCATTCATTACCTGATTCTTGAAGAGACCCTGTCTCCATACCACTCATTTCAACAATAATCTTTATTATTATTATTATATGTGCATTTAAAATACATGGTATGCATGTTATCTATTTGTAAAATCCTCTGTCGTGTTGACATCCAAAAGCCTTGAAACTGCTGCTGGGCACCGCCACCTTGGATGGGATGTCAGCAGCTCCAGCAGACTCAGAGATGTCACTCAAGTGACCCCGTATAGCAGTGGTCTCCAAACTGAGGCCCTTTGCCTGCTTTTATCCGGCCCTTGTGACATTATTCCCCCCCACTGTAAGCAACAGTGGGGCATAATTCCTGACACCAACAATAGGGCACTATTCCTCTCACTGACACTAATGATGGGGCACTATTCCTCCCACTGATACCAATGATGGGGCACTATTCCTCCCACTGATACCAATGGTGGAGCACTATTCCTCTCACTGATACCAATGATGGGGCACTATTCCTCCCACTGACACCAATGATGGGGCACCATTCCTCTCACCGACACCAATGATGGAGCACTAGCCCTCTCACTGACACCAATGATGGGGCACTACTCCTCCCACCAGTGGCAGCGCGTCCATAAGGGCGCACGGGCGCCACCCCCTCTCTCCAGCCACCCTCTATCACCAGTTGATAGATTCATGCATTGCAAGACTGGGGTGCTGGGATCATTGGAACACTAGGTAGTCTCTGGGAGCACTGGAATGCAGGAAAGGCTCTGGGAGCACTGAGGTATTTGGATCACAGGACAGCAGGAAAGTCTTTGGGAGCACTGGGGTGCTGGGATCATTGGGACACTGGAAAGTCTCTGGGAGCACTAGGGGGCTGGGATCATTGGAACACTGGAAAGTCTCTGGGAGCACTGGGGTGCTGACATCACTGGAACACTGGAAAGTCTCTGGGAGCACTGGGGTGCTGGGATCATTGGAACACTGGAAAGTCTCTGGGAGCACTGGGGTGCTGGGATCATTGGAACACTGGGAAGTCTCCGGGAGCACTGGGGTGCTGGGATCATTGGAACACTGGAAAGTCTCTGGGAGCACTGGGGTGCTGGGATCATTGGAACACTGGAAAGTCTCTGGGAGCACTGGGGAGCTGGGATCATTGGAACACTGGAAAGTCTCTGGGAGCACTGGGGTGCTGGGATCATTGGAACACTGGGAAGTCTCTGGGAGCACTGGGGAGCTGGGATCATTGGAACACTGGGAAGTCTCTGGGAGCACTGGGGAGCTGGGATCATTAGAACACTGGAAAGTCTCTGGGAGCACTGGGGTGCTGGGATCATTGGAACACTGGAAAGTCTCTGGGAGCACTGGGGAGCTGGGATCATTGGAACACTGGGAAGTCTCTGGGAGCACTGGGGTGCTGGGATCATTGGAACACTGGAAAGTCTCTGGGAGCACTGGGGTGCTGGGATCTTTGGAACACTGGAAAGTCTCTGGGAGCACTGGGGAGCTGGGATCATTGGAACACTGGGAAGTCTCTGGGAGCACTGGGGTGCTGGGATCATTGGAACACTGGAAAGTCTCTGGGAGCACTGGGGAGCTGGGATCATTGGAACACTGAGAAGTCTCTGGGAGCACTGGGGTGCTGACATCACTGGAACACTGGAAAGTCTCTGGGAGCACTGGGGAGCTGGGATCATTAGAACACTGGGAAGTCTCTGGGAGCACTGGGGTGCTGGGATCCTTGGAACATTGGGAAGTCTCTGGGAGCACTGGGGTGCTGGGATCATTGGAACACTGTAAAATCTCTGGGAGCACTGGGGTGCTGGGATCATAGGAACACTGGAAAGTCTCTGGGAGCACTGGGGTGCTGGGATCATTGGAACACTGGAAAGTCTCTTGGAGCACCGGGATGCTGACATCATTGGAACACTGGAAAGTCCCTGGGAGCACTGGGATCATTGGAACACTGGAAAGTCTCTGGGAGCACTGGGGTGCTGGGATCATTGGAACACTGGGAAGTCTCTGGGAGCACTGGGGTGCTGGGATCATTGGAACACTGGAAAATCTCTGGGACACTTGGGAGCTGGGATCATTGGAACACTGGAAAATCTCTGGGAGCACTGGGGGAGATGAGATCACAGGAACATAAGAGAGTCTCTGGGCGCAATGGGGTGCTGGGATCACAGGAGAGCCTCTGAGTGCCCCTGAAAGCACTGGGGTGCTGGGATTGCAGGAAAGTCTCTGGGAGCACTGGGGTGCTGGAATCACCAGAACACAGGAGAGTCAATAGGAGAGAATAGTACAAGGGCCACAGGATACTCAACCTTTGATTGGTTGCATGCCGCCGACACTAGAACCAGGCACAGGTGAGTGTGACAGTACAACTGGCTGTTAGATCATAAAGGGATCATTTGCATGGCTCCACCCACAGTCCTGAGAAATAGGAATAATCCTCTTATTTTTGGGATATGGATGGAATGGGACACGGAAATACCTTCTTTCCTCAGACTTCACTTGCCTCACTCATTTGGTTGGAGGACTTTTTCTCACCATGACTGACCTCTAGGGTTTTCTTCTCACCATGACCTCTAGGGTTTTCTTCTCTTATTTCTTTACATTAAAATGGTTGCCGTTCTCTTTTCAGATTTATACGTCTGGTGCCCAATTTGCTGTTACGTAAACCCCCCACTATTGATTGAACCTATGCGGATCTCTGACCTTTAATCTTTCTGCTTTCATCTTTCACAAAAAAAGAAAAAAAAGAAGTTCCCGATCGCAGGTGTCCGTGTTTTTTTTTTTTTTGGTGGGAATACCTGTGTGAATGTTCCCATTCCCATCATGTAACGAGAGACAATGGAGTGTGAAGTCACCCCGCTGTCCTTCGCTCTCCAGCGGCAGAAGAAGCGGGCCCTTGTCTGTTGGGCTCGGACCAGGATACTCGTGTCCTTCTGTTGGTCCCAGCAGAGGGAAAGGTTTTGTGACTCTCTGAAGCTCTAGGCGAGATCAAAGCCACCAAGCGCTGACAATAAAGCAGGAGGCTGGAGCTCGGAGAATGAAAGAGACAAAGGAAACGTTTAACAGATAAGCATCAGGTCTGCGATATGACATTTCATTCAGATCAGATCCGGTGCAAGAGTTCAATTCAAAGTTCATAAGACAGAAAGACAAAGGGCCTTGAAGGCTTTATCGGTTGCCAGAGCCGGTGTAACCAACATCCACCAAAAAGATCTTTCCTTTAAGATACTGCCGGGGAAGCCTGAGCTTTGGGGGGGCTTTCTTTGAGTTCATATATGAATTGTGTTAAAGTGACATGATCTTCATTTGTATGCTGATTTTTACACCTCAGATACCCAGAAAGTCTAGGAAGAGATTGTACCGGCCTTGGGGCAAACTTGTCATTATGCTGCTAAAGAAGAGTTCCAGGTGATGGTGTCCTAAGGGTGGCATGCCAGGTGCTCTCTGACCTGGGTGCCATACAAGAAAAGGGAGCATTGCAGGTTGTGTTGGGTGGCTTCATCGTTTGCAAATGGCACCCGCACAGTCAGAGTGTCTCCTCTCTCAGGTAAGTACCTCAATGGCACCAATAATATTTTATTACCAAGGAAACAATGTAATTTATCATTGACAACCAATGTAAAAGAAAACTTCTCCATCTACCACCATGTAAGGGGGCCAAGCACCACCAATGTAAGGGTAATTTGCCACTTATATCAACATAAGAAGGCACTACACTGATCACCATGTAAGTGACATTCTTCCCACTGACCCCCAATGTAAGGGAACCCTTTGCCACTGACACTAATGTAAAAGGGGCACTATTCCACTGACCACTATGTAAAGGGGCCCTTCACCATTGACACCAATGTAAGGAGCATTCTTCCCACTGATCACCAATGTAAGGAACATTCTTCTCACTGATTACCAATGTAAGGAACATTCTTCCCACTGATCACCAATGTAAGGGACATTCTTCTCACTGATCACCAATGTAAGGAACATTCTTCTCACTGATCACCAATGTAAGGAACATTCTTCTCACTGATCACCAATGTAAGGGACATTCTTCTCACTGATCACCAATGTAAGGAACATTCTTCTCACTGATCACCAATGTAAGGAACATTCTTCTCACTGATCACCAATGTAAGGAACATTCTTCCCACTGATCACCAATGTAAGGGACATTCTTCTCACTGATCACCAATGTAAGGAACATTCTTCTCACCGATCACCAATATAAGGAACATTCTTCTCACTGATCACCAATGTAAGGAACATTCTTCTCACTGATCACCAATGTAAGGAACATTCTTCTCACTGATCACCAATGTAAGGAACATTCTTCTCACTGATCACCAATGTAAGGAACATTCTTCTCACTGATTACCAATGTAAGGAACGTTCTTCTCACTGATCACCAATGTAAGGAACATTCTTCTCACTGATCACCAATGTAAGGAACGTTCTTCTCACTGATCACCAATGTAAGGAACATTCTTCTCACCGATCACCAATGTAAGGGACATTCTTCTCACTGATCACCAATGTAAGGAACATTCTTCCCACTGATCACCAATGTAATGGACATTCTTCTCACTGATCACCAATGTAAGGAACATTCTTCTCACTGATTACCAATGTAAGGAACATTCTTCTCACTGATCACCAATGTAAGGGACCTTCTTCTCACTGATCACCAATGTAAGGAACATTCTTCTCACTGATCACCAATGTAAGGAACATTCTTCTCACTGATCACCAATGTAAGGGGCATTCTTCTCACTGATCACCAATGTAAGGAACATTCTTCTCACTGATCACCAATGTAAGGGACATTCTTCCCACTGATCACCAATGTAAGGAGCATTCTTCCCACTGATCACCAATGTAATGGACATTCTTCTCACTGATCACCAATGTAAGGAACATTCTTCTCACTGATTACCAATGTAAGGAACATTCTTCCCACTGATCACCAATGTAATGGACATTCTTCTCACTGATCACCAATGTAAGGAGCATTCTTCTCACTGATCACCAATGTAAGGAACATTCTTCTCACTGATCACCAATGTAAGGAACATTCTTCCCACTGATCACCAATGTAAGGAACATTCTTCCCACTGATCACCAATGTAAGGAACATTCTTCTCACTGATCACCAATGTAAGGAGCATGCTTCTCACTGATCACCAATGTAAGGAACATTCTTCTCACTGATCACCAATGTAAGGAACATTCTTCTCACTGATCACCAATGTAAGGAACATTCTTCTCACTGATCACCAATGTAAGGAACATTCTTCTCACTGATCACCAATGTAAGGAACATTCTTCTCACTGATCACCAATGTAAGGAACATTCTTCTCACTGATCACCAATGTAAGGAGGATTCTTCTCACTGATCACCAATGTAAGGAACATTCTTCTCACTGATCTCCAATGTAAGGAACATTCTTCTCACTGATCACCAATGTAAGGAACATTCTTCTCACTGATCACCAATGTAAGGAACATTCTTCTCACTGATCACCAATGTAAGGAACATTCTTCTCACTGATCACCAATGTAAGGAATATTCTTCTCACTGATCACCAATGTAAGAAACATTCTTCCCACTGATCACCAATGTAAGGAACATTCTTCTCACTGATCACCAATGTAAGGAACATTCTTCTCACTGATCACCAATGTAAGGAACATTCTTCCCACTGATCACCAATGTAAAAAGTACTATATTCTACACAGACCACCAATATAAGGGACACGTCTTCATTGACCACCAGAGTAAAGGAACACTTTACCACTGACCACCAAAATAAGGGGCACTTTGCCACTGACAGCAATGTAAGGGCATTACGCTGACCAACAATATAAGGGCACTTCTTCACTTTGATTTTTAACCCCTTTAAAATGATATGTCTGACTACTTCAATGGCCGCATAGTAGGACTAGCAGCACTGTAGGGGGCGCCATTTTTTTAATATTTCAAGTAAAATGGTCCAAAAAAACAACCTTTGCGGGTAACTAATGGTAGTCCATAAATGCCCCAACCTGCTGCTTGTGACAACTAGATGGAAAGGGTCTGGAAATAGTGCTCTTCTGGGGGGGGGGGGGGGGGGTGTGGACAATGAGGACATTTATTTATTTTATTTATTTCAGGTACTTATATAGCGCCGTCAATTTACGCAGCGCTTTACATATACATTGTACATTCACATCAGTCCCTGCCCTCAACCTCCCAGCATGTCTTTGTAGTGTGGGAGGAAACCGAAGTACCCGGAGGAAACCCACGCAGGCACAGGGAGAACATGCAAACTCCAGGCAGGTAGTGTCGTGGTTGGGATTCGAACCAGCGACCCTTCTTACTGCTAGGCGAAAGTGCTACCCACTACACCACTGTGCCGCCCATTTTGACTACTTGTTGGAAAAATCTCTGTGAGCAGGACCCCCGAATGGATGAACATAGCAACTTCTAGATGCTTTCAATTACAATCCTCTGAGCTGGGGGGGGGGAGGGGGTTGAAATTTATGGCCAACCTAAGTTTCTTTCTCTTAGAACGGAGGTCCCCTTTAACTGCTGAAAACTGAAGGACATGAAACGACAATGTTTACAACGGTAATAAATCTGTAATGTCTAAAAGGCTTTTTAATGGGGTCTATAAAGTCACGGAGGTAA
Organism: Lithobates clamitans; assembly: GCA_037952925.1. Classification (NCBI taxonomy): domain Eukaryota; kingdom Metazoa; phylum Chordata; class Amphibia; order Anura; family Ranidae; genus Lithobates; species Lithobates clamitans. The sequence continues at coordinate 608,072 of JBBGZY010002502.1, read as the reverse complement.
TTAGTAATACCTCAAAATTCGTCATGTGGTGGATGTCTTGTAGATATTATAGAATTAAATGAGTGGAAATTTCCATTACCGCTATATGTAGCGGGGCTAGGAAGGCCTGATAATTAGGAAATGGTTTGGAGTCGGATCTGACTATACATCCTGTGTGTCTATGTTTGTTTACCAATGTCAGAAACACAAAAATTGGGATGTTAAAGCCCAACTCTGGGAACTACAAAAAAAAAAAAAAAGACTCCTGTCTCCTGGCTAGAGAGCTGCCCTGCTGACCACCCCCAGGAGCAGCCAACTGGACCTTCAGCATCCATGCCACGTTGTGCCTTGCACCTGTCATCACCTCCAGGGGTGTTCGGACCAAAGTCACAAGGGAAGTCCTTTCATCACTTTCACCTCTTACCAGGAGCGTGACAGACACCCATGTCACCCTTTGTGCCTTGCACTCCCTGTCATCACCTCCAGGGGTGTACAGACCAAAGCCACAAGGGAAACCCTCTTATCACTTTGGTCTCCTACCAGGAACGCGACAGAGTGGACTATCAGTGAATGGGTAATGAAGGTACGTTGGCTATCACTCTCCCTTTTGTCAAATTATTACCAACAATAAAGAATTCTGGACTCAAAAGATGGACATTTGGAGCTTGATTTTCGGTCTCCATCTGTCTGTCAAAAACCCTCTAGAAGGTCGGATATCCAGACTGCCTTTCTGCGCAATCATCATCTGATTGTACTGGTAGGATGAGGGGAGGCAAAAGCCCGTCAGTGAACTAAATAGCAGAGGCGCCCAATGGGGTGTGTCTAAGAACGTGTCAGAGTCATCAAGAAAACCTTACTTCACCAAAAGAAGCGTGTGGATGGGTACAACGTGGTGAAGCGACAGAAAAACACTGAGAGTCCCAGTGCACAAAAACAGAAATATATTGTAACTGGGGTTCGGCAATACAGAACGGGCCAGGCGGAAAGGCAACCCAACCGGGAGCACTCACAGCAGGTAACAGCCATGTGTCATTAGAAGGAGGCCTCAGGTGTGCCAACAGACTCTGTCTCGAGGGGTAGAATATGGCCTGGCCTGACCATACCCAAGTGGGAAGGCTTCAAGATAAGATGACCTGTCCCTGAACTTACCCTTCTCCTCAGGAACCTTTCCCTGATGCTTAGCCGGCCTGTCCCTACTGGGAGCCAGGAAGACTTAAGTAGACTCTGCCTGACCCAAGATGGCATCCAATTGGATAGCTGGCTCTGTGCCCATGGAAACCAAGGAGAAACTGGGTTCCTCTTGACTTTCTCACCCTCTGCAATGCCGCTGCAGTTGAGCGCCACCTGCAGTGGAGAAAGTAGACTGTACCTGCCTACACATGTTTTGTTGACATATATAGTTGACATTTGTTGATTTGTTCTTCCACTCGAGTGTGTCTGCGTAAACTGAGGAAGTGGCGAGCTATGGCGGCGCAATGCATCTTTTGGTGAAATTAGGCTCTCTGATGTTTGTCTAACTTAATGATGCCGACCCATCCTTAGACACACCACACCGGGCGACCCCAGCCATTCTCTGATCGGCTTTTTACTTCTTCTCATCCTTCCAGTACAATATCCATCTGGGAACCCATAGAGAATTCAAGTTTGGGATCCTCCACAGTATCGAGAGCAAATAATTTCACCCTGGGTGCAGATGGGGCCTTTTCTCCACCTGTATGGTCCTACATTTTTGGGTAATGCCCTGTACACGCGACCGGGTTTTCCCGTCGGAATAAACTCTGAAAGTTTTTCCGACGGAGTTCCGACTGAATTCCGCTGAGACTGTCTTGCGTACACACGGTCACACCAAAGTCCGACCGTCCAGAACGCGGTGATGTACAACAGGTACGACGGGACTAAAAAAAGGAAGTTCAATAGCCAGTAGCCAATAGCTTCCGTCTCGTACTTGCTTCCGAGCATGCGTCGTTTTTGGTCCATCGGAACAGCATACAGAGTAAGTAGGAATTCCTGATAGGAATTGGTTCAGTTGTAAATATTTAGAACATGTTCCCTTTCTAGGTCCGTCAGAATTTTCGACGTAAGAAGTCAGATGAGGCCTACACACGATCGGAATATACGATGATAAGCTCCCGTCTGACTTTTTCTGTCGGACATTCCGCTCGTGTGTATGCGGCTTTAGTCATTTTTCTTTCTTTTTTTTTTTTGTTTCTCTCTAATCATAAAGAATAATTGAGGAAATGACTCGGGTCCCTACAACTGCCTGACCAACTCTCCCTCCTTACCTTACCCAAGTAACACACACATGACACCAAACTGGAGTTTAACCACTTCAGCCCCGGAAGAATTTACCCCCTTCCTGACCAGAGCACTTTTTTGCGATTCGGCACTGCGTCGCTTTAACTGACAATTGCGCGGTCGTGCGATGTGGCTCCCAAACAAAATTTACGTCCTTCTTTTCCCACAAATAGAACTTTCTTTTGGTGGTATTTGATCACTGCTGCGGTTTTAATTCTTTTGTGCTATAAAGAAAAAAATAGCGACAATTCTGAAAAAAAAAACGCAATATTTTTTACTTTTTTGCTATAATAAGTATCCTCCAAAAATATTTAAAAAAACATTTTTTTTTCCCTCAGTTTAGGTCGATACGTATTCTTCTACAAAAATCGCAATAAGCGTTTATTGATTGGTTTGCGCAAAAGTTATCGCGTCTACAAAATAGGGGATAGTTTTATGGCATTTTTATTGATAATTTTTTTTTTTTTACAAGTAATAGCGGCGATCAGCGATTTTTATCGTGACTGCGACATTATGGCGGACACATCGGACAATTTTGACACGTCTTTGGGACCACTGGCATTACTACAGCGATCAATGCTAAAAAATTGCATTGATTACTGTAAAAATGTCACTAGCAGTGAAGGGGTTAACCACTAGGTGGCACTGTAGGGGTTAAGTGTGTCCTAGGGAGTGTTTCTAACTGTGGGGGAGGGGCTGTGTGTGACGCGACATCGATCACCGCTCCCGATCACAGGGAGCAGAGATCAGTGACAGTGTCACTAGGCAGAACGGGGGGAGATGCTTGTTTACATTAGCATCTCCCCGTTCTTCCTCCCCGTGAGACGATCACAGGTATCCTCGCGGACACGGAGCTCCCGTTGGGCGCGTGTGTGCGCATCTGCGCGCCGCCTCTTAAAGGGCCACGTACAGGTATGTTATTCTGCCTGTTAATCTTGCCCTTCTGCCGCAGTATATCTGCGTGAGGTGGTCGGGAAGCGGTTAAAAGGCCAAAGCAGCTTTTTTTTATAAACAAAATTGTATAAATAACAGATACATAATGTAGGAAGGTCCCAGGCCTCCTCCAGTCTAATGAGAACCTTTAGAGCCAAGAAACTGCTGACATCCTTCCATATAGAGTGGGTTGTGAGGCATAGCGGGTGTAATGCAAGTTAGATTCATGGGCGCCAGACACTTCTTGAATGCAAAGAGATTTTATTTCTCTTAAACAGAACTTTGGGAGAGAGGGTTAGGGCCAGGACACCCTTATGTAGTTGCGATGTTAATTGGCAGACTCCTGACTTTCTACAGGTAGACAGTCATGCAGGGAAAGGCATCCAGCAAGACGCCACATCTGCATGTGTAGGAATGTTGTATCCTATGGCAACAGTCTTTAACAGTTTCTAACAAAAGTTGTAACAGTTCCTTCACTTCCACTAAAAATCATTTCTTGTATCTCTTCAGCCCACTGAGCTCCCAGTCTCTCTCACTAGACTTGCTGATTCACTGCCACTGAATCCCTTGAGCTCCTCCAATCTTCACTGTAGTATCTTCCTCAAGCGTCACCCCTGCTTCTCTGCTGGGTCCCTAGATTGGCACTCCAGATACTTCTCAAGCTTCACCCCACCGGTCTGCTCGGTCCCTGACTTGACACACAAGGCTGCTCTGCAAGCATCTCCTCCTCTGGTTGGGTCCCTGGCTAGATACCTGCTGAAGTTTCCTGATTCTTCACTGTCCCCGGTTGGTGAGAATACTGCTCCGGTACTTGCTTCAGTTACTCACTGTGGTCCCTGGTAAAGGTGGTTGGTCCGTTAGTGGCGACAGCTTCCCCTCTACCTCCGACCATGACAGGTTCTCCGGCCGGCAGAACTGTCACTTTTGGTTGGACTGCAAGCCGGAATCCCAACCCTGCGCTGCTGTCTTGGTTCTGGATAGGCCCTCAGACAGCCTGGCAGCCAGATGTGCCCGGTATAGGCCCAAACTCCAGCCTAGCAGCCCGAGCAATACAACACACGTCCACCCAGACAGGTGTCCAGGTGGCACAGAACACTGATCACCTGACCCTGTCCAAATATACAGGCTCTCCCAGTAGGCCAAGGGATTTAGGAAAACCCCTGTCCATTGGCTGAGACACCCCATATACCCATAACCTGACCTTTCTTTGCCCTCGTCTTATCTAATGCCACCAACTGCCTGGCCACCTAGCGGCAAAAGAGAGAAGTGCAACAATTACAGACTTATGCCCTGTACACACGATCGCACATTCCGACGACAAAATCCATGGATTTTTTTCCGACGGATGTTGGCTCAAACTTGTCTTGCATACACACGGTCACACAAATGTTGGTCGGAAATTCCGAACATCAAGAACGCGGTGATGTACAACACGTATGACGACCCGAGAAAAATGAAGTTCAATAGCCAGTGCGGCTCTTCTGCTTTATTCGGAGCATGCGTGGAAGTTTGTGCGTCGGAATTGTGTACACGCGATCGGAATTTACAACAACGGATTTTGTTGTCGGAAAATTTGAGATCCAGATCTCAAATTTTGTGTGACAGAAATTCCGATGGAGAATGTCCGATGGAGCCTACACACCGTCGGGGAATTTCCGGCAACAAGCTCCCATGGAACATTTCCCATCGGAAAATCCGACCGTGTGTACGGGGCATTAGAGTGAAACCAATTGATCCTCAACAATTAGCCAACGTAAAATACCTGGCAGGTAAATTTCGAAGCAACCCTGTCTAAACAACAGGGTGCTACAATAACATACCATGCAGTCAGTACAGTAAAAAAATTGGAGCCCCACCTCCATCACTGCTTCAAAAACGTGCTTGATCGAAAATTGGGCCTCCAGCCTCAAAGACAACACCACTACCAGCAGATACAACCCAAACAAACTACAGGGGGGCCGTACCCAAGATGGGTCCCTATCTACAGTATGTATATTTTTCTGTAATAAAGCACATACAAGGACCGTGCACCCCGCCAGCTGCCATGGCAAACCACACCAAGGGAACTAGCCAAGAAATGCCCAACAACTGAACCCAAAGATGTGAGGGAGAGGGGAGGGAAGTTGTCCCGACGCAGTTCCTCTTCTGAATGAAGACCCCACCAGGGCTCTCCTACAAATCATCCTCTGAAGCCCCACCTGTTCCTTCCAACCCACCAATCTGGTAAGTACCCCTTACCCTACATACTTTAACCTACCTAAAACTTCTCCCAATCCAAACTACTTTTAACCCTGTCATGTCGGCCTTACGTTTAGGTTTCCTTTTATTACTCCAGGCCTAACTTTTTAGATACATACTACTAGGCCTTTTTTTTCTCAGAGAAAAGGTGTGCGAACTCCCCCCTTCTGAGTCCGTTCTTCCCTCTTACCTCCGAGCACTGTCCCTTGGTTCCACCCCCTACCTACCTCCGAGCCCTGTCCCTTGGTTCCACCCCCTACCTACCTCCGAGCACTGTGCCTTGGTTCCACCCCCTACCCACCTCTGAGCACTGCCCCTTGGTTACACCCTCTACCCACCTCCGAGCCCTGTCCCCTGGTTCCACCCCCTACCCACCTTCGAGCACTGTCCCTTGGTTCCACCCCCTACCCACCTCCGAGCCCTGTCCCCTGGTTCCACCCCCTACCCACCTTCGAGCACTGTCCCTTGGTTCCACCCCCTACCCACCTCCGAGCCCTGTCACCTTATTCCACCCCCTACCCACCTCCGAGCCCTGACCCTGGGTTCCACCCCCTACCCACCTCTGAGCACTGCCCCTTGGTTCCACCCCCTACCCACCTCCGAGCCCTGACCCTGGGTTCCACCCTCTACCCACCTCCGAGCGCTGTCCCCTGGTTCCACCCCCTACCCACCTCCGAGCCCTGACCCTGGGTTCAACCCCCTACCCACCTCCGAGCACTGCCCCTTGGTTCCCCCCCCATCCACCTCTAAACCCTGTCCCTTGGTTCCACCCCCTACCCACCTCCAAGCACCGTCTCATTTGGAAAATACAGAGCCAAGTATCATTTTGTGGTGCAAAGTAATTTATATAGGTTTTTTTTAATGATAACAAGAAAAGCAGTAAAATAGATCACCTGCAGCCCGCCGCATTATGCCCCCCCCCCCCCAGCAACAATAGATTCCCCCAGCAACAATGGACCCCTGCAATAATATATCACCCTCTCCCTCAACAGTAGATCCCTTCCCATAACAGTTGACCCCCTAGCAACATAAGCCACCCCCCCACCTAGCAACAATAAATCTATAAATCTCCCACCAGCATCAACAGACCTCCCCAACAACAATAGACTGCCACACAAAAATAGATCCCCTCCAGCATCAATAAATATCTCACCAGCAACAATAGACCTCCCCATATAGATCCCCACCAGCAACAATAGACCTCCCCATATAGATCCCCACCAGCAACAATAGACCTCCCCATATAGATCCCCACCAGCAACCATAGACCTCCCCATATAGATCCCCACCAGCAACCATAGACCTCCCCAGCAATAATAGCCAGCGGGAAAAAAACAGATCTCTTCCAGCAACAATAGACCCCTGGCAGCAACAACAGACCTCCCAGCAGCCAGCATCAATAAACTCTCCTGTAACCAGGAACAATAGACCCCTCCCTCAAGAGTAGATAAAAAATGTGATACCTTCTACCAACAATTGACCCCTCCCTGCAACATAAGCCCCCCCCCCGCGAAAAATAAATCCCCCACCAGCAACAATAGACCACACCACAAAAATATATCCCCCACCAGCAACAATAGACCCCCCCCCCATCCCCCGCACCCCTTGCCATTATTCTCATTGCTGGAGGTGCCGAAGCTGCTTTCCCACCCACTCCCGCATTAAGGGCGCCTCCCCCTTTTTCCCGGTGGATGCCTCGGCCCTTTTTATTGGATCTACAATCTGCTTTTTTTCAGGTCTGACCCCTCGGACCTTCGAGGACCACCACCTCCTGAATCTGAGATCATCTGATTGTAAGCTCCTCGGGGGAGCGGTCCTATAGGGTGCTCTGGAGAGGGCGATGTATAAAAGAAGCGGTAGAACGTGTGTGATCTGAGGCTCTTTCCATGTCCCATCCCGTTGGCCGGTGCGGCTCTTAGAAGTGGTTAAGTGATGATAAAACGGAGAAGAAGTAAATTGTTTGAAAGGAACAGATGTAAGGAACCTCCTACTGGAAAGTTTTCATTGAACTTTATGAAATCGGCCGTCATTACCCGGCTTCCAGTAAAAATATATTAAATGTAATGTAAAACGAGGCGAAGCTTTAAGCTCCTGTGGTCTGGTAAGTGTTCCCGCAAAGTTCTACCGCTGACAATCTGTGTTTACTTTAATGCTTTACTTAACCGGCTCCTTTTACGACATCAATCAGGGGGGGCACACAGGCAGCCAAGTGCACGAGAAGGCGCAGTCCCTTCACCGCCACCGCCGCTCTGACATTTGTTTTGCCTGTGGCGACATTTCAGTTTGTCGATGGAGCTCTGAGAAATCCCATTCCGGGTTACTGAAATGATTCGAGACCAAAACCAGAACGAGCGCCGTCAACTGTCCGTCCGTGTATGTCACTGGCCTATGGAGGTGACCGTTGTGGGGTCTTCAAGGACCAACGCGCCCTTAAGATATTGGGCTCCATTCACAGGCGTGTGGCTTACTGCGGCCGGGGGGGGGGGTTCTTGAAGCACCTGATTAGAGCCAGAGGTTCTGATAGGCTTCAAAACAGGGTGGGCTCGGAGCGCAGAGCGTTGCACCAGGAGCCCACCCAGGTGTTACAACAGCCAATGAATATTCGCTATTGAAACACTGATCCTCAATCCTGTCTGAGACCCATTTTCTGATTGGCCAAAAAAGAGAAGAGAGTCCCAATTGGTCGCCGAGGAGGAGGAAGGAAACAGAAGCCGCCGCCATGGCCGTGAAGAGCAGAGGAAGGGAGAGCCACCGCTGCCGAGCAAGGGAAGCCGCCGGTGAAGCCCGGGAGAAGCGCATAGATGGGGTAAGTGCTCCAGACCCGACCTACCGACCGACGGCCGACATTTACAACATTTTATAACAGAAACTAAGAAAAACTTTTTTTTTTTTCAAAATTTTTGGTCTTTTTTTTTTTTTAACAAAAAATAAAAACCCCAGTGGTGATTAATTAAAAGCTCAAAAAACCCTGAAAACGCTCGGTAATTACCACATGAACAGGCGTTAAACTGAGTGCGGTAATTAAGTACTTGGCTACCGGGCACTTTCACCCCCTTCCTGCCCAGGCCAATTTTCAGCTTTCAGCGCCGTCACACTTTGAATGACAATTACATTTTTATCATTTTTTGGAGACAAATAGAGCTTTCTTTTGGTGGTATTTAATCACCACTGGGGGGGGGGTTATTTTTTGTTAAAAAAATAAACAAACAAGACCAAAAATTTTGAAAAAATAAAAAGTTTTTCTTGGTTTCTGTTATAAAATGTTGTAAATAAATAATTTTTCTCCTTCACTGAAGGGCACTGATGAGACAACACTGAAGGGCACTGATGAGATGGCACAAATGGGCACTGATGAGGTGGTACTGATGGGCACTGAGACGGCACTGATGGGCACTGACAAGACGGCACTGAAGGGTACCGATGAGATGGCACTGATGGGCACTGATGAGATGGCACTGATGGGCACTGATGAGTTGGCACTGATGGGTACTGATGAGGTGGCACAGATGGGCACTGATGAGACGGCACTGAAGGGCACTGACGAGACGGCACTGAAGGGCACTGATGAGATGGCACTGATGGGCACTGATGAGACAGCACTGATGGGCACTGATGGGTAATGATGAGATAGCACTGATGAGATGGCACTGATGAGTTGGCACTGATGGGTACTGATGAGATGGCACTGAAGAGGTGGCACTGATGAGACGGCACTGATGAGCACTGATGAGACGTCTCTCCTCTCCTCACGCTGTCAGTGTAAGGAGTGTAAGTCTGGTATGGATTTTGAGGGGGATCCTCACACCAAAATGTAAAAACCAAATGGCATGAGATCCCCCCAAAATCCATACCAGACCCTTATCTGAGTATGGAGACCAACAGTGCCCCAAAGCACCCCCCCCCCATGTTGAGGGCATGTGGCCTGATATGGTTTAGGAGCGGGGGGGGGGGGGTGCTCGCTCGTTCACCCCTTTCCTGATCTGCTGAGCTGCATGCTCAGATAAGGGTCTGGTATGGGTTTGGTGGGGGGGAGACATAATTTTTTATTTTTTTTCACATTTTTTACAATTTTCATTGCTGGCAAAATTGTTTCATTCAGCTGTCAGTGAGGATCCCCGGTGACAGCTGATGACTCATCGGTTGTTAGGGATGCGGTGGATGGCTGCTCCTTACCAACAAGCTATTTATTAATGGTTGTTAAGGACGCCGGCTACCGCTGGCGTTAAATTACTGCAAGCTTTCACTACTAAAATACGGAAAGACTTGATAAAATAGCGCATGCTGAGCCATATTTTACCGCATTTCTTAAAGTGGTAGATACCGCTTTGTGAATGGAGCTCATTGTATCCTGGTAACTATGGGGGTAAACTGTAGGGGTCAATATTAGGGTTAGGAGTTAATATTAGGGTTGGGAGTAGGGGTCAATATTAGGGTTTGGGGTTATTATTAGGGATATTATTAGGGGTTAATATTAGAGTTAGGGGTTATTAGTACGTTTATCGGTTAGGATTAGGGCTAGGGGTCAATATTAGGGTTATGGATAAAGGTTAATGTTAGGGTTAGAGGTCAATACTTAAGATTAGGGGTAAATACCAGGGTTAGGATTAGGGGGTCAATATTAAGATTAGAGGTAAATAGTAGGGTTAGGATTAGGGGGTCAATATTAGTGTTAGGGGTAAATACTAGGGTTAGGATTAGGGGGTCAATATTAGTGTTAGGGGTAAATAGTAGGGTTAGGATTAGGGGGTCAATATTAGTGTTAGGGGTAAATACTAGGGTTAGGATTAGGGGGTCAATATTAGTGTTAGGGGTAAATAGTAGGGTTAGGATTAGGGGGTCAATATTAGGGTTAGGGGTAAACATTAGGGTTTGGGGTCAATATTAGGGTTAGGGATAAAGGTTAATGTTAGGGGTTAGTATTAGAGGTCAATATTAAGATTAGGGGTAAATACCAGGGTTAGGATTAGGGGTCAATATTAGTGTTAGGGGTAAATATTAGGGTTTGGGGTTAAAATTAGGGTTAGGGTTTCTTAATGTATTTATTATTATTTATTTTTATCTATTTAATTTAATATTTATGTATTTATTTTTAATTATTGTTTTTATTTAAATTGTTGCATTTGAGCAGAAAAACGCTCGAAAATGTGCGACAAAGCGCACTAAACCGCTCATGTTTTTTTACCTCCATGGATAGAACGCACCTTGAGCCTTTACAACCACTTTAAGTGAAATGACCCCACCATAGTGCCATCCCCGGTGCCATCTTGGCTTTGCCCCGCGTTGTACTACAATGTTTTAAACTGAATTTGTAATGAGGCCTGAGAGTGCGCAGTCCATGGAGGTGCTTCTACATCCAATTTCACGTGATCTCAACCTAATTGCCCATAAAGCACGTCCAGCGGAATCTGTGACACCGGCTTGCTTGGTGCCGCCAATTACCGCGTTCTCTTCCCCTTCACTTTAACATTTACAGTGTCATTGAAATTGGCTGTAAAGAGGAAGTTCCAAATAATTAGAACATTTTTCTAAATATGTGCCAAGAAGGTTTACACATCGCCAGCGACTTCTCCGCATCCCAATCATGGAGGGAAAGTGTCTGAGAAATGGATACGAAGCCCAACCGAGGCCATAAATTACATCAGCTTTCCCTTCCACCTCTCCCACCAAAGAGCCCCATAAATCTGATACGTCCAGACCCCCCAGTGTCCAACCTTCCTAAATCACACCATTCCCACAATTCTCCACTATCTGCCGGGCAATATATCAGAGGAGACATCGCATACCGGTCACTAAACTTCAAGAGTTCCTCCAGGAACCATGTGAGACCCATCACTCCACTTCTTATACCTAATAATGGTGAATCTAGACCCAGAAATAAAACTGGAATCAATTGCAGCTTACCAGTCCTTAGATGTGGTGACTGCATTCATTTTCTTTTTTTCATGTTTTTCCTCTTCATTTTTAAAGGGACATTCTTCTCACTGATCACCAATGTAAGGAACATTCTTCTCACTGATCACCAATGTAAGGGACATTCTTCCCACTGATCACCAATGTAAGGAACATTCTTCTCACTGATCACCAATGTAAGGAACATTCTTCTCACTGATCACCAATGTAAGGAACATTCTTCTCACTGATCACCAATGTAAGGAACATTCTCCCCACTGATCACCAATGTAAGGAACATTCTTCTCACTGATCACCAATGTAAGGGACATTCTTCTCACTGATCACCAATGTAAGGGACATTCTTCTCACTGATCACCAATGTAAGGAACATTCTTCTCACTGATCACCAATGTAAGGAACATTCTTCTCACTGATCACCAATGTAAGGGACATTCTTCTCACTGATCACCAATGTAAGGAACATTCTTCTCACTGATCACCAATGTAAGGAACATTCTTCTCACTGATCACCAATGTAAGGGACATTCTTCTCACTGATCATCAATGTAAGGAACATTCTTCTCACTGATCACCAATGTAAGGAACATTCTTCTCACTGATCACCAATGTAAGGGACATTCTTCTCACTGATCACCAATGTAAGGAACATTCTCCCCACTGATCACCAATGTAAGGAACATTCTTCTCACTGATCACCAATGTAAGGGACATTCTTCTCACTGATCACCAATGTAAGGGACATTCTTCCCACTGATCACCAATGTAAGGAACATTCTTCTCACTGATCACCAATGTAAGGGACATTCTTCTCACTGATCACCAATGTAAGGAACATTCTTCTCACTGATCACCAATGTAAGGAACATTCTTCCCACTGATCACCAATGTAAGGGACATTCTTCTCACTGATCATCAATGTAAGGAACGTTCTTCTCACTGATCACCAATGTAAGGAACGTTACAGTTTTTTGTTGTCTGAAATGTATTCCCGGCCACTAATATTTATTGTTTGGTCACCACTTCAAAAAAGGAAACACATTTTTTATTCTTTCATTTGCTCCGATATTTACAAGTTACTAATTATGATAACATCACCTGAGATATAATGATCTGTAGTCGGGGTTCCCTAAGACTTAAACATTATTATTTTGGGGTTCCTCGATGAAGCCGGCCCCCATAGAGATCCACCACGGCTGGTTTGGGACTTCTATGTCTTCCAACTGCTGGACTGCCACGTGCCTTCTCCATCATCTCCGTCCTCCATGGACGTCTTGCAGCGCTCTGTTCCTTGTCCGTTCAGTGGGTGGCGCTGTTGTATTAATATCCAGGGAGGACAGTTCACTTACCTTCTCCCATACAGTATGTATACATAACGTTGTTCCGGAAGTAACCTTATAGAATATTCCATTGTACAGGATGTAGGGACGCAAATTAAAAAATGTCCATCCTTTCCTCCGACTTTTCCTGTGCGGTAAAGAACGAGCGACAAGAGCTGATGAAGAACAAAAAAAAGATTGTCACTTTAATTATAGTCAAAGCTTGTTTCCCCCCCTGCAGGCCCCTGGCGATATATACGTTGTATCTGTATCCAATCACTGACCCATGCTGGATTCTCATTATTCATTAAATTCTAGAAGCTCCGCCCAGAAAATGGCAGCCAGAGGACAGACTAGTCATTGGTATTAGACATGTTCGCTTCTTTTTGGAAATCCACATGAATTTTTCATTATTCGGATTACAATAGTCACGAATTTAAATCAATCCGAAATAACGAATCTAAATTTCTGACAGAATTCGAATTTGAATCATTTAGAGAGAACAGAAAATAAAAGAATAGAATAGAAAAGAATATAATAGAATATAAAATAAAAGAATAGAATAAAATAGAATAGAAAATAAAGGAATAAAACAGAATAGACAATAATAAAATAGAACGAATATAACCAACCTCTGAAATTCAAATTTTGAACAAAATTAATTTGAATTCGAACAGAATAGAAAAAAAAATAATAGAATAGAATAAAATAAACAATAGAAATTAATAGAATAGAATAGAAAGAATATAAAAATATAACCATTTTCTGAAATTCTAATTTTGAATAGAATAAATTAGAACGGAATAGAAAATAATAGTATATAATAGAAAAGAAAAGAATAGAATAGAATAGAAAATAATAGAATATAACAGAAAAGAATAGAATAGAATAGAAAAAAAACAATAAAATAGAATGGAATTGAAAGAATATAACCATCTTCCAAAATTTTAATTTTGAATAGAATAAATTCGATTTAGAATGAAATTTGATACGAATAAAGGAAACAAATTCTGAAAACAAATGAAACGACTTAAACTAATTTAACTGACCTAATTTATGTTAATTACGAATTTAAACTAAACAAAACACATTTTTTCGCTCTGCACATGTCTAATTGGTGTTATTTTTTGGTCTCCCAGCAGCGGATCTTTTTCCCCATCACTGACTTTCCATGCCTTGTTCTGCACCCACTCTGTGGAGGCGGCCATCTTGGTAGGGGCGGGGCTTTGCTTTCTCATGTCAGAGCCTCCAGCAAGGAAAACAGTGAGCAGCACAAGTGGTGACATCACCAAATCTCACTCCAACTCTGGTGAGTAGTAGTCAGAGGCAGCAGTGCCTGAGATCTCACACTGCAGATATACAGCTATGAGGTTGTAAAAACAGGAGTGCCTAGGCACAGAAAGTGTACCGATATCAGGAGTGCCTAGGCACAGGAAGTGCACCAATATGAGGCATGCATAGGCACGGGAAGTGCACCAATATCAGGAGTGCCTAGGCACAGCAAGTTCACTGATATCAGGAGTGCCTAGGCCAAGAAATAGACCGATATCAAGAGTGCCTAGGCACAGGAAGTGTACCAATAATAGGATTGCCTAGGCACAGGAAGTGCAGTGATATCAGGAATACCTAGGCACAGGAAATGCACTGATATCAGGAGTGCCTAGGCCAGGTAGTGCACTGATATCAGGAATGCCTAGGCACAGAAAGTACACAGATCTCAGGAGTGCCTAGGTACAGGAATTGTACCGATATTAGGAGTGCCTAGGCACAGAAAGTGCATTTATATCAGGAGTGCCTAGGGACAGAAAGTGCAATAATATCAGTAGTGCCTAGGGACAGGAAGTGCATCGATATCAGGAGTGCCTAGGCACAGGAAGTGCACCGATATCAGGAGTGCCTAGGCACAGGAAGTGCATCGATATCAGGAGTGCCTAGGCACAGGAAGTGCATCGATATCAGGAGTGCCTAGGCACAGGAAGTGCATCAATTTCATTAGTGCCTAGGCACAGGAAGTGCATCGATATCATTAGTGCCTAGGCACAGGAAGTGCTTGCTTCTCAAAAGAATCCCCAGACAAAAGGTAAATATTTCTGGGTTCTGCTCGGACACAATCAGCATTTCTAGGTCTTCCCCATACAGCTCAGTTCCTATTCTTCTTATTCAGTTCAATGAGCGGCTCTACTCACAGAAACAGCTAAAGAAGTCCTTGAAATGCGTTGGAGGGAGCGTTTGCTGATGCATTGGGGCGCCATTAACAATAAACGGCCCCTCGGTTCATCTGCACAGTGCTGCGTGTTTACACTGCTGGTCGGGAAGGGGCGGGATTTATCATTCGTTCCCAAGCTTCACAGATATATGAACCGAGCCCAGCCTTCTCGTCCAACATCAGCACCTGAGCTCACAAATGCTCTTCTGGAAAAATTGTCAAACATTATAGCTGCAAAGGGCGGAGCCAACTCAATATTGAACCCTACGGACTAAGACTGGGAGGCCATTAAGTTCATGTGCGTGTAAAGGCAGGCGTCCCAATACTTTTGACAAAAGTGTATATCCTTCACAACACAATGGAGGTGATTACTAAAACTGGAGGGTGCAAAATCTGGTGAAACTTTCCATATAGAAACTAATCAGCTTCCAGATTGTATTGTCAAGGCTTAATTGGACAAGCTGAAGTTAGAAACTGATTGGCTCCCATGCACAGCTGCACCAGATTTTGCACGCTCCAGTTTTAGTAAATCAACCCCTACTGTCTCAATACTTCGGGAGGAATGGCGGACTGGGCACACCGCTCCACCTCACTGGCATCATCCCTCAACTCCTCAGAACCAGTATTCTCCTCATATCTGATATCTCAGGCTAAACACCGCCATGCCTGTTTTTACAGCTTGTATGACTGGTGGACTGGAGCCAACACCGGGCCAACACCGGGCCAACACCGGGCCAACACTGGGCCAACACCGGGCCAACACTGGGCCAACACTGGGCCAACACTGGGCTCAACACTGGGCCAACACCGGACCAACACCGGGCCAACACCGGGCCAACACCGGGCCAACACCGGGCTCAACACTGGGCCAACACTGGGCTCAACACTGGGCCAACACCGGGCCAACACTGGGCCAACATTGGGCCAACACCGGGCCAACACCGGGCCAACACTGGGCCAACACTGGGCCAACACTGGGCTCAACACTGGGCCAACACCGGGCCAACACTGGGCCAACACTGGGCCAACACCGGGCCAACACCGGGCCAACACCGGGCTCAACACTGGGCCAACACTGGGCTCAACACTGGGCCAACACCGGGCCAACACCGGGCCAACACTGGGCCAACACTGGGCTCAACACTGGGCCAACACTGGGCTCAATACCGGGCCAACACCGGGCCAACACCTGGCCAACACTGGGCTCAACACTGGGCCAACACCGGGCCAACACTGAGCCAACACTGGGCCTACACCACGCCATCACCAGGCCAACACCGGGCCAACACCGGGCCGAAACCGGGCCAACACTGGGCCATCACCGGGCCAACACAGGGCCAACACTGCTGCAAGCTCTCTAGAGCCAGACAAAGAGGTGACCATTTTAGCCATGCAAGGTCACAAGGGACGTCTCATACATGTGCATTGCGTGGAACATGTCCTCAGCCTGGTGGTGCAGTGGTTGGTTCACCATGAGTACCACTACCTTGACTTCCAGGGGTTCCTTCTTCGGGACAGAAGGGTTTGGAGGTGCTTTAGGCAGTCATACCTGATTTTTGTTTGATGGGAAGAAATACAGCACTAATATCAGCTGCCTGCCAACTATCTGATTTGTGACCCCCCCCCAGACACATTGGCCATGCTACAGGGGCTGCACCAGCAGGATATCATCATTGATCATGGGACAGACTCTGGGCATCGACGCCAATGGGGCCCCCGTAGCTAAGTTCCCATTTGGCAGATTTTAAGCAGTGTTTGATGAGCCAAGGGAGGGGCTGGTACAGAACAGAGAGTAATTAGACATTCCCAGAAGAGGAAAGGTTATGGTATAAAAGGAAAAAGGGGGAAGTGCGATAAAAATTACTCTTCCCGTAGAAGTCAAAATTTCCAGCAAGTTTTAAGGACCATTTAGGGGCGGATCCAGGGGGGGCGGGGCAACTGGGACTTCATCTGATGACAGGCGATGGTGACCAGTGACAAGCTGCATCTGATGACTAGGGATGGGCGGACGGTTTGGCCCGAGCATAATTTCAGGCCGAACTTTCATTGTTTGGTCGTTCGGCGAACATCCTGTTGTGGAAATTTTTATTATATGGACTCGTGGACATTTTATTCTAGGATGTGTGTATTATAGATTGTCATCTGTCTCCCTGTGTCTGATTTAACTGAGGAGTGCTCTAGCAGAGTACACTTGGGTTGAATCGGGACCAGCGGTAAAACCGTCAGTATGAAAACCTTCTCATGGGCTTGGAGACGTGTTCTCGGCGTGTGGAGCGTTTGCCGGTTTGTAAGTATCAAGCAATGCACTGGGCTTCTTGCCTTCAAATGTCTATGGACAGTAGAGAAGCCAAGTCCATATAACGAGAGTAACCTATTATATCTCTGTTGGGGCTACGCTATCCCTTTTGGATACATATCTACTTTAATAAGAGGACATTGAAATCTGCCTTGTTAGTATACTCGTACCGCATATTGACAACAGCAGTAGAAATGTCCCTGCAGATCGTTACTCTGAGCAGGATTGAATAGGTTCCATGCTGACCAAGATGGTGGATGTGCATGCATGTGTCTGGGCGGGGGGCAGTGCACATGCCTCAAGTGGGTGGTACATGTGCACTATTCCCCCCCCCCAATCCTGTGGATGCCCTCTCCTTTACTGTTGTCATTTCCTGTGATGTCATCAGTTTGTCATTCCTTTTGTTACCGATAAATAACAACTAAGTGCCTGTGCTTGTGAGGGCAGACAGTCAAGCTGTGGAGCTAAGGATGGAAGAATGGTGATCATGTCTGTGTTACTTGGGAAGATACGGGAAACAGGGTCATATTAAGATGCATTGCAAGCCCTGATTGGCTGAAACAGTGAAAGCTTCAGCCAATTAGGGCACAGAGCACTGTCAGAGTCATGATTGGACACTGTCATCATGACTTTATCCAATCATGGCTCATTCCTGCCCCACAGTATAAAAGTATTCTTTCAATGGCAGCCATTTTTGGTGTGGAGAGAGATAGAACAGGGCTCTGTTCAGTGCTATTAGTTAGTTAGTGTGCTATACTGTGCTATTTTGCTTCAATTGTCAGTGTAGAATATTAATTTAGTGTCAGTCTAGGGATAGTGTGAAGGTAGTGAGGACCATAATTCAGATTTTCATAGTGTGCAGCTAGAGTAGGGACAGCTCAGATAGTTTCACTGTAGTTTAGTGAGACCGTGTCAGTAATCTTGATATTAGTGTATAGTTAGAGTAGGAACAGTTCAGATAGCGTCAGTGTAGTGACGGTTGAACACCATCTATTTGATTGCGTTACTGCCAGTTTAACGCCATATAGTTCTGTGTGTTACTGCCAGTTTAACGCCATATAGTTTTGTGCGTTACTGCCAATTTAACGCCATTTACTTCTGTGTGCGTTACTGCCAGTTTAACGGCATATAGTTTGGTGTGTTACTGCCAGATTAATGCCATTTAAGTCTGTGTGCATTACTGCCAGTTTAACGCCATATCGTTTTGTGTGCCTTACTGCCAGTTTAAAGCCATATAGCTCTGTGTGCGTTACTGCCAGTTTAACGCCATTTACTTCTGTGTGCGTGATGAGACCAAGATAAAACTTATTTGGATCAGATGGTGTCAAGTGTGTGTGGCAGCAACCAGGTGAGGAGGACAAAGACAAGTGTGTCTTTTCTACAGTCAAGCATGGTGGTGGGAGTGTCATGGTCTGGGGCTACATGAGTGCTGCCGGCACTGGGGAGCTACAGATCATTGAGGGTAAGGTGATGGACTGGCCAAGCATGTCTCCAGACCTAAACCCTATTGATCATCTGTGGGGCATCCTCAAATGGAAGGTGGAGGAGTGCAAGGTCTCTAACATCCACCAGCTCCGTGATGTCGTAATGGAGGAGTGGAAGAGGACTCCAGTGGCAACCTGTGAAGCTCTGGTGAACAGTGGAATCTCCAACTTTCATATTTAGGGGGGGCACATTTGGGACAGGGAAAAAAGTAAGGGGGCAACTATAAAATGCAATTTTATATATATATATATATATATATATATATATATATATATATATATATATATATATATATATATATCTTGGGGCCCTTTACTATGATCCCACAATGGCCCTTTCACATGTTCTGCAGTGAGCTCCCTTCCTACTGTATTGGGCCCCCCCAGGGTGGCAGAGAACAAGAGATATATGTCACCAGCATACCAAGAAAATATAAGGGTCCAAAGCAGTGGGAGAACTATCAGGGTTGCAAAGGTTGTCTTGCCACCAGGCCCTGGTGTTCTGCCACTGTGGGGTTCCCCAGCCTCCTCTTGCTGTCCTGCCCCTGCTATTGACAGCGCTGGTCTGGCATCTCTTGGAATTTACAGGCTGGTTCTCCTGTCCTAAGGACGGGACAAATCAGTCTGTTATTTCAGTAACTGAGTCCTGGTGGAGTCCTTCCTGCAACGCGCTCTTCTCCCTGCCAATGAGGATGCAGGGGAAGGAGCAGATCGGGCGGCCGTGGTTGTGTGAGCACTCGCATTATGCAGTGTCAGCGAGCAGAGGGAGGGGGCAGGAATCACCCGCAGGAGCTGACTGGGGACGCTCTCCCTCTTAGATATTGCCTTTTTGTAAAAAAAAAAAAAAAAAATGTTTTAATTGGGGGGGCACATGGTGGGGTACAGCATAATGTTGGGGGGGTCAGGCCCCCCTCTGCTCCCCCCCCCAGGGACGCCATTGCTGGTGAACTGCATGCCCAAGAGGGTTAAGGCAGTGCTGGAAAATAATGGTGGCCACACAAAATATTGACACAATGGGTCCAATTTGGACATTTCCTCTTAGGGGTGTACTGACTTTTGTTGCCAGCAATTTAGACATTGGCTGTGTGTTGAGTTATTTTGAGGGGACAGCAAATTTACACTGTTATACAAGCTGTACACTCACTACTTTACATTGTAGACAAGTGTCATTTCTTCAGTGTTGTCACATGAAAAGATAGAAGAAAATATTTACAAAAATGTGAGGGGTGTACTTACTTTTGTGAGATGCTATAGTTCTGTGTGTTATTGCCAGTTTAACTCCACATAGTTCTGTGTGTGTTATTGCCAGTTATAATAATGTCTAGAAGGACAACAAGGAGAGGCAGACGTTCCCTTGGCACTGTAAGGGGACCAGCAACAAATGTGTCCACAGGCAAAGGTGGACATGGTGGTCAGTCCTCGGCAGGGGCATAATTTCCTCTGTTTAGAGATTTTGCCACTGCTATCCAGCCACAGTATGCAGAGGAGGTGGTGGACTGGCTTACTAAACCTTCCTCATCCTCCTCATCCTCTGTCATGCAAGCAGAGACAAGTGTGCAGTCCCCTGCAGTTGCCAGAGTGGATAAACCTGCCACCTTGTCCACACCTATTCCTGCCATAGCCCCAACATCAGCCATGGAGAAGTCAGCTGAGTTATTTGACCACAGCGCCAGCCACTTGCTCCTTGATGATGCCCAGACATTGCTGAATTCAGATGTTGGTTCTGAGGTTGAGGATGAGAGGAACATGAGCCTAGAGAGAGGGGAGAACACTGGTAGACAAATTGGCATTCATGTTCCCCAAGCCGCAGCGTATTGCCAAGTTGTCTCCAGTGGAGTGGTAATGATGAAGATGGAGGAGATGATGATGATGATGATGAGGTCACTGATGCAACTTGGGTGCCAGATAGAGCAGAGGAGGAAACTGAAGGTGAGGCGGCACAACCCCAAGGAGGCCGACATCAAGAAAGAGTAGAGAACAGCCACCCTATTCCATCACATTCTGCAGCTGCTATCTCCCGGCCCACTCCCCAAAGCTCAGCTGTCTGAGCCTTTTTCAGCACATGTGCAGCAGATCACACCGTTGCTATCGGCAAACCGTGTCTCAGGCACGTCAAACGTGGCAAAAACACCAAACATTTGGATACCATAAGGCATTTAACGTCCAACCACTCAGCCCGTTGGCAAGAGCACCTAAAAGCCACACAAAAGTGGCACAAATCTGTCCCTCCTCCTTACCCACTTCTGTCTGCCCCTGCCATACCGAGTCATTACCTTTCAGCAGCCACTGACAGGGATGATGGTATAGCACAGGGTGTCCCAGGTCCTAGCAGCACACCTGCCAGCAGCACACCACCAGCTGTAGACTGTAGCTGGCAAATTTCTCTCTCCGTCTGCTGCAGCAGAGAAAAAAAATACAGTCCCTGCCACACACATGCCCAATGTCTAAATGCAAGCTTGTAAAAGCCGTTGGCTCTCCAACTTCTGCCTTTCAGCCTGGTGAATTCTGCCCCCTTCCGTAAATTTGCACAATGTGCTGTACTACAATGGCAGGTTCCCAGTTGCTACTACTTTTCACATAAGGCCGTTCCATCTCTCTACCATCACGTGGAAGGGAATGTTCTGGCATCGTTGGGCAAGGCAGTCAGCTGTAAAATCCACTTTACTGTTGACACGTGGTCCAGCAAGCATGTGCAGGGACAATATATTTAATTCGCAGCACACTGGGTAACGCTGCTTGCAACTCGAATAGATGCAGGACAGGGCTCGGTGCTGCAGCTTGTTGTGCCTCCACATCTCCATACAGCTGGTGGTGATGATGCGAGACCTGTGAGCTTCTCCCCTCCTCTGTCTCCGCCACCTCCAGGCATGTACTGGCCATCGGGACTACCGGGAGTTTCCCGGTGGGCCAATGGCTCATTGGGCCGGTTTCAGTGACAGCCTGCCAAATTAACAAATTAGCTACTACAGCTGGAGAGCTTCCACTGACATACTGGGTCATGAGAATAGACCACTGGCCAGAACTTGCCCAGTATGCTATTGAGTTGTTGGGCTACCCTGCATCCAGCGTGCTTTCAGAACGGGCATTCAGTGCTGCAGGAGGTTTCCTAACCGATCATAGAATGCGTCTGTCCACAGACTCCGTGGACCGTTTGACATTTATAAAAATGAATAAGTCCTGGATTACCAGCTATGAAGCCCCTGATGCCGATGTCACTGATTAAGTCTTTTTGGGATGTGGAATCTCTGTAGGACTTCGAGGCTGCCTAGCTTTGAGGGTGTTCAATCATTTCATCTGGAAGAATGTTTTTGGCATAGGTTTCATGGGCACAATTAACACTCAAAGACCAATTATTCAGCACCTGTTTGACAGGTGCATATCATTGCAATTGTTTTTGCCTTCATTAAGATCACCTCTGTAGGGTTACGGTGAAAAGTTGCCCCCTACACCCAAAGAGTAATTTTTCTGCACCTGTTTGACAGGTGCATATCATTGCAATTTTTTACAGCAAGGCCAATTCTTGCTTTTATCAAGATTACCTCTATAGGGTTATGGTGGGAAGGCGCCACCAACACCCAAAGACCAATTTTTCTGCACCCGTTACTTCTATCCAAAGTGACACCAGAATGTATCCAAAAAATCTTGTTCTCAGTGCACTACATTGTGGCCTCCTCATACACACTTCTGACTCCCCAGCTATTGCTGAGCAAAATAAAGGCAGCTTGCAGTGAAAATGTCATTTATTTGGCTTTATAAATTCAATTATTGCTGCAGCGGATTCTAGACATGGTACAGATCTGTCACTTTACAGGTAGACTAAGGGGACCCCCCAGGCACTATATTGGAAGGAATTTTTGATTTTTATGCTTTCACTTTAAAAATCCAAAAAATCACTGCTCATTTAAAAATTACGTTTTTCACAAACTTTTTTTTTATTGAAACATCTCCCCCCAGGGCAGGACCCGGACCCCTATAACCATTGTATGCCCAATTACTTGCATATAAGCCTTCAAAATAGACTTTAATGACTTTAATGGGGTTCGATATTCAGGTTCAAAAAGTTCTGGTGCAAACCGAACAGGGGTCTGTTTGGTCCATCCTGATGACAGGTGATGTGGCAAGTGACAATCCGCCTCTGGTGGCAGGCGACTGTGGCAAGTGACAATCCGCATCTGGTGGCGGGCAATGGTGGCAAGTGACAATCCGCATCTGGTGACAGGCGACTGTGGCAAGTGACACGCTGCACCTGGTGGCAGGCGACTGTGGCAAGTGACAAGCTGCATCTGGTGGCGGGCAATGGTGGCAAGTGACAATCCGCATCTGGTGGCGGGCAATGGTGGCAAGTGACAATCCGCATCTGGTGACAGGAGACTGTGGCAAGTGACACGCTGCATCTGGTGGCAGGCAACTGTGGCAAGTGACAAGCTGCATCTGGTGGCGGGCAATGGTGGCAAGTGACAATCCGCATCTGGTGGCGGGCAATGGTGGCAAGTGACAATCCGCATCTGGTGACAGGCGACTGTGGCAAGTGACACGCTGCATCTGGTGGCAGGCGACTGTGGCAAGTGACAAGCTGCATCTGGTGGCGGGCAATGGTGGCAAGTGACAATCCGCATCTGGTGACAGGCGACTGTGGCAAGTGACATGCTGCATCTGGTGGCGGGCAATGGTGGAAAGTGACAATCTGCATCTGGTGGCGGGCAATGGTGGCAAGTGACAATCCGCATCTGGTGACAGGCGACAGTGGCAAGTGACAAGCTGCATCTGGTGACGGGCAATGGTGGCATGTGACAATCCGCATCTGGTGACAGGTGACTGTGGCAAGTGACAATCCGCATCTGGTGGCAGGTGTCGGTGGCAAGTGACACGCTGCATTTGGTGGCAGGCGACGATGGCAAGTGACAATCCGCTTCTGGTGGCAGGTGTCAGTGGCAAGTGACAATCCGAATCTGGTGGCAGGTGTCGGTGGCAAGTGACATGCTGCATTTGGTGGCAGCGGACGATGGCAAGTGACAATCCACATCTGGTGGCAGGCGATGGTGTCAAGTGACACACTCAGGGCTTCCACTGATTTGAGTTGAACAATTTCATTTTATATTACAATGTAATAATAGAAATAATGCGCTTCAATCATCCTGACACCATATCAACCACGGTGCCGTGATGATTGACGCGCCAACACCAGTCGTTGCCCCAACAAATTGCCCGCAACAATTTTGGCAGTGCCCCTCCTGAGATTAGACTCTGGTTCCGCCTCTAGGGCCATTGCATGTCAATAGAAAGCTCTGTAGATATGTATTTAGAATAGATGATTCTCCTGTGCTAATTCTCTGAATTTTTTAAGTTAGTAATAAGAGTTTCTTTAAAGATCAACTCTGGGCAAAAACCGAAATGTTCAATTCCCTCCTTCCTACCCACTTCTAACCCATCACGAATGAGATTTTCTGGCTTATCTGGTGATAAGGTAAGATATACCTATGTCCGCTGGCCCCGTCCTTCGCTGCCGCCGCTTCCTGCCACGGGGGGGGGGGGGGGGGGGGGGGGGCGACTCAGACTTGCATGAGGGCAGGTGCAGCGTGAAGCAGCGACACTAAACATTTGATGATTGGTTGCAGAGAACAGAACTTTTTGCAGATTCTAGTAATTCACAACAATTCGGTGGGAAGGCACCTGACTGGTAACACTCACGGCATGTAACAGCAGCGTGTAGGGGCTCACGTCTCAGATGCACCTTCAGCATCTGTCTGGAGGGGCAGAATGCAGCCTGACTGGTCTGTACCCAAATGGGAAGGTTTCCAGGTAGGATGGCATATCTCTATCCCTTCCCTACTCGTCTGGAACCTCTCCCTGCCACTAATCACTGTCCATGTCAGACGCGTGACCTGTCCCTACACTACCCACAAAATGTGTGCCAAAACCTGGGAGTCAGGGTCTTAAATAGGCTTTGCCTGACCCAAGATGGCTGCTAGAGTCACATGGGGCAGCAGCATCCAATCTGATAGCTTCCCCAGTGAAGAAAAGCATAAAGGAACCATGTTTATCTTGATTTCCTCTCCTCCTGCAATGCTGCTGCGATTGAGCGCCCTCTGCCGTGCAGAAAGTAGACTACACCCGCCTAAATGCAGGTTATTCCTTGCTGTCTAGACCCCTACCACCCCCTTGAAATGATGTCACTCCTCTTCTGGATCCTGAGAGAATGCCCCCATTGGACAGCCAAGAGGAAGTGTCTGCATCATACAGGCAGAGATGTGGAAGCTCGAAGAAGGACCCTGCTGGGAGAAAACTGAAGAGGAGTGAAGAATCTGGACCCAAAAGTCACCTGACTGGGTTTGGGTAAGAAAATAAGGTATTTGGAAAGGCTTTTATTTTGCATTCCAGTGTTTAGCTAGGAAGGAGGGTGGAAGGGGGTTTGTTTTCTGCCCAAAGTTGGGCTTTACGTTAAACTCAAAATTGCGCCAACAGAAAATACTCCATATTTTAAACTGTTTACAAGCATGTCCAAAATAAGAATGCAGATAAAAAATATGTATTCCTTCCTTTTAAGTAAGGACGGGGAACCTCAACTTAAAGGAAAGCTAACTTCTGAAAAACCCATCAGGTAACATTATCTGAAATGATTACGTTGGGAATCCTCAAGTCCAGTCAGAGAATTAGCACTATCAGGCTCCCCTTTGTTCCTCCAGTTGATGCATTTCGGAGACCCTCTTTCCAGCTGTGGAAAAGAAAACAGACTTTGGCTAGGAGGAAGAGAGGTTAGCCTTCAGACTAATGTGCTAATGTAACCATATTGTCATCCCCCCGTGAGATTGAACACCTTCTGGACTTACGTCTCTCACGTTCTTGTGAAGGTGATGCTGGTGGAGTCTCCATATGGATACATAAGACAAAAACGCCAGACAAGTACACTTCCAGTTACATCCATCTTCTGGCAATTACAAGGCCAAGTTTCACTCAACCCCCCCCCCCCCCTCTCCTCCCCTCCCGAGATAAAATGCTTCATTGCATCACTCAGTAAATATGCATTTTTCCTTCTTTCCAATGATTCTCTTCCAACATACCTCGATAATGACAAATGGATTTCCTCCTCTCTTTCTGGTAACAAAGGTGCTGCAGACAGTTAGAGGTAGCGGTGACTACCCTAGGAGATTAAGAGGATTAGCTGAGATCCTTGAAGTTCTTTTAAAGTTTTTAGGACATTAAAGCATCATTTCATGTTCACTTGGAAAGACGGAACCCCACCCAGAGAATAAACACACCAAGCTGTGCGAGGATGCCAAGTATCTGCTGCTGTACTAAAAAAAAATGGCTCCTCTCTTGTTCTTAATTGGTATCTGCATTGCCGGGAAAAGACACCCAAGGCAAGGATGCCAAAGTGCGCCATATCCCCTCTCCTGGGAAGAGATGGATGGAGCTTGGACCTCAATATGTCCAGTGCCCAGGGTACCACCTCCATTCCCCCAAACTGAGATGGATGGAGCTTGGATCCCAAAATGCCCAGTGCACCACCTCCATTCCCCTGAACTGAGATAGATGGAGCTTGGACATCAATATGTCCAGTGGCCAGTGCACCACCTCCATTCCCCCGAACTGAGATGGATGGAGCTTGGAAATCAATATGTCCAGTGGCCAGTGCACCACCTCCATTCCCCCAAACTGAGATGGATGGAGCTTGAACATCCACATGTCCAGTGCCCAGTGCACCTCCTCCCTTCCCCCAAACTGAGATGGATGGAGCTTGCACATCCACATGTCCAGTGCCCAGTGTGCCACCTCCCTTTCCCCAAGCTGAGATGGATGGAGTTTGCACATCCAGTGGCCAGTGCACCACCTCTCTTCCCCCAAGCTAAGATGGATGGAGCTTGCACATCCAGTGGCCAGTGTGTATCTCACATCCTACAAACTGAGTTGGATGGAGTTTGAACATCCACATGTCCAAGTGGCCAGATTAACACAGAAATGACAACCGTTGCCCACTCATTGGACCACTTTTTGGTCAACTTCAAACTGAACCCAGGTACGTTGGCTCACCTCTAAGGAATGGGAAGGTCCTCTGTAGTCCTGTCCTAGGGTGACAACGCTGCTTCTCTATGGATACAATACAGTAAGTGAGCGTTGTCACCCTATGGCAGGAGGTGTGTTACTGGCAGGTTCACAAGGTGATAATAAAGGCAAAAAGCCTGAAAAGACACACTTTAAGACAGATACGCTTTAAGTTGAAGTGTTGTGTACAATACAGTATCTCACGAAAGTTAGTACACCCCTCACATTTTTGTAAATATTTTCTTCTAAGTTTTCATGTGACAACACTGAAGAAATTACACTTTGCTACAATGTAAAGTAGTGAGTGTACAGCTTGTATAACAGTGTAAATTTGCTGTCCCCTCAAAATAACTCAACACACAGCCATTAATGTCTAAACCGCTGGCAACAAAAGTCAGTACACCCCTAAGTGAAGTCCTCCAAATTGGACCCAAAGTGTCAATATTTTGTGTGGCTACCATTATTTTCCAGCACTGCCTAAACCCCCTTGGGCATGGAGGTCACCAGAGCTTCACAGGTTGCCACTGGAGTCCTCTTCCCCTCCTACATGATGACATCACAGAGCTGGTGGATGTTAGAGATCTTGCACTCCTCCACCTTCCGTTTGAGGATGTCCCACAGATGATCAATAGGGTTTAGGTCTGGAGACATGCTTGGCCAGTCCATCACCTTTACCCTCAAATCTAAAGTCCGTCAAAAAAAGTCAGCTGAAGGTCCGATGAAGCCCACACGCGGTCGGATTGTCCGCCAGACTCGGTCCGTCGGACCAGTCCGGTCGAAGAGTCCGCTCATGTGTACACGGCATTAGGCTATGTGGGTGGATCCAGCTGGACGGTTCGTGGCTGGAGTGGGCGGAGTTGACAGCATGGGTTCAGAGGAAGTGGATCGAATGATGCTGGCCTTCATTCAACCCAGAAGCCTGGGGGCATCTGGTGGTGGAAAGGAAGTACTGCGGGGGCCAGATCCAAATTAAAGGCGAGTGTTTCAGCAAAAGGTTGCCTTGTTATGTTTACTATTGGGATATTCATTATATAGTTTCAGCTTTAACTACATTTTAGTCTGTAGGGGTGTCCAGGACCTGCTTGGGGTTCCTGGATCACAAGACTGAGTGAACAGAATTACAAATACTTTGGCAGACAAGAATGTTCAGATATACTGTATACTGGATATACCATGTACTCGTCGTCTGTTCAATGGTGCTCAGCCAAACCCTTCCAGCGTCCAACCGCGACTCATCCGCGCTCCTTTCTATATACACGCCGCTTCAATTTATAAATGTTTATCTTTTTTTTTTTTTCTCTGGGTCCACCTGCAGCTATAAAGTTAGATTTCACTGTGGGGTCCGGGAGAGGATGTTTGCTTTTGGGAGATGGCGAGAACGTAGAGATGTGTGGTAAAGCCAACGATCCAGAAGGATGGGCTGGGTAACCACAAGCCGAATTTCGAAGGACCACAGGAATCTACGCTGGAGAACTGCAGGTGCTCCGTGGCCTCATTGCAAGGAAGCCCATGTGACCCGCCAGAGGAAACGCGAGACCGATTTAAAGAAGAACTTGCTGAAGGAAAATTCTTGTAGCTCAATTATATTTTACTTCCAGTGGATGGCAGAAGTTTGGATTTCGGGTGATGCCATTTATTGACGAGCTCGCTAGATTGTAGTGCCAATAAACAATATCGCCCTAAATCCAAACTTTGCTGATAGCTAAACGTGGTAACAGACCTTGCTGCTGATACGCTTAAATTGTATCTAAAAGGCAAAACTTTTTTTTTTTTAACCATGTCCCGACCCGCCGCAGTGCATATGCTGTGGCAGGGCGGCTCGTACAGGTACCGTATTTCAGGGCTCAACAAACCCCAGGCACCAGATAGATCGCCAGAAGTTTCAACCTGGCAACCTTTCGATCCCATGTGCGTCCCCTCCCCCTGCTAAGGATTCTGGCCTCCGCTTGCCCTTCTGCGGGCCCGGGACCAGCATAGAGGGTGCCGCGGGGTAGAGGGGGCGTGGAGGAAGGGAGGAGAGTGGACACATGTCTGCTCTTCTCCCCTTCTAGTTGTTGACCCGGAAGTGACGCATGACCTTTTCACGTGATTTTTCTTGCTCCAAAATCCTTCCATGCTCTGCCTGCTTTGCAGTGTTTAGGAAGGGGGGGGGGGCTGTGGAGGAATAACCCCACCTGCACTGTGTTCACAGCTTTCCATTATCAGCTGCAAATTAGATTTGAGCGCTGTCTGTGGTAAGAAAGGTTTAAAATTTTAGAAACTGCCCTCCTGCATTTTATGTTAATGAGAGATAGCTCAGGCGGTGTGGGGACAAAGACACTGCAAGACATTCCAGAATTTCTTAGAAAGGTTGGTTCAAAAATTTGGAGCACCACACCGAAATGTTAAAATCCAAATTAAAGACTTTATTCCAAAACATGTAAATGCAATGGGCAACACGTTTCCGGGGCTTCACTCCTCCCCCTCCCCAACCCGGGTGGGGGGTGGGACTTGATGGCTACACATCCTCCCCCTGGACTTCAGGGTAGGCCCAAGGATCCACACCCTATCATCCATGAGTGAAGGCCCAAACTCTACTATCCATGCATGAAGACCCATAACCTTACCACCCATGAGTGAACATCGACACCCTACCATCCATGAGTGAACACCGACACCCTACCATCCATGAGTGAACACCGACACCCTACCATCCATGAGTGAAGACCCACACCCTACCATCCATGAGTGAAGACCCACACCCTACCATCTATGAGTGAAGACCCACACCCTACCATCCATGAGTGAAGACCCACACCCTACTATCCATGAGTGAAGACCCACACCCTACCATCCATGAGTGAAGACCCACACCCTACCATCCATGAGCTGGATGGCGCTGGCGGAGACTCCTAAACAATACTGCCCGTTCAGTGCTGAGGAGAGCCCTGATCAGATGGACGATGAGGCCATAAAGAGGTAAGGAGGAGGATGGATCCTCCGATCTACATCATACTGTGTGTGTGGGGGGGAGGAAGTGTGAGTAGTGCAGGAAGAAGGAATAGAGTAGGTCAGTGTAGTGGTCAGGTAGGTCAGTGTAGGGGTCAGGTAGGTCTGTGTAGGGGTCAGGTAGGTCAGTGTAGTAGTCAGGTAGTTCAGTATAGGTGTTAGGTCAGTGTAGTGGTCAGGTAGGTCTGTGTTATGGTCAGGTAGGTCAGTGTAGTGGTCAGGTAGGTCAGTGTAATGGTCAGGAAGGTCAGTGTAGGGGTCAGGTAGGCCAGTGTAGGTGTCAGGCAGATCCGTGTAGTGGTCAGGTAGGTCAGTGTAGTGGTCAGGTAGGTCAGTGTAAAGGTCATGTAGGTCAGTGTAGGGGTCAGGTAGGTTCAGTCAGTGTAGGTGTCAGGTAGGTCAGTGTAGTGGTCAGGTAGGTCAGTGTAGGGGTCAGGTAGGTCAGTGTAATGGTCAGGAAGGTCAGTGTAGGGGTCAGGTAGGTCAGTGTAGGTGTCAGGTAGATCCGTGTAGGTGTCAGGTAGATCCGCGGAGTGGTCAGGTAGGTCAGTGTAGTGGTCAGGTAGGCCAGTGTAGGGGTCAGGTAGGTCAGTGTAAGGGTCAGGTAGGTCAGTGTAGGGGTCAGGTAGGTCAGTGTAGTGGTCATGTAGGTCAGTGTAGTGGTCATGTAGGTCAGTGTAAGGGTCAGGTAGGTCAGTGTAAGGGTCAGGTAGGTCAGAGTAATGGTCATGTAAGTCAGTGTAGGGGTCAGGTAGGTCAGTGTAGGTGTCAGGTAGATCCGTGTAGGTGTCAGGTAGATCAGCGGAGTGGTCAAGTAGGTCAGTGTAGTGGTCAGGTAGGCCAGTGTAGGGGTCAGGTAGGTCAGTGTAGGGGTCAGGTAGGTCAGTGCAGGGGTCAGGTAGGTCAGTGTAGGTCTCAGGTAGGTCAGTGTAGAGGTCAGGTAGGTCAGTGTAGTGGTCAGGTAGGTCAGTGTAGGGGTCAGGTAGGTCAGTGTAGTGCACTGATGTCAAACACAAGGCCCGCGGGCCCAATCCAACCCTCCAGGCCATGTCATGTGGCCCTCTCACCTCTCCTGCACCTGCAGGAGAGCTCCAGCCCTCCTCTGGTCCTCCTTCAGACCCCTACTTTCTGCTTTCAAGCAATGCATACAGCTTCTTCCCAGCAGCAGCATAAGGAAAGAGGGTGCACTGTGATGTTAGGGAGAGTAGGGGACTCAACTTCTGATGGTGGGGTGGCTCCTGACATTTAATGTAACGGGAGGAGATGCGCTGGACATATAATCTTACAGATACAACCGGCCCTTTTGAGGAAATCATAACACTTATGAGCCCCACGATGAGATTGAGTTTGACACCCCTGGTGTAGTGGTCAGGTAGATCAGTGTAGGGGTCATGTAGGTCAGTGTAGTGGTCATGTAGGGCAGTGTAGGGGTCAGTGTAGGTATCAGGTAGGTCAGTGAAGGGGTTAGATAGGTCAGTGTAGTGGTCAGGTAGGTCAGTGTAGGGGTCAGGTAGGTCAGTGTAATGGTCATGTAGGTCAGTGTAGTGGTCAGGTAGGTCAGTGTAGGGGTCAGGTAGGGCAGTGTAATGGTCAGGTAGGTCAGTGTAGGGGTCAGGTAGGTCAGTGTAGGTGTCAGGTAGGTCAGTGTAGGGGTCAGGTAGGTCAGTGTAATGGTCAGGTAGGTCAGTGTAGGGGTCATGTAGGTCAGTGTAGGGGTCAGGTAGGTCAGTGTAGGTGTCAGGTAGGTCGGTGTAGGGGTCAGTTAGGTCAGTGTAGGGGTCAGGTAGGTCAGTGTAGTGGTCAGGTAGGTCAGTGTAGGGGTCAGGTAGGTCAGTATAGTGGTCAGGTAGGTCAGTGTAGGGGTCAGGTAGGTCAGTATAATGGTCATGTAGGTCATTGTAGGTGTCAGGTAGGTCAGTATAGTGGTCAGGTAGGTCAGTGTAGGGGTCAGTGTAGTGGTCAGGTAGGTCAGTATAGTGGTCAGGTAGGCCAGTGTAGTGGCTTATCTTCAGTCATTTCCCACACATTTTCTGCTCATGGCTTCTGTCCTGTACACTTGCACCAACATTTCATGTGCCTCCATCACCTTCTTCCCCAGTTTGTAGCAGAACTTGATAGTCACTCGTTGCTCCATTGCACTGTGACCCTACCTCTCACGCTGACTACGTTCCACTGCCCTCAGCGGGTTTACCCTGACGGTCTCAAAGTGTCCCTGGATAGCCATGTGCATGCGCACACACCTGGCCCATGTTGCTGTAGAGATATCGGACCATTCACAAAACTTTTTAGACACACCTCGTAAAATTCCAGCTAAAAGTTTCAATCAGGCTCTGGTCACATAGAAAGCTTATTGTGGGCACCACTAGTGCGGAGATTATCACTGGTAGTCCATAAAGCATGCAGTGGGCGGGGCAGTAACACGCAGCAGGAAGTACCCCAAGGCCCTGAAACGCGTTGTCACCCTGTGCATTGAGTGCAGACAGGGTGGAAGCCGCTGTGACAACTGAACATGTGGGTCGATCCGTTCTATTTTGGCGTGGCAGCAGTCATACTCTACGATGTGCGGTTTTAGAGCAGGATAGTTTTAGCAAGGGCCTGCATGTGCGTCCAAATCTGTAATTACTGCTTGGCCTAGAAAGTTGTTTTTGGAGGTTTGTGGCCTAAAAATAGAAGCTGGTTGAAGCTGTGGGCAGCACAGCGCCGTATTCATTACTGCCTGCACAGTCATTTCTGGTTACAAGATCCCGAACAATAGCAGAAGGAACGCGTTACAGTACGACGTGTGGGATTCTGCAGCTCATGGCCGAGTGAAACTCACATTCACAAAGCCGTTTCCCGCCCATCGACCATATTCCTGTACCAGCCAGAGCCGGCTTCACCGGGAGGCATTAGGGGGCAATGCTGGCCAACATGACTTACTGTATGTGTCCCCCATTTTCTTCATATAACATTTCCTATTCTTTCATCCATAGAACGGGTGCCGACCTATTTATTAAGAAAACAATACTTTTTTTTTTGAACCCGCTGTGGTGTGCAAAACCAAAAACCTGTAAGTGAACAAAAAAAAGTGCTCATTAAAAACACACAAAAAATGCACATAAGGGTGTTTCTCTAGTCCACCTCGTGAAGAAGTAGAACCCTTTCCTTAACGCCCCCCTGGGCACAAGACTCCTGACGGGGGCAAAGCATACTTGTGGGCCTCCTAGACAAAAGGCTGGCAGACCTGTAGGCAGGTGCAGTGCAAGGACCACGCTACTTCTTACTTAGGAAGCCTCTCGTTTGTTCAGACCGATGAGGCCACACCCCCACTCCTCATAGCAGAAGCTGTTGGCGTCAAGTCAAGCTAAAATACTGCTGCTACTGACCCTGTAGGTGGCTCTGGACAGCTGTGCACACCTGCCGGGCCTAGTTGCACCCTATTGGAACTTTTTGCAATACAAAATTCAAGTTACTCGGCCTGTTTGTGATTTCTGCGCCTCCACACCATGCTGCATCCTGCTCACAGACCCCTCTACTTATGGTCAACCAACCGAAGCCAACCAACGAGTAGAAGGTGAAGGGCTCTCCCAATAAGAACCTAATCGCTAAACATCCTACCCCTAAACTTCAGGGTAGGACCAATGATCCACACCTTATCATTAATGAGTGAAGACCCAAACCTTGCCATCCATGAGTGAAGACCCACACCCTACCATCCATGAGTGAAGACCTAAACCCTACCATCCATGAGTGAAGACCCACACCCTACCATCCATGAGTGAAGACCTAAACCCTACCATCCATGAGTAAAGACCCGACACCCTACCATCCATGAGTGAAGACCTAAGCCCTACCATCCATGAGTGAAGACCCACACCCTACCATCCATGAGCGAAGACCTACACCCTACCATCCAGTAGTGAAGACCCCCACCCTACCATCCATGAGTAAAGACCCTACGCCCTACCATTCATGAGTGAAGACCCACACCCTACCATCCATGAGTGAAGACCCACAGTCTACCATCCATGAGTGAAGACCCACACCCTACCATCCATGAGTGAAGACCCACAGTCTACCATACATGAGTGAAGACCCACACCCTACCTTCCATGAGTGAAGACCCTACACCCTACCATCCAAGAGTGAAGACCCACACCCTACCTTCCGTGAGTGAAGACCCTACACCCTACCATCCAAGAGTGAAGACCCACACCCTACCTTCCATGAGTGAAGACCTACACCCTACCTTCCATGAGTGAAGATCCTACACCCTACCATCCAAGAGTGAAGACCCACACCCTACCATCCAAGAGTGAAGACCCACACCCTACCTTCCATGAGTGAAGACCTACACCCTACCTTCCATGAGTGAAGACCCTACACCCTACCATCCATGAGTGAAGACCCTACACCCTACCATCCAAGTGTGAAGACCCTACACCCTACCATCCAAGAGTGAAGACCCACACCCTACCTTCCATGAGTGAAGACCCTACACCCTACCATCCAAGAATGAAGACCCTGCACCCTACCATCCATGAGTGAAGACCTACACTCTACCTTCAGAAGCCATTCGAAACCACCTTAACACGCCTTTAATCCTCCCTCCGGCCTCCCCTTTAGTCTTGCACAGGTGTACCAGCTCCTCTTCTGGGCTGAAACGGCTTCCTCTGATCTCACTGCACACTGTGCATTAGAAGCTGCAGCAGGTCAGATAGAGCCCCGCCTCATTTCCTTTGCCGGATGACGTCCAGCGTCATTTAACACTTTCCTCCCCGGCCTGACTGTCCCTGGCCCCGCCCCTTTGATTCATTAGATTTAAGTTCTTTCAGTCATGGTGGCCCAGCATCACATGTGGGTGTTCTGCATGCAAATACAGCCTCCCTAGGAACGCCCACTCCTCCAGACTGACACCCACCCTTCAAGACATTTTGATATTGGCATAACTCCTGCTGGCATCAGGACTGAGGGCTTTTGAGAGGAGTACTGAGGCCGGGAGCTGGGATGTTTTCAGGAAGCTATTTACAGCTGCCTGCCGGCCCCTCCCACCAGCCATGATCTGCCTGAATTGCATAGAGAAGCGCAGAGAGCCGGTGATGGCATCGCTAAGCCAAAAAAAAAAAAAGTATGTCATGAAAATGGAAATATTTTATTGAAAAATGTCATTAGAATGTTGACGATGGGAGAGGGCGGAACCGGGGAAGGAAAAATATAAGCGATTAAACTTCAACATTAATTTAGTTGTTCCCATTCTCTCCATTGCATGTGGCCACAATGGTGAAATATTGCAGAAATCTGATGAAACTTGGGGTGGGGGTGGTATAAAATATAAAAATTTTGCTCCTCCCTCCCGCCATAAGTTCCAAGCGCCAATTATTACATGAAGACTTATTGGGGGGGGGGGGGGATTTACTAAAACCGAAGCACTGTGGTGGTACAGCTGTGCATGGCGGCCAATCAGATTCTAACTTCAGCTTGTTCCATTAAGCTTTGAGAATAAAACCTGGAAGCTGATTGGTTACTCTGCACAGCTGCACCAGATTCTGAGTGCTCCAGTATTAATAAAACTCCTCCATTGTAGTTGGTGTCATAGTGGCAGTCAGATGTCGGTTGGATTTCTCGTGTGTGGCGCCCCCCCTGACCACAACCTTGTCTTCTCCCTCCCGTCTCGCTGTCACTGTAACAATGTTTTCTGGATCCTCTTCCAGTATGTAAGGATTGGCTGTTATTTGTTTAACCCGGCAGGGTGACCTCTTGTGTATGTGACAGGAAGAATGATGGGGCCATGTCAGGTTACTTGTTACTACTGTACTGCGTTACTCCATCAGCCAAGACCTGCGGCTGTCTGTCGGGGCTCGTCCCTGTGATTGCACTGGTTGGCGACCAACAGTAGATGTTTTTTTTTTTAAATCACTAAAGGGAACTATATAGCCAAACTTTGGTAGACACCTGACCATCACACCAGGATGAGCTTCTCCCATTCCAAAACCATGGCCATTTATACGGAGGTGCCCCCTTCCTCCTATGCCCATTCATACACAGTTGGTCCCCTTTAGAGCTATAACTTCCTCCACTCTTCTGGGAAGGCTTTCCACAAATTTTGGAGTGTCTGTGGGAATTTGTGGCTACTGTATGTTGGATGAGGAGACCTGGCCCGCAATAACCTTCCATCCCAAAGGTGTTCAGTTGGGTTGAGGTCAAGTCTCTGTGCAGGACAATAAATAACAGATAAGATGGCGTAAATCTCAAGCGTTACCTTTAAAAACGTTTATTACAATATGAAGGTGTCAAAAACATACTCACAAAATCCGTACGGCTAAAGTTCCTCCACACCAAACTGGTCAAACCATGTCTTTATGGAGCTGGATCTACTCTCCTGGGAAGGCTCCCTACAAAATGTTGGGGCGTGTCTGTTGGAATTTGTGTCCAATTAGCCAAAGGAACATCTGTGAGGTCAGGTACTGATGTTGGATGAAAAGACCTAGCTCACTATCGACGTCACAATTCATCCCAAAGGTGTTCAGTAGGGTTGAAGGTAGGGCTCTGTGCAGGACACTTGAGTTCCTCCACACCAAACTGGTCACACCATGTCTTTATGGAACTGGACATCTCATTCCAAAAACCAAAGCCATTAATATAGTAAATGTACATTTAATCCTAAAGATTTTCAGTAGGGTTGAGGTCAGAGCTTTGCACTCCAAACTGGGAAAACCGTGTCTTTATAGTGATGTTGGTTGAGAAGACCTGGCTCATTCCAATTTATCCCAAAGGTATTCAGTAGGGATGAAATCAGGGCTCTGTGCAGGACACTCGAGTTCCTCCACACCAAACTGGTCACACCATGTCTTCATGGAGCTGGCTCCACTCACTGGGAAGGCTTCTCACAAATGTTTGGAGTATGTCTGTGGGAATTTGTGTCCAATCAGCCAAAGGAACATTCTTGGAGTCGAGTACTGAAGTTGGATGAGAAGACCTGGCTCACCATTAGAGTTCCAATTCATCCCAAAGGTGTTCAGTAGGGTTGAGGTCAGGGCTCTGTGAAGGACACTCAAGTTCCTCCACACCAAACTGGTCACACAATTTTATGGAACTGGTCAAACAATGTCTTGGATGTCTTAATGTTGGATGAAAAGTCCTGGCTTATAATCGCCAATTAATCCCAAAAGTGTTCAGTAGGGTTGAGATTGTAGCGATAGGAATGCCACGCGTAAATAGAAGGTCTTGGAAGCTCAAGCTGGTTTGAGAACACTTTTACTTTATTTTTGTACCTAAAATGTGGCTAATGCCGCGTACACACAAGCGGACTTTACAGCAGACTTTGCCCGGCAGACGGGATTTCGTCAGACAATTCGATCGTGTGTGGGCTCCAGCAGACTTTGTTTTCTCAAAAGTTGGACGGACTTAGATTTGAAACATGTTTTAAATCTTTCTGTCAAACTCGAGTCCGGTCGAAAAGTCCGCTCGTCTGTATGCTAGTTCGACGGACAAAAAGCCACGCTAGGGCAGCTATTGGCTACTGACTATGAACTTCCTTATTTTAGTCTGGTTGTACGTCATCACATATGAATTCGACGGACTTTGGTTAATTGTGTGTAGGCAAGTCTGTTCATTCAGAAAGTCCATCGTAAAGTACGTCAAAAAGTCCGCTTGTGTGTAGGCGGCATAATGCTTCTCAAGAATTTGGAGCTCCCTCTTCTTCAGTTCTTTTGTAGCGTTGGATCTGTTGGTCGCAAGGGCTGCAGTCTATGTTCTGATATGAAATGGGTGTTCCGAAGTGTCCTTTGCTCCTGCAGCTATACCACCTTCCACTCTTCTGGGAAGACTTTTTGTCTTTTGGAGGGAATTTGTGCCCTTTTGTGAGGTCAGGTACTTATGTTGTATGAGAATACCTCCCAAAGGTGTTCAGTAAGGATGAGGTCAGGGCTCTGTGCAGTACACTTGTGTTCTTCCACACCCAACTGGTCAAACCATGTCTTGAATGCCTTGATGTTGGATCAGAAGACCTGGCTCAGAATTGCCATTCTAATTTATCCCAAAGGTGTTTAATAGGGTTGAGGTTGTGGAGGTACAGTAGGTGAGGAACGCCATGCTTGAATAGAAGGTCTTGGAAACTCCAGCTGTTTGGAGAACATTTATCACTATTGTACGACCTAAAATGAGGCTAACGCTTCTCAGGAGATTGGGACTCCCTCTTCCTTAGTTCTTTGGTAGCATTGGGTGTTCTAATATGAAATTTGTGTTCCAAAGTGTCCTTTTTACCTGCTGCTATACCACCCTCCACTGTTTTGAGAGGACTTTCCACAAGAGTTTGGAGGGTGTCTGTGGAAATGTGTCCCCATTTGTGAGGTCTTGTACTTATGTTGGATGAGAAGACCTGGCTCACAATCCAATTCACCCCAAAGGTGTTCAGTAGGGATGAGGTCAGGGCACAGTAATGCTGGAACAGAAAAGGGTCTTCACCAAACTGTTACCACAAGGTTGGAAGAGCACAATTGTCTACAATGTCTTTGTATGATGGAGAATTACCAGGACCCTTCACTGGAGACACCTGAACTCAATTGTTTGTTGGTGGTGGGGGGTTCACATACTTTGGGCAATGAGATCAGGCATTTATTTTTGATATTTAGTTTGAGTTTGCATCTAATTTTAAGTGATCCTTGTATTCTGGGGAAAAGTAATCTTATCTTTATTACACTCTCTAAATCTACCACTAGAACCCTAAGATGGATTTAGTTCCTCAGAGGACGGAGCAACACATGGACCTCCCACCCAACCTTACAATTTAGCAATTGGGGCCCAATGGACCTATTTCAAGACCAAAGTGTTTTGTCATATGGGTGGGGACTACTTAGCCATACTCAAATTCTGACTTTTAGAAAGTCGTTATTTGG
Organism: Lithobates clamitans; assembly: GCA_037952925.1. Lineage (NCBI taxonomy): Eukaryota > Metazoa > Chordata > Amphibia > Anura > Ranidae > Lithobates > Lithobates clamitans. The sequence goes on along the minus strand of JBBGZY010002502.1, from coordinate 569,511 downwards.
ATAGGATGTCCAGGGGGGACCAGCAGTGGTGAGTGTGTTTTAGTTTTCTTCCCTTGAGCAGAATATAGTTACTTTAAAGTGGAACCCCAGCAATAATAATAAATGCAAGAGCCGAGTATATTCTTCCATGAATCTTGGTGATCTTTGTGTATTTCTTCCAGATCTGTGCAGTCATCCAGTGTGAGACTTCCTGTAATAAAGACCGCCCACTGCTGCTCTCTCTGCTTGTGCAGGGTGACTGGTCTTGTCGCTGCCTCCTGTAGTGGGTGGAGCCTGCTGCCCCCCCCCCCCCCACAGCTCTGCTGTCTCTCCTTGTGCAGGGTGACTGGCCTTGTCTCCACCTCCTGTAAGGTTTTTGTAGTGGGTGGAGCCTGATGGGCCCCTCCCACAGCTCTGCTCTATCACCTTGTGCAGGGGGACTGGTCTTATCTCCGCCCCCTCCTGTAGTTTTTGGTAGTGGGTGGAACCTGCTTTGCCCCTCCCACAGCTTAGCTTGCTCTCTCCTTGTTCAAAGTGACTGGTCTTTTCTCCGCCCCCTCCTGTAGTTTTTGGTAGTGGGCGGAACCTGCTGGGCCCCTCCCACAACTCTGCTCTCTCTCTCCTTGGTCAAGGTGACTGGTCTTGTCTCTGCCCCCCTCCTGTATTTTTTTGTAGTGGGTTGGGGTATGCTGGGCCCCTCCCACAGCTCTGCTCTTTCTCCTTGTGCAGGGGGACTGGTCTTATCTCTGCCCCCTCCTGTAGTTTTCTGTAGTGGGTGGAGCTTGCTGGGCCTCTCCCACAGCTTTGCTCTCTCTCCTTGTTTAAGATGACTGGTCTTGTCTCCGCCCCCTCCTGTAGTTTTCTGTAGTGGGTGGGGCCTGCTGGGCCCCTCCCACAGCTCCATTACCTGCATCGGCTATATACAGCACAATGATGATGTCACTGCTGCTTTTACAAGGTCATATCTGGGTTTTCGAAGGCATTCCGTGCATACAGAGTGCAATTTTATCCTTTGTGGCTATTAAGGAATGTATATTTAAATGAAAGTTCCTCTGCCCGGATCTCAGCTTTAACAATCCCTCGTACATGAACCGCCTCCTGAAGAATCTGACCGCTTTTTTTTTTGGGTAAAAAAAAAAAAATTAAAATAAACAATTTTTTTTTTTTTTTAACTTCTGCGGCAGGAAAAGAAGAAAGAGCTGGCGGTGACTTTATCTCGGCGTGTAGTGAATTGCTTTCAAAGCGGGTCTGTAGCCATTGGGTTGGGTCAGGAACGTGCTAATGACTTTTAAGTACATGGAGCTGCAGAGGAATTTTAACCTGTGATAAGATATCCATCAAAACAGATGGCACAGCGCCTGGAAAAGACCTAGAAAGGTGGAGGCTGAGAGAAGAAAGGGGAAGACGGCCCAAGGCGGTGGAGGTGAGAGCGGCTACACGTGTGCCGTGTCATCAGACGCAGATACCATCACCATGGGGGTATGTGTGTGATGGCAATCTGCCTTTGATGGTCTATGTACAGGGAGATATACAGAGGGAGGGGGCGGGGGCGGGGCTCCGAGAAGAAGGTGCCCCCCACACCGGGGGGGGGGGGGAATAAAACTCCAAACTACCACTTGTAGGCTGTTGTTGTTTTTAGATACACTATATTACCAAAAGTATTGGGACGCCTGCCTTTTCACTCACATAAACTTTAATGGCATCCCAGTCTAAAGCCTCGTACACACGATTGGTCTGTTGGCCAACCGAGCGTCAGACTTTTTGTCGGAAGGGCGTGTGCCGGGAACTTGCGTTGCACACAATTGTCAGCCAACAAACACGAACGTAGTGACGTGCTGCGTGGAATTTCAGCTCTTGAGCGCCGCCCTTTCGGGCACCTCGTGTTTGGTGAGCATTGATTCCGAAGCATGCGTGTTTGTACTTTGGACTTTTGTGTGACGGACTTGTGTACACAATATAGGAATATCTGACAACAGACCGCTGTCCGCCGTAAATTTGCTACCCTGCCACCCGACATTTGTCGGCGGAAAGTTGGACAACAATTGTGTGATGGAGCGTTGAATTTTAGGCAAACAGTCTGTCATCACACAACCCCCTGCCGAAAATCCGATCGCGTGTACGAGGCTTAAGAGTTCCAGTAAGGGCTGAGCCCAACACCTGAAAAACAACCCCCCACATCATAATCCCCCCTCCACCAAACAACCCCCCACCATAATCCCCCCTCCCCCCCACACCATCATCCCCCCTCCACCAAACAACCCCACACCATAATCCCCCCTCCATCCCCATCATAAATCCCCCTCCACCAAACAACCCCCCACCATAATCCCCCTCCACCCCCCACCATAATCCCCCCTCCACCAAACAACCCCCCACCATAATCCCCCCTCCACCCCACACCATAATCCCCCCTCCACCCCACACCATAATCCCCCCTCCACCAAACAACCCCACACCATAATCCCCCCTCCACCCCACACCATAATCCCCCCTCCACCAAACAACCCCCCACCATAATCCCCCCTCCCCCCCACACCATCATCCCCCCTCCACCAAACAACCCCACACCATAATCCCCCCTCCACCCCCACCATAAATCCCCCTCCACCAAACAACCCCACACCATAATCCCCCTCCACCCCCCACCATAATCCCCCCTCCACCAAACAACCCCACACCATAATCCCCCCTCCCCCCCCACACCATCATCCCCCCTCCACCAAATGATTTGGACCAGTGCACAAAGCAAGGTCTGGAGAGAGAGGATCAGCAAACCAGAGGATCAGCAGAGCTGGGGGTTACTACTGAGCGGAGGAGGATCAGCAGAGCTGGGGATTATTACTGAATGGGGGATCAGCAGAGCTGGGGGTTACTACTGAGTGGGGGGTCAGCAAAGCTGGGGGTTACTACTGAGTGGGGGATCAGTAGAGCTGGGGGTTACTACTGAGTGGGGGATCAGTAAAGCTGGGGGTTACTACTGAGTGGGGGATCAGTAGAGCTGCGGTTTAGTACCGAGTAGGGATTAAGTAGTGCTGGGGGTTACTACTGAGTGGGGGATCAGCAGAGCTGGGAGTTACTACTGAGTGGGGGGTCAGCAGAGCTGGGGGTTAATACTGAGTGGGGGGGTCAGCAGAGCTGGGGGTTAATACTGAGTGGGGGGGTCAGCAGAGCTGGGGGTTAATACTGAGTGGGGGGTCAGCAGAGCTGGGGGTTAATACTGAGTGGGGGATCAGCAGAGCTGGGAGTTACTACTGAGTGGGGGGTCAGCAGAGCTGGGGGTTAATACTGAGTGGGGATTAAGCAGTGCTGGGGGTTACTGCTGAGTGGGGGATCAGCAGAGCTGGGGGTTAATACTGAGTGGGGGATCAGTAGAGCTGCGGGTTACTACCGAGTAGGGATTAAGCAGTGCTGGGGGTTACTACTGAGTGGGGGATCAGCAGAGCTGGGGGTTAATACTGAGTGGGGGATCAGCAGAGCTGGGGGTTACTACTGAGTGGGGGATCAGCAGAGCTGGGGGTTACTACTGAGTGGGGGATCAGCAGAGCTGGGGTTTACTACTGAGTGGGGGATCAGTAGAGCTGGGGGTTACTACTGAGTGGGGGATCAGCAGAGCTAGGGGTTAATACTGAGTGGGGGATCAATAGAGCTGGGGGTTACTACTGAGTTGGGGATCAGCAGAGCTTAAGGATAATACCGTTCAGGGGATCAGCAGAGTTGGGGGTTACTATTAACATGGGATCTGCTGAACAGGGGTACTAATGAGCTGGGGATCTACTGAACAAAGGTACTAATGAGCTGGGAGTTACTACTAAACGGAGGAGGATCAGCAGAGCTGGAGGATACTACTGAGTGGGGGATCAGCAGAGCTGGAGGATACTACTGAGTGGGGGATCAGCAGAGCTGAAGGATAATACCATTCAGGGGATCAGTAGAGATGGAGGTTACTACTAACATGGAATCTGCTGAACAAGGTTACTACTAACATGGAATCTGCTGAACAGGGGTTCTACTGGGCCCCTTTAAAACAAATAGAGAATCCGCACACACGGGGCATTTGCCAAGCTTCATTAAAGCTTAAAAAAAGCATCACAGAAGCATCAGAAATACATGAAATAATCATGTAGAAGGGGGTCGGCTCGTGTGCTGAAGTTGGAGCAAAGTGTAGATGAGCCCTTAATGGGCGGCGGGGGATGGGGGGGCGGGGCAGCAGCAAAGACAAGAGATTCGTGTTTTAGAAGCCTCTATGGTCATTGGTCTGCCGGCAGAGGATGCAATGGTCACACCTGGGATCGGGCCCCTGTTGTGGGGACCCTGGGCCGGAGTACTGGAGAGAGCACCAGCAGAGATGTGAGAATAACTGTCCTGACCCAGAGAAGCTTCCCCTTTGGTCATGTGACCCCTGTACACCCCATTTCTTTGTATGGCTGGGTTTTTATCCCTGGGCAATAAAGGGTAAGGGAGGGAAAACCAGAGAATGGGGGGTACAGACGTCATATACCCACCCAACCCCACAAATACCAGATATTCTCCTCGGCTCCAGGCATTTAATGGAGTGGTGAAGGTGCAAAAGAATTGTGAATTTGTGCCGAGATGGAGATGCCGAGGTGGGGGTGCCAAGGTAAAGGTGCCGAGATGGAGGTGCCAAGGTGGGGGTGCAGTGGTGTGGGTGCCGAGGTGGGGGTGCCGAGGTGGGGGTGCAGAGGTGGGGGTGTCGAGGTGGGGGTGCCGAGGTAAAGGTGCCGAGATGGAGGTGCAAAGGTGGGGGTGCAGTGGTGTGGGTGCTGAGGTGGGGGTGCCGAGGTGGGGGTGCCGAGGTGGGGATGCAGAGGTGGGGGTGCTGGGGTGGGGGTGCCGAGGTGGGGGTGCAGAGGTGGGGGGTGCAGAGGTGGGGGTGCAGAGGTAGGGGTGCAGAGGTGGGGGTGCCGAGGTGGGGGTGCCGAGGTGGGGGTCCCGAGGTGGGGGTGCAGAGATGGGGATGAAGAGGTGGGGTGCCGAGGTGGGGGTCCCAAGGTGGGGGTGCAGAGATGGGGGTGCAGAGGTGGCAGTGAAGAGGTGGGGGTGCAGAGGTGGGGGTGCCGAGGTGGGGGTGCAGAAGTGGCGGTGCCGAGGTTTGCTTTAAGGTGAATCTATCACTAAACAAAGTTCTAAAAAATGTTTCCTGTAAAAAGAAGACCCCTAGTACTTACCTTTCCGGAGGGTCCTCCTCACTTTTCTATCTTCAGAAAGCTTTGCCCTCCAGCAGAAGCTTTGAAAACCACGACTTTCAGGTGTTTGGGGTGTCTGGTCCCCCTCTGCATGCTCTGGTTGAATGTGTCCACCACTATGTCACTACAGGACACAGAAAGGGCTCATTTACACTTTGCTTCAACTTTGACACTTATTAAAGCGTCTACCGCTTCTACGTGCTTTCCTGATGTGTTTTTGATGCTTCTGTGAAGCTTTTTTGAAGCTTTAACGAAGCTTGGCAAATGCCCCTTGTGTGTCGATTTTCTTTTTCTTTTAAAGGTGCCCTGATCCCCAACTCATTAGTACCCCCCACTCAGCAGATCCCAAGCTCATCAGTATCCCTGTTCAGCAGATCCCCAGCTTATTAGTACCCCCCCCCCACTCAGCAGATCCCCGGCTCATTAGTACTCCTGTTCAGTAGATTCCCAGCTTATTAGTACTCCCACTCAAGAGATCCCCAGCTCAATAGTGTCCCCATTCCCAGCTTCCCAGCTTATAAGTACCCTTGTGCAGTAGATCTCTGGGTTATTAGTACCCTCGTTCAGCAGATCTACTGCTCAGTAGTACCCCCAGCTCTGCTGATCCCCCAGTCAGTAGTACCCCCAGCTCTGCTGATCCCCCAGTCAGTAGTAACCCCTGGCTCTGCTGATACCCCACTCAGTAGTAACCCCCAGCTCTGCTGTTCCCCCACTCAGTAGTACCCCCAGCTCTGCTGATCCCCCACTCAGTAGTAACCCTCTGCTCTGCTGATCCCCTGCTCAGTAGTACCCCCAGCTCTGCTGATCCCCCAGTCAGTAGTAACCCCCAGCTCTGCTGATACCCGACTCAGTAGTACCCCCAGCTCTGCTGATCCTCTGGTTTGCAGATCTCCTCTCTCTCTGGTCCCCCTTCCGCTATAGCATTCCCATGTTGCCCACCACGTGAGTTATGTAGTTTCTCCTCTCCAGTCCGGACCCCTCTCACCTTCCTGCTGCTCCACGCTGCACTCCAGATGTGACGTCTGCACCAGACACTCCCGGAATATATACACCTGAACTGGAAGTCACTGCTGATGACACCTTTCCAGTTCACTTGTTGGTTTCGCAGGGCATCCTGGGATATCTCATACCTGCAATACCTCCAGAACAAAGCAAAGCTAAAACTGAATAAAAGTCCCTCAGAAGCTGCAGGTGCTGTTAGCGAGCGTTGTCATAGACTTCTATGGAGGCTTTGGAGATGCTTTGAAGAACCAAGTAAGTAACGTGGGGGATCATTTTTTTAAAGCAAACGCAACGTGTGACCAGGACTGTAAAGTGACCATTTCATTTAGAGACAAGAGCTTTGATTGGCATCCAGAGTGCTTTAAAAAAAAAAGCATCCAATGCCACATTTTGAAGCAGTCCTAATGGTTTCAGGACTGGCAAGAGGACCCACAGCACCCAACGGGGGAAACAGGTACCCAACATACCTGGAAGTCTCGGAATCTGAAGTTTATTTTGGAGGTGGAAGCTCTTGAAGAGAGGGAAGAGAGCACCCACCGGTCAGGTAAGTAATAAGCGCTGTCATTTGCAGGCAACTATTTTTGGAATCTCCCTTTCGAGTGTCAGGGTTGGTTGGTGGCCCCGCACACACTATAGATGAGAAGCAGAAGACCTGGACAGTCAGGCCATGTTCCTGATACTTCAAAATGCTCTCCTTGTCCAAAGCGCTCCTTTAAATGCCACATTTTGAAGCAGCCCTAATGGTTTCAGGACTGGCAAGAGGACCCACAGCACCCAACGGGGGAACCAGGTACCCAACATACCTGGAAGTCTCGGAATCTGTAGATGATTTTGGAGGTGGAAGCTCTTCAAGAGAGGGAAGAGAGCACCTACCTGTCAGGTAAGTAATAGGCGCTGTCATTTGCAGGCAACTATTTTGGGAATTTTCCTTTCGAGTGTCAGGGTTGGTTGGTGGCCCCGCACACACTATAGATGAGAAGCAGAAGACCTGGACAGTCAGGCCATGTTCCTGATACTTCAAAATGCTCTCCTTGTCCAAAGCGCTCCTTTAAATGCCACATTTTGAAGCAGCCCTAATGGTTTCAGGACTGGCAAGAGGACCCACAGCACCCAACGGGGGAACCAGGTACCCAACATACCTGGAAGTCTCAGAATCTGTAGATGATTTTGGAGGTGGAAGCTCTTGAAGAGAGGGAAGAGAGCACCCACCTGTCAGGTAAGTAATAAGCGTTGTCATTTGCAGGCAACTATTTTTGGAATCTTCCTTTCGAGTGTCAGGGTTGGTTGGTGGCCCCGCACACACTATAGATGAGAAGCAGAAGACCTGGACAGTCAGGCCATGTTCCTGATACTTCAAAATGCTCTCCTTGTCCAAAGCGCTCCTTTAAATGCCACATTTTGAAGCAGCCCTAATGGTTTCAGGACTGGCAAGAGGACCCACAGCACCCAACGGGGGAACCAGGTACCCAACATACCTGGAAGTCTCGGAATCTGACGTTTATTTTGGAGGTGGAAGCTCTTGAAGAGAGGGAAGAGAGCACCTACCTGTCAGGTAAGTAATAAGCGTTGTCATTTGCAGGAAACTATTTTTGGAATCTCCCTTTCGAGTGTCAGGGTTGGTTGGTGGCCCCGCACACACTATAGATGAGAAGCAGAAGACCTGGACAGTCAGGCCATGTTCCTGATACTTCAAAATGCTCTCCTTGTCCAAAGCGCTCCTTTAAATGCCACATTTTCACGCCTGACTGGAGTCCTCATAATGTGTCACCTAATGGTCTCTCGTATATCCGCAGTTGACTTTAAAAAGCTTTCCAGCCCCTCCAATCTTTCATCTCGGGCCCTTTGAGGCTCAGATGTCTCTCTTCAGACGTTTCCACTCACATGTCCATCACCGCCAGTCACAGGCAATTTCTTGACCTCATATTCACCTAAATATGACCAGATTGTGGCTCTTTATTCTCATGGCTGGATATCCTATTCAGTAATTAGATGGAGGGAAGCTCCTGAGAGACGCTTCCATAACCTAAACAATGAAGTCAAGTCCCTCCAACTGGTGACCGTTTTTTTTTTTTTTTTAGCATCACATGAGGTCCCCGAGCAACTTCTCTGCCCTCAGTGGTTTCAAAGCTGAACTCCAGCTGACAGATGAAATACATACATTTTTTTACCTGCCGAAGGATTTGCATTTCTGTCCATCCAGTTCCAAGATTTACACAGCTCCGCCACACAGCATAGCTCTGTCTTGCAGGACTGATTTGTCCCTGCTGCAGTTAAAGCGAAAAACTTTGTTCCTCAAATTGACTTGCGGGGGTCATGGCTCCGCCCCCCCTGTACACGATTTTAACAGCTGGAGTTTTTTTTTTTTCTACTTTTTAAAAAACCTTTTTTCCAGGTGGCCCCTCCCTCCCTACACCACCCCCGCCATTCCGACCCAGGCCACACCCCAGCAGCACCCTGAGATAATATTGTCACATATCCCAGGAGGCCACAGAAGGCAGAACCGCATGTGTCATTGGGGGCTGCGCTGTCTGAACAGGACGATGGTGGATCCACTGGGAGTGTGAGTATCATAGGTGTGTGTGTGCACGGGGTGTGCTGGGTGTTCCTGGGCACTCCCTAATCACCCTAATAAGAAAAATGGACACTAACCTGCATGATTATCACCGAAGCATCAATTCCCCTCCTCCCAGCACAAATCCACCCCCTCCATCCCACCAACCCCCCCCCCCCACACCATGTTTGCCAGACTCTGCATGCCCATTGGCGGGGCCGGCATGGTGAATGCCACCGGGTGGTGGGGAGGGAGATCAACGAACGTTCAGTCATTGCTCTCCCCTTCCTGACCCAGAAGTGACACCTAAAACCTCACTTCCCGGTACCGCTGTCACTTTCCCCATCCAGTATGACCGGAGAAGACGCTAATGAAGTGCGATCCGTGCTGCATTAGCTTCATAGGAGGTTCGGTGAGACATCCGAGGTCTATTAGACATGCGATATACATGTTACATATCGCAGCGCACGCCAAAGTGAGGTGAATAATTCTCAGGCCCATTATTCACACTTATCTCTAAACTGATGACCCCTAGAAGCTTTTAAAGCGTCACCTATGGAAAATATAGGGGGCTGAAATGCGTCGCCATTTCACAGGCGCGTGCAATTTTACTCCTTGACATGTTGGGTATCTATTTACTCGGTGCAACCTCATCTTCGATACTGTATTGAGAAATTGGGTATTATTTTGTGTTTGTGTTCCCTAAAATGTATTTTAGTGTATTTTTAACTGAAATTTTGTGTTTTGTAAACTGCTACATTACCACTAGCCGCCCCTAGGACCTCCATGGACGTCCTCGGGTTGCAGCGGTTATAGCGGGATGGTGGGCGGACCTACAGGCATCGTCCCAGTATGGATATTTTCAGCCGGCGATTACCAGTAAGGTATTAGTCATTCCAGTGGATAATTAGCTCCTCTATAGAATCCCCCCAGCTCAAATGCTGCCCCCCCAAAAAAAATCACCCCTCCTAGCAAAAACCTTCTACCCCTAAAATGTCTCCTTCTTAGTACACCCCCCCCCCCCACTTCAAATCCCCCCTCTCAGCACAAATTCTCCCCAAATCTCCCCTTCTAGCACAAATCTCCTACCCCTAAAATTTCCCCTCTTAGTACACCCCCCCCACACACACACACACACACACACACACACACTTCAAATCCCCCCTCCCAGCACAAATTCCCTCTAAATCCCCCTTCTAGGACAAATCCTCTACCCCAAAAATTTCCCCTTCTTAGTACACCCCCCCACCCACTTCAAATCCCCCTCCCAACACAAATTCTCCCCAACTCCCCCCTCTCAGCACAAATTCTCCCCAAATCTCCCCTTCTAGGACAAATCCTCTACCCCTAAAATTTCCCCTCTTAGTACACACCTCCCCCCACCTCAAATCCCCCCTCCCAGCACAAATTCTCCCCAAATCCCCCCTCCTAGCACAAATCTTCTTTCCCCCAACCCCCCCATCCAACACAAATCCCCCTAAATTGTAGCACCCCCCCAGTTTCCCCTCCTAAAACAATACTTAGCCCTTGGTGCTTCTCAAATTTGCCCTTCCATTTGCCCTTCCAATGCAAATCCCCTCTCCCCCAATCTCCTTGTGGCACCCCCCCGCCTCACATGATACTACAGTGCCCAGGGCAGCCGCCCCCCCTGCCCCCCCGCCCCTCCTGCCCACCCCTTGTCCCGCTCCTGGTGGTGGCGCATTACAAAGTTATGGCAAAAAAAGAAGTGGATCTCAGCGGGACGATGCTGGATCCGTTGGGTGGGGGAGCATCTATATTTTAGCAGGGAGGGGGGGCTGAAGATTTGCTTTAAGCAGGAAATGCATTACTGGCAGGATCTCCAGGTGAAAATAAAGGAATAAATGAAAAATGAAGACGAATGCAGCCGCCACATCTAAGGACCAGACTTTGCACTTTTATTCTGTTTTTTTGTTCCTGAGTTTAATCGAAGCTTCTGGGAAATGAGATTTCCTGTGTGGCCGGGCAGCGCTCAGCTTCCAGTGTCACCGGACCTGTTACAGCCTGCAGAGGAGATACAGCCACCTATGGATCCCTATGCACATACATGGAGAAGGTATGCCGCGATGACATCACAGAAATATGACTGACTCACTCTCGGGGGAGGCGAGCAAAAAAAAAACTCTTTGTTGTGGAACCGATAATTGGAAGGCTTTAGCCTTGTAATTACTGACAAGAACAGGAAAAAAAAAAAACGCCCGGGATCCCTGCACAGGACGGCAGACTCGCGGGGCCGGGTGTTTTTATTTGCGTTCGGGAAGCCTGCGGGCAAGGCGTAACAAGACGTTCCTCGCAGACGATGTCCAGATCAATATTTATGGGCAGGCAGCAAGAATCCCACCAATCAGAGCTCCTGACATGGCATGGTGGAGGCTGGTACAGGCCGGGAGCGTTGTAGGAACATGTCGGCGGCAGACGCTGGGCCTGACAGGGTTAAATAGTTGTGGTCAATTACACATAGTTTGTTGTAGGGCCCCGGGGCCATGCCTTTTGTACTTTAAAGTGTTATTGTATCATATAGCAGCGCTGGAGCTCATGTACTGAGGATTCATATACCGCGGGATGGGATCTACACACAGGGCTGTGTACACCCACCTTACCCATAGGAAGGCCACCTATACATGCCTATCACCTATAGACACCCATCACCTATAGACACCCATCACCTATAGACACCTATCACCTAGAGATACCCATCACCCATAGACACCTATCACCTAGAGATGCCCATCAACCACCATCCCCATACATGCCTATCACCTAAAGACACCCATCACCTAGAGATACCTATTCCTTATAGACACCCATCACCTAGAGACACCTATCATCCATAGACACCTATCACCTAGAGATCCCCATCACCTATAGACACCTATCACCTATAGACACCCATCACCCATAGACACCTATCACCTAGAGATACCCATCACCTATAGACACCTATCACCTAGAGATACCCATCACCTATAGACACCCATCACCTATAGACACCCATCACCTATAGACACCCATCACCTAGAGACACCTATCACCTAGAGACACCCATCACCTATAGACACCCATCACCCATAGACACCTATCACCTAGAGACACCCATCACCTATGGACACCCATCACCCATAGACACCTATCACCTAGAGATACCCATCACCTATAGACACCTATCACCTATAGACACCCATCACCCATAGACACCTATCACCTAGAGATACCCATCACCTATAGACACCTATCACCTATAGACACCCATCGCCTATAGACACCTATCACCTAGAGATCCCCATCACCTATAGGCACCTATCACCCATAAACACCTATCACCTATAGACACCCATCACCCATAGACACCTATCACCTAGAGACACCCATCACCTATAGACACCTATTACCTAGAGACACCCATCACCCATAAACACCTATCACCTATAGACACCCATCACCCATAGACACCTATCACCTAGAGACACCCATCACCTATAGACACCTATCACCTAGAGACACCTATCACCTATAGACACCTATCACCTAGAGATACCATCACCTAAAGACACCTATCACCTATAGACACCTATCACCTAGAGACACCTATCACCCATAGGCACCCATCAACCACCATCCCCATAGGAAGGCCACCTATACATGCCTATCACCTAAAGACACCCATCACCTAGAGATACCTATTCCTTATAGACACCCATCACTCAAAGACACCTATCACCTATAGACACCCATCACCTAGAGATACCCATCACCCATAGACACCTATCACCTATAAATACCTATCACCTAGAGACACCCATCACCTATAGATACGTATCACCCATAGACACCTATCACCCATAGACACCTATCACCTAGAGACACCTATCACCCATAGACACATATCACCTATAAACATCAATCACCTAGAGATACTTATCACCTATAAACATCTATCACCTATAAACACCAATCACCTATAGACACCTATCACCTATAAACACCTATCACCTAGAGACACCCATCACCTAGAGATACCTATCCCTTATAGACACCTATCACCTATAAACATCAATCACCTAGAGACACCTATCACCCATAGAAACCCATCCCCTATAGACGCCTATCACCCATAGACACCTATCCCTTATAGACACCTATCACCCAGAGACACCTGTCACCTATCACCCATAGACACCCATCACCAAAAGACACACATCGCCTATAGACACCTATCACCCATAGACACCCATCACCTAGAGACACCAATCACCTATAGACTGCCTATCACCTATAAACAACTATCACCTAGAGCCCCCCATCACATATAAACACCTATCACCTATAGACCCCTATCACCTACAAACACCTATCACCCATAGACGCCTATCACCTATAGATGTCTATCACTTATAGACGTCTATCACCTATAGACACCTATCACCTATTGCCCCCTATCACCTATAAACACCTATCACCTATAGACACCTATCACCTATTGCCCCCTATCACCTATAAACACCTATCACCTATAGAGACCTATCACCTATAGACACCTATCACCTATTGCCCCTATCACCTATAGACACCTATCACCTATAAACACGTATCACCTATAGACACCTATCACCTATTGCCCCTATCACCTATAGACACCTATCACCTATAGACACCCGTTACCTATGGAAACCATTACAGGAAATGGAGATTCTTTAATGAATAGGATACAGGGTATTTGCAATGTGAGAAGGAGAACTTCATCCAAATGACATAAATCAGCCGCTCTCCATTTTTTCCCAGGTAAAGCGCTATTTATCAGTTCCACAAGGCCCCTTATATCTAATGGTAAAAAAATGTAAATGTTACTTATTATCAGTGGGAAAAAGAATTCCAGGTATGGATATATATACAGCTTGGGACAACTACTGTATGTATATACCAGACCTGTGGGATCATCCAGAAGATGGAAATCACTGTATAGACACTATCGGGTTGAGGTCAGGACTCTGTGCAGGCCAGTCAAGTTCCTCCACCCCAAACTCGCTCATCCATGTCTTTATGGACCTTGCTTTGTGCACTGGTCCAAATCATTTGGTGGAGGGGGGGATTATGGTGTGAGGGGGAGGGGGGATTATGGTGTGGGGGGTTGTTCTTCAGGGGTTGGGTTTGGCCCCTTAGTTCCAGTGAAGGGAACTCTTAAGGCTTCAGCATACCAAGACATTTCTGAATATTTCATGCTCCCAACTTTGTGGGAACAGTTTGGGGACGGCCCCTTCTTGTTCCAACATGACTGCCCACCAGAGCACAAAGCAAGGTCCATAAAGACATGGAGGAGGGAGACACTAAATAAATTAAATAACGAAATATTTCAGTGTGCACATGTCTACCGCACACTGCATCAAATTGGTCTGCATGGATGTCATCCCAGAAGGAAGCCTCTTCTAAAGATGATGCACAAGAAAGTCCACAGACAGTTTGCTGAAGACAAGCAGACTAAGGACATGGATTACTGGAACCATGTCCTGTGGTCTGAGGAGACCGAGATAAACTTATTTGGTTCAGATGGTGACAAGCGTGTGTGGGGGCAACCAGGTGAGGAGGACAAAGACAAGTGTGTCTTGTCTACAGTCAAGCATGGTGGTGGGAGTGTCATGGTCTGGGGCTGTATGAGTGCTGCCGGCACTGGGGGGCTACAGATCATTGAGGGAACCATGAATGCCAACATGTACTGTGACCTACTGAAGCAGAGCATGATCCCCTCCCTTCAGAGACTGGACCGCAGGGCAGTATTCTAACATGATAACCACCCCAAACACTCCTCCAAGACCACCACTGCCTTGCTAAAGAAGCTGAGGGTAAAGGTGATGGACTGGCCAAGCATGTCTCCAGACCTAAACCCTATTGACCATCTGTGGGACATCCTCAAACGGAAGGTGGAGGAGCGCAAGGTCTCTAACATCCACCAGCTCTGTGATGTCATCATGGGGGAGGGGAAGAGGACTCCAGTGACAACCTGTGAAGCTCTGGTGACCTCCATGTCCAAGAGGGTTAAGGCAGTGCTGGAAAATAATGGAGGCCACACAAAATATTGACACTTTGGGCCCAATTTGGAGATTTTCACTTAGGGGTGTACTGACTTTTGTTGCCAGCGGTTTAGACATTAATGGCTGTGTGTTGAGTTATTTTGAGGGGACAGCAAATTTACACTGTTATACAAGCTGTACACTCACTACTTTACATTGTAGACAAGTGTCATTTCTTCAGTGTTGTCACATGAAAAGATAGAAGAAAAGATTTACACAAATGTGAGGGGTGTACTTACTTTTGTCAGATACTGTATATATATATATACTATATTTTGGAATTCGATTGTCAGGTGTGTGCGTGTTTTTTTTTGGGTTGGGGGGGGGGGTGATAAAATTTTTACGTCAGGAATAATGAACAACCATTGACAGAAGAGAGAACTGGCCAACTTTAGGTAGATGGACAATCCAGCCCATTGGGGTCCCCCCAGCCCCCCGATGTGGGTGTGAAGTGCCCATTTATATTGTTATCCATGCGCCCCTATCTCCGCCCCCCCCCGCCGGCGCTGATGTCCTGGTAAATATATCCCTTGGGCTGGATCCCAGGAACGGCAAATCCAAACTCGTCAGCCATTCCTCTGTAAAAATAAAACGGGACGCGAGTGTCATCGCCGTGTACAATGTGTAACAATGCGCCAATCCGAAGGTAAACACAGAAACTAATTATGTACCTAAGAGGGATGTTAACAAAAGTCACCTTTTAACCTGTTCATACAAAAGCAACAAATAGCGCGGCTCCGCCACCCCCGGCCCACGTTTCCTCCGCACAGGAAAGTGCTCCACTGACTTCAATCTCCAGCAATAAACAAATAAGACATTTCTATTTAACATTCTAAGAATTCTTTGGTGTCCTTAAACATTTTTTTTTTAAAGAATAGCAATACCACAAAGCGCAAATCTACTCCGGAAACCCAGAAAACAGCTGCACACAAAACAGCCGATTCCAGGCCGCCTGCGAGACAAAACTCCCCGAATCCCGACTGACAACACATTGTAAGCTTGAATTGTCCTAAAGGAATGGAGATCCCAGCAAAGCCACACACCTGTGTTTGCTCATCCTTCTTGTGTAAAGCCGGATTCTATGGCAGACGGGCTTTACTGGTGCCAAAAAGATGTTCACTTGGCTGTTGTTAAAGTGCACCTGTCACAAATGTCCATTCAGGAGGACCCTGTGAGGTTCACTGAGAATACTGCCTATCCAATCACTAGAGAGCGATGACATCACTGAGAATGCAGCCTATCCAATCACTAGAGAGCGATGACATCACTGAGAATGCAGCCTATCCAATCACTAGAGAGCGATGACATCACTGAGAATGCAGCCTATCCAATCACTAGAGAGCGATGACATCACTGAGAATGCAGCCTATCCAATCACTAGAGAGCGATGACATCACTGAGAATGGAGCCTATCCAATCACTAGAGAGCGATGACATCACTGAGAATGCAGCCTATCCAATCACTAGAGAGCGATGACATCACTGAGAATGCAGCCTATCCAATCACTAGAGAGCGGTGACATCACTGAGAATGCAGCCAATCCAATCACTGGAGAGCGGTGACATCACTGAGAATGCAACCTATCCAATCACTAGAGAGCGATGACATCACTGAGAATGCAGCCTATCCAATCACTAGAGAGCGATGACATCACTGAGAATGCAGCCAATCCAATCACTGGAGAGCGGTGACATCACTGAGAATGCAACCTATCCAATCACTAGAGAGCGATGACATCACTGAGAATGCAGCCTATCCAATCACTAGAGAGCGGTGACATCACTGAGAATGCAGCCTATCCAATCACTGGAGAGCGGTGACATCACTGAGAATGCAGCCTATCCAATCACTAGAGAGCGATGACATCACTGAGAATGCAGCCTATCCAATCACTGGAGAGCGGTGACATCACTGAGAATGCAGTCTATCCAATCATTGGAGAGCGATGACATCACTGAGAATGCAGTCTATCCAATCACTGGAGAGCGATGACATCACTGAGAATGCAGCCTATCCAATCACTAGAGAGCGATGACATCACTGAGAATGCAGCCTATCCAATCACTGGAGAGCGATGACATCACTGAGAATGCAACTTATCCAATCACTAGAGAGCGATGACATCACTGAGAATGCAGTCTATCCAATCACTGGAGAGCGATGACATCACTGAGAATGCAGCCTATCCAATCACTAGAGAGCGATGACATTACTGAGAATGCAGCCTATCCATTCACTAGAGAGCGATGACATCACTGAGAATGCAGCCTATCCAATCACTAGAGAGCGATGACATCACTGAGAATGCAGCCTATCCAATCACTAGAGAGCGATGACATCACTGAGAATACTGCCTATCCAATCACTAGAGAGCGGTGACATCACTGAGAATGCAGCCTATCCAATCACTAGAGAGCGATGACATCACTGAGAATGCAGCCTATCCAATCACTAGAGAGCAATGACATCACTGAGAATGCAGCTTATCCAATCACTAGAGAGCGATGACATCACTGAGAATGCAGCCTATCCAATCACTAGAGAGCAATGACATCACTGAGAATGCAGCTTATCCAATCACTAGAGAGCAATGACATCACTGAGAATGCAGCCTATCCAATCACTAGAGAGCGATGACATCACTGAGAATGCAGCCTATCCAATCACTGGAGAGCGATGACATCACTGAGAATGCAGCCTATCCAATCACTAGAGAGCGGTGACATCACTGAGAATGCAGCCTATCCAATCACTGGAGAGCGGTGACATCACTGAGAATGCAGCCTATCCAATCACTAGAGAGCGATGACATCACTGAGAATGCAGCCTATCCAATCACTGGAGAGCGGTGACATCACTGAGAATGCAGTCTATCCAATCATTGGAGAGCGATGACATCACTGAGAATGCAGTCTATCCAATCACTGGAGAGCGATGACATCACTGAGAATGCAGCCTATCCAATCACTAGAGAGCGATGACATCACTGAGAATGCAGCCTATCCAATCACTGGAGAGCGATGACATCACTGAGAATGCAACTTATCCAATCACTAGAGAGCGATGACATCACTGAGAATGCAGCCTATCCAATCACTAGAGAGCGATGACATCACTGAGAATGCAGTCTATCCAATCATTGGAGAGCGATGACATCACTGAGAATGCAGTCTATCCAATCACTGGAGAGCGATGACATCACTGAGAATGCAGCCTATCCAATCACTAGAGAGCGATGACATCACTGAGAATGCAGCCTATCCAATCACTGGAGAGCGATGACATCACTGAGAATGCAACTTATCCAATCACTAGAGAGCGATGACATCACTGAGAATGCAGCCTATCCAATCACTAGAGAGCGGTGACATCACTGAGAATGCAGCCTATCCAATCACTGGAGAGCGATGACATCACTGAGAATGCAACTTATCCAATCACTAGAGAGCGATGACATCACTGAGAATGCAGTCTATCCAATCACTAGAGAGCGGTGACATCACTGAGAATGCAACTTATCCAATCACTAGAGAGCGATGACATCACTGAGAATGCAGTCTATCCAATCACTGGAGAGCGATGACATCACTGAGAATGCAGCCTATCCAATCACTAGAGAGCGATGACATTACTGAGAATGCAGCCTATCCATTCACTAGAGAGCGATGACATCACTGAGAATGCATCCTATCCAATCACTAGAGAGCAATGACATCACTGAGAATGCAGCCTATCCAATCACTAGAGAGCGGTGACATCACTGAGAATGCAGCCTATCCAATCACTAGAGAGCGATGACATCACTGAGAATACTGCCTATCCAATCACTAGAGAGCGGTGACATCACTGAGAATGCAGCCTATCCAATCACTAGAGAGCAATGACATCACTGAGAATGCAGCCTATCCAATCACTAGAGAGCGATGACATCACTGAGAATGCAGTCTATCCAATCACTGGAGAGCGATGACATCACTGAGAATGCAGTCTATCCAATCACTGGAGAGCGATGACATCACTGAGAATGCAACTTATCCAATCACTAGAGAGCGATGACATCACTGAGAATGCAGTCTATCCAATCACTGGAGAGCGATGACATCACTGAGAATGCAGCCTATCCAATCACTAGAGAGTGATGACATCACTGAGAATGCAGCCTATCCATTCACTAGAGAGTGATGACATCACTGAGAATGCAGCCTATCCAATCACTAGAGAGCGATGACATCACTGAGAATGCAGCCTATCCAATCACTAGAGAGCGGTGACATCACTGAGAATGCAGCCTATCCAATCACTAGAGAGCGATGACATCACTGAGAATGCAGCCTATCCATTCACTAGAGAGTGATGACATCACTGAGAATGCAGCCTATCCAATCACTAGAGAGCGGTGACATCACTGAGAATGCAACTTATCCAATCACTAGAGAGCGATGACATCACTGAGAATGCAGTCTATCCAATCACTGGAGAGCGATGACATCACTGAGAATGCAGCCTATCCAATCACTAGAGAGCGGTGACATCACTGAGAATGCAGCCTATCCAATCACTAGAGAGCGATGACATCACTGAGAATGCAGCCTATCCAATCACTAGAGAGCAATGACATCACTGAGAATGCAGCCTATCCAATCACTAGAGAGCGATGACATCACTGAGAATGCAGTCTATCCAATCACTGGAGAGCGATGACATCACTGAGAATGCAGCCTATCCAATCACTAGAGAGTGATGACATCACTGAGAATGCAGCCTATCCAATCACTAGAGAGCAATGACATCACTGAGAATGCAGCCTATCCAATCACTAGAGAGCGATGACATCACTGAGAATGCAGCCTATCCAATCACTGGAGAGCGGTGACATCACTGAGAATGCAGTCTATCCAATCACTAGAGAGCGGTGACATCACTGAGAATGCAACTTATCCAATCACTAGAGAGCGATGACATCACTGAGAATGCAGTCTATCCAATCACTGGAGAGCGATGACATCACTGAGAATGCAGCCTATCCAATCACTAGAGAGCGATGACATTACTGAGAATGCAGCCTATCCATTCACTAGAGAGCGATGACATCACTGAGAATGCATCCTATCCAATCACTAGAGAGCAATGACATCACTGAGAATGCAGCCTATCCAATCACTAGAGAGCGGTGACATCACTGAGAATGCAGCCTATCCAATCACTAGAGAGCGATGACATCACTGAGAATACTGCCTATCCAATCACTAGAGAGCGGTGACATCACTAAGAATGCAGCCTATCCAATCACTAGAGAGCAATGACATCACTGAGAATGCAGCCTATCCAATCACTAGAGAGCGATGACATCACTGAGAATGCAGTCTATCCAATCACTGGAGAGCGATGACATCACTGAGAATGCAACTTATCCAATCACTAGAGAGCGATGACATCACTGAGAATGCAGTCTATCCAATCACTGGAGAGCGATGACATCACTGAGAATGCAGCCTATCCAATCACTAGAGAGTGATGACATCACTGAGAATGCAGCCTATCCATTCACTAGAGAGTGATGACATCACTGAGAATGCAGCCTATCCAATCACTAGAGAGCGATGACATCACTGAGAATGCAGCCTATCCAATCACTAGAGAGCGATGACATCACTGAGAATGCAGCCTATCCAATCACTAGAGAGCGATGACATCACTGAGAATGCAGCCTATCCATTCACTAGAGAGTGATGACATCACTGAGAATGCAGCCTATCCATAATGCCCTCAGAGGGGCTTCATTGCATTTTAGGAGTCAGGATGAGACAGTCTGCAAGCTTACCCAGTAGCAGCATGAAAAGCCTGCTGAATTTTGCGGCTGTAAATCAGACTTTCAGTTTTCCAGACAACATTTTCAGTTCAGCGGCTGATTCTCCTTTTTATCCCTTCATTGCCCATGAATAGTACATTCTGTGTATCTGGTGAGACTTCACATTGCAGCGACTTTCTCTGACGCGGGTCCATCACAGACAGGTGCCCTGCGAATGACACGGAATCTCAGAGAGCGCAGATATTAAAATGATGTTTGTAAACCGCGGGCACCAGCCTTGGCATAACGACTTCTAAAGTGCTTTATAAATAAGAAGTCTGTTTGCCTTGAAGGTTGGGAAGTTGTGGTCGGGGGTGGCTGCTCCGACACTTAACCACCTGTCCGCTGTCCAAAACCAACCCCAAGATTAAAGCTCAATCCGTCCTCCATGCCAACCTCCTTCAAACATGCAGGTCGGCTTCATTCAGCCCGTTCCACCACAAACAAATAGGCTCTTCTGGCATCTAGAAACTTCTTGGCACATCCAACGTTTTGATAGCACCTCCTTAATTGGCACAATCTACTGGCTGTTCACAGGTCAGGCCGTCCAATCAGCACTCCTTGTGTGCGGTGTCCATCGATCAGTCTGGAAATCGGTATTCGTTTTAGATGGAGTGGGGAATGAGGATGGAGCGGGGAATGGGGATGGAGCGGGGAATGGGGATGGAGCGGGGAATGAGGATGGAGCGGGGAATGGGGATGGAGCGGGGAATGAGAATGGAGCGGGGAATGGGGATGGAGCGGGGAATGGGGATGGAGCGGGGAATGAGGATGGAGCGGGGAATGGGGATGGAGCGGGGAATGGGGATGGAGCGGGGAATGAGGATGGAGCGGGGAATGGGGATGGAGCGGGGAATGAGAATGGAGCGGGGAATGGGGATGGAGCGGGGAATGGGGATGGAGCGGGGAATGAGGATGGAGCGGGGAATGGGGATGGAGCGGGGAATGAGAATGGAGCGGGGAATGGGGATGGAGCGGGGAATGGGGATGGAGCGGGGAATGAGGATGGAGCGGGGGATGGAGCGGGGAATGGGGATGGAGCGGGGAATGGGGATGGAGCGGGGAATGAGGATGGAGCGGGGAATGGGGATGAGGATGGAGCGGGGAATGGGGATGGAGCGGGGAATGGGGATGGAGCGGGGAATGGGGATGGAGCGGGGAATGGGGATGGAGCGGGGAATGAGGATGGAGCGGGGGATGGAGAGGGGAATGGGGATGGAGCGGGGAATGAGGATGGAGCGGGGAATGGGGATGGAGCGGGGAATGAGGATGGAGCGGGGAATGGGGATGGAGCGGGGAATGGGGATGGAGCGGGGAATGGGGATGGAGCGGGGAATGGGGATTGAGCGGGGAATGAGGATGGAGCGGGGAATGAGGATGGAGCGGGGAATGGGGATGGAGCGGGGGATGGAGCGGGGGATGGAGCGGGGAATGGGGATGGAGCGGGGAATGGGGATGGAGCGGGGGATGGAGCGGGGAATGGGGATGGAGCGGGGAATGAGGATGGAGCGGGGAATGGGGATGGAGCGGGGAATGGGGATGGAGCGGGGGGGAATGGGGATGGAGCGGGGGATGGAGCGGGGGATGGAGCGGGGAATGGGGATGGAGCGGGGGGGAATAGGGATGGAGCGGGGAATGGGGATGGAGGGTTCCAAACACCTGACAAAAGCAGGTACCACTGGGGACTTTCTGTAGTGACCATTAGAAGATCTCCATCAGTCGGCACACAGATGTCCGTCTTCCTGGGACTTTGTGCCGAATGCAGAACATCGGTATGTGAGGAATTCGGGGATCGCACAGCCGTGGTTTGGTTGGACGGACACCGTAACCTTTATAACTACTTTAGAGCAGAACCAATCCCATTGATTGAACTGTTACATGCGAGGTATGCCATCAATGATAACTGTCACTGTTGCTTGTGCTCTCAACCAAAATGTCAAACCATCAAATGGTTGGAGTCATAAATGGTCACATGTGCCGGTAAAACCAAAGACAGATGGCAGCTTCATTGGCTGTAAAGAATAGGAGGGTTTGGTTGGACATACACTGTAACCATTGTGCTTCTCTATGCAATGCAGGCAGATCACGGCTGGTGGGAGGGGCCGGCAGGTTGCTGTACATAGCATGTCACCATTTTGCCTATAACCAATGAGTCAAATCGGAAAGACAAAATTAAAGCGAATCTGCCTTCCCTGGTTCCTCCCTCTTCCCCCCAATATGATAATGACATTTTTCAATAAAACTTCCATTTTCATTGCATACTTTATTTTGGCTCTGTGATGTCATCACCGGGTCTCTGTGCTTCTCTATACAATGCAGGCCGATCATGATCATGATGGCGCCCCATCCTTGGCATCAATGGGAGGAATGGCGCCCCATCCTTGGCATTAATGGGAGAAATGGCTCCTCATCCTTGGCGTCAATGGGAGGAATGGCTCCCCATCCTTGGTGTCAATGGGAGAAATGGCTCCCCATCCTTGGTGTCAATGGGAGGAATGGCACCCCATTCTTGGAGTCAATGGGAGGAATGGCACCCCATTCTTGATGTCAATGGAAGGAATGGCACCCCATTCTTGATGTCAATGGAAGGAATGGCTCCCCATCCTTGGCATCAATGGGAGGAATGGCTCCCCATCCTTGGCATCAATGGGAGGAATGGCTCCTCATCCTTGGCGTCAATGGGAGGAATGGCTCCCCATCCTTGGTGTCAATGGGAGGAATGGCTCCCCATCCTTGGTGTCAATGGGAGGAATGGCACCCCATCCTTGGCATTAATGGGAGAAATGGCTCCTCATCCTTGGCGTCAATGGGAGGAATGGCTCCCCATCCTTGGTGTCAATGGGAGGAATGGCTCCCCATCCTTGGTGTCAATGGGAGGAATGGCTCCCCATCCTTGGCATCAATGGGAGGAATGGCACCCCATCCTTGGCATTAATGGGAGAAATGGCTCCTCATCCTTGGCGTCAATGGGAGGAATGGCTCCCCATCCTTGGTGTCAATGGGAGGAATGGCTCCCCATCCTTGGTGTCAATGGGAGGAATGACACCCCATCATTGGTGTCAATGGAAGGAATGGCGCCCCATCCCTGGCATCAATGGGAGGAATGGCTCCCCATCCTTGGTGTCAATGGGAGGAATGGCACCCCATCCTTGGTGTCAATGGGGGGAATGGCTCCCCATCCTTGGCATAAATGGGAGTAATGGCTCCCCATCCTTGGTGTCAATGGGAGGAATGGCACCCCATCCTTGGTGTCAATAGAAGGAATGGCTCCCCATCCTTGGTATCAATGGGAGGAATGGCTCCCCATACTTGGTGTCAATGGGAGGAATGGCTCCCCATCCTTGGTGTCAATGGGAGGAATGGCACCCCATCCTTGGTGTCAATGGAAGGAATGGCTCCCCATCCTTGGCGTCAATGGGAGGAATAGCTCCCCATCCTTGGTGTCAATGGGAGGAATGGCTCCCCATCCTTGGTGTCAATGGGAGGAATGGCTCCCCATCCTTGGAGTCAATGGGAGGAATGGCTCCCCATCCTTGGAGTCAATGGGAGGAATGGCTCCCCATCCTTGGAGTCAATGGAAGGAATGGCTCCCCATCCTTGGTGTCAATGGGAGGAATGGCTCCCCATCCTTGGTGTCAATGGGAGGAATGGCTCCCCATCCTTGGAGTCAATGGGAGGAATGGCTCCCCATCCTTGGCGTCAATGGGGAGAATGGTGCCACATTTTTGGTATTGGGGAGGACTGGTGCCCCATCCTTGGCGTCAATGGGGGGAAAGGAGGCCCATCATTGGCATCAATGGGAGGATGGGCGCCCCATCCCTGGCATCAATGGGAGGAATGGCGGCCCATCCTTGGCATCAATGGGAGGAATGGCGCCCCATTTTTGGCATCAATGGGAGGAAGCACCCCTCTGTTGCTGACAGTGGGGGGAATAATGGCCTAAGGGCCAGATAAAAGCAAGCAAAGGGCCTACTGGGCTAGATGATGGTGGACGTCCTCCAGCCAGAAAATGAGGCGGGGCTCTATCTGACCGGCTGCAGCTTCTAATGCACATAGTGAGAAGCTCACAGTGTGCAGTGAAATCAGAAGAAGACGTTTTAGTCCAGGAGAGGAGCCGGTACACCTGTGTAAGACTGAAGGGGGGGCCGGGGGAAGGATTTAAAATGATAAAAAATAATATTCTAGTGATTGGAATTACTTTGCAGTGATAATTCTTCCCAGGTGGGGATTGAACATTCGGTGGTGGCGTTCCCCGTTAATCCCTCAGCGATCCGATGACAGAGACGCGAAGTTTGCGGCGAGGACAATAAAAGGCAGACAATGGACGCGGTCACACTCTGTGACTCTGAGTGGTGTTGTTGTCGCGGCGGTCTCAGACACGAGAGGCGGCGAGTGTCACGCCATGTTTGTTTATCTTCGGCTCGCGGGGAAGGAAGAAAGGTTGGGGGGGCGATTAAGGCGAAGAGACGATGATCCCGGTGGCCAATCGCGTTGGTGCAGATCAGTGGAGAGACGAATGTAAGACGTCAGGGGGATGAGAATCGTTCGTCTGCCGGGTTATTTCCACTTTCAAATGAAATTCTTTGGCGCGGCGAGGGCATGCAGGCATCTAAGGGAAGGCAGTAGGTGGCCGGAGCCCCAGACAGGACAACCAGGAGGAATGAGGGACACGATCTTCACAAAGAGAGAAACTTTCCTGATAAATTGATAAAGAACAAAAATTGTATCAATTCTTAACAGCTGAACTCTGATCAGAGATACAAATATAATCCAGCTCCGTATTCATTAATACATCATTAAATATCAATATTCTAAATACAGGCATGCGACTTGCTATCAGCCTCCTATACAGCAGGGCTGGAGTGTGAGAGGAAGAAGCAGCACAAGGAGCCAATCAGTTCATGTGCTGAGAAGAAGCATGCTGATAGGAGGAGAGAGCAGAGTGACAGTAAGATGAGCTCATCACTGCGCTGCTTCTACATTCACAGGATAAACCTAAGAAAACCCTAACGTAACCACAACCCCAAGATAACCTCTAACAGTAAGGTAACCTGATGATAACACTAACCAAAGCAAAACCCTAACCCTAGGATGACACTATCCCTAAAATAACACTAATTGAAGTTAACCCTAAAATAACCTCTAACACTAAGGTAACCTTAAGATAACCCTCACCATAAGTTAGCACTAACCCAAACATAACCCTAACCCTACAATAACACCTTAAAATAAAACTAACCAAAGGAAACCCTAACCTTAAGATAACACTAATCCTAGATAACCCAAACCATAAGATAACCCTAACACTAGATAACCCAAACCATAAGATAACCCTAGCCCTAGATAACCCTAACCATAAGGTAACCCTAACCTTAAGTTAACACTATCCCTAACATAACACTAACCGAAGGTAACCCTGACCGTAAGATAACACAAACCCTAGATAATCCTAATCGTAAGATAACACTAACCCTAAGGTAACCCTAACCCTAAGAAAACCCTAACCCTAGATAACCCTAACCCTAAGGTAACCCTAACCATAAGGTAACCCTAACCCTAGATAACCCTAACCATAAGTTAACCCTAACCCTAAGGTAACCCTAACCCTAGATAACCCTTACCATAAGATAACACTAATCCAAGATAACCCTAACCCTAAGATAACCCTAACCCTAGATAACCCTAACCCTAAGGTAACCCTAACCCTAGATAACCCAAACCATAAGATAACCCTAACCCTAAGATAACCCTAACCCTAGATAACCCTAACCATAATATAACACTAATCCTTGATAACCCTAACCCTAGATAACCCTAACCATAAGGTAACCCTAACCCTAGATAACCCTAACCATAAGGTAACCCTAACCCTAGATAACCCTAACCATAAAATAACACTAATCCTAGCTAACCCTAACCATAAGATAACACTAACTGTAAGGTAATCCTATGATAACACTAACCCTAAGGTAACCCTAACCCTAGATAACCTAAACCATAAGGTAACACTAACCCTAGATAACCCAAAACATAAGATAACCCTAACCCTGGCTAACCCTAACCATAAGATAACACTAACTGTAAGGTAATCCTATGATAACACTAACCCTAAGGTAACCCTAACCCTAGATAACCCTAACCATAAGGTAACCCTAACCCTAAGTTAACACTAACCCAAACATAACCCTAGCCATAGGATAACACTATCCCTAAAATAACACTAACCAAAAGTAAACCTAAACCTAAGATAACCCTAACCATAAGATAACACTAACCCTAAAGTAACCCTAACCCTAAGAAAACACTAACTCTAAGATAACCCTGACCATAAGGTAACCCTAACCCTAGATAACCCTAACTGTAAGATAACACTAACCCTAGATAACCCTAACAATAAAGTAAAGCTAACCCTAAGATAATCCTAACCCTAGATAACCCTGACCCTAAGGTAACCCTAACCCTAGATAACCCTAACTGTAAGATAACACTAACCCTAGATAACCCTAACCATAAGGTAACCCTAACCCTAAGTTAACACTAACCCAAACATAACCCTAACCCTAGGATAACACTATCCCTAACATAACACTAACCGAAAGTAACCCTGACTGTAAGATAACACTAACCCTAAGGTAACCCTAACCGTAAGATAACACTAACCCTAAGGTAACCCTAACCCTAAGATAAACCTAACAATAGATAACCCTAACCATAAGGTAACCCTAACCCTAGATAACCCTAACCATAAGATAACACTAATCCTAGATAACCCTAACCCTAGATAACCCTAACATAAGGTAACCCTAACCCTAAGGTAACCCTAACCCTAGATAACACTAACCATAAGATAACACTAATCCTAGATAACCCTAACCCTAGATAACCCTAACATAAGGTAACCCTAACCCTAAGGTAACCCTAACCCTAGATAACACTAACCATAAAATAACACTAATCCTAGCTAACCCTAACCATAAGATAACACTAACTGTAAGGTAATCCTATGATAACACTAACCCTAAGGTAACCCTAACCCTAGATAACCTAAACCATAAGGTAACACTAACCCTAGATAACCCAAACCATAAGATAACCCTAACCCTAGCTAACCCTAACCATAAGATAACACTAACTGTAAGGTAATCCTATGATAACACTAACCCTAAGGTAACCCTAACCCTAGATAACCCTAACCATAAGGAAACCCTAACCCTAAGTTAACACTAACCCAAACATAACCCTAGCCATAGGATAACACTATCCCTAAAATAACACTAACCAAAAGTAAACCTAAACCTAAGATAACCCTAACCCTAAAGTAACCCTAACCCTAAGAAAACACTAACTCTAAGATAAACCTGACCATAAGGTAACCCTAACCCTAAGGTAACCCTAACCCTAGATGGGACTTTAAATGAAAAGCGTGAAATGCCCAAAAAACAAAACCGATGGACTACTAGGAAAACTTTTTATTGAATTCATGAAAGTAAAACATGTATATAAAATTATATATCAATCACAAATAGAGAGAAATATCAGCAATAATAGCAGTAAATATACATGATTCAATGAATACAGCAATTCTCCATGGTACATCAGTAGGATATTAATACACAACCATATAATAGGAAATATTGCCTGTAAAATCAGCCTCCAAAAAACTCAAAAAATAGGGAATGGTATGACGCTGGTGAAAAACGCGACAATGATAGCTCTACGCGTTTCGTGGCTTCTTGTGCCACTCGTCAGGAGCAAGCGCGTATCTTGATCTAAAATAAAGGATATAAAATAAATCAACTAGTAATTATAAACATGAAACGGAGGTGGGGTAATTGAAAAACCCCACACAGAGTGCATGCTTACATATTGTGGTTCGTGAGATGGTGGCGGAGGCCATACATCGCTTGGCAATCGGAGACACCACCCCCCCGGGAGCTGAGGTGCACGGACCAATGGGGGCAGCCCCACAGGGCACCATCCAAAGCAGGCCAGGACCCCCGAGACAAACCTGGAGTGGAAGGTACAGATGAGAGATCAAACTAGCAACTCAACCGTGGAAGTGAACAACTGAGTGTGAAAGGAGAATGCTGGGGTGAAATGGAAAAAGGATAAGTGACCAAATGGAGGACAGGGAGAGAAGGCTGGATGGAAGCATCCAAGCAAAGGCACCAAAAGAAAACCCGACACCACAGAGCAAAGGGAAGAGAAAGAGGAAGGAGCCAGAGAGTGAAACATGGATGGAGATACCTGGTGTGCGGGGTGAGGCATCAGGGAGGAAAAAAGACAGAGTGTGTTGCCAAAAGGACATGACATCGAGTGGAGCAGGCAGCCTCGAGAGCTAAACCCGCCGAGGCTGCGCCCATATGAGCGCCACCACCGGAAACGCCCACCAACGTCATGCCGCACACACATGGGAGGGGCGCACGGCATCACCAATCGGGCACCGGCACCCGACCAGCAGACGCCCACGCCCCTTCCCAGTAGTGTGCGTGAAGGAGACCATCCGATCGAGCGCGTCAGCATCCAAAGGGGTGCGCACGCTCGATGGGGAGTGCGTGACGCTGACGCGCAGTGGCGGCGGATCCACCCCTCCCTACGGGGAAGGGGGAGGGGCCGACAGGCGCGTCACAGCTCCCGGAAGGGGGGAAAAAACCAAGAGAAACAAGCGGCGCATTGAGGCCAAGGGGGCCACCATTAAAACAAACGAACCCTCTATAAAAAACTGATGACAAGATCTACATCATAAATTATCCAAAAATAGTTCAACAATAATGATAGTAAAAGTATATGATCGAGCAATTGGAAGAAGAGGCGAATGAAATTTCCTTTTTTCCTCCCTGATGCCTCACCCCGCACACCAGGTATCTCCATCCATGTTTCACTCTCTGGCTCCTTCCTCTTTCTCTTCCCTTTGCTCTGTGGTGTCGGGTTTTCTTTTGGTGCCTTTGCTTGGATGCTTCCATCCAGCCTTCTCTCCCTGTCCTCCATTTGGTCACTTATCCTTTTTCCATTTCACCCCAGCATTCTCCTTTCACACTCAGTTGTTCACTTCCACGGTTGAGTTGCTAGTTTGATCTCTCATCTGTACCTTCCACTCCAGGTTTGTCTCGGGAGTCCTGGCCTGCTTTGGATGGTGCCCTGTGGGGCTGCCCCCATTGGTCCGTCCACCTCAGCTCCCGGGGGGGTGGTGTCTCCGATTGCCAAGAGATGTATGGCCTCTGCCACCATCTCACGAACCACAATATGTAAGCATGCACTCTGTGTGGGGTTTTTCAATTACCCCACCTCCGTTTCATGTTTATAATTACTAGTTGATTTATTTTATATCCTTTATTTTAGATCAAGATACGCGCTTGCTCCTGACGAGTGGCACAAGAAGCCACGAAACGCGTAGAGCTATCATTGTCGCGTTTTTCACCAGCGTCATACCATTCCCTATTTTTTGAGTTTTTTGGAGGCTGATTTTACAGGCAATATTTCCTATTATATGGTTGTGTATTAATATCCTACTGATGTACCATGGAGAATTGCTGTATTCATTGAATCATGTATATTTACTGCTATTATTGCTGATATTTCTCTCTATTTGTGATTGATATATAATTTTATATACATGTTTTACTTTCATGAATTCAATAAAAAGTTTTCCTAGTAGTCCATCGGTTTTGTTTTTTGGGCATTTCACGCTTTTCATTTAAAGTCCCACTTTTGTTGCTTTTTTCTTAGACTAGTAAAGGGATGGAAACGCATGACCCCATTCGGTCATGGTTTCATTTAAAGTCCCACGGGATGAACAATCCCAAACCCTTCTCTAACATAAACCCTAACCCTAGATAACCCTAGCTGTAAGATAACACTAACCCTAGATAACCCTAACAATAAAGTAAAGCTAACCCTAAGATAATCCTAACCCTAGATAACCCTAACCCTAGATAACCCTAACCCTAAGGTAACCCTAACCCTAGATAACCCTAACTGTAAGATAACACTAACCCTAGATAACCCTAACCATAAAGTAAAGCTGACTCTAAGATAATCATAACCCTAAGGTAACCCTAACCCTAGATAACCCTAACCATAAGGTAACCCAAACCCTAGATAACCCTAACCATAAGGTAACCCTAACCCTAAGTTAACACTAACCCAAACATAACCCTAACCCTAGGATAACACTATCCCTAACATAACACTAACCGAAAGTAACCCTGACTGTAAGATAACACTAACCCTAAGGTAACCCTAACCGTAAGATAACACTAACCCTAAGGTAACCCTAACCCTAAGATAAACCTAACAATAGATAACCCTAACCATAAGGTAACCCTAACCCTAGATAACCCTAACCATAAGATAACACTAATCCTAGATAACCCTAACCCTAGATAACCCTAACATAAGGTGACCCTAACCCTAAGGTAACCCTAACCCTAGATCACACTAACCATAAGATAACACTAATCCTAGATAACCATAACCCTAAGATAACCCTAACCCTAGATAACCTAAACCATAAGGTAACCCTAACCCTAGATAACCTTAACCATAAAGTAACCCTAACCCTAAGATAACCCTAACCCTAGATAACCCTAACCATAAGGTAATACTAACCCTAAGTTAACACTAACCCAAACATAACCCTAGCTCTAGGATAACACTATCCCTAAAATAACACGAACCGAAGGTAAACCTAACCCTAAGATAACCCTAACCGTACGATAACACTAACCCTAAGGTAACCCTAACCCTAAGAAAACACTAAATCTAAGATAACCCTGACCCTAAGGTAACCCTAACCCTAGATAACCTTAACTGTAAGGTAACCCTAACCCTAGATAACCCTAACCATAAGATAACACTAATCCTAGATAACCCTAACCCTAGATAACCCTAACCATAAGGTAACCCTAACCCTAAGGCAACCCTAACCCTAGATAACACTAACCATAAGATAACACTAATCCTAGATAACCCTAACCCTAAGATAACCCTAACCCTAGATAACCTAAACCATAAGGTAACACTAACCCTAGATAACCCAAACTATAAGCTAACCCTAACCCTAGATAACCCTAACCATAAGGCCACCCTAACCCTAAGATAACCATAACCCTAGATAACCCTAACCAAGAGATAACACTAATCCTAGATAATCCTAACCCTAGATAACCCTAACCATAAGGTAACCCTAACCGTAAGGTAACCCTAACCCTAGATAACCCTAACCATAAGATAACACTAATCCTAGATAACCCTAACCCTAAGATAACCCTAACCCTAGATAACCCTAGCCCTAAGGTAACCCTAACCCTAGATAACCCAAACCATGAGATAACCCTAACCCTAAGGTAACCCTAACCCTAGATAACCCTAACCCTAGATAACCCAAACCATAAGATAACCCTAACCCTAGATAACCCTAACCATAAGATAACACTAATCCTAGATAGCCCTAACCCTAGATAACCCTAACCATAAGGTAACCCTAATCCAAACATAACCCTAATTCTAAGATAACACTAACCCTAAAATAACACTAACCTAAGGAAACCCTAACCCTAGATAACCCTAACCATCAGGTAACCCTAACCCTAAGGTAAACCTAACCCTAGATAACCCTAACCCTAAGATAACACTATCCCTAAAATAACATTAACCAAAGGAAACCCTAACCCTAACCCTAGATAACCCTAACTATCAGGTAACCCTAACCCTAAGGTAAACCTAACCCTAGATAACCCAAACCATAAGATAACACCAATCTTAGATAACCCTAACCCTAAGATAACCCTAAACCTAGATGACCTTAACCATAAGGTAACCCTAACCATAAGGTAACCCTCACCCTAAGATAACCCTAATCCTAGATGACCTTAACCATAAGGTAACCCTAACCCTAAGGTAACCCTAACCCTAGATAACCCTAACCATAAGATAACACTAACCATAAGGTAATCCTATGACAACACTAACCCTAAGGTAACCCTAACCCTAGATAACCCTAACCATAAGGTAACCCTAACCCTAAGTTAACACTAAACCTAGATGACCTTAACCATAAGGTAACACTAACCCTAAGGTAACCCTAACCCTAGATAACCCTAACCATAAGATAACACTAACCATAAGGTAATCCTATGACAACACTAACGCTAAGGTAACCCTAACCCTAGATAACCCTAACCATAAGGTAACCCTAACCCTAAGATAACCCTAAACCTAGATAACCTTAACCATAAGGTAAACCTAATCCTAAGGTAACCCTAACCCTAGATAACCCTAACCATAAGATAACACTAACCGTAAGGTAATCCTATGATAACACTAACCCTAAGGTAACCATAACCCTAGATAACCCTAACCATAAAGTAACCCTAACCCTAAGTTAACACTAACCCAAACATAACTCTAGCCCTAGGATAACACTATCCCTAAAATAACACTAACCGAAGGTAAACCTTACCCTAAGATAACCCTAACCATAAGATAGCACTAACCCTAAGGTAACCCTAACCCTAAGAAAACACTAACGCTAAGATAACCCTGACCCTAAAGTAACCCTAACCCTAGATAACCCTAACTGTAAGATAACACTAATCCTAGATAACACTAACCATAAAGTAAAGCTAACCTTAACATAATCCTAACCCTAAGGTAACCCTAAGCCTCGATAACCCTAACCATAAGGTAACCCTAACCCTAGATAACCCTAACCATAAGATAACACTAATCCTAGATAACCCTAACCCTAGATAACCCTAACCATAAGGTAACCCTAACCCAAACATAACCCTAACCCTAAGATAACACTATCCCTAAAAAAACACTAACCAAAGGAAACCCTAACCCTAGATAACCCTAACCATAAGGTAACTCTAACCCTAAGGTAACCCTAACCCTAGATAACCCTAACCATAAGATAACACTAATCCTACATAACCTTAACCCTAAGATAACCCTAACCCTTGATAACCGTAGCCCTAAGGTAACCCTAACCCTAGATAACCCAAACCATAAGATAACCCTAACCCTAGATAACCTTAACCATAAAGTATCCCTAACCCTAAGATAACCCTAACCCTAGATAACCCTAACCATAAGGTAACCCTAACCCTAGATAACCCCAACCATAAGGCAACTCTAACCCTAAGGTAACCCTAACCCTAGATAACCCTAACCATAAGATAACACTAATCTTAGATAACCCTAACCCTAAGATAACCCTAACCCTAGATAACCCTAACCATCAGGTAACCCTAACCCTAAGGTAAACCTAACCCTAGATAACCCTAACCCTAAGATAACACTATCCCTAAAATAACACTAACCAAAGGAAACCCTAACCCTAACCCTAGATAACCCTAACCATCAGGTAACCCTAAGGTAAACCTAACCCTAGATAACCCTAACCATAAGATAACACTAATTCAAGATAACCCTAACCCTAAGATAACCCTAACCCTAGATAACCCTAACCCTAAGATAACCCTAACTGTAAGATAACACCAATCTTAGATAACCCTAACCCTAAGATAACCCTAAACCTAGATGACCTTAACCATAAGGTAACCCTAACCATAAGGTAACCCTCACCCTAAGATAACCCTAAACCTAGATGTCCTTAACCATAAGGTAACCCTAACCCTATGTAACCCTAACCCTAGATAACCCTAACCATAAGATAACACTAACCATAAGGTAATCCTATGACAACACTAACCCTAAGGTAACCCTAACCCTAGATAACCCTAACCATAAGGTAACCCTAACCCTAAGTTAACACTAACCCAAACATAACCCTAGCTCTAGGATAACACTATCCCTAAAATAACACAAACCGAAGGTAAACCTAACCCTAAGATAACCCTAACCGTAAGATAACACTAACCCTAAGGTAACCCTAACCCTAAGAAAACACTAACTCTAAGATAACCCTGACCCTAAGGTAACCCTAACCCTAGATAACCCTAACTGTAAGGTAACCCTAACCCTAGATAACCCTAACCATAAGATAACACTAATCCTAGATAACCCTAACCCTAGATAACCCTAACCATAAGGTAACCCTAACCCTAAGGCAACCCTAACCCTAGATAACACTAACCATAAGATAACACTAATCTTAGATAACCCTAACCCTAAGATAACCCTAACCCTAGATTACCTAAACCATAAGGTAACACTAACCCTAGATAACCCAAACTATAAGCTAACCCTAACCCTAGATAACCCTAACCATAAGGCCACCCTAACCCTAAGATAACCATAACCCTAGATAACCCTAACCAAGAGATAACACTAATCCTAGATAATCCTAACCCTAGATAACCCTAACCATAAGGTAACCCTAACCGTAAGGTAACCCTAACCCTAGATAACCCTAACCATAAGATAACACTAATCCTAGATAACCCTAACCCTAAGATAATCCTAACCCTAGATAACCCTAGCCCTAAGGTAACCCTAACCCTAGATAACCCAAACCATGAGATAACCCTAACCCTAAGATAATCCTAACCCTAGATAACCCTAGCCCTAAGGTAACCCTAACCCTAGATAACCCTAACCCTAGATAACCCAAACCATAAGATAACCCTAACCCTAGATAACCCTAACCATAAGATAACACTAATCCTAGATAGCCCTAACCCTAGATAACCCTAACCATAAGGTAACCCTAATCCAAACATAACCCTAACCCTAAGATAACACTAACCCTAAAAAAACACTAACCTAAGGAAACCCTAACCCTAGATAACCCTAACCATCAGGTAATCCTAACCCTAAGGTAAACCTAACCCTAGATAGCCCTAACCCTAAGATAACACTATCCCTAAAATAACATTAACCAAAGGAAACCCTAACCCTAACCCTAGATAACCCTAACTATCAGGTAACCCTAACCCTAGATAACCCAAACCATAAGATAACACCAATCTTAGATAACCCTAACCCTAAGATAACCCTAAACCTAGATGACCTTAACCATAAGGTAACCCTAAATATAAGGTAAACCTCACCCTAAGATAACCCTAATCCTAGATGACCTTAACCATAAGGTAACCCTAACCCTAAGGTAACCCTAACCCTAGATAACCCTAACCATGAGATAACACTAACCATAAGGTAATCCTATGACAACACTAACCCTAAGGTAACCCTAACCCTAGATAACCCTAACCATAAGGTAACCCTAACCCTAAGTTAACACTAAACCTAGATGACCTTAACCATAAGGTAACACTAACCCTAAGGTAACCCTAACCCTAGATAACCCTAACCATAAGATAACACTAACCATAAGGTAATCCTATGACAACACTAACCCTAAGGTAACCCTAACCCTAGATAACCCTAACCATAAGGTAACCCTAACCCTAAGATAACCCTAAACCTAGATAACCTTAACCATAAGGTAAGCCTAATCCTAAGGTAACCCTAACCCTAGATAACCCTAACCATAAAGTAACCCTAACCCTAAGTTAACACTAACCCAAACATAACTCTAGCCCTAGGATAACACTATCCCTAAAATAACACTAACCGAAGGTAAACCTTACCCTAAGATAACCCTAACCGTAAGATAGCACTAACCCTAAGGTAACCCTAACCCTAAGAAAACACTAACTCTAAGATAACCCTGACCCTAAAGTAACCCTAACCCTAGATAACCCTAACTGTAAGATAACACTAATCCTACATAACACTAACCATAAAGTAAAGCTAACCTTAACATAATCCTAACCCTAAGGTAACCCTAACCCTCGATAACCCTAACCATAAGGTAACCCTAACCCTAGATAACCCTAACCATAAGAAAACAATAATCCTAGATAACCCTAACCCTAGATAACCCTAACCATAAGGTAACCCTAACCCAAACATAACCCTAACCCAAAGATAACACTATCCCTAAAAAAAACACTAACCAAAGGAAACCCTAACCCTAGATAACCCTAACCATAAGGTAACCCTAACCCTAAGGTAACCCTAACCCTAGATAACCCTAACCATAAGATAACACTAATCCTAGATAACCCTAACCCTAAGATAACACTAATCCTAGATAAATTTAACCCTAAGATAACCCTAACCCTTGATAACCGTAGCCCTAAGGTAACCCTAACCCTAGATAACCCAAACCATAAGATAACCCTAACCCTAGATAACCTTAACCATAAAGTAACCCTAAGATAACCCTAACCCTAGATAACCCTAACCATAAGGTAACCCTAACCCTAGATAACCCTAACCATAAGGCAACCCTAACCGTAAGGTAACCCTAACCCTAGATAACCCTAACCATAAGATAACACTAATCCTAGATAACCCTAACCCTAAGATAACCCTAACCCTAGATAACCCTAACCATCAGGTAACCCTAACCCTAAGGTAAACCTAACCCTAGATAACCCTAACCCTAAGATAACACTATCCCTAAAATAACACTAACCAAAGGAAACCCTAACCCTAACCCTAACCCTAACCCTAACCATCAGGTAACCCTAACCCTAAGGTAAACCTAACCCTAGATAACCCTAACCATAAGATAACACTAATTCAAGATAACCCTAACCCTAAGATAACCCTAACCCTAGATAACCCTAACCCTAAGATAACCCTAACTGTAAGATAACACCAATCTTAGATAACCCTAACCCTAAGATAACCCTAAACCTAGATGACCTTAACCATAAGGTAACCCTAACCATAAGGTAACCCTCACCCTAAGATAACCCTAAACCTAAATGTCCTTAACCATAAGGTAACCCTAACCCTATGTAACCCTAACCCTAAATAACCCTAACCATAAGATAACACTAACCATAAGGTAATCCTATGACAACACTAACCCTAAGGTAACCCTAACCCTAGATAACCCTAACCATAAGGTAACCCTAACCCTAAGTTAACACTAACCCAAACATAACCCTAGCTCTAGGATAACACTATACCTAAAATAACACGAACCGAAGGTAAACCTAACCCTAAGATAACCCTAACCGTAAGATAACACTAACCCTAAGGTAACCCTAACCCTAAGAAAACACTAACTCTAAGATAACCCTGCCCTAAGGTAACCCTAACCCTAGATAACCCTAACTGTAAGGTAACCCTAACCCTAGATAACCCTAACCATAAGATAACACTAATCCTAGATAACCCTAACCCTAGATAACCCTAACCATAAGGTAACCCTAACCCTAAGGTAACCCTAACCCTAAGATAACACTAACCATAAGATAACACTAATCCTAGATAACCCTAACCCTATGATAACCCTAACCCTAGATAACCTAAACCATAAGGTAACACTAACCCTAGATAACCCAAACTATAAGCTAACCCTAACCCTAGATAACCCTAACCATAGAGTCACCCTAACCCTAAGATAACCATAACCCTAGATAACCCTAACCATGAGATAACACTAATCCTAGATAATCCTAACCCTAGATAACCCTAACCATAAGGTAACACTAACCCTAGATAACCCTAACCATAAGATAACACTAATCCTAGATAACCCTAACCCTAAGATAACCCTAACCCTAGATAACCCTAGCCCTAAGGTAACCCTAACCCTAGATAACCCAAACCATGAGATAACCCTAACCCTAAGGTAACCCTAACCCTAGATAACCCTAACCCTAGATAACCCAAACCATAAGATAACCCTAACCCTAGATAACCCTAACCATAAGATAACACTAATCCTAGATAACCCTAACCCTAGATAACCCTAACCATGAGGTAACCCTAATCCAAACATAACCCTAACCCTAAGATAACACTAACCCTAAAATAAAACTAACCTAAGGAAACCCTAACCCTAGATAACCCTAACCATCAGGTAACCCTAACCCTAAGGTAAACCTAACCCTAGATAACCCTAACCCTAAGATAACACTATCCCTAAAATAACATTAACCAAAGGAAACCCTAACCCTAGATAACCCTAACCATCGGGTAACCCTAACCCTAAGGTAAACCTAACCCTATATAACCCTAACCATAAGATAACACTAATTCAAGATAACCCTAACCCTAAGATAACCTTAACCCTAGATAACCCTAACCCTAAGGTAACCCTAACCCTAGATAACCCAAACCATAAGATAACACCAATCTTAGATAACCCTAACCCTAAGATAACCCTAAACCTAGATGACCTTAACCATAAGGTCACCATAACCATAAGGTAACCCTCACCCTAAGATAACCCTAAACCTAGATGACCTTAACCATAAGGTAACCCTAACCCTAAGGTAACCCTAACCCTAGATAACCCTAACCATAAGATAACACTAACCATAAGGTAATCCTATGACAACACTAACCCTAAGGTAACCCTAACCCTAGATAACCCTAACCATAAGGTAACCCTAACCCTAAGTTAACACTAACCCAAACATAACCCTAGTCCTAGGATAACACTATCCCTAAAATAACACTAACCAAAGGTAAACCTAAACCTAAGATAACCCTAACCCTAAGAAAACACTAACTCTAAGATAACCCTGACCCTAAGGTAACCCTAACCCTAGATAACCCTAACTGTAAGATAACACTAACCCTAGATAACCCTAACCATAAAGTAAAGCTAACCCTAAGATAATCCTAACCCTAAGGTAACCCTAACCCTAGATAACCCTAACCATAAGGTAACCCTAGCCATAAGGTAACCCTAACCCTAAGTTAACACTAACCCAAACATAACCCTAACCCTAGGATAACACTATCCCTAACATAACACTAACCGAAAGTAACCCTGACTGTAAGATAACACTAACCCTAAGGTAACCCTAACCATAAGATAACACTAACCCTAAGGTAACCCTAACCCTAAGATAACCCTAACCCTAGATAACCCTAACCATAAGGTAACCCTAACCCTAGATAACCCTAACCATAAGATAACACTAATGCCCCGTACACACGGTTGGATTTTCCGACGGAAAATGTGTGATAGGACCTTGTTGTCAGAAATTCCGACCGTGTGTAGGCTCCATCACACATTTTCCATCAGATTTTCCGACACACATAGTTTGAGAGTAGGCTATAAAATTTTCCGACAACGAAATCCGTTGTCGGAAATTCCGATCGTGTGTACACAAATCCGATGGACAAAGTGCCACGCATGCTCAGAATAAATAAAGAGATGAAAGCTATTGGCCACTGCCCGTTTATAATCCCGACGTACGTGTTTTACGTCACCGCGTTCAGAACGATCGGATTTTCCGACAACTTTGTGTGACCGTGTGTATGCAAGAAAAGTTTGAGCCAACATCCGTCGGAAAAAATCCTAGGATTTTGTTGTCGGAATGTCCGATCAATGTCCGATCGTGTGTACGGGGCATAAGCCTAGATAACCCTAACCCTAAGATAACCCTAACCCTAGATAACTCAAACCATAAGATAACTCTAACCCTAGATAACCCTAACCATAAGGTAGCCCTAACCCTAAGATAACTCTAACCCTAGATAACCCTAACCAAAAGGAAACCCTAAACCTAGATAACCCTAACCATAAGATAACACTAATCCTAGATAACCCTAACCCTAGATAACCCTAACCATAAGGTAACCCTAATCCAAACATAACCCTAACCTTAAGATAACACTAACCCTAAAATAACACTAAGCAAAGGAAACCCTAACCCTAGATAACCCTGACCATCAGGTAACCCTAACCCTAAGGTAAACCTAACCCTAGATAACCCTAACCCTAAGATTACACTATCCCTAAAATAACACTAACCAAAGGAAACCCTAACACTAATCCTAGATAACCCTAACCCTAAGATAACCCTAACCCTAGATAACCTAAACCATAAGGTAACACTAACCCTAGATAACCCAAACTATAAGATAACCCTAACCCTAGATAATCCTAACCATAAGGTCACCCTAACCCTAAGATAACCCTAACCCTAGATAACCATAACCATGAGATAACACTAATCCTAGATAACCCTAACCCTAGATAACCCTAACCATAAGGTAACCCTAACCCTAAGGTAACCCTAACCCTAGATAACCCTAACCATAAGATAACACTAATCCTAGATAACCCTAACCCTAAGATAACCCTAACCCTAGATAACCCTAGCCCTAAGGTAACCCTAACCCTAGATAACCCAAACCATGATATAACCTTAACCCTAGATAACCCTAACCCTAAGGTAACCCTAACCCTAGATAACCCTAACCCTAAGGTAACCCTAACCCTGGATAACCCTAACCCTAGATAACCCAAACCATAAGATAACACTAATCCTAGATAACCCTAACCCTAGATAACCCTAACCATAAGGTAACCCTAATCCAAACATAACCCTAACCCTAAAATAACACTAACCAAAGGAAACCCTAACCCTAACCCTAGATAACCCTAACCATAAGGTAACCCTAACCCTAAGTTAAACCTAATCCTATATAACCCTAACCATAAGATAACACTAATTCAAGATAACCCTAACCCTAAGATAACCCTAACCCTAGATAACCCTAACCCTAAGGTAACCCTAACCCTAGATAACCCAAACCATAAGATAACACCAATCTTAGATAACCCTAACCTTAAGATAACCCTAAACCTAGATGACCTTAACCATAAAGTAACCCTAACCATAAGGTAACCCTCACCCTAAGATAACCCTAAACCTAGATGACCTTAACCATAAGGTAACCCTAACCCTATGTAACCCTAACCCTAAATAACCCTAACCATAAGATAACACTACCCATAAGGTAATCCTATGACAACACTAACCCTAAGGTAACCCTAACCCTAGATAACCCTAACCATAAGGTAACCCTAACCCTAAGTTAACACTAACAGAAACATAACCCTAGCTCTAGGATAACACTATCCCTAAAATAACACGAACCGAAGGTAAACCTAACCCTAAGATAACCCTAACCGTAAGATAACACTAACCCTAAGGTAACCCTAACCCTAAGAAAACACTAACTCTAAGATAACCCTGACCCTAAGGTAACCCTAACCCTAGATAACCCTAACTGTAAGATAACACTAACCCTAACCCTAACCCTAGATAACCCTAACCATAAGGTAACCCTAACCATAAGGTAACCCTAACCCTAGATAACCCTAACCATAAGATAACACTAATCCAAGATAACCCTAAGATAACCCTAACCCTAGATAACCCTAACCCTAAGGTAACCCTAACCCTAGATAACCCAAACCACAAGATAACACCAATCTTAGATAACCCTAACCATAAGGTAACCCAAACCCTAAGATAACCCTAAACCTAGATAACCTTAACCATAAGGTAAGCCTAATCCTAAGGTAACCCTAACCCTAGATAACCCTAACTATAAGATAACACTAACCGTAAGGTGATCCTATGATAACACTAACCCTAAGGTAACCATAACCCTAGATAAACCTAACCATAAAGTAACCCTAACCCTAAGTTAACACTAACCCAAACATAACTCTAGCCCTAGGATAACAATATCCCTAAAATAACACTAACCGAAGGTAAACCTTACCCTAAGATAACCCTAACCGTAAGATAGCACTAACCCTAAGGTAACCCTAACCCTAAGAAAACACTAACGCTAAGATAACCCTGACCCTAAAGTAACCCTAACCCTAGATAACCCTAACTGTAAGATAACACTAACCCTAGATAACACTAACCATAAAGTAAAGCTAACCTTAACATAATCCTAACCCTAAGGTAACCCTAACCCTCGATAACCCTAACCATAAGGTAACCCTAACCCTAGATAACCCTAACCATAAGATAACACTAATCCTAGATAACCCTAACCCTAGATAACCCTAACCATAAGGTAACCCTAACCCAAACATAACCCTAACCCTAAGATAACACTATCCCTAAAAAAACACTAACCAAAGGAAACCCTAACCCTAGATAACCCTAACCATAAGGTAACCCTAACCCTAAGGTAACCCTAACCCTAGATAACCCAAACCATAAGATAACTCTAACCCTAGATAACCTTAACCATAAAGTAACCCTAACCCTAAGATAACCCTTACCCTAGATAACCCTAACCATAAGGTAACCCTAACCCTAGATAACCCTAACAATAAGTTAACACTAATCCTAGATAACCCTAACCCTAGATAACCCTAACCATAAGATAACACTAATCTAAGATAACCCTAACCCTAAGATAACCCTAACCCTAGATAACCCTAACCCTAAGGTAACCCTAACCCTAGATAACCCAAACCATAAGATAACACCAATCTTAGATAACCCTAACCATAAGGTAACCCTAACCCTAAGATAACCCTAAACCTAGATAACCTTAACCATAAGGTAACCCTAACCCTAAGGTAACCCTAACCCTAGATAACCCTAATCATAAGATAACACTAGCAGTAAGGTAATCCTATGATAACACTAACCCTAAGGTAACCCTAACCCTAGATAGCCCTAACCATAAGGTAACCCTAACCCTAAGGTTACCCTAACCCTAGATAACCCTAACCATAAGATAACACTAATCCTAGATAACCCTAACCCTAGATAACCCTAACCCTAACCCAAACATAACCCTTGCCCTAGGATAACACTATCCCTAAAATAACAGTAACCGAAGGAAAACCTAACCCTAAGATAACCCTAACCGTAAGGTAACCCTAGATAACCTAACCATAAGATAACACTAATCCTAGATAACCCTAACCCTAGATAACGCTAACCATAAGGTAACCCTAACCCTAAGGTTACCCTAACCCTAGATAACCCTAACGATAAGATAACACTAATCCTAGATAACCCAAACCATAAGATAACCCTAACCCTAGATAACCCTAACCATGAGGTAGCCCTAACCCTAAGATAACCCTAACCCTAGATAACCCTAACCCTAGATAACCCTAACCATAAGGTAACCCTAACCCAAACATAACCCTAACCCTACGATAACACTATCCTTAAAATAACACTAACCAAAGGAAACCCTAACCCTAAGATAACCCTAACCCTAGATAACCCTAACCATAAGGTAACCCTAACCCTAGATAACCCTAACCACAAGATAACACTAATCCTAGATAACCCTAACCCTAGATAACCCTAACCATAAGGTAACCCTAACCCTAGATAACCCTAACCACAAGATAACACTAATCCTAGATAACCCTAACCCTAGATAACCCTAACCATAAGGTAACCCTAACCATAAGGTAACCCTAACCCTAGATAACCCTAACCCTAAGGTAACCCTAACCCTAGATAACCCTAACCATAAGTTAACCCTAACCCTAAGATAACACTAATCCTAGATAACCCTAACCC
This sequence comes from Lithobates clamitans, assembly GCA_037952925.1. Taxonomy (NCBI): domain Eukaryota; kingdom Metazoa; phylum Chordata; class Amphibia; order Anura; family Ranidae; genus Lithobates; species Lithobates clamitans. The sequence goes on along the minus strand of JBBGZY010002502.1, from coordinate 525,534 downwards.
TAAAATAACCCTAACCCTAGATAACCCTAGCCCTAAGGTAACCCTAACCCTAGATAACCCAAACCATAAGATAACCCTAACCCTAGATAACCCTAACCATAAGGTAACCCTAACCCTAAGATAACCCTAACCCTAGATAACCCTAACCATAAGGTAACCCTAACACTAGATATCCCTAACCATAAGATAACACTAATCCTAGATAACCCTAACCCTAGATAACCCTAACCATAAGGTAACCCTAGCCCTAGGATAACACTAACCCTAACCCTAGATAACCCTAACCATAAGATAACACTATCCGTAAGGTAATCCTATGATAACACTAACCCTAAGGTAACCCTAACCCTAGATAACCCTAACCATAAGGTAACCCTAACCCTAAGTTAACACTAACCCAAACATAACCCTAGCCCTAGGATTACACTATCCCTAAATTAACACTAACCGAAGGTAAACCTGACCCTAAGATATCCCTAACCGTAAGTTAACACTAACCCTAAGGTAACCCAAACACTAACTCTAAGATAACCCTGACCCTAAGGTAACCCTAACCCTAGATAACCCTAACTGTAAGATAACACTAACCCTAGATAACCCTAACCATAAAGTAAAGCTAACCCTAAGATAATCCTAACCCTAAGGTAACCGTAACCCTAGATAACCCTAACCATTAGGTAACCCTAACCCTAAGTTAACACTAACCCAAACATAACCCTAACCCTAGGATAACACTATCCCTAACATAACACTAACCGAAGGTAACCCTGACTTTAAGATAACACTAACCCTAAGGTAACCCTAACCGTAAGATAACACTAACCCTAAGGTAACCCTAACCCTAGATATTCCTAACCCTAAGGTAACCCTAAACCTAGATATCCCTAACCATAAGGTAACCCTAACCCTAAGATAACCTTTACTGTAAGATAACACTAAGCCTAAGGCAACCCTATGATAACACTATCCCTATGATAACACTATCCCTAAGATAACACTAACTCTAAGGTAGCACTAATCAAAAAAAACCCTAAGATAGCCCTAGCCCTAAGGTTACACTAAAGTTGCCCAAACATGGGTCAGTTTTTTACTTCAGCCAGCCAGCTGACCCTTCATCTACACACTGGATGTGGATGGGGGATCCCCCCCACTGTGTCTATACTCTGACATTATTAAATCTATATATTGTACATTCAGTTATAATATATGGTAGGGCAGTGCTTCTCAACCAGGGTGTCGCCTGGGTTCTCCAAGAATGTTGCAAACACAGTACACAGTTTGCCCCAGATTGGCATTATGAGTCGCCACGGTATATGCAGGCTGGCCGCCAGCAACATCACAACCAATGATAGTCTAGAGCCAGGACGCCTAGCATCATTCATTGCTATAGTAATGGAGGATGGATTGCCTGCACCATGGCAACACATGACTGTGATCCAGGGCAGGAAGCATTCAAGGCCGCCCTCAGCATTCAGGAGAGGACAGAAGTCCATCTCTTCTAGACCTCCTCCACCTCCCACCCTCTACTGTGCTGCTGGGGCCAAATGATAGGGATCTGAAGAGGGGACTGTGTGATTGATGGGACTCTGTGGTGTTGGGAGGAATCATATACAGTATAGGGGCCCCTTGATGTATAGGGGTGACTATGATATTTAGGAGAGACTTTGACATGAAGAGGTGACTAATGTGAATAGGGACACTAATGTAGGGGGGACTTTGGCATGATGGGGGGCATCTAATGTGAAGGGGGTTCTGATGTAAAGGGGGGACCGACCTATGATGTTAAGGGGACTTTGATGTGAGGGAAGGACCTCATTGAGACACTCTATATGCAATCCAGGGAAGCTTTTCGGAGGCTCTGAGTATCTGCAAACCTCTCACAGCACTGAGAACAAGTGAAATGACGGCCATGAATATTCAATGAGAGAGGAACATGAACTATGCGGCTTCTTCTGGTGTCATCAAAGTCAGGGGGGGGGTATTTACAGACACACATTGAGGTCATTAGCGCTGTAATGCTAAATAGTCCTGGAACAATCCCTGCAAAGTTCATGCAGGACCCCCAGACCAAACAAACAGCACCGACCTCCCAGGAATGCAGCAAACAACAGGTAATGTATGACTGGTCCTTGTCCTGATCCTGAGTCTATGACCCGTCCTTGTCCTGATCCTGAGTCTATGACCCGTCCTTGTCTTGATCCTGAGTCTATGACCCGTCCTTGTCTTGATCCCGAGTCTATGACCCGTCCTTGTCTTGATCCTGAGTCTAAGACCGGTCCTTGTCTTGATCCTGAGTCTAAGACCGGTCCTTGTCTTGATCCCGAGTCTAAGACCGGTCCCTGCTGGGTTCAAGGGGTTATAGCAGGCGGTGAAGAGGCAATAGGAGGCCTTCTCACTGCCTGTCAAATGCTCTCTGAAGAGCAGAACAAATGCAGATCACTCTTCAGAGGGGCTAATGTGGAGAGAACAGGAGTATCTTCTTATCTGGTCTGAGGCAGGAGATGGTGGTTGAATGTGAGGGTGCAATCTCACCACTCAACAATGGTGTAAATATGAGCGGTTACATTGTCCAAGCATACATAGTCATGCAATGAGTGGAAGGTGGGTTATTATTATTATTAAACTGAACCGGCGCTTTACCCTCACTGGGCAAAGTGATAGGTTACGGGAGGCACCATAAGTGGTCATTATGTACCTTCCCTGTGCTACCCCTCTGCCTGGTACCTCCTGGTAAAGGAACCCAGCTCTTCCTATGCTCTAGCACCCCTCCATCTCCTCCTCCTACACTCGCCTTCAGGATTTCCCTGAAGTCCTTCCTATCCTCTGGAACTCACTACCCCAACTTGTCCAGCTTTAGGTGATCCCGTTAAACTCCTCTCGTCAGGAGGCCCATCCCACCTCCACCTAATAACTAAGGATTTACGTTCTCCATCAACTCACCCCCACACCTCATCACTTGCCCCTCCCCTTTAGATTGTAAGCTCTCATGACTAAGGCCTTCCTAACCCTTTTGTAGTGAATTGTATTGTAAGTGAACTGTCCCCCTTTATAGTGGGGAAAATAATGATCGTCTCCCCTGCAGATTTTGTAAGTTTGCCCACTTACAAAGAAATGAAGGGTCTATAATTTTTTATCATAGGTGTATTTTTTTATGATAGAGACAGAATATTAACCAAAAATCCAGAAAAAAAACTCATAATACAAATGTTATAAATGGAGTTGCATTTCAGTGAGTAAAATAAGTATTTGCTCCCCCTACCAACCAACAATAATTTTGCCCCCCACAGACTGGCTACAGTAGGTGCTCATGTGGTACACAGATTAGTCCTGTCAATGTAAGAAGGTTCTCCTAACGACAACTCGTTATGTGTATAAAAGACACCTGTCCACAGAATCTCTTTCTTCCATCCAATCCTCACCATCATGGGGAAGACCAAAGATCTGTCAGAGGACGTCAGGGAGAAGATTGTAGACCTGCACAAGGCTGGAATGGGCCATCGCCAAGCAGCTTGGTGAGAAGGAGACAACTGTTGGAGCGATTATTCAAAAATGGAAGAAATACAAAATTACCATCAATCGTCCTCAGTCTGGAGCTCCATGCAAGATTTCTCCTCATGGGTTGAGGATGGTCATGAAAAAAGTGAGGGATCCGCCCAGAACTACATGGGAGGAGCTTGTGAAGGATCTCAAGGCAGTTGGGACCACAATCACCAAACAAACCATTGGTAACACAATACACCGCCATGGACTGAAATCCTGCAGTGCCTGCAAGGTCCCCCTCCTCAGGAAGACACATGTACAGGTCCGTCTTAAGTTTGCCAATGAACATCTAAATGATTCAGAGAAGTATTGGGAGAAAGTTCTGTGGTCATATGAGACCAAAATTCAGCTCTTTGGTTTTAACTCGACTTGCAGTGTTTGGAAGAAGAAAAATGCTGACTATGACCCTAAGAACACCATCCCTACAGTCAAGCACGGGATGGGCTGTGTATGGGTCTTCCAGCATGACAATGACCCAAAACATACCACCAAGGCAACAAAGGAGTGGCTCAAGAAGAAGCACATTAAGGTCCTGGAGTGGCCTAGCCAGTCTTCAGACCTTAATCCTATAGAAAATGTATGGAGGGAGCTGAAACTTCGGGTTGCCAAGTGACAGCAACCTTAAGGATTTAGAGAAGATCTGTAAAGAAGAGTGGATCAAAATCCCTCCTGAGATGTCAGCAAACCTGGTCACCACCTACAAGAAACGTCTGACCTCTGTGATTACCAACAAGGGTTTCTCCACCAACTACTAAGTCATGTTTTGCTTGGGGGTCAAATACTTATTTTACTCCCTGAACTGCAACTCCATTTATAACATTTGTATCGTGTTTTTTCTGGATTTTTGGTTGATATTCTGTCTCTATCATATAAAATACACCTATGATAAAAAATATAGACCCTTCATTTCTTTGCAAGTGGACAAACCTACACAATCTGCAGGGGGAACAAATCAGTATTTTCCCCGCCGTATATTGTAAATCCTGTAATAACAATAATCCCTCTGCCCCTCCATGGCGTAGCGCTAGGTGTGAGGAGGAGCTTGCTGTGGTTTTAAAGACACGTCAAAGCTGCCCGGACATACTGTAAGACGGCAACTGACCATCACAAATCCAACCAGAAGTGTTCTTAGCCAGAGCTGCTGGTAAAAGGTTTTACAATATATATGCAAAGATAGGCAATGCATGAGCCTCCATTGACCCAAAACTATAGCTGGACTTTCCTGGCCTACCTATAGCTGGACTTTCCTGCCCCAATGGCCCAAGCTGAAGGACCCAGCCTATTGGGATCACATGACCCTCTGATGGCTGAAGTCCAGACATGTGGTAGCTTTGGGCAGGTAAACCTGCCCGAATAGCAATTCGAATTACTCATCTGATGTGCCTTGGACAACCTAAGCGCAGGTTGCACCTGTCAGTGGAATGGAGGACCTCGCTGAGTTCGGATCTTTTATCTCCTTGCAGATTTATACTTACTCCTTTCCCAGCAATTTTCATCGACCATTTTATACAATTTTGCAAAAACCAATGAAACTTCCAACGACCAGCTTAAATTTTATCCAGTTTCTCTGCTTTGCACCAAATTAGACAATATAACTAACAAACTTAAGAAAAACTTTTCTGATTGGTTGACAAAAGCAGTTCACACAAGTCCAACAAGCCCTCGTGTCACCTGCATCGATCTCTCAAAGGGGGCTGGGCACAGGTAAACGCATGGACAGCCGAAAAATACACTAACCTGGCTCACAAAGTGTTTGCTTCGCCACCACAGATCTCATACAAACTATATACTTTAAAGATCTAAAACATGGCATGAATGTTTTAAAGGGCCTGTAAACAAAACAAAAAAGCAAAGGAAGGTCCTTGGTCTTTGTAGACCATTCTGTAAGCTAAGTTCTTCCCTCAAGCTTGAAGACCTCAAAGCACTCATTGGCTCCTAATTGCTAGCACTGAATACAGATCCCTGTAGCTTTAGACTCCATTCACACTTGTGTGACTTCAAAAACGTGCGGTTTCCATTGCGACTTTACAGTGTGACTTGATGCGGCTTTGGATGAGTGCAACTTTGGCTTTGGCCAATGATAACATGCATGGTGTGACACAATTTTCCTGCCGTAGAGATTATGGCTAGGGTTAGACTAGGGTAAGGGTTATGGCTATTGTTAGGCTAGGGTTAGAGTTAGGCAAGTGTTAGGGTTATGGCTTGGGTTAGTGTTATAGCTAGGGTTAGAGCTAAAGTTAGGTTAGGGTTATGGCAGGTGTAGAGTTATGGCTAGGGTTTAGTGTGTCGGAAATTCCAATGGAAAAAGTCCTATGGAGCCTAAACACGGTCAGAATTTCCGACAACAAGCTCCGATCGCACATTTTCCGTCGGTAAGTCCGACCGCGTGTATGCGGCATTAGAGTTATGGCTAGAGATAGAGTTATGGCTAGGGTTAGGGCAAACGTTAGGGTTATCGTTATGGCTAGGGTTAGAGCGTTAGGGTTATCGTTATGGCTAGGGTTAGAGCGTTAGGGTTATCATTATGTCTAGGGTTAGAGCTAAGGCTAAGTTAGGGCCACGGCTAAGTTTAGGGTTATGGCTAGGGTGGGGTTAGGTTTAAGGTTTGGCTAGGGTTATGGCTAGGGTAGGGTTAGGGTTAAGGTTTGGTTAGGGTTAAGGTTTGGCTAAGGTTAGGGTCAAAGTTTGGCTAGGGTTATGGCTAGGGTAGTTAGGGTTAAGGTTTAGCTAGGGTTGGGTTATGGCTAGGGTTATCCTTATGGCTAGGTTTAGAGCTAAGGCTAGGTTAGGGTCACCGCTAGGTTTAGGGTTATGGCTAGGGTGGGGTTAGGTTTAAGGTCTGGCTAGGGTTATGGCTAGAGTAGGGTTAGGGTTAAGGTTTGGTTAGGGTTAAGGTTTGGCTAGGGTTAAGGTTTGGCTAGGGTTAGGGTTATGGCTAGGGTAGTTAGGGTTAAGGTTTAGCTAGGGTTGGGTTACAGCTAGGGTTATGGCTAGGGTAGTTAGGGTTAAGGTTTACCTAGGGTTGGGTTACGGCTAGGGTTATCCTTATGGCTAGGTTTAGAGCTAAGGCTAGGTTAGGGTCACCGCTAGGTTTAGGGTTATGGCTAGGGTGGGGTTAGGTTTAAGGTTTGGCTAGGGTTATGGCTAGAGTAGGGTTAGGGTTAAGGTTTGGTTAGGGTTAAGGTTTGGCTAGGGTTAGGGTTAAGATTGGCTAGGGTTAGGGTTATGGCTAGGGTAGTTAGGGTTAAGGTTTAGCTAGGGTTGGGTTACGGCTAGGGTTGGGGTTACAGCTAGGGTTAGAGCTTAGGGTTAGGATTAGAGCTCACTTCTCTTTCAGAAGGGACACCAGGGACAGAGATGGATGGACAATTTGCTCGGGAGGGGCTTCTCTGCAGAAGGGATAGGCTGGGACAGGGGTCAAAAAACAGATGTGATGTGATTGTTTGTGCTTTATAAAATCGCACACAAGTGTATATCCACATGCATGCATGTATATTATGCAGGTGCGACTTTCATGTGACTTTTGAGGGTATACATTGAAGTCTATGGCCCTCAGGTCACATGAAAGTCGGACCAAAGTAGTGCAGGAACTACTTTAAAGTCGTTGCAACTTTAAGTCACACAGATATAAACTGTACTCATTGGGAAACATGGGGTGTGACTTGTCATTCGAATTTGGGGTCCAAAGTTGCATGACAAATCGCACTAGCTTGAACGGGGCCTTAAAGACACTTTAAGCTGTTGTACAAAGCTACAGCCAGTACTGTCGGTAAAAAAAAAAATCTATATTGAGTATTCCCAGACAGGTGCTAAAGGGTGTTTTATGGGCTTCAAGTGAGCTGCTTGAACCTTGCTGAAAGATGTCTGCACTACACAACGCTCCATCTACACACCGTTTTGGACTGGTCCTGAGGGGAGCTTATTCATACACACCAGAAGAAAGAAGGTTCTCCACAGAAGCGGAGTCATTCTCATTGAAATAAGGCATTCCATTGGTCCATTTTGTGGGAGACTTTTCTTTACTCTAATTTTTATGGGCTGCTAATAACATTCACACCTATCATAATCATGTAAAATCACCCACACCGTACAGAAAATGAGATATTTGAACCAATATCACTTGCAGAGCAGACCGTTTTTCTATGTTAGATAACATTTAAGGATGAAAAAAAGTTCAAAAACATCACCTGGTGGTACTTTTTTTTTATGGGTTTATTGCATGGCCAGGAAGTCAAGAGTGATGGAGTCAACTCTCCCCCTCCCCTACAATATGAGATATTTGAACCAATATAACTTGCAGAGATGACTGTTGTTCTATGTTAGCCGCCACATTAGGATTAAAAAAAAAAAAACGTTCAAAAGCATCACCTGGTGGTTCTTTTTAACGGGTTTACGTGGCCAGGAAGTCAAGAAGTGTTGGGATTGACTATTTCACCCACCTCCCCATTTCATCCAATTTTAAAATATATTTTTATCTGCTCCTTAAATTTTTTATATTTATCAAAGAACACAATTTTAGGATATAAAAGTTCAAAAGCATCACCTGGTGGTACTATTTTAAGGGTTTACTTGTCCGGGAAGTTAAGAATGTTGGAGTCAACTCTTCCCCTCCCCTAGAATATTCGATTTTTGAACCGTTATCCCTTGCAGAGAAGACTGTTGTTATATGTTAGCTGCTATTTTAGGCTAAAAAACAATCAAAAACATCACCTGGTGGTACTTTTGTAGGGGTTTACATGACAAGTCAAAAGTGTTGAAGTCAGCTCTTCCCTTCCCCAAGAAAATGTGATATTTTAACCAGTATAATTTGCAGAACAGACTGTTGTTCTATGATATCTGGCACTTTAAGATAAAAAATTTTTTCAAAAACATCACCTGGTGGCCCTTTTTTATGGGTTAAATGACTAGGAAGTCAAGAGTGTTGGAGTCAACTCTTCCCCTCTCCTAGAAAACTAGACATTCGAACCAATACAATGTTGGAGAGAAGACTGTTGTTCTATGTTAGCCACCACTTTAGGATAAACAAAAAGTTCAAAACATCATCTGGTGGTACTTTTTTAATGGTTTACATGGCCAGAAAGTTAAGAGTGTTAGAGTCAACTCCCCCCCTCCCCCCCTAGAAATTTATATATTTGAACCAATATCCCTTGCACAGCATCCCGTGTTGAGCTTAACTCGCCCCCTTTACCATCTAATTTTAAATATATTTTTTATCTGCTGCTTAAACTTTTTACAGTTATCAAAGAACGCCAGTTTAGGATACAAAAGTTCAAAAACATCACCTGGTGGTACTTTTGTAGGGGTTTACATGACAAGTCAAAAGTGTTGAAGTCAGCTCTTCCCTTCCCCAAAGAAAATTTGATATTTTAACCAGTATAATTTGCAGAACAGACTGTTGTTCCATGATAGCTGGTACTTTAAGATAAAAAAAAGTTCAAAAACATCACCTGGTGGCACTTTTTTATGGGTTAAATGGCCAGGAAGTCAAGAGTGTTGGAGTCAACTCTTCCCCTCTCCTATAAAACTAGATATTCGAACCAATATAATGTTGGAGAGAAGACTGTTGTTCTATGTTAGCCACCACTTTAGGATAAACAAAAAGTTCAAAACATCATCTGGTGGTACTTTTTTAATGGTTTACATGGCCAGAAAGTTAAGAGTGTTGGAGTCTACTCTCCCCCCCCCCCCCCACCCGAAATTTATATATTTGAACCAATATCCCTTGCAGAGCATCCCGTGTTGAGCTTAAACCGCCCCCTTTACCATCTTATTTTAAATATATTTTTATCTGCTGCTTAAATTTTTTACAGTTATCAAAGAACGCCAGTTTAGCATACAAAAGTTCAAAAACATCACCTGGTGGTACTTTTTTAATGGTTTACATGGACAGGAAGTCAAGAGTGTTGGAGTCAACTCTTCCCCTCCCCTTGAAGTTTCCATATTTGAACCAATATCCCTTGCAGAGCAGGCTGTTGTTCTATGTTAGCCGCTACTTTAGAATAAAAAAAAGTTATTTTTTAATGGTTTACATGACCAGGAAGTTAAGAGTGTTGGAGTCAACTCTTCCCCTCTTATAGAAAACTAGATATTTGAACCAATATAATGTTAGAGAGAAGACTGTTGTTCTATGTTAGCCGCCACTTTAGGATAAAAAAAAAAAAAAAAGTTCAAAACATCACTTTTTTAATGGTTTACATGGACAGGAAGTCAAGAGTGTTGGAGTCAACTCTTCCCCTCCCCTAGAAATTTAGATATTTGAACAAATATCCCTTGCAGAGCTGACTGCTCTTCTATGTTAGCCGCCACTTTAGAATAAAAAAAGTTCAAAAACATCACCCGGTGGTACTTTTTTTTTTTAATTTACATGGCCAGGAAGTCAAGAGTGTTGGAGTCAACTCTTTCCCTCTCCTAGAAAATTAGATATTGTAACCCATATCACTTGCAGAGCAGACTGTTGTTCCTATGACGACATTTAAGAATAAAAAAAAAGTTCAAAAACATCACCTGGTGGTACTTTTTTATGGGTTTACATGACCACAAAGTCAAGAGTGTTGGAGTTGACTCTTCTTCCCCCCCCCCTCCCGTACCATCTAAATTTTAAATATATATTTTTTTATCTGCTCCTTAAACTTTTTACATTTATCAAAGAAGGTTATATAAAAAAAAAAAATCACTACAACATTTCATTTATATTTAATTTATATTTAGTGGTTTGGTTGTAAAACTCCTGGAGCCGTGTAGCAAGCAAAACAGTATTGCAATGGCAGATTCCATTTCTTTTTTCAAGTTTTTTTTTTTGTCTTCTTTTTTTTTTTGTAAATCAAACGTCACAAAACAAATTTGTCCTAAGGGGAAACTAAGTTCACTCTCTTTTAAACAATTTATTTAAGCTCTGTACAATTAAAAAGGCCCTTTTTGAAGGCAGTTACAAGACAAAAGCAGCATGGAGTCTCGATGCATTACCCTGAGGCCCTGATCTGGTCTCTCCACCTGCACTCTCCAGGAAGTGAAGTCTTGCCAATCTTTCCACTGTTCAAGTTTTTATTGGTTTTAACTAAGCCTCCCCCCCCCCCCTAAACGACTCACTCCATCACCCACCCCCCCCCCCCCCACCTCCTCCTAAGCATTGGAGAGTTTCAATAATTAAAAACCAAGCTTTACAATAGTCTCCTGGGGATATTTGAACATGGTGACGCACAAGGTTAAAATGACAGATTGTTTCAATGTCAAGAGGAAAAATAAATATGTTTATTTAAAAAATATTACCAAAATATTATATTTGTTTTTACTTATCATTATTAAAAAATAATAGGATTTTTATTTATTTTTCTGGCAGAAATGTCAAAACAGATGATGGGATATGCCAGATAAAAGTACAGTAGTTGTCAGGTGTCTGTTTTTTTTTTAACCTTCAAAAAGGTGGAATGGTTTCCTTTTTCTTTTCTTTTTTTTTTTTTTTTTTTTAGCAAAATTTAATTTTTAACATTTTTTTACCCAACAGCCTAGTCTTAAAAAAAAAAGAAAATAATAATAATAATAACTTGGAACCAACAGTGTACTGAAGGAGGGAAATGCAGTGGTTATTCTTATCATTAGCATAACAAATTGAACTCAGGTACTTCCTAGACTCTTTTCAAACGAAATGGAATGAAAAAAAAAAAAGAGAGAAAAAAAAAAAAAAAAAAAAAACGTTTACCCCAGAGGCTGCTGGGATTCCCACTATGACTTCCAAACAGCAATATGCTTTACCCTAATATACATTCATTTAGGAATAGGTGTTTAAGTCATATTGCCAATAAATATTAACGCTATAAAAAGCTCATTTTGTATAGAAAACAAACATAGAAAAAAAAATTCTATCCCCTTTATAGATCCAACATTTTCCTAACTGTACATTCTATAAACAACTGTACAAAAAAAAAAAAAAAGTAGCTTATGTTTTTGAAAAAAAAAATGTTTTTTTTTTTTTTTTTTGAAAATAATGACTTATTTTATTTTTTTTCCTTTTAATATGTTGTTATAAATATATTTTGCAAAATATATGATCATATGGTCAAAAAAAAAAAATTTGCACATAAAAGACATAAATAAGGTCAAGATGATGGTTCATTTTCAAAGGAGTTCAGCAGATAACGAGCAGTCTGCCTTTGTTTTTTATTGTTTTTTTATTTTTTTAGCGGCATCCACAACCCTCTACCACCATCTCCTGATAGTTTTTAAGGACCACTTTGTCGTACTCGTCCAAGTACAGCATGGAAATGGCGCTCAGTTCTGTCGGTACGCAGCAAGCTTTGGGGATGCTGGAGTTAACGGAGTTCACCAGAGTTTGCACAATGGCATGGTTGGTTGAGTTTAAGTGGTCAGCCAATGGAAACGGGCAATCGCCATGGCAATAAAAGGCTTGATATCCAGGGGGTGCCACAATCCAATCGTTCCAGCCAACATCGCTGAAATCCACGTACAACGTGTGCCTACGACAATTTTTATTTTTTTTACGGGCTCTCTGCGGTTTGGGACTTCGTTTTGACCTCCTGGTCAGTGCATGTCCCCTGCCATCGTGGCTAAAGGAGATTAAAAGCGGCCTTACTTGAGACCAGTCTGAGTTCTCTTGAGGTAATAAAGAACGGCTAATCCGAACGTGCTTCCCCTGAAAATTTTTAGTCTGGTTGAGGTGGACCACCTCCACCGCAAGCCCGTGGTTTATGCCCTTGTCTTGGGTCCATCGCGCAATGGCCGGGCTTACGTCAAAACTTTCCCACCGCGTTACGTTGTGGTGGATGAGCCTGGTGTCCAGTAGCCTAGTGATCAACTGTCCATTCCCCGTAAAAGGTTTCATGACTTCAAATATATTTATCCTATGGAATCCCTCCTCCCACGTAGGTCCGTGGTCTATCTGTTCTCTATACAGTCTGAGCTCAGCTGACGATATCACCTCGTTCTCTGGAATGCTGGTGAGATTGAAGAGAAAACGAATACTTGTGTTTCCTGTCGTGCCTGGAATGCTCTCCAAATGTTCTAACAAAGAAAAAAAAGGAAAAATTAATATTTGACTCAGCGTGGTTTAAACAGATGTAGACGAAGTCTTCACACAAACCTCCTCTACTATTCTAACAAAGAATACAACATGACAAGATAAAGAGACCAAACGTTTCTCAATTTTCTGAGCAGATCTAAAGAGTTCCTCACTCTGAAAAATGCTGCTACTTATGCAAAAGAATACAACATGGCAAGATAAAAAAAAAAGACTAAACGTTCCTCAACTTTTTGAAAAGATCTAAAGAGTTCCTCACTGTCTGTTACATATGCAAAAGTATACAATGTGACAAGATAAAGAGACGACGGTTCTACTTTTTTTTTTTTTTTATCCCTTAACTTTTAATTACGTTTTCAAATACATAAACAGTATAAAAATATCTGTGAGAATTCCTCAACTTTTTGAACAGATCTATAGCTGTCACTCCTAAAATTCTGCTACTTATGCAAAAGTATATAACGTGGCAAGATAAAGGGACTAAACGTTCCTCAACTTTTTGCAAAGATCTAAAGAGTTCCTCACTCTTAAAATTCTGCTACTTATGCAAAAATATACAATATGACAAGATAAAGGGACTACCGTTCTTCAACTTTTTTGAACAGAGCTAAAGATGTCCTCAAAAATGCTGCTACTTATGCAGAAGAATACAATATGGAAGGATAAAGAGACTATCCTTCCTCAACTTTTTGAAGAGCTCTAAAGATGCCCTAAAACTCTTAAAAATTCTGCTACGTGTGCGAAAGAATACAACATGGCAAGATAAATGGTCTACAGTTCCTCAACTTTATGAACAGTTTGAAAGAGTTTCTCACTCTTGAAATTCTGCTACTTATGCGAAAGAATACAACATGGCAAGATAAAGGAACTACCATTCCTCAACTTTTTGAAGAGATCTAAAGATGTCCTCTCTCTTAAAAATGCTGCTACTTATGCAAACCCTGCGAACTCTTAACAAGTTCAACCTTTCAGCCACTTGTGATCCAAAATTTGCAAGCTCCATCTACATAAATCACTTGGCAGGCGAGATCACATACAAAGTTTCTTTCTGAATCTGAAGTGTATTGCTCGGGAGATCCAGCAATTTTTTGAAAGCATAGAGCATGCCTTGTTGATCATATTACAGAAGAGGGGGGGAAAGAAAAGCAAAATTCCAGTACTGCAAAGATGCCGTGGATTAATAAGTCAGATTTACCTTGGGAAAAAAACATCCGCAAGGAAACATTTGGATCGGATTACAAGGCTTCATTGAACAAATCTTACAAACACACGGTTGTGGCGTTAAATACACCGAGTGTACTTTAAGTATTAAAGCGAGTGGAAAAAACAGGGAGGTGCGCCTTTTTTTTGCCTTTGATGAGACGGGAGCACATAACGCAGTTTATACAAGCTGAAAACTAACCTATGCACCGCGTGTAACATAAAGGGGCGAGATGTCTCTTTTTTAAAGGCTTTTCAAAGCAAGTTCAACGGACAATCATAGGTTTGTTTAAGCCAAAAAAACAAACATTTGCATCTGTAATGTAACAAAGTTTGAATAATAAAAAATAAAAAACAAAATCTATAATAACATACTGACTAGGTGCATGCATCACGTGACTCGTGGTTGGAAAGCGGACCAATGGCTAAGTCCATGTTCCAGAATATGCTTAGGCAATTGCAAACGACAACTGCCCCACCTGTGATAGAACTACAGGACCAAGCATGTTACCACCATAGGGTAGAAGCAAGGTTTAGAAACATGTTTCTGGGGCTCATGTGCGTTCAATACCACTTTAGCAGGTTTTAAAGTCAACTTTACGAAGCCCCTAGCTACTGAGGAACTTCAACCAAAGCTGGCAGACCATGCTGCTGCTTCTAGTCCTTCCAAGGCTGGAGTTCAACAAGATGCATACGACCAATTAACCAGAAGAACTTAGGTCTACACATTTACATATCTTCAGGCTGGAATTCAACAAGATGCATGGCAACCAACTAAAAAGAACTTGGGTCTACACCTTGATATAACTTCAGACTGGAATTCAACAAGATGCATATGATCAATTAACCAGAAGAACTTGGGTCTACACCTTGATATATCTTCAGACTGGAATTCAACAAGATGCCTATGATCAATTAACCAGAAGAATTTGGGTCTACATCTTGATATATCTTAAAACTGAAAGATAGGTGCCAACCTGCCCACTGCAGGTGGTCCAATCCGTGATGGTTATTTTCTCGCACTGAGAAGCTTTTACATGGTTAACATTGGGCTGCTGCAACCTTTGCAAGATAGGAATGGACTCCCGCATTACCAACAGCCGATAATTCAACATATACAGTGATAAGAAGGGAGCGAGCAGCTGGGCGAGTCTATGAGGGATTGCAGGCTCGCATACCTATATCCAGGTCAGGAATTAAGCAGTTGCTACATGCCTAATGTACAGGAGGGGGGGAACGGACATTAACACGACTCTGCAAAGTACATGATGGAAATTAAGGGGGATGGTCAGTTAGTTGTTGAACGGTTCTGCACAAACACAAGACAATGGAAGGTGTTACCGGGCATTACATGAGAATAGGTAAGAGCTCCAAGGATATTATTCCTCAACAGACAGACTGAAGACAAGGCACAATGCTCAAAGACTTTTATACACTAGGTGTATACAGGAGGTGGAGGTAGCTGGGGGGGGTTATTACTTTCCAACATAATGATGCTAAATGATTAAAGGGTTCTCTGAGGTGGCAAAGATATCTCACAACATAGACGATGAGTGCCTTATTATGGAGCTTTGGGTTTATAAAGTCATAAGATAAAAGTCCACCACAATGAACCTCCAACCCTGATCCAGAGGAGACCCCGGTAGGGCTGAAATCACCATTCACAACACAAACAGGGGGCTGCGGCATTCCAGACAAGTTCTAAAACGTTTTTTTTGTTTTTTTTTCGGAAGCCGAACCCACGCCTGACCCTCCTTCCCACCCCTCCGCAGGCACAACACAAGGTTCTTGGAGCACTTACCTTCATGGTGGAAGCTCCTCACTGTGTTGGCACGGCTGGTGGGTCTCTCGGGGTACTCCAAGCTGATCTCCTGCAATTCGTCCTCCTCCTCAGCTGACTGGAGCCGGTACAAGTCCCGCATGTAGTCGGGCACCACCACCTCCTTGCTGGGCTGCGGCCGTTTGCGGAGGCCGAACATCTGCAGCAGCGTCGCCTCGAAGTCCCGCAAGAGCTCATGGCTCTGGGCAGACCTCCTTCCGCCCGCTTGGCCCTGAATCTCGGCCACTTTCTTCTTCCCGGTCTCAGGAATCAGACTGGCATGGCTAGTGCCTCCTAGCAGGACTTGGCATAATAATATGACCATCAGCATTCGGTTACCACGAATCATGGTGTCTCTGGGATGCAGAACACAATACATGCAAATAAGTAGGAGGCTCATGGGGGGGGTTAAAAATTTAGAGCTAAAGTCAAAGAGGCTAGAGACGGAACAACAGGACAAGAGCGGCCCCAATCTACTCTGCGTGCCCAGGGGGGGTGGGGGGGGGGGTTGAGGAGGAGGGGGGGTGACTATCATGGTCTAACTTGTTTACTGGCAAATAGCTCATTATCAGATAGCCACTATCCCGACTAATCTGTGTGCTGTCTCTGGGCTATCTGCACAATTATCTCTGCCTGCAGAATAAACAACCGGGATGGACGGACGGACGAGCTCAATGCCATCACTGCTTCTAGGGTGAGCGCAGTGGCGTCACCGCTTCCATAGGGAGCACAGTGCCGTCACCGCTTCTAGGGTGTCCATGGCAAGCTCAACGCTGTCACCACATAGAGGGCACCCATGGCGAGCTCAGTGCCATCACCGCCTCCAGGGTGTCCATGGTGAGCTCAGTGCTGTCACCACTTTCAGGGCGTTTATGGTGCGTTCACGGGGTGCCCATGGCGAGCTCAGCGCCGTCACCACTTCCAGGCGCTTGCACCCAAAAAAATAAATATTTTTCTGCAAATCTACTGGGTGCCATCCCTACAGCGGTCCATCAGATAGGGACCCCCACCCCGGGGGTGCGCTGCCCTCCGTCACCCATCATATTGGTACAATGTCACCCATCAGATACCTGTAGAGGGGTCCTCACCCTACATCTGAGGGATCCTCACCCTACATCTGAGAGATCCTCACCCTACATCTGAGGGGTCCTCACCCTACATCTGAGGGGTCCTCACCCTACATCTGAGGGGTCCTCACCCTACATCTGAGGGATCCTCACCCTACATCTGAGGGATCCTCTCCCTACATCTGAGGGATCCTCACCCTACATCTGAGGGATCCTCACCCTACATCTGAGGGATCCTCACCCTACATCTGAGGGATCCTCACCCTACATCTGAGGGATCCTCTCCCTACATCTGAGGGGTCCTCACCCTACATCTGAGGGATCCTCACCCTACATCTGGGGGGTCCTCACCCTACATCTGAGGGATCCTCACCCTACATCTGAGGGGTCCTCACCCTACATCTGGGGGGTCCTCACCCTACATCTGGGGGGTCCTCACCCTACATCTGAGGGATCCTCACCCTACATCTGAGGGATCCTCACCCTACATCTGGGGGGTCCTCACCCTACATCTGAGGGGTCCTCACCCTACATCTGAGGGATCCTCACCCTACATCTGAGGGGTCCTCACCCTACATCTGAGGGGTCCTCACCCTACATCTGAGGGGTCCTCACCCTACATCTGAGGGGTCCTCACCCTACATCTGGGGGGTCCTCACCCTACATCTGAGGGGTCCTCACCCTACATCTGAGGGATCCTCACCCTACATCTGAGGGGTCCTCACCCTACATCTGGGGGGTCCTCACCCTACATTTGGGGGCCCCTCCTGCATGGATATAGATAGGGAAGGGGGGGAGATAATAAAGAGAAAAGTCTACTCACTGACAGAGAACAAGGCATAGAACTACAGTCCATGATTCTTGGCAGGCAATGAGGGACAAATGGGTGGAAAAGCTCGGGGGGGTCCTCAGGCTCTCCGCACATCGGATGGGATGGAGGGGAATGACTACACTGAGCGATCTCACTCCCAGCGCCCGCTTTTCTTCCAGCCCACCGAGCCGTCACGTGGGGAGCCCGAGGAGCCTGCCAATCACCGCCCGAGCCCATATATAAGACCCACGACGCCCCCTTCTGCCGGATCACAGCAACGACACTTCACCGGAGGGGAGGGGGAGAGGAGATCGGGGGGTGTGTGCGGGGATCGGGGGAGAGGAGATCGGGGGGTGTGTGCGGAGATCGGGGGAGAGGAGATCGGGGGGTGTGTGCGGGGATCGGGGGAGATCCGATATAGAATACAGAATATAATATATATATATATATATATAGAACTCTGCCAGGGAGAAAGATACAAACTGATACAATATATACTCAGCTTCTATATATATATATCTGTACACTTATCTGTATACATTGGGGTGCACCCCAAATGTATTAAAACATGGACTTATCAGTAGGGCAGTGGATAGTGTCAGTAGGTTTTATTTTAATTTTTTTATTATTTAAAAAATTGTTTAGGAGCCCTGTTATGGGGCGTTGGGGAATCTGTGCCACACGGGGTGATTAGGGTGTGCCCGGGCACATCCGGCACACCCCCTGCGCACGCCTATGTCTGTATATATCACACAATGTTTATTATTACCTATGAATATGATACAATGTATATTATCATCTCCCCACAATACATAACCTACGCCTAGTACATAGCCAAGATGTCCATAGCCTTCCCACGGTACATAGCCTTCCCACGGTACGTAGCCTGCCCACCCTACATAGCCTGTCCACGGTACATAGCCTTCCCACGGTACATAGCCTGCCCACCCTACATAGCCTGTCCACGGTATGTAGCCTGCCCACGGTACGTAGCCTGTCCACGATACATAGCCTTCCCACGGTACATAGCCTGTCCACGGTACATAGCCTGTCCATGGTACATAGCCTTCCACACTACATAGCCTGTCCACGGTACATAGCCTTCCCACGGTACGTAGCCTGTCCACGGTGCGTAGCCTGTCCACGGTACATAGCCTTCCCACGGTACATAGCCTGTCCATAGTACATAGCCTTCCACAGTACATAGCCTTCCCACGGTACATAGCCTTCCCACGGTACATAGCCTGCCCACGGTACATAGCCTGTCCATGGTACATAGCCTTCCACAGTACATAGCCTGTCCACGGTACATAGCCTTCCCATGGTACATAGCCTGCCCACGGTACATAGCCTGTCCACGGTACATAGCCTTCCCATGGTACATAGCCTTCCCACGGTACATAGCCTGTCCATGGTACATAGCCTTCCACAGTACATAGCCTGCCCACGGTACATAGCCTGTCCACGGTACATAGCCTGTCCACGGTACATAGCCTTCCACAGTACATAGCCTGCCCACGGTACATAGCCTTCCCATGGTACATAGCCTTCCCACTGTACATAGCCTTCCCACGGTACATAGCCTTCCCACGGTACATAGCCTGTCCACGGTACATAGCCTGCCCACAGTACATAGCCTGTCCACGTTAAATAGCCTTCCCATGGTACATAGCCTGCCCATGGTATGTAGCCTGTCCACGGTACGTAGCCTGTCCACAGTGCATAGCCTGTCCACGGTACATAGCCTTCCCACGGTACATAGCCTACCCACGGTACATAGCCTGTCCATGGTACATAGCCTGTCCATGGTACATAGTCTTCCCACGGTACGTAGCCTGTCTATGGTACATAGTCTTCCCACGGTACGTAGCCTGTCTATGGTACATAGCCTGCCCACGGTACATAGCCTGCCCACAGTACATAGCCTGTCCACGGTACATAGCCTTCCTACGGTACATAGCCTTCCAACGGTACATAGCCTTCCCACGGTACATAGCCTGCCCACGGTACATAGCATCAGATCTACTATTCAGCAATGCAGACACCTGTCCATAGGTAAAGAAGAATCACTCCCCGCCCACCATCAGTCAGAATATTTCTCTCCTATCATTTCATTACATTCTGAGCCGGGATAGGAGCCGGAAAACCAGGAAAAGGTTATCCTGGGGGGGGGGGGGAGGGGGTCTTACAGGCTCTGGTGATGGAAATCCAGCCCTGTGGATATAAAGTTCGGCTTATCACATTATGACAATAGGAAGATTCATCAGCTGCATTAGCACTATAGGAATGCTAAACGGGCCTTTCATGCGCTGTTATTGGTTGTATCGCGGATTGAAAGGCCTCTTTTGCACACCTTAAGTACTAATGCAGCTCAATGAGTGATGCCGATGTGTAAAGCTGTATGCGATGGCGGCTTCTGTACGGCAAGGAGGTCCATGGGTGCCGCCATTGATTGATCTTCTAGAAATGCTCATCGCCTGGCTGCTCTGCTGCTGAGGAGCGCTTCTATCTGCGCAGGACGGGTCATCCATATTACAAAAAGTCCCACGCTGTACGTCCCGCCGGGCGGAGGACATATTCAAGAATTAGCGTACGTTCGTATCTGTGCGTGTCGGGAACGCACACAAAGATCGCACACGTTCCCAACACGCATAGAAATGCGCTGCTCTTTAGCAGGGTTGTGGGCGGGGCCATTACTGTCACTCCCATGCATTTGCTAATGTGCACACAAAACTTCACCACGCGTTTCACTGCGATTTTTAGAAAGGGTCGGGAGTGAGCTGCCTTACCAGCAATGAGCTTCCCACGGTACATAGCCTGTCCACAGTACATAGCCTGTCCATAGTACATAGCCTTCCCACGGTACATAGCCTGTCCACTGTACATAGCCTGTCCACTGTACATAGCCTGTCCACGGTACATAGCCTGTCCACGGTGCATAGCCTGTCCACAGTACATAGCCTGTCCACGGTGCATAGCCTGTCCACAGTACATAGCCTGTCCACGGTGCATAGCCTGTCCACGGTACATAGCCTTCCCACGGTACATAGCCTGTCCACAGTACATAGCCTGTCCACGGTACATAGTCTGCCAACGGTACATAGCCTGTCCACAGTACATAGCCTGTCCACGGTACATAGCCTGTCCACAGTATATAGCCTGTCCACAGTATATAGCCTGTCCACAGTACATAGCCTGTCCACGGTACATAGCCTGTCCACAGTATATAGCCTGTCCACAGTATATAGCCTGTCCACAGTACATAGCCTGTCCACGGTACATAGCCTGTCCACAGTATATAGCCTGTCCACAGTACATAGCCTGTCCACGGTACATAGTCTGCCAACGGTACATAGCCTGCCCACGGTACATAGCCTGTCCATAGTACATAGCCTGTCCATAGTACATAGCCTGTCCATAGTACATAGCCTGTCCATAGTACATAGCCTGTCCATATTACATAGCCTTCCCACGGTACGTAGCCTGTCCACGGTACATAGCCTGTCCACAGTACATAGCCTGCCCACGGTACATAGCCTGTCCACGGTACATAGCCTTCCCACGGTACATAGCCTGTCCATAGTACATAGCCTGTCCATAGTACATAGCCTGTCCATAGTACATAGCCTGTCCATAGTACATAGCCTGTCCATAGTACATAGCCTTCCCACGGTACGTAGCCTGTCCACGGTACATAGCCTGTCCACAGTACATAGCCTGCCCACGGTACATAGCCTGCCCACAGTACATAGCCTTCCCACGGTACATAGCCTGTCCACAGTACATAGCCTGTCCATGGTACATAGCCTTCCCACGGTACATAGCCTGTCCATGGTACATAGCCTGTCCACGGTACATAGCATCAGATCTACTATTCAGCAATGCAGACACCTGTCCATAGGTAAAGAAGAATCACTCCCCGCCCACCATCAGTCAGAATATTTCTCTCCTATCATTTCATTACATTCTGAGCCGGGATAGGAGCCGGAAAACCAGGAAAAGGTTATCCTGGGGGGGGGGGGGGGGGGAGGGGGTCTTACAGGCTCTGGTGATGGAAATCCAGCCCTGTGGATATAAAGTTCGGCTTATCACATTATGACAATAGGAAGATTCATCAGCTGCATTAGCACTATAGGAATGCTAAACGGGCCTTTCATGCGCTGTTATTGGTTGTATCGCGGATTGAAAGGCCTCTTTTGCACACCTTAAGTACTAATGCAGCTCAATGAGTGATGCCGATGTGTAAAGCTGTATGCGATGGCGGCTTCTGTACGGCAAGGAGGTCCATGGATGCCGCCATTGATTGATCTTCTAGAAATGCTCATCGCCTGGCTGCTCTGCTGCTGAGGAGCGTTTCTATCTGCCCAGGACGGGTCATCCATGTTACAAAAAGTCCCACGCTGTACGTCCCGCCGGGCGGAGGACATATTCAAGAATTAGCGTACGTTCACATCTGTGCGTGTCGGGAACGCACGCAAAAATCGCACACGTTCCCAACACGCATTTAGCAGCCTTGTGGGCGGGGCCATTACTGTCACTCCCATGCATTTGCTAATGTGCACACAAAACTTCACCACACGTTTCGGTGCAATTTTTAAAAAGGGTCGGGAGTGTGCTGCCTTACCAGCAATGAGCTTCCCACGGTGCATAGCCTGTCCACGGTACATAGCCTGTCCACAGTACATAGCCTGTCCACGGTACATAGCCTGTCCATATTACATAGTCTGCCAACGGTACATAGCCTTCCCACGGTACATAGCCTGTCCATAGTACATAGCCTTCCCACGGTACATAGCCTTCCCACGGTACATAGCCTGTCCATAGTACATAGCCTTCCCACGGTACATAGCCTTCCCACGGTACATAGCCTTCCCACGGTACATAGCCTGTCCACAGTACATAGCCTTCCCACGGTGCATAGCCTGTCCACGATACATAGCCTGTCCATAGTACATAGCCTTCCCACGGTACATAGCCTTCCCACGGTACATAGCCTTCCCACGGTACATAGCCTTCCACAGTACATAGCCTTCCCACGGTACATAGCCTGTCCACAGTACATAGCCTGTCCACAGTACATAGCCTGTCCACAGTACATAGCCTTCCCACGGTGCATAGCCTGTCCACGATACATAGCCTGTCCATAGTACATAGCCTGTCCACAGTACATAGCCTGTCCACAGTACATAGCCTGTCCACAGTACATAGCCTGTCCACTGTACATAGCCTTCCCACGGTACATAGCCTGTCCACGGTACATAGCCTGTCCACAGTACATAGCCTGTCCACGGTACATAGTCTGCCAACGGTACATAGCCTGTCCACGGTACATAGCCTGTCCACAGTACATAGCCTGTCCACGGTGCATAGCCTGTCCATAGTACATAGCCTTCCCACAGTACATAGCCTGTCCACGGTACATAGCCTGTCCACAGTACATAGCCTGCCCATAGTACATAGCCTGTCCACGGTACATAGCCTGTCCACGGTACATAGCCTGTCCACAGTACATAGCCTGTCCACGGTACATAGCCTGCCCACGGTACGTAGCCTGTCCACAGTACATAGCCTGTCCACGGTGCATAGCCTGTCCATAGTACATAGCCTGTGAATAGTACATAGCCTGTGAATAGTACATAGCCTGTCCACGGTACATAGCCTGTCCACGGTACATAGCCTTCCACACTACATAGCCTGCCCATGGTACATAGCCTGCCCATGGTACATAGCATCAGATCTACTATTCAGCAATGCAGACACCTGTCCATAGGTAAAGAAGAATCACTCCCCGCCCACCATCAGTCAGAATATTTCTCTCCTATCATTTCATTACATTCTGAGCCGGGATAGGAGCCGGAAAACCAGGAAAAGGTTATCCTGGGGGGGGGGGGGGGGGAGGGGGTCTTACAGGCTCTGGTGATGGAAATCCAGCCCTGTGGATATAAAGCTCGGCTTATCACATTATGACAATAGGAAGATTCATCAGCTGCATTAGCACTATAGGAATGCTAAACGGGCCTTTCATGCGCTGTTATTGGTTGTATCGCGGATTGAAAGGCCTCTTTTGCACACCTTAAGTACTAATGCAGCTCAATGAGTGATGCCGATGTGTAAAGCTGTATGCGATGGCGGCCTCTGTACGGCAAGGAGGTCCATGGATGCCGCCATTGATTGATCTTCTAGAAATGCTCATCGCCTGGCTGCTCTGCTGCTGAGGAGCGTTTCTATCTGCGCAGGACGGGTCATCCATTTTACAAAAAGTCCCACGCTGTACATCCCGCCGGGCGGAGGACATATTCAAGAAATAGCGTACGTTCGTATCTGTGCGTGTCGGGAACGCACACAAAAATCGCACACGTTCCCAACACACATAGAAATGCTCTGCTCTTTAGCAGGGTTGTGGGCGGGGCCATTACTGTCACTCCCATGCATTTGCTAATGTGCACACAAAACTTCACCACGCGTTTCACTGCGATTTTTAGAAAGGGTCGGGGACTTCTTGTCCGCATTTCTTGTGCCTGGGACCGCCCATTGAAAGGAGCGAGCTGCCTTACCACCAACGAGTGGCGCACAGGAATGCGCACGCGCTCCCTCGCACCTGAATGGCGTGAACAGAGCCATGCATGGGTTACATGAACCTGAAAATCTCTGGTTGTCACCTGCGATTCTGTCTGCAGAATTTTTCTTTTTTACACCAAGGAATTATTTTTGAAATACTCCCCTCATCCGGCGGCTGAGACTCCATTACAAGTCTAATGACCATTAGAAGAAACGCCCCCTATGGGGCGGCTTATGCATCGCAGGCACCTGTGATAAGAGGGATTAGGGACTGACATGATGATTGTTTACACTCTGAACTGAATACAATAAACAAGGAGCGAGATGTGATCATCGCAATCATTGGCCGCCGCAAACGCGCAATCTGTATCACTTCTGAAAGGCATGGGGGAGGGGACGAGGGTCTGTTCAGGCAAGCAGGGGGTTAATTGATCCAATTGTGGAGATGAGTGTGGAGGAGGGGCAGGGGAGGAGAAGATCGCCCCTCATTACCATCCCCCTGACACCCAGGGTCAGGATCCCAGAGCCAACCGCGCATGCGGAAATCCATCCAATCAGCGCTACCCTATGTGCAGTACTGTGCTGCGGTGCCATTGGTTTTGAATGGCAACGCCCCCCCCCCCCTCATTCACACCCTTACATCAGAGTCCCCATTGAGGTCCCCCTTACATCTGAGTCCCCATTGAAGTCCCCCTTACATCTGAGTCCCCATTGAGGTCCCCCTTACATCAGAGTCCCCATTGAAGTCCCCCTTACATCTGAGTCCCCATTGAGGTCCCCCTTACATCTGAGTCCCCATTGAAGTCCCCCTTACATCTGAGTCCCCATTGAGGTCCCCCTTACATCAGAGTCCCCATTGAAGTCCCCCTTACATCTGAGTCCCCATTGAGGTCCCCCTTACATCAGAGTCCCCATTGAGGTCCCCCTTACATCAGAGTCCCCATTGAAGTCCCCCTTACATCAGAGTCCCCATTAAAGCCCCCCTTACATTAGAGTCCCCATTGAAGTCCCCCTTACATCAGAGTCCCCATTAAAGCCCCCCTTACATTAGAGTCCCCATTGAAGTCCCCCTTACATCAGAGTCCCCATTAAAGCCCCCCTTACATTAGAGTCCCCATTGAAGTCCCCCTTACATCTGAGTCCCATTGAGGCCCCCCTTACATTAGAGTCCCCATTGAGGTCCCCCTTACATCAGAGTCCCCATTGAGGTCCCCCTTACATTAGAGTCCCCATTGAGGTCCCCCTTATATCAGAGTCCCCATTGAGGTCCCCCTTACATCAGAGTCTCCATTGAAGTCCCCCTTACATCTGAGTCCCCATTAAAGTCCCCCTTACATCTGAGTCCCCATTGAGGTCCCCCTTATATCTGAGTCCCCATTGAGGTCCCCCTTACAT
The DNA here is from genome assembly GCA_037952925.1 of Lithobates clamitans. Lineage (NCBI taxonomy): Eukaryota > Metazoa > Chordata > Amphibia > Anura > Ranidae > Lithobates > Lithobates clamitans. The sequence continues at coordinate 500,113 of JBBGZY010002502.1, read as the reverse complement.
CAGAGTCCCCATTGAGGTCCCCCTTATATCTGAGTCCCCATTGAGGTCCCCCTTATATCTGAGTCCCCATTGAGGTCCCCCTTATATCAGAGTCCCCATTAAAGCCCCCCTTACATTAGAGTCCCCATTGAGGTCCCCCTTACATCAGAGTCCCCATTGAAGTCCCCCTTACATCTGAGTCCCCATTGAAGTCCCCCTTACATCTGAGTCCCATTGAGGCCCCCCTTACATTAGAGTCCCCATTGAGGTCCCCCTTACATCTGAGTCCCCATTGAGGTCCCCCTTACATCTGAGTCCCCATTGAAGTCCCCCTTATATCTGAGTCCCCATTGAAGTCCCCCTTACATCTGAGTCCCCATTGAGGTCCCCCTTATATCAGAGTCCCCATTAAAGCCCCCCTTACATCAGAGTCCCCATTGAAGTCCCCCTTACATCTGAGTCCCCATTGAAGTCCCCCTTACATCTGAGTCCCCATTGAGGTCCCCCTTACATTAGAGTCCCCATTGAGGTCCCCCTTACATCAGAGTCCCCATTGAAGTCCCCCTTACATCTGAGTCCCCATTGAAGTCCCCCTTACATCTGAGTCCCCATTGAGGTCCCCCTTACATCAGAGTCCCCATTGAGGTCCCCCTTACATCACAGTCCCCATTGAGGACCCCCTTACATTAGAGTCCCCATTAAAGTCCCCCTTACATTAGAGTCCCCATTAAAGTCCCCCTTACATCAGAGTCCCCATTGGGGTCCCCCTTACATTAGAGTCCCCATGGAGGTCCCCCTTACATTAGAGTCCCCATGGAGATCCCCCTTACATTAGAGTCCCCATGGAGGTCCCGCTTACATTAGAGTCCCCATTGAGGTCCCCCTTACATTAGAGTCCCCATGGAGGTCCCCCTTACATTAGAGTCCACATTGAGGTCTCCCTTACATCAGAGTCCCCATTAATGTCCCCCTTACATCAGAGTCCCCATTAAAGCCCCCGTTACATTAGAGTCCCCATTAAAGCCCCCGTTACATTAGAGTCCCCATTAAAGTCCCCCTTCCACCAGAGTCCCCATTAAAGTCCCCCTTACATCAGAGTCCCAATTAAAACCCCCTTAGTTCAGAGTCCCCATTAAAGTCCCCCTTACATGATAGTCCCCCTTACATCAGAGTCCCCATCAAAGTTCCCCCTTACATCAGAGTCCCCATTGGGGTCCCCCTTACATTAGAGTCCCCATGGAGGTCCCCCTTACATTAGAGTCCCCATGGAGATCCCCCTTACATTAGAGTCCCCATGGAGGTCCCGCTTACATTAGAGTCCCCATTGAGGTCCCCCTTACATTAGAGTCCCCATTGAGGTCTCCCTTACATTAGAGTCCCCATGGAGGTCCCCCTTACATTAGAGTCCACATTGAGGTCTCCCTTACATTAGAGTCCCCATTAATGTCCCCCTTACATCAGAGTCCCCATTAAAGCCCCCGTTACATTAGAGTCCCCATTAAAGCCCCTGTTACATTAGAGTCCCCATTAAAGTCCCCCTTCCACCAGAGTCCCCATTAAAGTCCCCCTTACATCAGAGTCCCAATTAAAACCCCCTTAGTTCAGAGTCCCCATTAAAGTCCCCCTTACATGATAGTCCCCCTTACATCAGAGTCCCCATCAAAGTTCCCCCTACATCAGAGTCCCCATTGAGGTTCCCTCTACATTAGAGTACCAATTAAAGTCCCCCTTACATCAGAGTCCCCATTGAGGTCCCCCTTACATCAGAGTCCCCATTAAAGTCCCCCTTAGATCAGAGTCCCCATTAAAGCCCCCTTAGTTCAGAGTCCCCATTAAAGTCCCCCCTACATGATAGTCCCCCTTTACATCATAATCCCCATTGGAGCCCCCCTTACATCAAAGTCCCCATCAAAGTCCCCCTTGACATCAGAGTCCCCATTAAGGTCCCCCTTGACATCAGAGTCCCCATTAAGGTCCCCCTTACATCAGAGTCCCCATTAAAGTCCCCCTTACATCAGAGTCCCCATTGAGGTCCCCCTTATATCAGATTCCCCATTAAAGTCCCCCTTACATCAGAGTCCCCATTGTGGTCCCCTCTACATTAGAGTCCCCATTAAATTCCCCCTTACATCAGAGTCCCCATTAAAGCCCCCCTTACATCAGAGTCCCCATTAAAGTCCCCCTAACATCAGAGTCTCCATTAAGGTCCCCCTTACATTAGAGTCCCCATCAAAGTTCCCCTTACATCAGAGTCCCCATTGAGGTTCCCTCTACATTAGAGTCCCAATTAAAGTCCCCCTTACATCAGAGTCCCCTATTGAGGTCCCCCTTACATCAACGTCCCAATCAAAGTCCCCCTTGACATCAGAGTCCCCGTTGAGGTCCCCCTTATATCAGAGTCCCCATTAAAGTCCCCCTTACATCAGAGTCCCCATTGAGGTCCCCTCTACATGAGAGTCCCCATTAAATTCCCCCTTACATCAGAGTCCCCATTAAAGCCCCCCTTACATCAGAGTCCCCATTAAAGTCCCCCTAACATCAGAGTCCCCATTAAGGTTCCCCTTATATCAGAGTCCCCATTAAAGTCCCCCTAACATCAGAGTCCCCATTAAGGTTCCCCTTACATTAGAGTCCCCATTGAGGTTCCCCTTACATTAGAGTCCCCATTGAGGTCCCTCTTACATTAAAGTCCCCATCAAAGTCCCCCTTACATCAGAATCTCCATTAAAGTCCCCCTTACATCAGAGTCCCCATTAAGGTTCCCCTTACATTAGAGTCCCCATTGAGGTCCCTCTTACATTAAAGTCCCCCTTACATCAGAGTTCCCATTAAAGCTCCCCTTACTTCAGAATCCCCACTAAAGTCCCCCTTACATGAGAGTCCCCCTTAAATCAGAATCTCCCTTACATGAGAGTCTCCGTCAGAGTCTCCTTTACAAGAAAGTCCCCATCAGAGTCCCTCCTTACATAACAGTCCCCATAACAGTCTCCCCTTAAGTGAGGGTCCCTATCAGAGCCCCCCCACAGCAGAATCTCAGTCAGAATCCCCTCCTTACATCAAGATACCTTCAAGAACCCCTTACATCAGAGTCCCCCTTACTTTAAAGTTCCCCTTACATCAGAGTCCTCCCTTACACGAGAGTCCCCAACAGAGTCCCCCTTGCATCAAAGTCCCCTTTTATATGAGAATTCCCATCTGAGTCACCTTTTATGTAAGACTCCCCCTTCAGAGTCCTCCCTTATTTCAGAGTCCCCAGTAAAGTCCCCTCTTAGAGCTGGGGGGGCCGGATAAAATCTTGCAGCGGGCCAGATACAGTTTGTCTATGGGGCCAGCTTGGAGCGGGCCAAATCTTACAGCTTGGAGCGGGCCAGATGCAGTTTGTCTATGGGGCCAGTTCACACCCGCGCACACACCGCACTCCAAGGCTCCTTCCCTGGTTGTGCTGGATGGGGAAGGTGACACCAGGACCAGGAAGTGAGGTTTTATATACAGGAAGGGGGAGACCAGTAAACAGACTTTCGCTGAACTTCCTCCCCTCTACCTGCTATGTCGGTCCCAGATCAGCCAATGGGCACACAGAGCCCAGGAAATGTTGCAATAGAACGGGCAGCGGGAGACGACACATGCAGGGGTTGTGTGTATAAACCCCCCAGCCCCCACACTCCCCCAAATACAAATATACACTAAAACCTAATGCACCAGGATGCCAACGTCTGAATCCAAGAAGTGTTAGTAGGGAGCTTATCCTACCAACCACAGCTTATCAAAATGTGGGCAAAGTCATTACTTGAGCCCAACTGGTCTGCATTCAGCAGCTCATCACAAAGACGAGGTCCCCCTCCCCAGGAAAGGATATTCATCCTACTTGAGAAATCCAGTGTAATAGGTTAAAGAGAGCACCAAATGGATAATCCTTAGGGGTCCAAAATCTTTATTGTTCAACTGGTTACAAAAAAAAGGACAAAGAACATCCAACGCGTTTCGGGGGCCCCACAATCCCCCTTCATCAGGGCTGTTTGAAATGGCAGGATGTTAAATAAACCCCAAAGAACTCCTGCAGACAGAAGATGTTATGGACAGCAGCCAGTTCTGGGGTTCACAGTAGACAGGGCAAGCTTGCTACCCCGCCCCTCATGAAGGGGGGGATTGTGTAGCCGCTGAAACACATTGGATGCCTTTTGCCCTGCTTGTTGGAACCAGCTGTAAATAAAGACTTTGGACCCCTAAGGATTTTTCCGATGGTGCTCTCTCTTTGACCTATTACACTTGGCCAATGTCTGACTGACATCTTGACTGCCTGGTAATTACAAGGCTGTGAAAGGCGTGTCTGTGGGGGAGGGGGATATACACAGCAAGTGTGCGTGTTTATAGAGCAAGCATTCTGCTGAATGACAGTAAAGCTGGCCATACACACGCCAACCGGAGATGGAAAAGCACGTATGTGTCAATGGGTGTCTGAGGTTGTGCCCAATGCATGCTCTCAGAGCAGTGATTGAGCTGTCAAAAGCAGCTCCTGGTCTCTAGTAATGATCGGCAGGTGGCAGGATCAACTGCTGATCATGTGACCACTGTGACTGCCAATCATAATATAAAGATTAAATGAATGAGAGCCGCACTCCAACTTCCACTCTTCCAAGTATTTTTATTCAATTATCAGCAGTAGATCTGCAATCATGATGTCTTCTCCCAAAAAATACCACCTTCTTAATGCGTTTCACCATGAATGGCTTGGTCTCCACGAATGGCTCGGTCCCCACGAATGGCTCGGTCCCCACGAATGGCTCGGTCCCCACGAATGGCTTGGTCACCGCGAATGGCTCGGTCCCCATGAATAGCTTGGTCACCGCGAATGGATCGGTCACCATGAATAGCTTGGTCACCGCGAATGGCTTGGTCCCCATGAATGGCTCGGTCACCATGAATAGCTTGGTCTCCACAAATGGCTTGGTCACCATGACTAGCTCAGTCCCCACGAATGGCTCGGTCCCCACGAATGGCTCGGTCCCCACGAATGACTCGGTCACCAGGAATAGCTTGGTCACCGCGAATGGCTTGGTCACCACGAATGGCTCGGACACCACGAATAGCTTTGTCACGATTAATGGCTTGGTCCCCATGAATGGCTCGGTCACCATGAATAGCTTCGTCACGATTAATTGCTTGGTCATGGCTCTGCGAATGGCTTGGTCACCCTGAATGGCTTAGTCATCACAAATGGCTCTTCCAAGTATTTTTATTCGATTATCAGCAGTAGAGCTGCAATCATGTCTTCTCCCAAAAAAATACCACCTTCTTAATGCGTTTCATCACAAATGGCTTGGTCACTACGAATAACTTGGTCTCCATGAATGCCTTGGTCACCACGAATAGCTCGGTCTCCATGAATGGCTTGGTCACCACGAATGGCTCAGTCACCACGAATGACTCAGTCACCACAAATAGCTTGGTCACTGCGAATAGCTTGGTCACCATGAAGGGCTCGGTCACCAAGAATGGCTCAGTCCCTGCGAATGACTTGGTCACCATGAATGGCTCGGTCACCACCAATAGCTTTGTCACCATGAATGGCTTGGTCACTGCGAATGGCTTGGTCACCGTGAATAGCTTGGTCATGACGAATGGCGCGGTCACCATAAATAGCTTGGTCACCGTAAATGGCTTGGTCATGATGAGTGGCTCAGTCACCACAAACGGCTTGGTCACCATGAATGGCTTGGTCACCACAAATGTCTTGGTCACCATGAATGGTTTAGTTACCACGAATGGCTTGGACCATTTATAGTGAAACGCATAAAGGAGGTGGTGCTTTTTGGGTGAAGACATCATGATTGCAGGTCTACTGTTCATAATCAAATAAAAATACTTGGAAGAGTGGAAGTTGGAGTGCCGCTCCCATTCATCTATTCCGTACAATGGTGGGAGAGGACGGGCTTCTATGAGCCGTCTCCCTGTTTGCCCGAGGAGAGTTGAGCAGGTCTCGAGTGGGGCTCCAGATCTGAGATCCTTCAGTCAATCAGTGGTCACACGATTGAACAGACCTTGCCTGGTTAAAGGGATGTCGGGGCTGTGAGGGGTTTAAAAAAACGTCTAGAAAATGGGAAAACCCTGCCGCAATTTTGTCAAATTTTTTTGCTGGGTTTAGCCAGGACGATTTCCATCCCATCGACTTGTCTGTTGACTGTCATCACCACTTTATGCATTCAATGGATTTATGATTTGACAAAAAAAAATAATAAAAATTTAATGAAACGTCCGACAGATGTATGGGCATCTTCAGGCGATCGGATCTTCCAAGGTAACGCACAGATCCCAGGTTGATATCACTTAAATGTGTGAGAATCCGGCTGCCTCTCATGTGAAAGCTGGTCGGCTGTCTTTGAACACATCGGAGGTTTCCAGGCTTGTTGTAAATCACATTTTATCAATGGCTGATCATATCAACTAAAAAAAAAAAATGAACGTCTTCGGGCCTTATCTATGCAATGTATGGGTCAACCAAGCTTTGATGTGGGCTATGAGCAGTACAATGCACGGGGAGGATCGCACGTTAGGACTGTCTCTGGGGGTCAGAAAACACCCATTTTCCCCATCCTGCACATTGACCTGTCACATTAGACTCACATTAGTCTCTACACCTCATTTGTCACCTCCACGCCATGCCTGTCACCTCCGTTCTAACTAGAGACCGGCTCCTACCCCGACGGGTTCCCACACCTTCGCAGGGTCACACTGACACACTAACTGGGCATGGCAGAAAGAGTGTGAGGAGCAAAGCACCGGGGGGGGGCTTATTCACACCATCGGCGTGCCCCAACGTAAGAAGATGGTAACCCGTGGTCTCATTTCACACACGCTGCATTAATGCACATCGAAAATAAAATATTCAATAAATAAGTAAAATGTGAAAAGAAAAAATATATATATATATATATATATATATATATATATATATATATATATATATATATATATATATTAAAATAAATAAATGTGACATTTAAAAAATAATAATAATAATAAAATTGTAAAAAGAAATATATATAGTTTAAAAAAAAATAATGAAAAACTTAAATAATAACAATGTTAATATATATATATATAATTATTATTATTTTAAATGTCAAATTATATATATAATAGATTTGACATTTAAAAAAAATTATAATAATAAAATTGTCAAAAGAAATAAATATAAGCAGCGCACCCCAACTCAAGAAGAAAGTAACCCGTGGTCTCATTTCACACCGACACGCTGTACTGGTGCACATTGAAAAAAAATTATTCAATAAATAAGTATAGATATATATATATATATATATATATATATATATATATATATATATATATATATATATATATATATATATATATATATAGTATTTTATACATCTATATATATAGATCTATATCTATATATATAGATATAGATCTATATATATAGATCTATATCTATATATATATATATATCTATATATATATATATAATAAAATAAATACATTTGACATTTAAAAAAATAATAATAAAATTGTAAAAATAAATGAATATCTTTTGAAAAAAATTATGAAATAATAATACACTAACTGGACAGGGCAGAAATAGTGTGAGGAGCAAAGCACCGGGGGGGGGCTTATTCATACCATCGGCGTGCCCCAAAGCAAGAAGAAGGTAACCCGTGGTCTCATTTCATGCCGACACGCTGCACACTGAAAATAAAATATTCAATAAATAAGAAAAATGTGAAAAGAAAAATGAAAAAATAATTATAAATTAATTAATTAATTAAATAAATAAATAAAAAATAAATAATTATGAAAAATAAATAAATATAATTTTTAAAAAATCTGAAAAAATAAATAATTACAATCGTAACATAAATAATACAAAATAATAAATTGAATAATAACCTGTCACATTAGGCTCTATACCTCATTTGTCACCATTGTTCTAACTAGATACCGGCTCCTACGCAGATGGGTTTCCACACCTCTGCAGGGTCACACAGACAAACTAACTGGGTATGGCAGAAATAGTGTGAGGAGCAAAGCATCAGGGGCTTGTTCACACTGGTACATTATAGCACAAACCTCGGGGGGGGGGGGGGGCCATGGAAAAAAGAAAACTTTGGCGGAGTTGAATTCCATTTTCAAATGAGAACTTTGGCCAAACAGCTAAAAAACACAGAAACACATATTTGGGAACTGTTACTGCCAAGGAAGATTCAGCTAGCTTTGTAATCTGTGGGAGGTTAGGGGCTCTCAGAGGACCTGGGGTACTGTGGGCCACTTGGGTGGTTGGGGCTTTGCAACAGGTTGGGGGCACTGTGGGAGGTTAGGGGCTTCCAGAGGGCTTGGGGGTACTGTTGGCCAGTTTTGGAGGTTGGGGGGGGCACTGTGGGAGGTTTGGTGCTCTCAGAGAGCCTGGAGGTACTGTGGGAGGTTGAGGCTTTGCAGCAGGCTGGGGGCACTGTGGTAAAGGCTGGGCGGCACTGTGGGGGGGGTAAGGGGCTCCCAGGGGGCTTGGGGGTACTGTGGAACAGTTTTGGAGGTGGGGGGGGCACTGTGGGAGGTTAGGGGCTCTCAGAGGGCCTGGGGGGTACTGTGAACCACTGTTGAAGGTTGGGGCTTTGCAACAGGATGGGGGCACTGTGTGAGGCTGGGTGGCACTGTTGGAGGCTAAGGGCTCTCAGACGGCCTGGGGGTACTCTGGACCACTGTGGGAGGTTGGGGCATTGCAGCAGGTTGAGGACACTGTGGGAGGCTGGGTGGCACTGTGGAAGGTCATGGGCTCTCAGAGGGCCTGGGATACTGTGGGCCACTGTGGAAGGTCGGGGCTTTACAGAAGGTTTGGGGCACTGTTGGAAGGCTGGGTGGCACTGTGGGAGGTTAGGGGCTCTCAGAGAGCCTGGAGGTACTGTGTGCCACTGTGGGAGGTTGAGGCTTTGCAGCACGTTGGCATACCTCCCAACATTTTGAGATGGGAATGAGAGACACCTAGTAGCAAATGTATGTAGACATAGGACACGCCCCCTGCCACACCCTCTTAAAGGTGAATTAACCAAAAGAAAGGTTAAATAAATCCACAAGGGCTTTTTTTTACCACTACCATTCCTTTATATTGGCTTTTAAAATTTACAAATGCAGCAATTTAGAAATTGGATGAAAGGTTTAGCACTGGGAAACACGTTTTGAAAGAAAAAAAGTGCATTTTTTATACAACTATATAGATCAGGCCAAAATGTGGGACAAATGAGGGGGGAAAGTGGGACATTCCTCCAAATCAGGGACAGTCCCTTAAAATAAGGGACAGTTGGGAGCTATAGGTTGGGGGCACGTGGGAAGGCTGGGTGGCACTGAGGGAGGTTAGGGGCTCTCAGAGGGCTTGGGGGTACTATGGATCACTGTGGGAGGTTGCGGCATCGCAGCAGGTTGGGGGCACTGTGGGAGGCCGGGTGGCACTGTGGAAGGTTAGGGGCTCTCAGAGGGCTTGGGGGTACTGTGGATCACTGTGGGAGGTTGGGGCATTGCAGCAGGTTGGGGCACTGTGGGAGGCCGGGTGGCACTGTGGAAGGTTAGGGACTTTCACAGGGCATGGGGGGTACTGTGGACCAATGTGGGAGGTTGGGGCATTGCAGCAGGTTGGGGGCACTGTAGGAGGCTGGGTGGCACTGTGGAAGGTTAGGGGCTCTCAGAGGGCCTGGGGGTACTGTGGACCACCGTGGAAGGTTGGGGCATTGCAGCAGGTTGGGGGCACTGTGGGAGGCTGGGTGGCACTGTGGAAGATTAGGGGCTCTCAGAGGGCCTGGGATACTGTGAGCCAATGTCGAAGGTTGGCGCTTTGCAGAAGGTTGGGGGCACTGTGGGAGGTTAGGGACTCTCTGCTGTTGGAGGCTGGGGCTTTGTTTCATTATGTGAAATGAGACATCGCAATAGATGTTCAGATATGTTCGCAAAAAAATGAAAATTCCATCTGGTGCATGCCCAACTGTGACCACCACTGTTAAGTAGAGTACGGGCGGGGTATTGGAGGGGATGCCAACACACTAGAAAGGCAATCAAGGCTTCGTTGAGTGTGCCGGTGCTTGTAGGTCATTACTGTACCTTCTTGGACATTCAACCTGTTAGCAGCAAAACCCTAAATGTGGAACAAGAAGCATGAAAAGAAAAAAAAACAAGGAAAAATAGAAACGTCTGTTGAAAACAAGAAGCTGGGACACTGCGCTAATTTTTCCCTCATTGAAGAGAACTTGAGTTTCCTGCATGCAAGAATTCAAACCAGACAAGTCGGTGATTAACAAACATGCAACAGGAGAGGCCGCAATCTGTGGACTAAAACTGATTTATAGGCAGCTGCGAGAGCTGAAATCTTACACTGCATGCCTTGCTAAGAACATCAAAAACACACACGCGCTTCCTCTAAGTAATTAAGGACATTTCAGAGACCAGACGGAAGTTACAAAATCCAGGCAGATATGTGAAAACAGATCACAAGTCAAAAACTTACGCTCGTAAAGATGGCGAAAGAGCCAAGCTGAGGTGTCTCGGGGGTTCCCTGATGACGCACCCCAACAGTTAATATTAATTTATGTAAAGTAGAACTCCTACTTTTTATCTTTAAGATACTCATAACCCCCCCCCCCCCCTAAAAAAAAAAAAAAAATAATTCCCAAGTTCTTCTTACTCTCTCCTCACTCCAGCAATGTCCCAAGCTTCCTCCTTGGTCCAGCACCAAAGGTCCTCCTCAGGGCAGGTCAACACTCTATCATTCTGCCCATTCTTTGTGATCCCAGCCTATCCCTAGCCTACATATCCCTCTATGAAAAGGGTTCTCCACCTTTTTTGAGACCAGGGAATGGCTCCGGATGGGACTAGGTGTCACTGTGCGGGGGGATGGGGGTTATGGAGTGGGTCAAATGGACTCTGCAGAAGACTTAGTGGACCTGGAGGGGATGAGTCTTTTGGAGGGATCTGGGGAGCACTGTGGGACACTGTTAGAGGTTGGGAGCATTATGAAGGGGCGGAGGCGGTGCTTGTAGAGTAAGTTAGGACCCTCTGCAAAAGACTTGGTGGCCCTGTAGGAAATTAGGTTTCTATAGGGGTCTGGGAAGCACTGTGAGAGGTTGGGGGGGGGGGGGGGCACTATGGGATGCTTCTGGAGGTTCGGTCACTCTGGAAAACTGGAGGCTCTATAGCAGTCTGTGGGATTTGGGGGCACTATAGTAGCTGGGATGCACTGTGGAAAGCTAAAGGATCTGCAGCTTGCTGGAGGCCCCAGAGAGGGGAGGCTGCAGCCCGGCAGTGGGCAAGGCCTGGTGGTTGCACTACTTCTGTTGGTCTGCCCCTCAGGTCTACCAGGTGAAAGGCCAAGTGTAGGAGCTTACACGGTAGACTGACAACTCTGCTACTAATTGCAAGCCATTGGCACAGAAAGTGCTGTCATAGGCAGGATCCGCAAGTAGGAAACCTTGCAACAGATTTACAAAAATGATCTGCTTAATGAACAACTAAAGTCTAAACAAGTACTGAAGCCAGTTACTGTGTGATATACAAGCCTCATAAGTCAAATCCACCTTCATTTGTGTCTCATGCTGCAGATGTAGTCCTATACCTCCAGACTGGAAACCATTTGCAGGTGCTAGCCATGGGTAACAGCAGCATCAATCATCTCTGCCACTTGCGTGGACCATATACGGTGGTCTTCCCAAAGACAAGGGAGTTCGAGGAAACCTAGACAAGGCCCTTAAGGGAAGTGGGTTATGAGGTCAAGTGCGTGAAGGCTAAAATATTCTCCTAGCCGGCCTTGGCTCATGGGGCTATTGTTACAATTAGATGGGGCTAATTGACCTCAGGTGAGGTTGGATAAGGACACGGAATGTTCCTTTTGTCTCACGTTGCTCTAGAATACTAAACGTTTATCGTGTTAAAATTGGATGCTTCTGCATTCTTCGTAATGGTCGAAAAAAGGGGTGAGAGTCAAAGGATGAGACGTGAAGAATCAGGAAAATGGGTGGAAATACCACCGAAGAAAACAGAGTTGGGTTGTGTTATATAAACTGAAATCCGATTGGTTTACTGTGGGGAATTTTACCAAGCTGTGGAAGAATCCTGCTAGTCATCGTCCAAATTTCTAACACGGAAAGCCGGTCCCTACAGTGCGGTCTGCTAATGGCCTTCAAGAAAATTAGACTTTGCAGCTATGTGAATATGGTTGGCCGGCAGGCCCGGGGTTACTTTATTAAGCACAAACTTTGGTTTTTCTGGGCTGACCTCTCATTCTTGTGGCTGTCAATTTCCTCCCGTGATGCGATCAATTCTCTGTATTTTAATAATTAGTCCCAGGTACGGATTCATAGCCAGTGGCCTCGGCCAGCTAGTGTTTCATCCCCTGAGTAATCCCGCTGATTGAGGTGACTAATGTTTTGTCATGAAACAACTGAGGGGGGGGGGGGGGAAGCATGTCTGAGCTTTGTGGTTTGCTTATATTCTCTATGACCAGCTTGCTTAGTCATCTCGCCTCTGTGCTAACTTCAGCTCTTACTTGTCAGTAGCTGCTCCACAGCCTGGTGGTTTTTCAACCCCATCTGAGGTGTCTTTTCAGGCTTAGGTCCACGAAGAGACCCAAAAGGCTGTGACATTGGGTGGCAATAGTTTGGGGGGGGGTTACCTAACTAGTTAATGTTGAAATTAATAATACAGAAAGCTTGCTGCTCCTTAGAACCTGTTTCAAGGAAAAAGTTACACCATATACAGTAGTAGTTGGTTACTTTGAACTGTACTTGTTTTGTAATGTTTAAAATGTTTCCCGTAGTTCCCCTAAGCCACTCATTCAGTTGTAATGTTTCAGTTTAGATTGGTAAAAGTGACTTATAAAAGCTACAAAATGTCTTTAACTTTACAGAAAAAGTCCAGATCAATGTGATCAACTACTATCAGATAGACCAGGGATCTCCAAACTAAGGCCCTCCAGCTGTTGTGGAACCACACGTCCCATGAGGCATTGTAAAACTCTGACATTCACAGGCATGACTAGGCATGATGGGAATTGTAGTTCCTGAACAACTGGAGGGCCATAGTTTGAAGACCCCTGAGATAGACCATGACCTGGAGAAAAGAGAACTGTTACTGACTTCTACACCACATTAAGGCCACATTAAGTTGGACTTGTTGTATAATGTTGAAGATGCTCTGTAGTTTCTCCAAGCCATTTCTTCAGCTCTAATGTTTCAGTTTAAATCTATACAAGTGACCAGGGGGAAGCTACAAAATGTCTCCAACATTACAGTACAAGTCCAGCACAATGTGACCAAGTACTACCACATATACCATGACCTGGAGAAAAGAGAATCGTCACTGACTTCCGCACCATACACGGTAGTAGTTGGCCACATTGAGCTGGACTTGTCCTGTAATGTTGAAGCCGCTGCGTAGCTTCTCCAAGCCACTTCTTCAGCTCTAATGTTTAAGTTTAGATCTATAAAAGTGAATTAGGGAAGCTATGAAATGAAGCTTCCCCAAGTCACTTCAAGCATTACAGAAGAAGTCCAGCTCAATGTGCCCAACTACTACTAGTTATACAGTACTATGACCTGTCACCTGGGGAAAAGAGAATCGTCACTGACTTCTACACTATATCCAGTAACAGTTGGCCACATTGAGCTGGATTTTTTCTGTAATGTTCAAGATGCCCCGTAGCTTCTCTAAGCCATTTCTTCAGCTCTAATGTTTAAGTTTAGATCTGTAAAAGTGACCAGGAGAAGCTACGAGATGTCTCCAACTCCAAGTGCAGCTTAATGTGACCAAGAAATACCTGTGTTGTATGACCTGGAAAAAAATCGTACTCTTTCACTATATCCAGTACTAGTTGGGCAAATTGAATTGGACTTGTTCTGTAATGTTGAAAATGCTCTGCAGCTTCTCCAAGCAGCTTCTTTATTTCTAATGTTTAAGTTTAGATCTGTAAAAGTGACTTGGGGAAGCTATAAAACATCTCCAACATTACAGAACTAGTCCAGCTCAATGTGACCAAGTACTACTAGATAGACCATGACATGGGGAAAAGAGAACCGTCTCTGACTTCTACATCATACCTTCCAGCCTTCTAAGAGTGTCATCATTTAGTGCTTAATTTTCTGTAGGTAAAAAAAACCCCACCCTTGTCTTCTTGGTGGACATACTTCCATGACCTGGAGAAAAAGAACCGTCACTGACTTCTACATCATACCTTCCAACCCTTCAAGAGAGTCAACGTTTCGTGCCACATTTTCTGTAGGCAAAACAAACCCCACCCTTGTCATCTTGGTGGCCATACTTCCACGACCTGGAGAAAAGAGAACCGTCACTGACTTCTACACCTTAACCAGTAGTAGTGGGCCACATTGAGCTGGACTTGTTCTGTAACTTTGAAAATGCTCCATAACTTTTCCAAGCCAATTCATCATCTCTTCTACTAGACATACCATGATCTGGAGAAAAGAGAACTGTCTCTGACTTCTACAACATACAGCTTCCCGAGTCACTTTTATAGATCTAAACATAAACATTAGAGCTGAAGAAGTGGCTTGGAGAAGCTACAGAGCGGCTTCAACATTACAGGACAAGTCCAGCTCAATGTGGCCAACTACTACCGTGTATGGTGCGGAAGTCAGTGACGATTCTCTTTTCTCCAGGTCATGGTATATGTGGTAGTACTTGGTCACATTGTTCTGGACTTGTACTGTAATGTTGGAGACATTTTGTAGCTTCCCCCTGGTCACTTGTATAGATTTAAACTGAAACATTAGAGCTGAAGAAATGGCTTGGAGAAACTACAGAGCATCTTCAACATTATACAACAAGTCCAACTTAATGTGGACAACTACTACTGGATATGGTGTAGAAGTCAGTAACAGTTCTCTTTTCTCCAGGTCATGGTCTATCTCAGGGGTCTTCAAACTATGGCCCTCCAGTTGTTCAGGAACTACAATTCCCATCATGCCTAGTCATGCCTGTGAATGTCAGAGTTTTACAATGACTCATGGGATGTGTGGTTCCGCAACAGCTGGAGGGCCTTAGTTTGGAGATCCCTGGTCTATCTGATAAAAATAAATAAATAAATAAAAAAAGGTGAAAAAAAGTACAATACACGGTGCATTAGTAAATGAATCCCATTCAGGTAGGGGTTACACCTACAGTACATTACGTTTTGGCACGTTTAGCATTTGTTTTTGTTGGTGCTGAGAATCCAACACAACGCTAAATGCCATAAAACCTTATGAACTGTAAAAACATGTTTTGTTTTTTTTTTAATGATCTGTCCATTTTTCTGGACACAGACAAGAAAGAAGTATGTCCACCAAGGTGACGAGGGTGAGGTTTGATTGGCCTACAGAAAATTTGGCACTAAATAATGTGTCTCTCGAAAGGTTGGAAGGTATGGTGTAGAAGTCAGTGATGGTTCTTCTTTCCCCAGGTCATGGTATATCTAGTAGTAGTTGGACTTATTCTGTAAAGCTGGAGATGTTTCGTAGCTTCCCCAGGTCACATTTACAGATCTAAACTTAAACATTAGAGGCTGAAGAAAAGGCTTGGAGAAGCTATGGAACAAGTCCAACTACTACTAGATATACAATTACCAGGGGAAATGAGAACCATCACTGATTTCTACACCAAACCTTCCAACCTTTCGAAAGAGACATCATTTAATGCCAAATTTTGCCAGAACAGGTCCAGTTTATTGTGGCCAACTGCTATTTATTTATTTTTTGTTACACCACAGTGCTGCTGATCTTATGTTCCTCTTTGCAGCTACCTCCTCTCTACATGCACTCCATCAATTCCTGCATGGCATTTCTCAGGGTGGGTTACCTGATGGTGACAACATTGGGCCATGTTTGTGTGATGTGTTTCAAAGCGGCCACTTTTAGTCTCCTAAGGAAGCTTTAAAAGGCTGTTTTTTGCAACTGTGTAACATTTATACATCTGAATGTATTATTCTTTAAAGACAGATTTTTGGAACGCTCGCCATGTAGGTTTCGCCATGTAGTCGCGCTTGTGCACTAGTTCTACATAAATCAATACAGCGAGAACCTCTAATAGCAATAATCATTATCGCAATCTTTTAATGCTCTCTAAACTTTTAAAATTTTCTTTTTTTTAATCAACATCCTAAACAGACATTGTCCAGTTTGTTGGCTCCCTTGTCTCTGGTGTGTGTGGCCCCCCAGGGGGGGGGGGGGGTCATGGCGCCCTTTCTGTGGGCATTAATGGCAAATGGGATTAACAAGGTAATCACAATTTATTTTTCAACCAATTAGTGCTCTCCGTCATTTGCATCCCTTATCCTCAATGATGTTTCCTTCAACAATGGAGGCCGTGATTTTGCGATTCGTATTCGCGAAAGGGTGAAAAAGTAAACTCATGCAAATGGCCCGGCTTTTGGGAATTAAAGGACGGTGTGAATTGAAGACGCCCATAATTACCTGCCTAACGCAAATGAGCAATGGGCAGGAGCATTGTGTCTCCCCCCCCCCCCCCCCCTTGACGGCCAGCATTTCAAAGGCCACCAGGCATGCTTTGCAGCCAAGTGTTGTACAACAAGCCAAGCCAATCATTTATGGGAAGAAAAGATGTTGAGTGGTAATCTATAAGTGAAAGGCATTGTTAGGGGTCCTGTGAGAGGGGATGGCAAACATCTCGGCCAATGTTGTCTTTGTTTGAGGTGTGTTTACTGAAAACATCATTACTGTGCCATGCTTTACCTAAAGATTGGCCCCATTCACTGAAGAGTCAGATAGGTTCGTACGTCCTTGTGTGCCACTTTTTTACATGCTTTTTTTTTTTTTTTAAACCTGATTTATTTAAAAAAAAAAAAATGGCCACTTTAACAATGTCATAAGAAAGATTTTTAATTAATTGTTCTTTAAATGTCAGCTTAATGTTTTTAATTTGATTAATAATTTAATTAATTAATACATTATTGGCAATAGTGTTCTTTTTGGGAAAGAAAAATAGCAAGAAAGGAAACATGTTCTCTTCATATTACAGAGTTGTTACATGTAGTGCGTGTACCAGACAATATTTTTTTTTCCAAGTTTTATTTTATTTTTTAATTTTTTTTACATTCGACTTAATTCATTTTTTTTAATTTAAATATTTTTCTTTATTTTTCTTTAAATAAAAAATATATTTATTCATATTCTATTTTTTTTTTTTTTTTTACATTCGACTTAATTCATTTTTTTTTAATTTAAATATTTTTCTTTATTTTTCTTTAAATAAAAAAATATATTTATTCATATTCTATTTTTTTTTTTTTTTTTTACATTCGACTTAATTCATTTTTTTTTTAATTTAAATATTTTTCTTTATTTTTCTTTAACTAAAAAAAATATTTATTCATATTCTAATTTTTTTTTTTTACATTCGACTTAATTCATTTTTTTTAATTTAAATATTTTTCTTTATTTTTCTTTAACTAAAAAAATATATTTATTCATATTCTAATTTTTTTTTTTTTTTTTACGTTTGACTTAATTCATTTTTTTTTAAATTTAAATATTTTTCTTTATTTTTCTTTAAATAAAAAAATATATTTATTCATATTCTATTTTATTAGTAGTCATTTTGTGTGCACCTCTGAGCAGAAGATTTTACTATTACAGAATTATAATGGGCTGTAATCACACAGCAGGAGAAGAATAGAAGAATAAAAAAAATACAAAAGTCGGTAAGGTAAGAAACCAATAGTATATTTCAATCCCAGAGGTTAGATGAAAGTTTAGTGTAGTATAAACAGTAAAATTAAATAGTGCAATTATACATCTGACCAAAAAAGAAGGAACAACTGAGGGGGATGGATTTGGTTCCATGACAGTTCCCCCAAATGAGGGAATGAGGGATAGTTGGAAGTAGGGAGGCACCGATACCATTTTTTTTTTTTATAATAAGTACGAGTACTAGACATGTGCGCCATCAATAAATTTGTTTCGTTTCGTTCCGTATTAGAATTAATTCGTATTTCGTAATTCGTGTCCGAAATTTTGTACAAAATACGAATTTTCGTTAGGTTCGTAAATTTTTCGTAACAATTACGAATGTTCGTTATGACTAATTTATCATTATGAGGGGCTCCCACCATCCCTGTGATGTGCTCATTATGAGGGGCTCCCACCATCCCTGTGCTGTGCTCATTATGAGGGGCTGCCACCATCCCTGTGCTGTGCTCATTATGAGGGGCTCCCACCATCCCTGTGTTCATTATGAGGGGCCCCCACCATCCCTGTGCTCATTATGAGGGGCTCCCACCATCCCTGTGCTGTGCTCATTATGAGGGGCTCCCACCATCCCTGTGCTCATTATGAGGGGCTCTCACCATCCCTGTGCTGTGCTCATTATGAGGGGCTCCCCCCATCCCTGTGCTCATTATATGGGGCTCCCACCATCCCTGTGCTGTGCTCATTATGAGGGGCCCCCACCATCCCTGTTCTCATTATGAGGGGCTCCCACCATCCCTGTGCTGTGCTCATTATGAGGGGCTCCCACCATCCCTGTGCTCATTATATGGGGCTCCCACCATCCCTGTGCTCATTATGAGGGGCTCTCACCATCCCTGTGCTGTGCTCATTATGAGGGGCTCCCACCATCCCTGTGCTCATTATGAGGGGCTCTCACCATCCCTGTGCTGTGCTCATTATGAGGGGTCCCCACCATCCCTGTGCTCATTATATGGGGCTCCCACCATCCCTGTGCTGTGCTCATTATGAGGGGCTCCCACCATCCCTGTGCTGTGCTCATTATGAGGGGCTCCCACCATCCCTGTGCTCATTATGAGGGGCTCCCACCATCCCTGTGCTCATTATAAGGGGCTCTCACCATCCCTGTGCTCATTATGAGGGGCCCCCACCATCCCTGTGATGTGCTCATTATGAGGGGCTCCCACCATCCCTGTGCTGTGCTCATTATGAGGGGCTCCCACCATCCCTGTGCTCATTATATGGGGCTCCCACCATCCCTGTGCTCATTATGAGGGGCTCTCACCATCCCTGTGCTGTGCTCATTATGAGGGGCTCCCACCATCCCTGTGCTCATTATGAGGGGCTCTCACCATCCCTGTGCTGTGCTCATTATGAGGGGTCCCCACCATCCCTGTGCTCATTATATGGGGCTCCCACCATCCCTGTGCTGTGCTCATTATGAGGGGCTCCCACCATCCCTGTGCTGTGCTCATTATGAGGGGCTCCCACCATCCCTGTGCTCATTATGAGGGGCTCCCACCATCCCTGTGCTCATTATAAGGGGCTCTCACCATCCCTGTGCTCATTATGAGGGGCCCCCACCATCCCTGTGATGTGCTCATTATGAGGGGCTCCCACCATCCCTGTGCTGTGCTCATTATGAGGGGCTCCCACCATCCCTGTGCTCATTATGAGGGGCTCCCACCATCCCTGTGCTCATTATGAGGGGCTCCCACCATCCCTGTGCTCATTATGAGGGGCTCCCACCATCCCTGTGCTCATTATGAGGGGCTCCCACCATCCCTGTGCTCATTATGAGGGGCTCCCACCATCCCTGTGCTCATTATGAGGGGCTCCCCCCATCCCTGTGCTCATTATGAGGGGCTCCCACCATCCCTGTGCTTTGCTCATTATGAGGGGCTTCCAATATCCCTGTGCTGTGCTCATTATGAGGGGCTCCCACCATCCCTGTGCTGTGCTCATTATGAGGGGCTCCCACCATCCCTGTACTCATTATGAGGGGCTCCCACCATCCCTGTGCTGTGCTCATTATGAGGGGCTCCCACCATCCCTGTGCTGTGCTCATTATGAGGGGCTCCCACCATCCCTGTGCTGTGCTGACTTCCTGGGTTTTTAACTTTTAGGTTCGTTAACTTTTCGTAACAATTACGAACGTTCGTTAGGATCCGAAATTCGTAAACAAAATTTCATATTTCTTACAAAATTCGGAAGCATAGCAATTCGTATTTCAGATCCTCCTGAATGTACGAATTTACGGAAACTAATCGCACATGTCTAGTACTGATACTTTTTTTTCAGTTTTCGTCGATACCAATTACCGATACCTACCGCAACTGTTTTGTTTTCACTTCAGCTGTCAGCAGTGGTACAAAGTATTGAAAAGTTATTTACAAATTAAATACATTTTTTTTAATGTTGTGTTTTTTCAATGTGAAATGTGTAAATATATGTTAATATATATGTGTAAAAATATTCAATAACAGAGCAAACAAAAAAAATTTTTAATTGTTTATCTTTTATAAAATAGACGTGAACAAAAAAAAAAAGCAGGGAAATAATAATTAAATGGAGGAGAATAGGGAGTTAATTAAGGCTGATTAGAGTAAATGAAGGGTTAATAAGGGGTTAACAAGAGGAACATTTGTTCATCACTTTGATCTGCAGATGAAGAAATAGAAAGATACAAAAAGAAATAATATTTCTTTTTATTTTAGTGTTTTAGTGGCTGAGCAATGTTGTTAATAAACATTGCCGGCTGCTTTTTTTTTTTTTTTTTTTTGACAGCTCCAATTACCGGACTTCTTTAACACTTCAGCTGTCAACAGGGGAGACCCGCTGACAGCTGAAAGAACCGAGCCTGAAAGTATCAGTATCAGGTATCGGTGGATATGCACGAGTATCTAGTATTTGGAAGCTATGAGTATGCACTTGCTAACTAGCTTTTACCATGTGCTCGGCATTTTGTGGCTGATTCATGAATGAGTTTTAGAGGTTGAAGTGATTATTTACTGTAAGTCCATCATTGAGCCAGCTTAGCTCCTCCTGCTTGAAGCAAGTGGAACACAATACAGGCAAAGGCTTGTGACACCCGACTGTCACACCTATATGAGCTTGTTGGACATCCCATTCCAAAACCATGGCCATTAATAAAAAAAATTGGCCTCCCCTTTTCTGCTATATCAGTCTTCAATCACCTGGGAGGACTTTTCACAAGATTTTGCAGGTTGTCTGTGGGAATTTGTGCCATTTGCGAGGTCAGGTACTGATGTTGGATGAGAAAACCTCAAATTCATCCCAAAGGTGTTCAGTAGGGTTGAGGTCAGGGCTTTGTGCAGGACTCTCAAGTTCCTCCATCCAGCACACCTGTAGGAGCTTGTTGGACATCCTATTCCAAAACCATGGCCATTAATACGGAGTTGCTCCCTTTTGTGGCTATACCAACCTCCATTCTTCTGGGAAGGCTTTCCACAAGATATTGGAGGGGGTTTGTGGGAATTTGTACCCATTTGGGCAGGCACTGATGCTGGATGAGAAAATCTGGCTTACCATTGGTGTTCCAATTCATCCCAAAGGTGTTCAGTAGGGTTGAGGCCAGGGCTCTGTGCAGGACAACAAATAACAAATAAGAGGGTGTAAAATGTCAAGCATTACCTTTAAAAACATTTATTGGAATATGTAGGCGTCGAAAACATACTCACAAAATCCGTACGGCTATAGGTATAAAAGGATACGCAGACCCCAACAGTTGACATTGTGCAGGACACTTGAGTGCCTCCACACTGAACTGGTAAAACCATGTCTTTATGGAGCTGGATCTACTCTTCTAGAAAGGCTTCCTACAAAATTTCGGACTGTGTCTGTGGGAATTTGTGTCCAATGAGCCAAAGGAACATTTGTGAGGTCAGGTACTGATGTTTGAGCAGAAGACCTCAAATTCATCCCAAAGGTGTTCAGTAGGGTTGAGGTCAGGGCTTTGTGCAGAACTCTTGCGTTCCTCCACCCAGCACACCTGTATGAGCTTGTTGGACATCCTATTCTAAAACCATGGCCATTAATATGGAGTTGCTCCCTTTTGTGGCTACATCATCCTCCATTCTTCTGGGAAGGCTTCCCACAAGATATTGGAGGGTGTTTGTGGGAATTTGTAACCATTTGTGAGGGCAGGCACTGATGCTGGATGAGAAAATCTGGCCTACCATTGGTGTTCCAATTCATCCCAAAGTTCAGTAGGGTTGAGGTCAGGGCTCTGTGCAGGACAA
This sequence comes from Lithobates clamitans, assembly GCA_037952925.1. NCBI lineage: Eukaryota > Metazoa > Chordata > Amphibia > Anura > Ranidae > Lithobates > Lithobates clamitans. Next base: position 478,146 of record JBBGZY010002502.1, on the reverse strand, counting down.
CAAATAACAAATAAGAGGGTGCAAAATCTCAAGCATTACCTTTAAAAACATTTATTGGATTATGAAGGTGTCAAAAACATACTCACAAAATCCGTAAGGCTATAGGTATAAAAGGATATGCAGACCCCCACACCTGACATTGTGCAGGACACTTAAGTTCCTCTCTTTATGGAGCTGGATCTACTCTTCTGGAAAGGCTTCCTACAAAATTTCAGATGTGTCTGTGGAAATTTGTGTCCAATAAGCCGAAGGAACATTTGTGAGGTCAGGTACTGATGTTGGAGGAGAAGACCTGTCTCACTATCAATGTTATAATTCATTGCAAAGTTGTTCAGTAGGGATGAGATCAGAGCTCTGTGCAGGACACTCAAGTTCCTCCACACCAAACTGGGCAAACCATGTCTTTATGGAACTGGACATCTCATTCCAAAAACCAAGGCCATTATTATAGTAAATATACGTTTAATCCTAAAGATGTTCAGTAGGGTTGAGGTCAGGGCTCTCAAGTCAATACACACCAAACTGGGCAAACCATGTTTTTATGGAGATGTTGGTTGAGAAGACCTGGCTTATTCCAATTTATCCCAAAGCTGTTTAGTAGGGTTGAGCTCCAGGCTCTGTGCCAGAAAACTCAAGTTCCTCCACACCAAACTGGTCAAGCCATGTCTTAGATGTCTTGATGTTGGATGAGAAGATCTGGCTAATAATTGCCATTGCAATTCATCCAAAAGGTGATCAGTAGGGATGAGGTCAGGGCTTTGTGCAGGACACTCCAGTTCCTCCACACCAAACTGGTCACACCATGTCTTTATGGAGCTGGTTCTGTACACAGGGGACAATCATGCTGGAACAGAAAAGGTTCTTCATCCAACTGTTACCACAAGGTTGGAACAGCACAATTGACGACAATATTTTTGTATGATGGAGTATTACCAGGATCCTTCACTGGAGACACCTGAACAATTAATCCACAAATATCTGACCCTAAATGACATCACCATTTGTGGGTTTATTTGGGAAAACCCACAGCCATGCAGAGTGGATATGGCACACAGGTCACTTTCAGTACAAAGGTGATCTTGCTCTGTAGCAATGCCTGGATAGAAAAATGAGTCCTGGACAGGTAGTGTGATCCTTTGGTGTGCATTTCAAGAGTTAATCTTCATTTTGATCAAAGTGTACAGTGATACCTCAGTTCATGAACTTAATTTGTGAAATGATTCTGGTCGCGAACCGAGTTGTTCTTGGGTGGGTGGGCCGGTGAGGTAGTGGAGGAGGGGGGGTGCAGGCACGGTGGTGAGTGCAGGGATAGGGGGGGTGAGAGGGGGTCAGTAGGCGGGTGGTGAGGAAGTTGAGGAGGGGGTGCAGGTGTGGTGGTGAGTGCAGGAGTGTGGGGGGTGAGAGAGGGTCACTAGGTGGGCAGTGAGGTAGTGGAGGAGGGGGGTGCAGGTGCGGTGTTGAGTGCATTGGTGGGTGAAGAAGGAGGGTGCAGACGCAGTGATGAGTGCAGGGGTGGGTGAAGAAAGGGGGTGCAGGTGTAGTGGTGAGTGCAGGGGTAGGGGGGGGTGAGAGGGGGTCAGTAGGTGGGCGGTGAGGTAGTGTAGGAGGGGTTGCAGGTGCAGTGGTGAGTGCAGGGGTGGGGGGGTGAGAGGGGGTAAGTAGGTGGGTGGTGAGGAAGTTGAGGAGGGGATGCAATCGCGGTGGTGAGTGCAGGAGTGGGGGGGTGAGAGAGGGTCAGTAGGTGGGCAGTGAGGTAGTGGAGGAGGGGGGTGCAGGCACAGTGGTGAGTGCAGGAGTGGGTGAAGAAGGGGGGTGCAGGCACGGTGGTAAGTGCAGGGGTAGGTGGGCGGTAAGGTGGTGGAGGAGGGGGTTCAGGTGCGTTGGTGAGTGCAGGGGTGGGGGGGTGAGAGGGGGTCAGAAAGGGTGGGTGGTGAGGGAGTGGAGGAGGGGGTGCAGGCGTGGTGGTGAGTGCAGGAGTAGGGGGGGGTGAGAGACGATCAGTAGGTAGGCAGTGAGGTAGTGAAGTTGAGGGTGCAGGCGCGGTGGTGAGTGCAGGAGTGGGGGGTGAGAGACGATCAGTAGGTGGGCGGTGAGGTAGGGGAGGGGGTGCAGGTGCGGTGGTGAGTGCAGGAGTAGGGGGGTGAGAGGGGCTCAGGTGGGCAGTGAGGTAGTGGAGGAGGGGGTGCAGGCGTGGTGGTGAATGCAGGGGTGGGGGGGTGAGAAGGGGTCAGTAGATGGGCATTGAGGTGGTGGAGAAAGGGGTGCAGGCGCGGTGGTGAGTGCAGGGGTGGGGGGTGAGAAGGGGTCAGTAGGTGGGCGGTGAGGTAGGGGTGGGGGTGCAGACGTGGTGGTAAGTGCAGGGGTGGGGGGGTGAGAGGGGGTCAGTAGGTGAGCGGTGAGGTAGTGAAGTTCAGGGGATGCAGGCGCGGTTGTAAGTGCAGGGGTAGGGGGGATGAGAGGGGGTCAGTAGGTGGGCAGTGAGGTAGGGGAGGAGGGGGTGCAGGCGCGATGCTGAGTGCAGGGGTGGGGGGGTGAGAGGGGGTCAGTAGGTGGGCGGTGAGGTAGGGGTGGGGGTGCAGACACGGTGGTAAGTGCAGGGGTGGGGGGTGAGAGGGGCTCAGGAGAGCGGTGAGGTAGGGGAGGGGGTGCAGGTGCAGTGGGGGTGCAGGGGCAGGGGGGGTGAGAGGGGGTCAGTAGGTAGCGGTGAGGTAGGGAAGGGGGTGCAGGTGCAGTGGGGGTGCAGGCGCGGTGGCGAGTGCAGGGGTAGGGGGGTGAGAGGGGCTCAGGTGGGCGGTGAGGTAGGGGAGGGGGTGCAGGCGTGGTGGTGAATGCAGGGGTAGGGGGGGGTGAGAGGGGGTCAGTAGGTGGGCGGTGAGGTAGGGGAGGGGGTGCAGGCGCTGTGGTGAGTGCCGGAGTAGGGGGGGTGAGAGGGGGTCAGTAGGTGGGCGGTGAGGTAGGGGAGGGGGTGCAGGCGCGGTGGGGGTGCAGGCGCGGTGGCGAGTGCAGGGGTGGGGGGGTGAGAGGGGCTCAGGTGGGCGGTGAGGTAGGGGAGGGGGTGCAGGCGTGGTGGTGAATGCAGGGGTAGGGGGGGGTGAGAGGGGGTCAGTAGGTGGGCGGTGAGGTAGGGGAGGGGGTGCAGGCGCTGTGGTGAGTGCCGGAGTAGGGGGGGTGAGAGGGGGTCAGTAGGTGGGCGGTGAGGTAGGGGAGGGGGTGCAGGCGCGGTGGGGGTGCAGGCGCGGTGGCGAGTGCCGGAGTAGGGGGGGTGAGAGGGGCTCAGGTGGGCGGTGAGGTAGGGGAGGGGGTGCAGGCGCGGTGGGGGTGCAGGAATATATTCTCTATACATGAATTCCTCGATGTAGAACTCTAGGATCCGGCCAGAAAACCTTCTGCTACGTTGTGGAAATCTACAGAAAGAGCGAGGAATTTGCAGATCAGAGCGGGCCCCAGCGCCAAGTCCTCGGCGCGCACCACATGTCACGCCACATGTTTGCGTCTTTTTATCAGACGACACAGCTGGGCGGCGCTGCGTTCCTGCATCGATAATTTATTGGTTCCCAGGCAGCGGGTTCAGTCCTGATCGGACCCGCACTGAAGTGCGATCCGCGAGGAGTGTTGCTTTTGGACGCCTCCGTATCTTCTCACTTAAACATGTTCAGTTTATGTTCGAAAAATTCCCCCGGCGGAAAGTCCGGTGCCAAGAACTGAAACTTAGAACATCTGTCAAAGAAAAATATCTGAGAATGATGACGAAATGCAATATTGTCCATTTATGCCGGATTCGGTTACACGCTCTCAGCGAGCAAACGTCCCGACTGATTAGCGCTGATATATTTCTCCGAGCGCCTGGGCCGTTATCGGCTACAAGTACACTCCGGGCCAAGGTGTAGATTTGGGTTCTATATATACGTTATGGTGAGCTCATATTCTGCTCCCACCTACTACAAGATTACCCGGTCTCTGCGCTTCTCTACGCAATGCAAGCAGATCACGGCTGGTGGGAGGGGCTGGCAGGGGGGCTGTTTGGAAATATCCCCCATGGCCTCAATACTCCTCTACGGGGTCAGTAGGTGGGCGGCGAGGTAGTGGAGGAGGGGGTGCAGGCGCGGTGGGGGTGCAGGCGCGGGGGTGAGGTCGTGACACAAGCAGTGGGAGGAGTTATGCAAATATCAAAGTGCATTGATGGGTGGGCGTTCCTAGGTAGGCTGTTTTTTGCATAGGTAACTCCCACATGTGATGCTGAGCCTCTATGATTGAAAGAACTGAAATCTAATTAATGAAAAGGGCGGGGCCAGGGACAGTCAGGCTGTGGAGGAAAGGGCTAGATCAGGGGTCTCCTAAATTTCTAAACAAAGGGCCGGACTATGGCCAGTAGGAGTAGAAAGTGCCCCATCATTGGTATCAGTGGGAGGAATAGTGTCCCATCATTGGTATCAGTGGGAGGAATAGTGCCCCATCATTGGTATCAGTGGGAGGAATAGTGTCCCATCATTGGTATCAGTGGGAGGAATAGTGCCCCATCATTGGTGTCAGTGGGGGGAATAGTGCCCCATCATTGGTATCAGTGGGGGGAATAGTGCCCCATCATTGGTGTCAGTGGTAGGAATAGTGCCCCATCATTGGTATCAGTGGGAGGAATAGTGCCCCATCATTGGTATCAGTGGGAGGAATAGTGCCCCATCATTGGTATCAGTGGGAGGAATAGTGCCCCATCATTGGTTTCAGTGGGAGGAATAGTGTCCCATCATTGGTATCAGTGGGAGGAATAGTGCCCCATCATTGGTGTCAGTGGGGGGAATAGTGCCCCATCATTGGTATCAGTGGGAGGAATAGTGCCCCATCATTGGTATCAGTGGGAGGAATAGTGCCCCATCATTGGTGTCAGTGGGGGGAATAGTGCCCCATCATTGGTATCAGTGGGGGGAATAGTGCCCCATCATTGGTATCAGTGGGAGGAATAGTGCCCCATCATTGGTATCAGTGGGAGGAATAGTGCCCCATTATTGGTGTCAGTGGGGGGAATAGTGCCCCATCATTGGTATCAGTGGGAGGAATAGTGCCCCATCATTGGTATCAGTGGGGGGAATAGTGCCCCATCATTAGTATCAGTGGGAGGAATAGTGCCCCATCATTGGTGTCAGTGGGGGGAATAGTGCCCCATCATTGGTGTCAGTGGGAGGAATAGTGCCCCATCATTGGTGTCAGTGGGAGGAATAGTGTCCCATCATTGGTGTCAGTGGGGGGAATAGTGCCCCATCATTGGTGTCAGTGGGAGGAATAGTGTCCCATCATTGGTGTCAGTGGGAGGAATAGTGTCCCATTATTGGTGTCAGTGGGAGGAATAGTGTCCCATCATTGGTGTCAGTGGGGGGAATAGTGCCCCATCATTGGTGTCAGTGGGAGGAATAGTGTCCCATCATTGGTGTCAGTGGGAGGAATAGTGCCCCATCATTGGTGTCAGTGGGAGGAATAGTGCCCCATCATTGGTGTCAGTGGGAAGAATAGTGTCCCATCATTGGTATCAGTGGGAGGAATAGTGTCCCATCATTGGTGTCAGTGGGGGGAATAGTGCCCCATCATTGGTGTCAGTGGGAGGAATAGTGTCCCATTATTGGTGTCAGTGGGAGGAATAGTGCCCCATCATTGGTGTCAGTGGGGGGAATTATGCCCCATTGTTAATGTCACTGCACTGCTTCTCTATTCACTGTCCAATCACAAACTGGGGATTGGTCAAGGACAATTCGGACTCAGAGGAAGTAGGTGACATGATGGAGAAAGTTCTGCAGGGGAATTCTCTGGATTGAAGGTGAATATTGCAGCAAATGTTGGTTTTGTTTTTTGAATCTTTTATTGGGCGGTTGACTTTTATCCTGTTATTTGTGGGCGGAGTTCTGCTTTAGTACAATGACAGCCAGGAGGGGGCACTGTTGTTCTGGGAGGATGTCATATAATGGGGCACACAGCGGCACGATCTGTCACTAGCCAATGACTGATCGCTATACCAGCCCGATGCGGGTGCCATGTGATCGATGTGACCAATCACAGCAGATCACATGACAATTGTAAACAATGGATGACTTCCTTTCATGCCATCCGTTGGCTGTGATTGGTCACAGTGATGACATGGTACAGGCAGGGCCAATCACAGGCCATTTGTACCATGTGATTAGCTTTGACCAATCACAGCTGATCACAACAAAAGACACGGAATGAACCAGTTTCACCCAGTACAGAACTTTCTTATAGAAATGTAATTCATTGTTCTAATGTTCATAATGTGATCTCCCCGGAGTAGTACAATGTTACAATGTTACAATGTTACTCTGATCTCTGTGTGTTAGAAAAAAAAATCATAAAAAAAATGAAAAAAAATTAATAAAAAATAAAAAAACATTTTAACCACTTGCCTACCGACCCCCCCTCCCCCTTCCTGCCCAGGGCAATTCTCAACTTTCAGCGCTGTCACCCTTTGAATGACAATGACGCGGTCATGTGACACTGTACATATAGGACATTTTTATTATATTTTTTCACACAAATAGAGATTTCTTTTGGTGATATTTAATCACCCCCGGGGGGGGGGGGGGGGTATTTTTTGCTAAATAAAAAAAGACCAAAAAAAATTAATAAAATAAAACTTTTTTAATAGTTTGTTATAAAATTTTGCAAACAGATAATCTTTCTCTTTCACTGATGGGCACTGAGGAGACTGTACTGATAGGTGACACTGAAGGGCACAGGTAGGTGGCACTGAAGGGCATGGATAGGTGACACTGATTGGTGACACTGAGGGGCACGGATAGGTGGCTCTGATGGCCACTGATAGGCGACACTGAAGGGCACTGATAGGTGACACTGAGGGGCACGGATAGGTGGCTCTGATGGCCACTGATAGGTGACACTGAAGGGCACTGATAGGTGGCGCTGAAGGGCATGGATAGGTGACACTGATTGGTGACACTGAGGGGCAGGGATAGGTGGCTCTGATGGCCACTGATAGGCGACACTGAAGGGCACGGATAGGTGACACTGATTGGTGACACTGAGGGGCAGGGATAGGTGGCTCTGATGGCCACTGATAGGCGACACTGAAGGGCACGGATAGGTGACACTGATTGGTGACACTGAGGGGCAGGGATAGGTGGCTCTGATGGCCACTGATAGGCGACACTGAAGGGCACGGATAGGTGACACTGATTGGTGACACTGAGGGGCACGGATAGGTGGCTCTGATGGCCACTGATAGGCGACACTGAAGAACACGGATAGGTGACACTGATTGGTGACACTGAGGGGCACGGATAGGTGGCACTGAAGGGCACTGATAGGCAACACTGAAGGGCACGGATAGGTGACACTGATTGGTGACACTGAAGGGCACGGATAGGTGGAACTGATGGGCACTGATGGGCATTGATAGGTGGCAATGATGGGCAGCACTGATAGGTGGCACTGAAGAACACGGATAGGTGACACTGATAGGTGACACTGAAGGGCATTGATAGGTGGCACTGATGGGCACTGATAGGCAGCACTGAAGGGAATGGATAAGTGACACTGATAGGTGGCACTGATGGGCATTGATAGGTGGCAATGATGGCAGCACAGATAGGTGGCACTGAAGGACACGGATAGGTGACACTGATGGGCATTGATAGGTGGCATTGATGGGAAGCACTGATGGGTGGCACTGATGGGCACTGATAGGCACTGGCAGGTGACACTGATAGGCAGCACTAATAGGTGGCACAGAGGGGCAGCACTGATAGGCATTGATAGGTGACACTGGTGGGCATTGAAAGGTGGCACTGGTGGGCATTGATAGGTGGCACTGGTGGGCACTGCTTAGTAGCAGTGGGTCTGGAGTGTGCAGGTCGATGTCCCGTTTATGCCAGGTGGTAATCGGCTGTCAGCGTGAGGAAAAAAAAGAAGCCGATTAGCGTCTCTGTTTACATCACATGATCAGCTGTCATTGGCTGACAGCTGATCACATGGTTAGGGGCCGAGTCTCATTGACTCGCTGATCACAGAGCGAGCCGTGCGCGCCCCGCAGGGCCGTAAGAAAAAAATAATAATAATACGTTTTAAAAAAATGTTTTAACCTCCTCAAGTCTGCGCTATAGATGGCTACAGCGGGGCTGGATTGCTGGGAGAGCGTCCATCTACGGCCCGCACTGTAGCCGTCTATAGCGCGGACAAGAAGAGGTTAAAACATTTTTATTTTTTCTGTACGGTCACCAGTCAGTGTCCCGGATCCCCACACCCGTTATATGATGACGCCGCACTGCACAAGTGACAGGATGTAAAAAATAAAATAAAAAATTGTGAAAATGTTTTTTTAATCTCTTCATTTTCCAAAACATTGTGACAAAAAACTGCCTACTTTCCAAAAAGGGCTGATATGGGGGGTATTTGTACTGGGGGTGATTTGGGGGTATTTGTACTGGGGGGGGTGATTTGGGGGGTATTTGTACTGGGGAGTGATTTGGGGGGTATTTGTACTGGGGGGGTGATTTGGGGGGTATTTGTACTGCGGGTGATTTGGGGGGTATTTGTACTGGGGGATGATTTGGGGGATATTTGTACTGGGGGGTGATTTGGGGGGTATTTGTACTGGGGGATGATTTGGGGGATATTTGTACTGGGGGTGATTTGGGGGGTATTTGTACTGGGGGGTGATTTGGGGGGTATTTGTACTGGGGGGTGATTTGGGGGGTATTTGTACTGGGGGGTGATTTGGGAGATATTTGTACTGGGGGATGATTTGGGGGATATTTGTACTGGGGGGTGATTTGGGGGGTATTTGTACTGGGAAGTGATTTGGGGGGTATTTGTACTGGGGGTGATTTGGGGGGTATTTGTACTGGGGGGTGATTTGGGGGGTATTTGTACTGGGGGGTGATTTGGGGGTATTTGTACTGGAAAGTGATTTGGGGGGTATTTGTACTGGGGGTGATTTGGGGGGTATTTGTACTGGGGGGTGATTTGGGGGGTATTTGTACTGGGAAGTGATTTGGGGGGTATTTGTACTGGGGGTGATTTGGGGGGTATTTGTACTGGGGGGGATGATTTGGGGGGTATTTGTACTGGGGGTGATTTGGGGAGTATTTGTATTGGGGGTGATTTGGGGGGTATTTGTACTGGGGGATGATTTGGGGGTATTTGTACTGGGGGGATGATTTGGGGGATATTTGTACTGTGGGTGATTTGGGGGGTATTTGTACTGGGGGGTGATTTGGGAGATATTTGTACTGGGGGATGATTTGGGGGATATTTGTACTGGGGGCTGATTTGGGGGGTATTTGTACTGGGGGTGATTTGGGGGGTATTTGTACTGGGGGGTGATTTGGGGGGTATTTGTACTGGGGGGGGTGATTTGGGGGGTATTTGTACTGGGGGGGTGATTTGGGAGATATTTGTACTGGGGGATGATTTGGGGGATATTTGTACTGGGGGCTGATTTGGGGGGTATTTGTACTGGGGGTGATTTGGGGGGTATTTGTACTGGGGGGTGATTTGGGGGGTATTTGTACTGGGGGTGATTTGGGGGGTATTTGTACTGGGGGGGATGATTTGGGGGATATTTGTACTGGGGGTGATTTGGGGGGTATTTGTACTGGGGGTGATTTGGGGGATATTTGTACTGGGGGCTGATTTGGGGGGTATTTGTACTGGGGGTGATATGGGGGGTATTTGTACTGGGTGCTGATTTGGGGGGTATTTGTACTGGGGGCTGATTTGGGGGGTATTTGTACTGGGGGGGTGATTTGGGGGGTATTTGTACTGGGGGTGATTTGGGGGATATTTGTACTGGGGGCTGATTTGGGGGGTATTTGTACTGGGGGTGATATGGGGGGTATTTGTACTGGGTGCTGATTTGGGGGGTATTTGTACTGGGGGCTGATTTGGGGGGTATTTGTACTGGGAAGTGATTTGGGGGGTATTTGTACTGGGGGTGATTTGGGGGGTATTTGTACTGGGGGGGATGATTTGGGGGGTATTTGTACTGGGGGTGATTTGGGGAGTATTTGTATTGGGGGTGATTTGGGGGGTATTTGTACTGGGGGATGATTTGGGGGTATTTGTACTGGGGGGATGATTTGGGGGATATTTGTACTGTGGGTGATTTGGGGGGTATTTGTACTGGGGGGTGATTTGGGAGATATTTGTACTGGGGGATGATTTGGGGGATATTTGTACTGGGGGCTGATTTGGGGGGTATTTGTACTGGGGGTGATTTGGGGGGTATTTGTACTGGGGGGTGATTTGGGGGGTATTTGTACTGGGGGGGGTGATTTGGGGGGTATTTGTACTGGGGGGGTGATTTGGGAGATATTTGTACTGGGGGATGATTTGGGGGATATTTGTACTGGGGGCTGATTTGGGGGGTATTTGTACTGGGGGTGATTTGGGGGGTATTTGTACTGGGGGGTGATTTGGGGGGTATTTGTACTGGGGGTGATTTGGGGGGTATTTGTACTGGGGGGGATGATTTGGGGGATATTTGTACTGGGGGTGATTTGGGGGGTATTTGTACTGGGGGTGATTTGGGGGATATTTGTACTGGGGGCTGATTTGGGGGGTATTTGTACTGGGGGTGATATGGGGGGTATTTGTACTGGGTGCTGATTTGGGGGGTATTTGTACTGGGGGCTGATTTGGGGGGTATTTGTACTGGGGGGGTGATTTGGGGGGTATTTGTACTGGGGGTGATATGGGGGGTATTTGTACTGGGGGGTGATTTGGGGGGTATTTGTACTGGGGGATGATTTGGGGGATATTTGTACTGGGGGTGATTTGGGGGGTATTTGTACTGGGGGGGATGATTTGGGGGATATTTGTACTGGGGGGTGATTTGGGGGGTATTTGTACTGGGGGTGATTTGGGGGGTATTTGTACTGGGGGGTGATTTGGGAGATATTTGTACTGGGGGATGATTTGGGGGATATTTGTACTGGGGGCTGATTTGGGGGGTATTTGTACTGGGGGTGATTTGGGGGGTATTTGTACTGGGGGGTGATTTGTGGGGGAATTTGTACTGGGGGATGATTTGGGGGATATTTGTACTGGGGGATGATTTGGGGGATATTTGTACTGGGGGTGATTTGGGGGATATTTGTACTGGGGGTGATTTGGGGGATATTTGTACTGGGGGGTGATTTGGGGGGTATTTGTACTGGGGGGTGATTTGGGGGGTATTTGTACTGGGGGGTGATTTGGGGGGTATTTGTACTGGGGGGTGATTTGGGGGGTATTTGTACTGGGGGGTGATTTGGGAGATATTTGTACTGGGGGATGATTTGGGGGATATTTGTACTGGGGGGTGATTTGGGGGGTATTTGTACTGGGAAGTGATTTGGGGGGTATTTGTACTGGGGGGTGATTTGGGGGTTATTTGCACTGGGGGGTGATTTGGGGGGGTATTTGTACTGGGGGATGATTTGGGGGATATTTGTACTGGGGGTGATTTGGGGGGTATTTGTACTGGGGGGTGATTTGGGGGGTATTTGTACTGGGGGGTGATTTGGGGGGTATTTGTACTGGAAAGTGATTTGGGGGGTATTTGTACTGGGGGTGATTTGGGGGGTATTTGTACTGGGGGGTGATTTGGGGGGTATTTGTACTGGGAAGTGATTTGGGGGGTATTTGTACTGGGGGGGATGATTTGGGGGGTATTTGTACTGGGGGGGATGATTTGGGGGGTATTTGTACTGGGGGTGATTTGGGGAGTATTTGTACTGGGGGTGATTTGGGGGGTATTTGTACTGGGGGATGATTTGGGGGTATTTGTACTGGGGGGATGATTTGGGGGATATTTGTACTGTGGGTGATTTGGGGGGTATTTGTACTGGGGGGTGATTTGGGAGATATTTGTACTGGGGGATGATTTGGGGGATATTTGTACTGGGGGCTGATTTGGGGGGTATTTGTACTGGGGGTGATTTGGGGGGTATTTGTACTGGGGGGTGATTTGGGGGGTATTTGTACTGGGGGGGTGATTTGGGGGGTATTTGTACTGGGGGATGATTTGGGGGATATTTGTACTGGGGGGTGATTTGGGAGATATTTGTACTGGGGGATGATTTGGGGGATATTTGTACTGGGGGCTGATTTGGGGGGTATTTGTACTGGGGATGATTTGGGGGGTATTTGTACTGGGGGGTGATTTGGGGGGTATTTGTACTGGGGGTGATTTGGGGGGTATTTGTACTGGGGGGGATGATTTGGGGGATATTTGTACTGGGGGTGATTTGGGGGGTATTTGTACTGGGGGTGATTTGGGGGATATTTGTACTGGGGGCTGATTTGGGGGGTATTTGTACTGGGGGTGATATGGGGGGTATTTGTACTGGGTGCTGATTTGGGGGGTATTTGTACTGGGGGCTGATTTGGGGGGTATTTGTACTGGGGGGGTGATTTGGGGGGTATTTGTACTGGGGGTGATATGGGGGGTATTTGTACTGGGGGGTGATTTGGGGGGTATTTGTACTGGGGGATGATTTGGGGGATATTTGTACTGGGGGTGATTTGGGGGGTATTTGTACTGGGGGGGATGATTTGGGGGATATTTGTACTGGGGGGTGATTTGGGGGGTATTTGTACTGGGGGTGATTTGGGGGGTATTTGTACTGGGGGGTGATTTGGGAGATATTTGTACTGGGGGATGATTTGGGGGATATTTGTACTGGGGGCTGATTTGGGGGGTATTTGTACTGGGGGTGATTTGGGGGGTATTTGTACTGGGGGGTGATTTGTGGGGGAATTTGTACTGGGGGATGATTTGGGGGATATTTGTACTGGGGGATGATTTGGGGGATATTTGTACTGGGGGTGATTTGGGGGATATTTGTACTGGGGGTGATTTGGGGGGTATTTGTACTGGGGGTGATTTGGGGGATATTTGTACTGGGGGTGATTTGGGGGGTATTTGTACTGGGGGTGATTTGGGGGATATTTGTACTGGGGGGGGTGATTTGGGGGGTATTTGTACTGGAGGTGATTTGGGGGATATTTGTACTGGGGGTGATTTGGGGGGTATTTGTACTGGGGGTGATTTGGGGGATATTTGTACTGGGGGGGGGTGATTTGGGGGGTATTTGTACTGGAGGTGATTTGGGGGATATTTGTACTGGGGGTGATTTGGGGGGTATTTGTACTGGGGGTGATTTGGGGGATATTTGTACTGGGGGCTGATTTGGGGGGTATTTGTACTGGGGGTGATTTGGGGGATATTTGTACTGGGGGGTGATTTGGGGGGTATTTGTACTGGGGGTGATTTGGGGGTATTTGTACTGGGGGGTGATTTGGGGGGTATTTGTACTGGGGCTGATTTGGGGGGTATTTGTACTGGGGGGGGGTGATATGGGGGTATTTGTACTGGGTGCTGATTTGGGGGGTATTTGTACTGGGGGCTGATTTGGGGGGTATTTGTACTGGGGGGGTGATTTGGGGGGTATTTGTACTGGGGGTGATATGGGGGGTATTTGTACTGGGGGTGATATGGGGGGTATTTGTACTGGGGGGTGATTTGGGGGGTATTTGTACTGGGGGGGTGATTTGGGGGGTATTTGTACTGGGGGTGATATGGGGGGTATTTGTACTGGGGGGTGATTTGGGGGGTATTAGTACTGGGGGGGATGATTTTGGGGGTATTTGTACTGGGGGGGTGATTTGGGGGGTATTTGTACGGGGGGGTGATTTGGGGGGTATTAGTACTGGGGGGGATGATTTGGGGGGTATTTGTACTGGGGGTGATTTGGGGGGTATTTGTACTGGGGGCTGATTTGGGGGATATTTAGGGGCTCTATTGTTGATTGAGAGAGTTTAGTTCTTATTTAAAGTGATATAAACACACACTGTGTAATGTACATTCTCCCTTCTATTTCTGTATGTAGAGAACGGCTCTGTAATTATTTTAATTATTTTAAAAAAACAGTCCCTTTTTCCTAATGGATATCCAGCTGTCACATGACCCGGCTCTCTCCCAGCCCGTCTGCAGGGAAACACAAGCAGGAGGAGCTTCTAATCCCCTGCCGCCGGTCACATGTTCAACATAAAAAATTAAAACATAACAGCCTTTGGGATATAGAATAAAAATAAATAACTAATATTATTTAACTGTTTTAAATTGTCATACAAATACAGCATCTGACAAAAGTAAGTACACCCCTCAGTGACATTTGTGTAAATCTTTTCTTCTCTCTTTTCATGGGACAACACTGAAGAAATGACACTTGTCTACAATGTAAAGTAGTGAGTGTACAGCTTGTATAACAGTGTAAATTTGCTGTCCCCTCAAAATAACTCAACACACAGCCATTAATGTCTAAACCGCTGGCAACAAAAGTCAGTACACCCCTAAGTGAAAATGTCCACATTGGGCCCAATTAGCCATTTTCCCTCCCGGGTGTCATGTGACTCGTTAGTGTTACAAGGTCTCAGGTGTGAATGGGGAGCAGGTGTGTTAAATTTGGTGTTATCGCTCTCACTCTCTCATACTGGTCAGTGGAAGTACAACATGGCACCTCATGGCAAAGAACTCTCTGAGGATCTGAAGAAAAGAATAGTTGCTCTACATAAAGATGGTCTAGGCTATAAGAAGATTGCCAAGATCCTGAAACTGAGCTGCAGCACGGTGGCCAAGACCATACAGCGGTATAACAGGACAGGTTCCCCTCAGAACAGGCCTCGCCATGGTCCACCAAAGAAGTTGAGGTCACGTGCTCAGCGTCATATCCAGAGGCTGTCTTTGGGAAATAGACGTATGAGTGCTGCTAGCATTGCTGCAGAGGTTGTAGGGGTGGGGGGTCAGCCTGTCAGTGCTCAGACCATACACCGCACACTGCATCAAATTGGTCTGCATGGCTGTCATCCCAGAAGGAAGCCTCTTCTAAAGATGATGCACAAGAAAGCCCGCAAACAGTTTGCTGAAGACAAGCAGACTAAGGACATGGATTACTGGAACCATGTCCTGTGGTCTGATGAGACCAAGATAAACGTATTTGGTTCAGATGGTGACAAGCGTGTGTGGGGGCAACCAGGTGAGGAGGACAAAGACAAGTGTGTCTTGTCTACAGTCAAGCATGGTGGTGGGAGTGTCATGGTCTGGGGGTACATGAGTGCTGCCGGCACTGGGGGGCTACAGATCATTGAGGGAACCATGAATGCCAACATGTACTGTGATATACTGAAGCAGAGCATGATCCCCTCCCTTCAGAGACTGGACCGCAGGGCAGTATTCCAACATGATAACCACCCCAAACACACCTCCAAGACCACCACTGCCTTGCTAAAGAAGCTGAGGGTAAAGGTGATGGACTGGCCAAGCATGTCTCCAGACCTAAACCTTATTGAAAATCTGTGGGGGATCCTTAAACGGAAAGTGGAGTAGCGCAAGTTCTATAACAGCCAACAGTTCCAATGTAAGCAACATTCTTCTCACTGACTACCAATGTAAGGAACATTCTTCTCACTGATCACCAATGTAAGGGACATTCTTCCCACTGACCACCAATGTAAGGGACATTCTTCCCACTGATCACCAATGTAAGGAGCATTCTTCTCACTGATCACCAATGTAAGGAACATTCTTCTCACTGATCACCAATGTAAGGAACATTCTTCTCACTGATCACCAATGTAAGGAACATTCTTCTCACTGATCACCAATGTAAGGGACATTCTTCCCACTGACCACCAATGTAAGGGACATTCTTCCCACTGATCACCAATGTAAGGAGCATTCTTCTCACTGATCACCAATGTAAGGGACATTCTTCCCACTGACCACCTATGTAAGGAGCATTTTGCCCACTGACCACCAATGAAATTGGTAAACTGGGAGGCCCTCAAGACCCGAAAATTATTTTGAGGGTTCTTCTTGGAAAAAAATGTTGAGAAAGGCTGATTTAGGTAGTTATGTTTCCAGTGTCACTGGTTACCCCCTGGGTGGATAGGAGGCATTATTTGAAGAACTGGCCAGGTCTAGGACATTTCTTGCATCAGGTCTTCCAGTATATTCCCAAACACGAGCAATGAAGTTGACTGGTCCTTGCCTTGGGATACAAAACAATTGAGATAATTACTGGGTCTCTAGTTTAAAATCAGAATGAATGCTCACTGGACAGGAATGCTACGCTTTGCCTGTTTTAGTTTGTCCTGAAAGGAATGACCTGGAACTTGGGAGGGATGTGGCAAAGGACTACAAATAAATCCATAGACACTACAATGACTTTTCAGGCATGGATGGAGACGTAATCGGTTCCATGCAGAAAATAGTTTTTACATTGTGGATGAGTTAGACCTCCCTGGTAGTGCTACTCCGAGCCTGCCCGACAGAGATCCTTTATATCTGCTGTATGGAGACACACCAGGAGAGAAAATCTTAAAGGAGAGCTCCAGCTCTAAAAGAAAACAATGCTAATGCCCTGTACACACAAGCGGAAATTCCGTCAAAAAAAGTGTGATGGAGCTTTTGGTCGTATATTCCGACCGTGTGTTCGCTCCATCCAACTTTTACTGTCTGAATTTCCGCCAGCAAAACATTGAGAGCTGGTTCTCTATTTTTCCGACAGAAAAAGTTCTTGATGGAAATTCCGTTTGTCTGTATGCAATTCCCACGCGCAAAAAAACACGCATGCTCGGAAACAATCCGACGCATGCTCGGAAGAATTGAACTTCATTTTCTCGGCTCGTCGTAGTGTTGTAAGTCACCACGTTCATGATGGTCGAAAGATCAGAGAACTTTTGTGTGACCGTGTGTATGCAAGCCAAGCTTGAGCGGAATTCCGTCAGAAAAAACATCCAAAATTCCGCTCATGTGTACGGGGCACTATGCTCCCCTCTCCCTTTCATATTCCATTTTGCAAATGTATTCAAAGTCTACAAATATCCAGAATGTGTTTTGGGCTGAGACACTCATGCACTAGATGTCCACTCCACTACACTAAAACAGCCTTTTTCAACCTTTTGCCCCACAGTTACCCCTAAATTATTTCAGGTTCCAGAAATCCCCTGCCTAAACCTTCTTCCCACTGATCACATTGGTGATCAGTGGGAAGAATGTTCCTTACATTGGTGATCAGTGAGAAGAATGTTCCTTACATTGGTGATCAGTGAGAAGAATGTTCCTTACATTGGTGATCAGTGAGAAGAATGTTCCTTACATTGGTGATCAGTGACAAGAATGTTCCTTACATTGGTGATCAGTGAGAAGAATGTTCCTTACATTGGTGATCAGTGACAAGAATGTTCCTTACATTGGTGATCAGTGAGAAGAATGTTCCTTACATTGGTGATCAGTGAGAAGAATGTCCCTTACATTGGTGATCAGTGAGAAGAATGTTCCTTACATTGGTGATCAGTGGGAAGAATGTTCCTTACATTGGTGATCAGTGAGAAGAATGTTCCTTACATTGGTGATCAGTGAGAAGAATGTCCCTTACATTGGTGATCAGTGAGAAGAATGTTCCTTACATTGGTGATCAGTGTGAAGAATGCTCCTTACATTGGTGATCAGTGAGAAGAATGTTCCTTACATTGGTGATCAGTGAGAAGAATGCTCCTTACATTGGTGATCAGTGAGAAGAATGTTCCTTACATTGGTGATCAGTGTGAAAAATGCTCCTTACATTGGTGATCAGTGAGAAGAATGTTCCTTACATTGGTGATCAGTGTGAAGAATGCTCCTTACATTGGTGATCAGTGAGAAGAATGTTCTTTACATTGGTGATCAGTGGGAAGAATGTTCCTTACATTGGTGATCAGTGAGAAGAATGTTCCTTACATTGGTGATCAGTGAGAAGAATGTTCCTTACATTGGTGATCAGTGAGAAGAATGTTCCTTACATTGGTGATCAGTGAGAAGAATGTTCCTTACATTGGTGATCAGTGAGAAGAATGTTCCTTACATTGGTGATCAGTGGGAAGAATGTTCCTTACATTGGTGATCAGTGAGAAGAATGTTCCTTACATTGGTGATCAGTGAGAAGAATGTTCCTTACATTGGTGATCAGTGAGAAGAATGTCCCTTACATTGGTGATCAGTGGGAAGAATGTTCCTTACATTGGTGATCAGTGAGAAGAATGTTCCTTACATTGGTGATCAGTGAGAAGAATGTCCCTTACATTGGTGATCAGTGAGAAGAATGTTCCTTACATTGGTGATCAGTGTGAAGAATGCTCCTTACATTGGTGATCAGTGAGAAGAATGTTCCTTACATTGGTGATCAGTGAGAAGAATGCTCCTTACATTGGTGATCAGTGAGAAGAATGTTCCTTACATTGGTGATCAGTGTGAAAAATGCTCCTTACATTGGTGATCAGTGAGAAGAATGTTCCTTACATTGGTGATCAGTGAGAAGAATGCTCCTTACATTGGTGATCAGTGAGAAGAATGTTCTTTACATTGGTGATCAGTGGGAAGAATGTTCCTTACATTGGTGATCAGTGAGAAGAATGTTCCTTACATTGGTGATCAGTGGGAAGAATGTTCCTTACATTGGTGATCAGTGGGAAGAATGTTCCTTACATTGGTGGTCAGTGAGAAGAATGTTCCTTACATTGGTGATCAGTGAGAAGAATGTTCCTTACATTGGTGATCAGTGAGAAGAATGTTCCTTACATTGGTGATCAGTGAGAAGAATGTTCCTTACATTGGTGATCAGTGAGAAGAATGTTCCTTACATTGGTGATCAGTGGGAAGAATGTTCCTTACATTGGTGATCAGTGAGAAGAATGTTCCTTACATTGGTGATCAGTGAGAAGAATGTTCCTTACATTGGTGATCAGTGTGAAGAATGCTCCTTACATTGGTGATCAGTGAGAAGAATGTTCTTTACATTGGTGATCAGTGAGAAGAATGTTCCTTACATTGGTGATCAGTGGGAAGAATGTACCCTTGTTGCAGCCCCATTGAAAACTCTGGTACTTCCATGTATGGAGACAACAAAGCTATTTTTTTATTATTTGATCCTCAAAAAGTAAGCCTTCATTATTTCTTTAATGTCCAATTCACCTTCATGGCACACCATTCTCACCAAATATCCCTCATAACAGTAATTTACAATTTATTGCCCTGATCGTTGATTGTTGAATTTCTTTTTACTGATCATTTATTTAAAAATTGCTTTGGACTCTATGACCTTTGGTTTGGTTCTCCTGTTTCCAGTATAGTTGGATTTGTTTGGAGACCTTCCTTCTTGTGGGGATGTTTTCTGATATTTGGGAGCAGCTTAACCAAACCAAGTTAGTTTAATCAGTAAGATGGTCTTTGACCACACGTAATACCAATAATAGAAGACCCACCCTCTGTGTTTGTGTGCAGCTTGGTTTCCAGGAATGAGGCACACATGCCCCCTTTCCAGCTTCCCACAATACAACACGCAGTGCCTATGTTCAATGGCCAGTGGCCAATCATAGGTTGAGTGTTGTCACACCCAACAGAAAGAGTTGACTTTTGCAGGCAATGGAGCCATTGGTGAAAGTCTGGTAGCTAACAGAGTAAACTCCTGCCTGCTGCAGATCGCTTACATCATGTGAGCCTTGGCAAGATGACATCACGTGAACCTAGGCAAGATGACATCACGTGAAGCTAGGTAAGATGACATCATGTGAACCTAGGCAAGAAGACATCATGTGAACCTAAGTAAGATGACCTCATGTGAACCTAGGCAAGATAACATCATGTGTGAGCCTAGGCAAGATGACATCATGTGAACCTAAGTAAGATGACCTCATGTGAACCTAGGCAAGATAACATCATGTGAACCTAGGTAAGAAGATATCATGTGAACCTAAGTAAGATGACATCACGTGAACCTAGGCAAGATGACATCACGTGAAGCTAGATAAGATGACATCACATAAACCTAGGTAAGATGACATCATGTGAACCTAGGCAAGATGACATCACGTGAACCTAGGCAAGATGACATGACGTGAACCTAGGTAAGATGACATCATGTAAACCAAGGCAATATAACATCATGTGAATTTAGGTAAGATGACATCATGTGAACGTAGGCAAGATGATATCACGCGTACCTAGGCAAGATGACATCACCTGAAACTAGGCAAGATGACATCATGTGAACCTAGGCAAGATGACCTCATGTGAACCTAGGCAAGATGACATCATGTGAACGTAGGCAAGATGACATCATGTGAACCTAGGAAAGATGACATCACGTGAAACTAGGCAAGATAACGTCATGTGAACCTAGGTAAGATGACATCACGTGAAGCTAGGTAAGATGACATCATGTGAACCTAGGTAAGATGACATCATGTGAACCTAAGTAAGATGACATCACGTGAAGCTAGGTAAGATGACATGACGTGAACCTAGGCAAGATGACATCACGTGAACCTAGGCAAGATGACATCACGTGAACATATGTAAGATGACCTCATGTGAACCTAGGCAAGATAACATCATGTGAACCTATGTAAGATGTCATCATGTGAACCAAGGCAAGATAACATCATGTGAGCCTAGGCAAGATGGCATGTGAACCTAGGCAAGATGACAGCACGTGAACCTAGACAAGATGACATCAGGTGAAGCTAGGTAAGATGACATCACATGAACCTAGGCAAGATGACATCACGTGAACCTAGGCAAGATGACATCATGTGAACATAAGTAAGATGACATCATGTAAACCACGGCAATGTAACATCATGTGAACCTAGGTCAGATGACATCATGTGAACGTAGGCAAGATGATATCACGTGTACCTAGGCAAGATGACATCATGTGAACCTAGGCAAGATGACATCATGTGAACGTAGGCAAGATGACATCATGTGAACCTAGGCAAGATGACATCATGTGAACGTAGGCAAGATGACATCATGTGAACGTAGGCAAGATGACATCATGTGAACCTAGGCAAGATGACATCACGTGAACCTAGGTAAGATGACATCATGTGAACCTAGGCAAGATGACATCATGTGAACCTAAGCAAGATGACATCATGTGAACCTAGGTAAGATGACATCATGTGAACCTAGGTAAGATGACATCATGTGAACCTAGGTAAGATTACATCACGTGAACCTAGGCAAGATGATATCATGTGAACCTAGGTAAGATGAC
Organism: Lithobates clamitans; assembly: GCA_037952925.1. Classification (NCBI taxonomy): domain Eukaryota; kingdom Metazoa; phylum Chordata; class Amphibia; order Anura; family Ranidae; genus Lithobates; species Lithobates clamitans. Next base: position 457,045 of record JBBGZY010002502.1, on the reverse strand, counting down.
ATCACGTGAACCTAGGTAAAATTACATCACGTGAACCTAGGCAAGATGATATCATGTAAACCTTGGCAAGAAGACATCATCTGAGCCTAGACAAAATCATTTAGTGAAGCCATGGACAGATTTTTAGTGATAAAGAGGGTATTGATAGAAGGAGAGATCTGTAAAAGGATATTGCTACTCTACATTTTAACACATCAGGATGTTACTCATGCATGAATGTTCCACCTTAAACACAGAGTAGATGAAATAGTAAATTCATTAAAAGGGATCAACCTATCAGAAAGAGAAAAAGGTGGAGGACAAAAGGAAATTTGGGACTTGTCCAGTAGTAGGTAAATGGGCAATAAAATATAAAACATCCCAACTGGTGATTTAGGGCTGATAGGGATCAACCATGCCTAATTGGAAGCTGTGCAATTTCCTGGAGAAAACCTAAGAAATAAAAGCTTATGGCAGTGTAGGAGATGGGACCTGACTTGGAGAGCACCACCCAGCTCATTTTGTCGGCTAATAGCCAAGGACCATCCTGAGAGGGGAAGGGCTAAAGCCTTAGGCATGATCTTGGGTGTTCTCATGACTTAAATGCCATTTCTTGTAGAGTTAAGGATCTAGATGGATACAATTAGAGAGTGATAAGGTAATCAGTAACCCACTGAAAATCCTGTTGTCATTTCTCCAGAAGTTGCCCCAGGAAACACGGAATGTGTCCAGACATTTTTCTATAAGCTCATGGCTCAGGCTGAAAGCCTTCAGACTTAACTTGTAAGACAAATATCAGACCTTCCAGCATGTTTCAGATGCCGAGGATCAGTTAGGGATCAGTCACAGAGGTGGACGGTGAGAGACACCGCCGGAGAAAGTTCTGCATAAAGTAACTGAAAAAGTTACAATTAAAAAGGTAGCTAAACCCATAAAAACATTTTCCGCAGGTGTAGGACATACCTGTTGATCCCACCAGAAATGCTGTGCCCTTATCTCTTCTTCGGAGATGAACTGAAAGAAATGTCATGTTCCTTCTATAAACTACTAATTCCACCCATCCCCTCCCATGTAATGGAGATGAAGATTTGTTTGAAGTCCAGCATGGGTGACAACATAGAAGATGACGGCAGCAAAAAAAAAGTCAAGTGGTCCATCAAGTCTGCCCCATTATTTAAATATTTTTCTTTTACTTTTTTTTTTTACTTCTTTTTTAGTCTAAATCAATACTTGAGTATAGATATATGTCTGTCCCAGGCATGTTTACATCCACTTACTGTTGACCGACTCGCTACCTCTGCTGGAAGTCTCTTCCAATTATCATCTAATTGGCTCCCATCTAAGATTGGCCATAGTATGGTATTCTACTGAGTGTGCCCAAAATGGCTGTCCTACCATCTAGCCCAGTGCCCTGATTCCCCAGACCAGTGGTCTCCAAACGGTGGCCCAGGGGCCATATGTGGCCCTTTGCTTGCTTTTATCTGGCCCTTGGGGCACTATTTTCAGCCGCTGATTCCAACAATGGGACATACGGTGTCTTGAAAAATTATTCATACCCCTTGAAATTTCCCACATGTTTTCATATTACAACCAAAAACGTAAATGTATTTTATTGGGATTTTATGTGATAGACCAACACAAAGTGTCACATAATTGTGAAGCGGAAGGAAAATGATAAATGATACAAATAAATATGTGAAAAGTGTGGGGGGGGGGCATTTGTATTCATCCCCCTTTACTCTGATACCCCTAACTAAAATCTAGAGGAACCAATTGCCTAATTAGTAAATAGAGTCCACCTGTGTGTCATTTAATCTCAGTATAAATACAGCTGTTCTGTGAAGCCCTGAGAGGTTTGTGAACAAACAGCATCATGAAGACCAAGGAACACACCAGACAGGTCAGGGATAAAGTTGTGGAGAAGTATAAAGCAGGGTTAGGTTATAAAAAAATCTCCCAAGCTTTGAACATCTCACGGAGCTCTGTTCAATCCATCATCGGAAAATGGAAAGAGTATGGCACAACTGCAAACCTACCAAGACATGGCCGTCCACCTAAACTGACCGGCCGGGCAAGGAGAACATTCATCAGAGAAGAGCCAAGAGGTCCATGGTAACTCTGGAGGAGCTGCAGAGATCCACAGCTCAGGTGGGAGAATCTGTCCACAGGACAACTATTAGTCGTGTTCTCCACAAATCTGCCCTTTATGGAAGAGTGACAAGAAGAAAGACATTGGTGAAAGAAAGTCATAAGAAGTCCTGTTTGTAGTTTGTGAGAAGCCATGTGGAGGACACAGCAAACGTGGAAGAAGGTGATCTGGTCACATGAGACCAAAAATCAACATTATGGCCTAAAAGTAAAACGCTATGTGTGGGGAAAACTAACACTGCCCATCACCCTGAACACACCATCCCCACCGTGAAACAAGGTGGTGGCAGCTTCATGTGGTGGGGATGGTTTTCTTCAGCAGGGACAGGGAAGCTGGTCAGAGTTGATGGGAAGATGGATGGAGACAAATACAGGACAATCTTAGAAGAAAACCTGTTAGAGTCTACAAAAGACTTGAGACTGGGGGGGAGGTTCACCTTCCAGCAGGACAACGACCCGAAACATGCAGCCAGAGCTACAATGGAATGGTTTAGATCAAAGCATATTCATGTGTTAGAATGGCCCAGTCACAGTCCAGACCTAAATCACATTGAGAATCTGTGGCAAGACTTGAAAATTGCTGTTCACAGACGCTCTCCATCCAATCTGACAGAGCTTGAGATATTTTACAAAGAAGAATGGGCAGAAATGTCCTCTCTAGATGTGCAAAGCTGGTAGAGACACCCCCAAAAAGACTTGTAGAGAAAGGGGGTTCTACAAAGTATTGACTCCGGGGGGGCCCCATACAAATGCCCCTCCCCCCCACACTTTTCACATATTTATTTGTATCATTTATCATTTTCCTTCCACTTCACAATTATGTGACACTTTGTGTTGGTCTATCACATAAAATCCCAATAAAATTCATTTACATTTTTGGTTGTAACATGACAAAATGTGGAAAATTTCAAGGGGTATAAATATTTTTTCAAGGCACTGTTATTCCCCCCACTGACACCAATGAAGGGGCAGAATTCCTCCCAATGACACCAACAATGGGGCCCAATGACACCAACAATAGGGCACAATTTCGCCCAATGACATCAACAATGGGGCACAATATCTCCCAATGATACAAAAAATGGGGCACAATTCCTCCCACTGACACCAAAGGTGGGGCGTTGTTTATTCCCACTGACCTCAGGACCTTTTCAACTCCCAGTGGTCACAGTCCGGCCCCCCCCTTAAGTCTGAAGGACAGTAAACTGGCTCTTAGTTAGGGAAGGTGGGAGACCCCTGCTCCAGACAGAAAGGAGCTCTAGAAATATAAACTCATTCATAACTAAAGTTTATGTAAACCCAAATAATAAACTTCTCTTATTTACCCCCTAAATGTACCATTGAAGGTCTTGTGTTATATCTGTGCAAAAAAATACCCAATGATCCTGTCAGAAATCATGGGCGCTGATAACTTCCTGTGGTCACTGTCTGTGCTGTACTCCTATTAGTTACATATTTCCAGTTATGTCTGAGGATTACAGAACTCCTTCCTTCTATACTCTGGAAAAGAGGAGGTAGAGATGGGGTTCAGGTGTCCTGTCCTAGGGTGACAATGCTTCTCTCCTATAGATGCAGTAAAGTTAGTGTTGTCACCCTAGAACAGGAAATGTGTTACTGTCAGGGCCCCTTCCCTAAAGGGGACTTCCAGATCCCGATAAGTCCCCTGGACAGGGTTGTGGGGAAGAGGCCCTTGTCCTCATTAACTTGGGCCCCTTCCTGTCCGATGACCAATACTCAACCAGCTAATTCTAATGCTAATAATATGGCTAATGCTCATTTCTCTGCAGCTAATCGTACCAGCACACAGACCAGCTCAAGCTAATATTCAATGTGCACTGACACGTAGGTGCATCTGTGTGCGCCAGCATGCATGGGCGCGCACGACCACACGCATAGGTGCCAAGCTGCCTATTTAAAGGAAACCCTGGTGTGTGCTAATCGCTGAATGTTCTTCAGCTTCCCTGTGACCTTTGTTCCTGTGTTCCTGCTTATGCTGACTGATCTCCCGTTTCTGAACCGTCTTGTTCCTGACCTTGCTCTGTGGATTTTGGATACAGACTTCAGCTTGCCCCTGACTATTCTCTGCCCGTTTCCCTGGTACTGACCTCAGCCTGCTACTGGACCTCACTCTGCCTGCTTCCCTGGTATTGACCTCGGCCTGCTACTGGACCTCGCTCTGCCTGCTTCCCTGATACTGACCTTGGCCTGCTATTGGACCTCACTCTGCCTGCTTCCCTGGTATTGACCTTGGCCTGCTACTGGACCTCACTCTGCCTGCTTCCCTGGTATTGACCTTGGCCTGCTACTGGACCTCACTCTGCCTGCTTCCCTGGTATTGACCTTGGCCTGCTACTGGACCTCACTCTGCCTGCTTCCCTGATACTGACCTCAGCCTGCTACTGGACCTCACTCTGCCTGCTTCCCTGGTATTGACCTTGACCTGCTACTGCACCTCGCTCTGCCTGCTTCCCTGATACTGACCTCGGCCTGCTACTGCACCTCGCTCTGCCTGCTTCCCTGGTACTGACCCCGGCCTGCTACTGGACCTCACTCTGCCTGCTTCCCTGATACTGACCTTTGGCCTGCTACTGCACCTCGCTCTGCCTGCTTCCCTGGTACTGACCCCGGCCTACTACTGCACCTCACTCTGCCTGCTTAACTGGTACTAACCCTGGCCTGCTACTGGACATTGCTCTGCCTGCTTCCCTGGTATTGACCTCGGCCTGCTCCTGGACCTCGCTCTGCCTGCTTCCCTGGTACTGACCTCAGCTTGCTGCTGGACCTCGCTCTGCCTGCTTCCCTGGTACTGACCCTGGCCTGCTACTTAGCCTTGCTCTGGTGGCTTCCCTGGTACTGACCTCAGCCTGCTCCTGGACTTTGCTCTGCCTGCTTCCCTGGTACTAACCTCAGCCTGCTACTGGACCTCACTCTGCCTGCTTCCCTTGTACTGACCTCAGCTTGCTACTGGATATTGCTCTGCCTGCTTCCCTGGTACTGACCTCGGTCTGCAACTGGACCTTACTCTGCCTGTTTCTCCGGTACTGACCTCGGCCTGCTACTTGACCTCGCTCTGCTTGCTTCCCTGTTACTGACCTCGGCCTGCTACTGGACCTTGCTCTGCCTGTTTCCCTGGTACTGACCTTGGCCTGCCACTGGATCTTGCTCTGATTGCTTCCCTGGTACTGACTCCAGCCTGCTACCTGACCACACTTCAGCCTCACGGTGTATGACCCTGGCTTACCCTGACAATGTCTTGTCCCTGGCAGTCACCTGCTACTAAGCTACTGGCACCCATGCTTCTTTGAGCATTGTACCTCTGTTGCCACATTCAGGGGTGCTTGGACCACAGCCGCAAGAGAAGCCTTCTTGTCTGCTCGGCCTTCAACCAAGGTACGTGACACCCCCTTCCTGTTGAGTGTCTAGCATGGAGTGGGGGAGGGGGTCAGCCCTTTCCTGGCCTGCCATGCTGTGCGCTTAGATTATAGGTCTGCTATGGGTTTGGGAGGTGGGCCTATTTCATTTCTTTATTGTGTGGGGTTCTTCTCCCTTAAAATCTCTACCAGATCTTTGTATTTTGCAGAGGCTCCTCCCAAATCAGATCGTTAGCTCACAAGTCTTTGCAAGCTTTCTTTATTTGTAAATAGAGTGCGAAGTGGACCCCCCCCCAAAAAAAAACACATACCAGACCCTCATCCGTCATGGTGGCTATTAGCCTTAATAATGGAGAAAATTGATTTGACAGATTCATCTCCCATTGACTTCAATAGGGTTCAGATTCAGCATCACTTCATATGTTCACCTGAAACCTCTGAGAACCCAACCCCAGTGTGTTCAGCTCTTCCCGAATATATACATAAAGTACAATCCTTCACAGGTTGCTCTGCTCGTGTGTCATTTTATTTCACCCCTGATTATTTTAGTATACTGATCATTGATTTCATAGCACCTGGATACATCTAGATGTATCTATTGATATTGTGTTATGTTATTCTGATTCTTAGCCCTGATGAAGAGAGATTGGCGATCCCCCGCAACGTATTGGCTGTACCTATTCACTTTTTTATCAAGATTAATAAAAAAAATGTTACTAGACCATTAATAGTTAATAATTGTGGTGCTCTCATTCTTCTGATTCTTCACACTTTCATTATTTTATTATTTAGAAGGTTTTTTCCTTCTCTTTGGTACCTGGTATAAAGTATTTATGGTCGATCAATTTATTTAATTTAAGTCTTCTTTATGTTTGTATTTTTTTTGTAGGGGGGGGGGTATTTGATTGTTATTTGCGTACTGTTTACATTTTTTTTTTTTGGCGTTTTTTTGCAGTCTGTTTTTCTTCTTTCTGTCAAAAAAAAAATATGTCACATAATAAGGGCTCATGAAGGGATATTTTTGGCATCAAAACAGGTCCAGGATATTTTAAAGAAACTTCTGTAACCCTCAGAAGCCAGTAAAAGCCCATTTCACCCTTAAAAATGATCTTCATTTCCCCCTCCGCATTGATTCTCTTCTTCCTTACTCGAGTCCTTACTTCCCCTTCCACATTCATTTCAATGCTTTTCCTGAAATCGGAAGATTTGTACAATTTCTGGAGAAATTAAAACCCTTAATTCAGTTTATTCCTAAATCAGCACAAACAAGCAGTTTACGAAATTAGAAACACTTTGCCATACTGTACTTTCTCCTGAAGAAGCAGCGCCATGGGATGCAAAACGTGTTGAGCCCATGTGGCCATGAAGTGATATGGACAATATCATGAAGAACGAATATTGTGGACAATTTTGACATTCCTTAAACATTTGTGCCTTGTCCGTATCATGGAAATAGAGTACAGAATCACGATGTGTACATTTATGGGATACTTCCTGCTGTTTTATATTTTTTTATGGCGTTTCAGTTCTAATAAACTTTGCACAGTTTTTAAAGAAATTTTGAGCTTTGCAAATTTTTTTTGTGTGGTGCCTGAAAAGTCCATCGTGGGGGTTTTCCTCCTGTCTTTGGAAAGAATAGAAATACTTACCTTATCCCTAATGCCCCGTACACACGGTCGGATTTTCCGACGGAAAATGTGTGATAGGACCTTGTTGTCGGAAATTCCGACCGTGTGAGGGCTCCATCACACATTTTCCATCGGATTTTCCGACATACAAAGTTTGAGAGCAGGATATAAAATTTTCCGACATTCCGATCGTGTGTACACAAATCCGACGGACAAAGTGCCACGCATGCTCAGAATAAATAAAGAGATGAAAGCTATTGGCCACTGCCCCGTTTATAGTCCCGACGTACGTGTTTTACGTCACCGCGTTCAGAACGATCGGATTTTCCGGCAACTTTGTGTGACCGTGTGTATACAAGACAAGTTTGAGCCAACATCCGTCGGAAAAAATCCTAGGATTTTGTTGTCGGAATGTCCAATCAAAGTCCGACCGTGTGTACGGGGCATTACTCTTGCAGGCTTCCTCCTCTCTGTATGGCTGGTCCACTAAACTTTGCTGCCCTGACCGGTTCACTTTGCTACCCCACTGGTCGCAGCATTCTGATATCATCATGTACAATACAGGACAAGCGGTCTTCATTGTACAGGGGAGCAGTGAGGGCCCGCTTACAAGCAAGTTCTGCAAGTTCCCACTGCCACCATTCATCTTTGTAGCCATCTGTAAGGGAGTAATTCTTCCCACTGACCCTCAATGTAAGGGACATTCTTCTCACTGATCACCAATGTAAGGAACATTCTTCTCACTGATCACCAATGTAAGGAACATTCTTCTCACTGATCACCAATGTAAGGAACATTCTTCTCACTGATCACCAATGTAAGGAACATTCTTCTCACTGATCACCAATGTAAGGAGCATTCTTCTCACTGATCACCAATGTAAGGAACATTCTTCTCACTGATCACCAATGTAAGGAACATTCTTCTCACTGACCCTCAATGTAAGGGACATTCTTCTCACTGATCACCAATGTAAGGAACATTCTTCTCACTGATCACCAATGTAAGGAGCATTCTTCTCACTGATCACCAATGTAAGGAACATTCTTCTCACTGATCACCAATGTAAGGAACATTCTTCTCACTGACCCTCAATGTAAGGGACATTCTTCTCACTGATCACCAATGTAAGGGACATTCTTCTCACTGATCACCAATGTAAGGAACATTCTTCTCACTGATCACCAATGTAAGGAACATTCTTCTCACTGATCACCAATGTAAGGAACATTCTTCTCACTGATCACCAATGTAAGGAACATTCTTCTCACTGATCACCAATGTAAGGAGCATTCTTCTCACTGATCACCAATGTAAGGAACATTCTTCTCACTGATCACCAATGTAAGGAACATTCTTCTCACTGACCCTCAATGTAAGGGACATTCTTCTCACTGATCACCAATGTAAGGAACATTCTTCTCACTGATCACCAATGTAAGGAACATTCTTCTCACTGATCGCCAATGTAAGGAACATTCTTCTCACTGATCACCAATGTAAGGAACATTCTTCTCACTGATCACCAATGTAAGGAACATTCTTCTCACTGATCACCAATGTAAGGAGCATTCTTCTCACTGATCACCAATGTAAGGAACATTCTTCTCACTGATCACCAATGTAAGGAACATTCTTCTCACTGATCACCAATGTAAGGAACATTCTTCTCACTGATCACCAATATAAGGAACATTCTTCTCACTGATCACCAATGTAAGGAGCATTCTTCTCACTGATCACCAATGTAAGGAACATTCTTCTCACTGATCGCCAATGTAAGGAACATTCTTCTCACTGATCACCAATGTAAGGAACATTCTTCTCACTGATCACCAATGTAAGGAGCATTCTTCTCACTGATCACCAATGTAAGGAGCATTCTTCTCACTGATCACCAATGTAAGGAACATTCTTCTCACTGATCACCAATGTAAGGAACATTCTTCTCACTGATCACCAATGTAAGGAACATTCTTCTCACTGATCACCAATGTAAGGAACATTCTTCTCACTGATCACCAATGTAAGGAACATTCTTCTCACTGATCACCAATGTAAGGGACATTCTTCTCACTGATCACCAATGTAAGGAGCATTCTTCCCACTGACCATCACACTCTTGTATAATGAGTTGTAGATATAGACATTTTTAGCAAAGGGTTCCTCTATGTTGAAAAGGTTGAGAATGGCTGGCCTAAATGTTGGGATTCTTTGCACCATGAATGGGTCTCTTTCCCAGAATTCCCACCAACACGGTGCAAAGCCACATCATATCCTTGTCCAAAAAACCAACCCAAATGGTTGGAAAAACGAATTAAAGCCCAGTTGAGTTCTTACATCATATTTGATGTTTGAGAAATTCCTCCCTTTCATATATCAAACCGTTTCCACGGCCACAAGAGACCGAAAATATTTCTTTTTTTTATTGTCGCTCTACGTAGGTAAAAGTTGATTTACACTTAGAGAAGAAAAAGTTCACTAAATTGCTCCACTAATCAAGGTAATTTAAGACTTGCTAAGTCATTACAGCCAATTTAGCTCTTGACGTGAGGTAAAGTATAGGGTGTAGCCGGCTTTGAACTAGTTGACATAAGTAAATAGAAACGGTTGGGACTCCTGTAATCTAAAATGATATAACATTTTTTTGGTGTTGATTGCGCTGTTACAAAGAGCAATTTGAAGAAGCTTGGAAAACACACGGGATATAAACAATTGTGGAGAAGAATGGACCTTATTTTTTTGTATTTTATTTTACAATCCAGATGTAAAGAGTTTCCTAAATGGCATTTGGTTTTTTTTTCAAAGTGTTGACCATAATTGCTTTTCTACTTCAGGGAATAAAATCTGCAAAATACACTTTAAAATTTTAAATCTATCTGGATAAAAAACTAAACACAGAAAGGACCTACCTAGGCCTATGGGTGGCTTATCCACTTGCCGCCAAATTACGTACGCCCATGGCGACGAAACGCGTAGGGTGGAGTCATTGGGAGGAATAGTGCTCCATCATTGGTGTCATTGGGAGGAAAAGTGCCCTATTGTTGGTTTCATTGGGAGGAATAGTTCCCCATCATTGGTGTTAGTGGGAGGAATAGTGCTCCATCATTGGTGTCATTGGGTGGAATAGTGCCCCATTGTTGGTTTCATTGGGAGGAATAGTGCCCCATCATTGGTTTCATTGGGAGTAATAGTGCCCCATCATTGGTGTCAGTAAGAGGAATAGTGCCCCATCATTAGTGTTAGTGGGAGGAATTGTGCCCCATCATTGGTGTCATTGGGTGGAATAGTGCCCCATTGTTGGTTTCATTGGGAGGAATAGTGCCCCATCATTGGTTTCATTGGGAGTAATAGTGCCCCATCATTGGTGTCAGTAAGAGGAATAGTGCCCCATCATTGGTGTCAGTGGGAGGAATAGTGCCCCATCTTTGGTGTCAGTGAGAGGAATAGTGCCCCATCATTGGTGTCATTGGGAGGAATATTGCCCCATCATTGGTTTCATTGGGAGGAATAGTGCCCCATCATTGGTGTCAGTGGGAGAAATAGTGCCCCATCATTGGTATCAGTGGGAGGAATAGTGCCCAATCATTGGTGTCAGTGGGAGGAATAGTGCCCCATCGTTTGTGTCAGTGGAAGGAATAGTGCCCCATTGTTGGTTTCATTTGGAGGAATAGTGCCTCATCATTGGTATCAGTGGGAGGAGAAGTGCCCCATCATTGGTACCAGTGGGAGGAATAGTGCCCCATCATTGGTGTCAGTGAGAGGAATAGTGCCCCATTGTTGGTTTTTATTTGGAGGAATAGTGCCCCATCATTGGTACCAGTGGGAGGAATAGTGCCCCATCATTGGTATCAGTGGGAGGAATAGCGCTGGAGGAAAGGCTTCTTTGGGGGACAACACTGGAGGGAAAGCTTCTATGAGGACAGTGCTGAAGGGATAGCTTCTATGGGGGACAGTGCTTAAGGGAAGGTTTCTGCAGGGGGCAGCACTGGAAGGAAGATTTATATGGGGGGACAGTGTTGGAGGGAAGAATTTCATGGGGGACAGCGCTGGAGGGAAGGTTTCTATGGGGGACTCCACTGAAAGGAAGGTTTCTATGGGGGACAGCACTGGAAGGAAGGTCTACTTGGGGGACAGTGCTGGAGAGAAGGTTTCTATGGGGGACTCCACTGAAAGGAAGGTTTCTATTGGGGGCAGCACTGGAGGAAAGATTTCTATGGAGACAGCACTGGTTTCCTTGGGGGGCAGTGGTGGAGGAAAGGTTTCTATGATGTAGAGTGTTGGAAGCAAGGTTTCTGTGGGGGACAGTGCTGGAGAGAAGGTTTCTATAAGAGACAGCACTGGATTGAAGGTTTCTTTAGGGGACAGTGCTGGAGAGAAGGTTTCTATGGGGTAGAGCGTTGGAAGGAAGGTCTTTATGGGGGACCGTGCTGGATGGAAGGTTTCTATGGGGAATAGTGCTGGAGAGAAGGATTCCAATGGGGGGCAGTGCTCGCGGGAAGGTCTCTATGGGGGACCGTGCTGGATGGAAGGTTTCTATGGGGGACAGTGCTGGAGAGAAGAATTCTATGGGGGGCAGTGCTTGCGGGAGGGTTTCTATGGGGGACACCACTGGAAGGAAGGTTTCTTTGGGGGACAGTGCTGGGGGGAAGGTTTCTATGAGGTAGAGCGTTGGAAGGAAGGTTTCTATGGGGGGCAATGCTGGAGGGAAGGTTTCTATGGTGGACAGTGCTGGAAGGAAGGTTTCTATAGGGTAGAGCATTGGAATGAAGGTGAGTATTACACCAAAAGCTCCAAATGTATATTTAAATCAATTTAAGAAATTTGAGTTCTGCTTTAAATCACTTTTTTTTTGGTGTGATCGGATCTCATCCGGTCGGGAAGAAGGAAAGGAGGAATTTGCGATCTGTAATGTTGACTCTTCACACTTACCTGACCACGCACAGCTGTGAGAGGACAGCTGACATAAATACATATTTGCGATCACATTGCGATGTTTTCTCTGGAATTTCACCTGCGTCCTCGGAAAAAAATGTTCAAAGCAGAGATGGACACAAATTCCCACGAGAGCTATTATGTAATTAGAATTCTTAAAGAACAGCGCTTACATACCTCTCCTGTTTGTTTATTGGAAGTGAGGTTTACTGGAAACTATGCCTCATCATGTGAGGCTTGTCATGTTCTCACTTCTATCAATTGTTGGTTTTTTTTTTTTTTCAGTTTCTGGTGCGAACGTCCAGCTGTTCCATTTGGGCTTCAAACCGATTCTGTGTTTCATTTCCTCATCTTGATTTATTTTGCTGTATTCATAAATGAGGGAATCTTAGAAGATCGGGCTGATTTACTAAAGGAGTACAGAATGTTCAGATTGGGGAATAAATTGCAAATTTGTTCACTGGAAATATCCACTCATAAAAAGAGAAAAAAAATGTTGTATAAAGATGAGAGATGGTTACAGTGAATACAGCGACACTTATAATGTATCTAAAGGAAAAAACTTGGACCGAAAGTGATGGAAAATTCATAATCGGGGTTGTCCCTGAAACAGAAATAGAGAATACAACTTTTAAAGGGGATGCCAGATCCAGTGACAACGAGAGGGCATTTCTTTGGCTTTGGAAAGGTTTTCTATCACAAAAATAGGAAAAACACGTATTGTATATACTCGAGTATAAGTCGAATTTTTCAGCACATTTTTTTGTGCTGAAAGTGCCCCTCTCGACTTATACTCGAGTCAAGCACTTTTCTGCAGGAAAAAAATTCATTTTCCGAACCGACTTTGGGGCCCCGTATCTCAGAGCCACTTAGTGCTAGGAACCCCAACTTTGGTGTGCAAACCCAGTGGAACTGGTACCATAAAATATCCAAAGATGGAGTTCTTAGCACCAAGTGGCCCTGAGATACAGGGCCCCAAATCCGGTTCAGAAAATGTCATTCTCTGCTATAGAAAAGTGCTTGACATTTTCTGAACTGATATTTGGGGCCCTGTATCTCGGGGCCACTTGGTGCTAGAAACCCCAGCTTTGGATAGTTTATGGTGCTAGTTCCACTGGGTTTGCACACCAAATTTGGGCTTCTTAGCACTAAGTGGCCCCAAGATACGGGGCCCCAAATTTGGTCAACTGTGTCCATCTGCAGCAATGTCATTTTGGGACCCTTTGGGTTCAGAGACCCCAAATTTTGGCTGCAGGTAGGGGGCATATAGGAACCCTTAACTACCAAGTTTGAAGTTCAGGGGACCTATGGCTGCAAATGGGCACAGTGAGGCTGCAAATGGGCATTGTTGACCCTCTTTTCCACTTACAGTAGCTGTGCATTTCTCACCCTCGTCTTATACTCGGGTCAATACGTTTTTCCCATTTTTTTGTGGTAAATTAGGGGCCTCGACTTATACTCGGAACGACTTATACTCGAGTATATATGGTAAGTGAGAGTACCCCGGGCTGCACAACCCAAAAAAAAACGAAAGTTCAAAAAAATGCAAAGTTTCCCCAGGGGTTTTTTAAGCAGCAAAACATTTAAACATTTGTATAGAAATATTGGATAAATCATGAATTAAAGATAGGTTCAAATATATGGTAGATTTAATATAAAATACAAATTCTGCTTCACGTTACAAACTACAACATAGGACATCACTCATGGCAAAGAAGCCCTCAGGAGAACATATGTTGGCCAATTGCATTATCATCATTAATGTCCACATGAATACCCCAATGCTTTTCGACCCATTCTGGTCTTCTTCAGGGGGATTTAGATTCAAGGGAAATATATAAAAAAAAATAGAATTTGATTTGAGACATTTGACAGTATACGAAATATCATTACAACATTTCAAATTGTGCGAAAAAATGTATCTCCATCACTCATGGCAAAGAAGCCCTCAGGAGAACATATGTTGGCCAATTGCATTATCATCATTAATGTCCACATGAATACCCCAATGCATTTCGACCCATTCTGGTCTTCTTCAGGGGGATTTAGATTCTAGGGAAATATATAAAAAAAAATAGAATTTGATTTGAGACATTTGACAGTATACGAAATATCATTACAACATTTCAAATTGTGCGAAAAAATGTATCTCCATCACTCATGGCAAAGAAGCCCTCAGGAGAACATATGTTGGCCAATTGCATTATCATCATTAATGTCCACATGAATACCCCAATGCATTTCGACCCATTCTGGTCTTCTTCAGGGGGATTTAGATTCTAGGGAAATATATAAAAAAAATAGAATTTGATTTGAAACATTTGACAGTATACGAAACATCATTACAACATTTCAAATTGTGCGAAAAAATGTATCTCCATATACATGGAGGTGTATTTACCATTAAGTGGATGAAAAAGTGAGGATGTACCACACAACCCAGATCGTTTAAAAAGCATTGCAGCAACCACTGGGTTTTCTATCACTTCCTGTTGTGTCTACAGGGCAGGAAGTGAGGGGAAAACTTTTCAAATGATATTGTTGTTGTGAGGTCTTCGATAATATAGACTTTTTTTTTTGCAGCGAGAGTAATGCCACGTACACACGGTCGGACTTTCTGATGGGAAATGTTGGGTGTGAGCTTGTTGTCGGAAAGTCCGACCGCGTGGATGCTCCATCGAACATTTCTTGTCGGACTTTCCGCCAACAAATGTTTGATAGCTGGTTCTCAAATTTTCCGCCAACAAAACTTTGTTGTCGGAAACTCCGATCGCGTGTAGACAAATCCGTCGCACAAAAGTTCACGCATGCTCGGAATCAAGCAGCTATTGAACTTCCTTCTTCTCGGCTCCTCGTACGTGTTGTAAGTCACCGCGTTCTTGACGTTCGTAATTGCTGGCCAACATTTGTGTGACCGTGTGTGTGCAAGACAAGTTTGTGCCAACATCCTTCGAACAAAAATCCACGGTTTTGTTGGCGGAAAGTCCGATCGTGTGTACGTGGCATAAGCCTCCTGTTTTATGGCTTCCTATTGGGGGGCTCACCCTGGCTTTCTGTTTTTTCTGATACCCGCCAAATAGAAAGTGCTGGAGTTTTCTCTTACTTCCTATTCTGTTAAGAAAAAATAAAAATAAAAAAAATCCCCCAAAACGAAGATATGTTGTAGTTTAGTATTAGCAAGATAGATAGATAAAAGGATTGATAGATGGGTGGCTGGATGGATGGATCAATGGGTGGATGGATAGATGGATGGATGGGTGGATGGATGGATCAATGGGTGGATGGATAGATGGTTGGATGGGTGGGTGGATGGATCAATGGGTGGATGGATAGATGGTTGGATGGGTGGATGGATGGGTCAATGGGTGGATGGATAGATGGGTGGATGGATGGATCAATGGGTGGATAGATGGGTGGATGGATGGATGGATGGATGGGTGGATGGATGGATGGGTGGATGGATGGGTGGATGGATGGATGGATGGATGGATGGGTGGATGGATGGGTGGATGGATGGGTGGATGGATGGATGGATGGATGGATGGATGGATGGATCAATGGGTGGATAGATGGTTGGATGGGTGGATGGATGGGTCAATGGGTGGATGGATAGATGGGTGGATGGATGGATCAATGGGTGGATAGATGGGTGGATGGATGGATGGATGGATGGGTGGATGGATGGGTGGATGGATGGGTGGATGGATGGATGGATGGATGGATGGATCAATGGGTGGATGGATAGATGGTTGGATGGGTGGATGGATGGGTCAATGGGTGGATGGATAGATGGGTGGATGGATGGATCAATGGGTGGATAGATGGGTGGATGGATGGATGGATGGATGGGTGGATGGATGGGTGGATGGATGGGTGGATGGATGGATGGATGGGTGGATGGATGGGTGGATGGATGGGTGGATGGATGGATGGATGGATGGATGGATCAATGGGTGGATAGATGGTTGGATGGGTGGATGGATGGGTCAATGGGTGGATGGATAGATGGGTGGATGGATGGATCAATGGGTGGATAGATGGGTGGATGGATGGATGGATGGATGGATGGATGGATGGGTGGATGGATGGGTGGATGGATGGGTGGATGGATGGATGGATGGATGGGTGGATAGATGGGTGGATGGATGGGTGGATGGATGGATGGATGGATGGATGGGTGGATAGATGGGTGGATGGATGGGTGGATGGATGGATGGATGGATGGATGGGTGGATGGATGGGTGGATGGATGGGTGGATGGATGGGTGGATGGATGGATGGATCAATGGGTGGATAGATGGATGGATGGATGGATGGATGGATCAATGGGTGGATGGATAGATGGGTGGATGGATGGTTGGATGGATCAATGGGTGGATGGATGGGTGGATGGATGGATGGGTGGACAGATGGATGGATGGAAGGATGAATGGGTAGATGGATCGATGGATCAATGGGTGGATGGATAGATGGATGGATGGATGGATGGATGGATGGATGGGTGGATGGATGGATGGGTGGATCAATGGGTGGATGGATAGATGGATGGATGGATGGATGGATGGATGGATAAATGGGTGGATGGATGGATAGATGGGTGGATGGATGGATCAATGGGTGGATGGGTGGGTGGATGGATGGATGGGTGGATGGATGGTTGGGTGGATGGATGGATTTATTTATTTTATTTCAGGTACTTATATAGCGCTGTCAATTTACGCAGCGCTTTACATATACATTGTACATTCACATCAGTCCCTACCCTCAAGGAGCTTACAATCTAAGGTCCCAACTCACATTCATACATAGTAGGGACAATTTAGACAGGATCCAATTAACCTATCAGCATGTCTTTGGAGTGTGGGAGGAGGATGGGTGGATGGATGGATGGATGGCTGCATGGTCGGGTGGATGGATGGATGGGTGGATGGATGGTTGGATGGATGGATGGATGGATGGATGGGTGGATGGATGGATGGATGGGTGGATGGGTGGGTGGATGGATGGATGTGTGGATGGATGGATGGGTGGATGGATGTATGGGTGGATGGATGGATAAATGGATGGGTGGATGGATGGATGGTTGGGTGGATGGATGGGTGGATGGATGGATGGATGGATGGATGGATGGGTGGATGTGTGGATGGGTGGAGGGTTGAGTGGATGGATGGATGGATGGATGGGTGGATGTGAAGATATAGACAGACTGACTCACAGGCA
Organism: Lithobates clamitans; assembly: GCA_037952925.1. NCBI lineage: Eukaryota > Metazoa > Chordata > Amphibia > Anura > Ranidae > Lithobates > Lithobates clamitans. The sequence goes on along the minus strand of JBBGZY010002502.1, from coordinate 439,764 downwards.
GGTATAGGGTACGTCACTCCCTATTAGTACAGTGTGACGGAAGGGTCTGTGTGTCCTTTTTTAGTCTACAGTAAACATCTATTAGCCGGGACACCTGTGCCCTTTGATGGTGAAATAAAAGCCACACCAGGTGAGGAAAGGCGTTGGCTCCGCACCAGCCAACCAAACGGGCGTACATTGTCGGTGAATGGAACTTTAAAGGTTGCGGATTTGTTGTAACTTGTTTTGGCTACACAAGGTCATCATTATGTGAAGACTGTAAACTGCTCTTACTGTTCTTCATGTTCACAGCAGACACGACACACCGAACTCCGAAACTGGAAGATTAAAGGGGACCTGTTATGTCAAACAAGGGGGGGGGGCATCAGTGAGCACGCTGATCTGAATGTCTATTGTGCTTTAGAAAAAATTATTTACATAAATACAGTATACATATAACATCGCACATTTCCTTCCTTCCTCCCTACCCCCCTCTTCCTCACCTCTCTTCCTTCCTTTCCTTTCTTCCTTCCTTTCCTTTCTTCCTTCCTCTCATTTTCTTCCTTTCTTGCATCCATCTCTGTTCCCTCCCTTTCTTCACGTCTTCCTTCCTTCCCTACTTTCTTTTTTTCCCCTGCCTCTGTTTTCTTTCTTAAGAAGGACCCCTTTATATAAAAAGTTTAATCAGATACAAAGATCCTCCTATACTTGTCGATAACTGACCCCATTCCAGTAATGCATTGTTCCTGCACCTGCCCCTAATCTTGCTCTTGCACCTGCCCCTGCTCCTGCCACTGCCGCCGCTCCTGCCCCTGCACCTTCCTTCCTCCCTTTACTTCTCTCTCTCTTCCTTCCTCCCTCCCCACCTCCCTTCCTTCCTTTCTTCCTTCTTTTCTTCCTTCTTCTTCCTTTCTTCCTTCCCTTTTCCCTCACTTTCTTTCCTTCTCCCTTCCTTCTTTCCTTCCTTCCTTAATTTTCTGCTTTTCTTTCCCTGCCACGGCACTTGCCCCTGCTCATGTTCCTGCCACTGCTCCTTCCTTCCTTCCTTCCTTCCTTCCTTCCTTCCTTCCTTCCTTCCTTCCTTCCTTCCTTCCTTCCTTCCTTCCTTCCTTCCCTTTTCCTTCCCTTTCTTTCATTCTCCCTTCCTTCCTTCTTTCCTTCCTTTTTTCCTCTGCCTCTGTTTTCTTTCATAAGAAGCACCCTCTTTATATAAATAATGTAATCAATTACTCCTTGCTCCTGTTCCTGCTTCTGCTCCTGCCCGTCGCAGCTTCTGCCCCTGATCTTGCTCCTGCCCTTGCTCCTGGCCCTGCTCTTGCTCCTGGCCCTGCTCTTGCTCCTGGCCCTGCTCTTGCATCTGCCCCTGCTCCTGCTTTTGCTCCTGCCCCTGCTACTGGTCCTGCCCCTACCCCTGCTCTTGCTTCTGCCCCTGCTCCTGTCGCAGCTCCTGTTTTTGCTGCTGTCCCTGCTACTTCTCCTGACCCCACTCTTGCTCATGCCTCTGCTACTGCTTCTGCCCCTGCTCTTGCTTCCGCCCCTGCTCCTGCTGAAGCTCCTGCTTTTGCTCCTGCCCCTGCTTTTGCTCCTGCCCCTGCTCTTGCTCTTGCCCCTACCCTTGCCCCTGCTCCTGTCCCTGCCCCTGCTCTTGCTCCTGTCCTTGCTCTTGCTCCTGCTCTTACTCCTGCCCTTGCTCTTGCTCCTACTCTTGCTCCTGCCCCTGCTCTTGCTCCTGCCACAGCTCCTGGCCCTGCTCTTGCTCCTGCCTCTGCTCTTGGTCCTGCCCCTGCTCTTGCTCCTACCCCTGCTCTTGCTCCTGCCCCTGCTCTTGCCCCTGCTCCTGCTCCTGTCCCTGCCCCTGCTTTTGCTCCTGCCCTTGCTCTTGCTCCTGCCCCTGCTTTTGCTCCTGCCCCTGCTCTTGCCCCTGCTCCTGCACCTGTCCCTGCCCCTGCTTTTGCTCCTGCCCTTGCTCTTGCTCCTGCTCTTACTCCTGCCCTTGCTCTTGCTCCTACTCTTGCTCCTGCCCCTGCTCTTGCTCCTGCCACAGCTCCTGCCCCTACCCTGCTCAGGGACAGCTTGGCAATATAAGTCACATAATGTGAGAGAAGTGATAGAATCTAGGGAGAAGCTGGTGGCCGTACTTACACTTTGGTGGGAACACCTGCCTGGGGTTCATTAAAAAAAATAAAATAAAGACAAAATCCTAAATGACAATGAGCATTTGTAGCAGACAGAAGAGGGGGAAGCAGGAAATACATCCTCCATGCAGGTAAACATCCTATAAACGCGGCGGCGATGTGGGCGAGGTTTATGTTCCTTTTTATTCCTCATCTACCCTGGAGAATTTAGGCGGAAGGAAGAATTGCGCCATCATTATTTCCCAGGAATGGACCTGCGGCGGGCAAAAGCTTTGAAATGTGATTTTAGAGAAATATTTTAAATGTTCTAAAGAAAAAGGGAAAAAAAAAAAAAAACCCGCTGGTGGGTCCTTTCAAGTGATAATTAACTTTTTTGAAAACCTGGAGCGCCGCAGACAAAGACGTCCATCATATTTATTAAGAAATATCTTCCTCCCGGAGACGGACGGACGGACGGAGGGCTCCGCACATCGCGGCTCTGCGTCCTTCCTCGGGGGCGATCCTTCAGATTTTTTTTTTTTCGCACACAATGTTTCATTATTTTTTTGTCGCTTGGAATAGAACTTTTTTTTTTTCAAGTTTTGAAGTTGAATTGAAAATCAGAGTAAAGTGTTCAGAGCTGACACTCAGCGCGGGATATAAATCACTGCGGGGGGGGGGGGGGGGGGGTTGTGTTTTTCTTTCAGGAATGCAATTACATCGGTTCAAATAAAACTTGAAAGAAGGCTACAAGTTTTAAAATGTACTGCCTTCTCCAGAGCAGGCTAGAAGGAATGTCAAGCAGTCGAAATATGCTAACATCCACATGTGGCACAAGGCAGGATTACAAGGGAAGATTTCTCCTCTTTAATGACCAGGTACTCAAGAATTCAGGTAACAAGGCCGGCTAAATGGACTTTAAAAGGCCATTAAACCTCCATTACAAGCTGGAGAGTATTTATTTAAAGTGCATTTCTGGGCAACCAAAAAAAAGAAAGGGGGGGGGTTGTATTTCTGTGCAGTAAACGCACATCTTTCCATGTGTTATCCCTTTAAATACACGGCAGTAAAATCCAGCGAGCTCCCAACTTCCTGTTTGAGGTGACAACGCGGCTCTGAAATTCCAAGCAGGGTTGTCAGCCCCTCCCCCCCCTGCCTGAACTCCGCCTATATCTCTATCCCTCTCCAGCTGCGTACTTACCCTCCAACATGTGAGCACTGAGTATAGCAAAGGGCACGCCCCTGCCACGCCTCAATTTATACAGATCATGAAGAATTAAAGGATATCTAAAGGTTCGTTTAAAAAAATAAACAAAGAACAAACAAACAAACATGTGATACTTCCCTCCTCTGTACAGTTGGTTTTGCACAGAGTGGCCCCCCCCGATCCTCCTCTTCTGGGGTCCCTCAGTGGCGCTCCTGGCTCCTCCTCTTCTCGAGTGCTCTGTTGGAGAGACGCTTTCCATGGGGGCAATTTAGGCGGGCGCGCTCCCGTGTCCTGCTGCTGCGTCCATTGACACAGACAGCAGGACCCCCCCCCCCCCCGGCTCCCGCGTCAATGGAGCCAATGGCTGCGCTGCTATAAATCTATCCAATCAGGACCTGAGCTGGACCTGCTGTGCTCGTCCCCGTCGCTGGAAAGACCGGGTTCAGGTAAGTAAAAGGGGGGCTCTGGGGGGCTGCTGCCCCCTCTGGAGGAGGTTTTTCACCTTAATGCATAGAATGCGAACCACAAGGGTTTACAACCCCCTTTAAAGGAGAAGTACGGGGGAAAGCTCGTTTGGCTGGACTTCTCCTGTGGATCACAGGGGGGCAGTTCATTTTGCACTCCTGTGACCTGTTTTCCAGCAGAGAGTGGGCTGAAGTCCGCTTTCCGCTGATGTCACAGAAGTCGGTCCAGGCTCGGGTGTCAGCACATGCCTGGACCGGCACCCGGCTCTTTATTTTTATTTTCAAAAGCCGGGTGCCAGCAATTGCAACCACAAGTCATTTTAAATGTGATTTGACTCGCTTTTTTTTTTTTTCTTTAGAAATGTCATTTTTGCTGCAGCATGTTTTATGCTTGATACAGATGCGCCACTTTACAGGCAGACTAAGGGGACCCCCGTGATGGGCAGGGGGCTTATTGGAATCTGGAAGCCCCCTGCCCGCAGATCCCCACAACCACAGCCCAGGGTTGTGGGGAAGAGACCCTTGTCCCCGTCAACATGGGGAAAATGTGCTTCCGGGGTGGGTGGTGAGTGCTGAAACTGACATTCAGGGACACCCCCCCCCCCTCCCCCCCTTCCCAAATAAAGATGATTTGTGATACCTTTTTTTGGCAAATTCTTGGAAAAACAAAAGCAAGCAGTGGTCACCAGTTTAGACAGGTGGGATATAATGTGCTCCTGCTTTAACTAAGTCACTTACAGTGCCTTGAAAAAGTATTCATACCCTTTGAAATTCCCCACATTTTGTTACACCCAAAAACGTAAATGTATTTTATTGGGATTTTATGTGATAGACCAACACAAAGTGGCACATAATTGTGAAGTGGAAGGAAAATGATAAACGATACAAATAAATATGTGAAAAGTGTGGGGGGGGTACATTTGTATGGTGCCCCCCGGAGTCAATACTTTGTAGAACCCCCTTTCTCTACAAGTCTTTTTGGGGATGTCTCTACCAGCTTTGCACATCTAGAGAGGACATTTCTGCCCATTCTTCTTTGTAAAATATCTCAAGCTCTGTCAGATTGGATGGAGAGCGTCTGTGAACAGCAATTTTCAAGTCTTGCCACAGATTCTCAATGGGATTTAGGTCTGGACTGTGACTGGGCCATTCTAACACATGAATATGCTTTGATGTAAACCATTCCATTGTAGCTCTGGCTGGATGTTTCGGGTCGTTGTCCTGCTGGAAGGTGAACCTCCGCCCCAGTCTCAAGTCTTTTGTAGACTCTAATAGGTTTTCTTCTAAGATTGTCCTGTATTTGTCTCCATCCATCTTCCCATCAACTCTGACCAGCTTCCCTGTTCCTGCTGAAGAAAAGCATCCCCACCACATGATGCTGCCACCACCATGTTTCACGGTGGGGATGGTGTGTTCAGGATGATGTGCAGTGTTAGTTTTCTCCACACATAGCGTTTTACTTTTAGACCAAAAAGTTGAATTTTGGTCTCATGTGACCAGATCACCTTCTTCCACATGTTTTTCTGTGTCCTCCACATGGCTTCTCACAAACTACAAACAGGACTTCTTATGACTTTCTTTCACCAATGTCTTTCTTCTTGTCACTCTTCCATAAAAAAACAGAGCCTTTGAGATGTTCAAAGCTTGGGAGATTTTTTTATAACCTAACCCTGCTTTATACTTCTCCACAACTTTATCCCTGACCTGTCTGGTGTGTTCCTTGGCCTTCATGATGCTGTTTGTCCACTAAGGTTCTCTAACAAACCTCTGAGGGCTTCACAGAACAGCTGTATTTATACTGAGATGAAATGACACACAGGTGAGCTCTATTTACTAATTAGGTGACTTCTGAAGGCAATTAGTTCCACTAGATTTTAGTTAGGGGTATAAGAGTAAAGGGGGCGCCATTCAAATGCCCCCCCCCCCCCACTTTTCACATATTTATTTGTATCATTTATAATTTTCCACTTCACAATTATGTGTCACTTTGTGTTGGTTTATCACATAAAATCCCAAAAAAATACATTTATGTTTTCGGTTGTAACATGACAAAATGTGGGAAATTTCAAGGGGTGTGAATACTTTTTTCAAGGCACTGTAAGTGACTTAGTTAAAGCAGGAGCACATTGTATCCCACCTGTCTAAACTTGTGACCACTGCTTGCTTTTGTTTTTCCAAGAATTGACAAAATAGGGTATCAAAAGGTATCAAACATCATCTTTATTTGGGAAGGGGGGTGTCCCTGAATGTAAGTTTGTAAAGGTGGTCAACAAACGGCGTGGGGTCCCCCTTAAAACCCATACCAGACCCTTATACGAGCAAGCAGCCTGGCAGATCAGGAAAGGGGGGGGCGAGCATGCGCCCACCATCCTGAACCATACCAGGCCGCATGCAGTCAGCACCCTCCCCATGTTGACGGGGACAAGGGTCTCTTCCCCACAACCCTGGGCTGTGGTTGTAGGGATCTGCGGGCAGGGGGCTTATTGGAATATGGAAGCCCCCTTTAACAAGATTCCAGCCCCTTCCCTATGTGAATGAGTATGGGGTGAAATAGTATCCAATCAGTCTGGAATCTTCTAGATCCCGATAAGCCCCCTGCCCACATACCCCCATAACCACTGGCCAGGGTTGTGGGGATGAGGCCCTTGTCCCCATCAACATGGGGACACGGTGCTTTGGGGTGGGGAGTCAAAGCCCCCCTGCCCGAAACCCCCCCATGTTGAGGGCATGTGACCTGGTATGGTTCAGGAAGTAGGGGGCGCTCGCTCCCCCCCCCTTTTCTGACTTTCCAGGCTGCATCCTCGGATAAGAGTCTGGTATTGATCTTGGGGGGGGGGGGGGGCACACAGTTTTTTCTTTTACTTTTTTACCTGCAAATTTTTTTAATTATTCAGCTGTCAGCGGGGAAGCCCATTGACAGCTGATGGCACATCGGTTGTTAAGGACGCCAGCTTTCCGGCCCCGTTTCTTAACAACCAGCTTTTACAAAGCTGTGCCCAATCAGGGTGCCGAATGCACTTTGCAGGGTGGCTGTGTCAGTTTCATTCCGGGGGAAATGTAGTGTCCTGGAATGAAGGTGCCCGGGACCCGGGGCAAACCTGCAAATAGCGGGACTATCCCAGGCAATTCGGGGGCGCAACCAATCCTGGGTTGGTGCAGCCACCCCCTGATGAGGTGGATGTGCATGATCAGGGGGATCACTGTCTCTTCCTAATTCTTGAAGTGGCCCCCTGATGCATCCATACCACCACTAAGGGTCTGGACCCAAAATTCTAGAAGAGACAACCCCCCTCCCCCACCCATTGACATGAGTAAAGAAGATGGCGGTGTAGGACCTGGCATGCAGTGTTGGATTGGCAGATTGCAAAACTGGGGATTCACTAAGCGTGCTCATGTGTATTTTGAGGATAACCCAGGAAAGAAGGGATATTTTTATAAAATGACAGTGAGGAGGGATTTGGGGGGGGGGGGGGTAATCCTATAGGGATGTGAGCCGTCAGTTTGCACACGTACTGGAGCCAAATGGTATATCTGTCACCCGACGCACCACGGCCATGCTTGGCTGCACGACCTGAACCTCAGCGTACAAGGTGGAACCGCTTGACTAAGTTGCACTTGAAGTTTGCAATGCTTCAGCGATTTACTGTCTAAACACATCTCCAGTTACGCTGGATAAATATTGCATGGCGGTGAATTATTGAAGGCCTAGAGCGGGAATTTATGTGGATAAATAGCGTTCTACATGGCGGGTCAGAGGGCGACCATTAACACCACCAGCGTTTAGCAGATTATTTACTGGCACATCATGTCTACCTGGACAAGTGTCCCCATCTACTGTATAGAAGGAGGTGTGAATGGAAGATATTATTCATCGGGTCCAATCAGACCAAAGTCTATCTGGCTGGACCCGGCGATGAGAGGATCGGTTCACTCCAGATCGGTGAGGACTGCGGATCGGTTCACTCCAGATCGGTGAGCACGGCGGACCGGTTCACCCCGAATCGGTGAGGACTCCGGATCGGTTCACCCCAGATCAGTGAGGACTGCGGATTGGTTCATCATGGATCAGTCATGCCTACGGATCGGATCACCATGGATCAGGGAGGACTGCGGATGGGTTTACCCCGGATCAGTCAGAACTGCTGATCAGTTCAACCCGGAGCAGTCAGGACTACGGATCAGTTTACCCGGACTGGTCAGGACTGCGGATCGGTTCACCCAGGATCAGTCAGGACCGCGGATTGGTTCATCATGGATCAGTCAGGCCTATGGATCGGTTCACCCTGGATCGGTCAGGACTGCGGATCAGTTCCCCCCGGACTGGTCAGAACTGCTGATCGGTTCACCCCGGATAGGTCAGGACTACAGATTGGTTCAACCCGGAGCAGTCAGGACTACGGATCAGTTTACCCGGACTGGTCAGGACTGTGGATCGGTTCACCCCGGACCGCTCAGGACTGCGCATTGGTTCCCCACGGATCAGTCAGGACTACAGGTCGGTTCCCCCCGGACTGGTCAGGGCTGCGGATCGGTTCACCCCGGATTGGTCAGGACTGCGGATCGATGAGAAGCTTCTGATGTATAGGGTGGACTCTGATGTGATAGGGGGCTTCTGATGTATAAGGGGGGTCTGATGTGATGGAGGGACCTCTGACATGATGGGGGATCTCTCATGTGATGGAGGGCCTTTGACGTGAAGGGGGACCTCTGGTTTGATGAGAAGCTTCTGATGTATAGGGCGGACTCAGGGGCTTCTGTTGTATAAAGGAGACTCTGATGTGATGAGGGCTTCTGTTGTATAGGGGGAGCTGTGATGTGATGGGGGGCTTCTAATGTATAAGGAGGACTCTGATGTATGGGGGACTTCTAATGTGATGAGGGGCTTCTGATGTATAAGGGGGGTCTGATGTGATGGGGAGACCTCTGACATGATGGGGGAAATCTGGCCTTATGGAGGGCTCTGATGAAGAAGTCCCCTCCTGACACAAATACCCCCAAGCATCCCAACTAGCACTCTGATATGAAGTTGTTTTAATCAAGGCGGTTGTGTGCTGCTTTACACCATAGCTAAATTACAATTCGATCTGTACAACATGGAGAAAACCATAGGCAACCTGGCCTTAGACCTGAAGGCTTCATTGCAGCAAATCAGACTTCTCTGTGGAGGTTCCTGGTGATAAGACAGGTCCTCCGTAGTTTTTATGCCTCAAGGCAACCAAGCTACAGGCCATTGATACTCCAGATATCACAGCTGTGAAAGCATGTTCTGGTCAGCTGAGCCTAGCCTATGATGATTGGTCGAAGGTTGGCTCATCATGTTCTCTACACCAGCGTTTTGTTTTAGTGAATTTATTTTAAAGCAAAATGTAATAACAGCGTAGATGTATCCCTAGGCAAAGAACATGGCTGAACTTTCCTGGTTGCCTGGGAAGACCAGGAGAACGTGTTGCGGGAGAGTTCTGTCACACGGATGGCTTCCCCTTAGGCCTAAACAACTTCATAGGCTCTCTTGATCTCGGAGGAGAAGATGTGTGAAGTGTGTTAGGACAAGCCGCCGGCTCCTCATTGTTTGATGAATTACCATTATCCAGGGTGTGTTCCCTCAATTTCCAGGTTCCTTTAAAGTTCACAAGACTTCAGTTCCTTGTTTTTTGTTTTTTTTTCTTTTACAGCTACTTTCCCTTAATTCCAACGACTCTTAAAGTGTATCCTTTTTTTCCACTCCGAAATTATCTTCCTGGGCAGGTACACCGGAGGTTACAACGAGGCACCATGATGTCACGTGTGAAAAATCTGGATTGTGAAAACTGTGCCAGGTCATGTTGTGTCCGTCAGTCTGATGGCCGGATCAATAATGGGAACCTTAGAAATACAGAACAAAAATGGAGGAATGAGTCCAGGATTGTTTAGGGAGGAATTTAAGGTATGGATATTTTTGCATAGTTACACTGGTGCATGTATAGTACCAGGGTCTGGACAAGGTCATCTAGAGCCCAGGGTGGGCATGCCAAATTGTGACCCCCCCCCCCCCAAGATCCCAAGATGTATGAGCATTATGAGCATTATGTGTCAGTGAAAATCCCCCCCCCCCAAAAAACCAAATCGAGCCCTAATGTGCATACCCCTAAGCATAAATCCACCCTCCTCCCAGTACAAATCCACCCCCTGCTGAAATCCCCCCTCCCAGCACAAATCTTTGCGACCCCCATTCCCCGTAACTCAAATCCGTTCTCTCTCCATATGCCCCTAGCACAAATCCCCCCCAATACCGGGAACTACACTCTACCACCCCAATACTGGGAACCATCCCCCACAATACCAGTAACTACCCCCCTGAATTCCCAGAAACTACCCCCCCAATACCAGGAACTACCCCCAATACCGAGAGATACCCCCCAATACCAGGAATTATCCCCACCAATACCGGTAATTACCACCCCAATACCAGGAGCTACCCCCACAATACCGGAAACGACCCACCAATACCGGGATCCATCCCCCACAATACCAGAAACTACCCCCTGAATTCCCGGAAACTACCCCCCCCAATACCAGGAACTACCCCCCAATACCGAGAGATACCCCCAATACCAGGAATTACCCCCACCAATACCGGTAATTACCCTCCCAATACCAGGAGCTACCCCCCAATACCGGAAACAACCCCCCCATACCGTGAACTACCCCCCTCCAATAACAGAGGAACATCCCCCCCAAAAAAATTCTCCTCCTAGCATAAATCCTCTACCCCTCAAATTTCCCCTCCAAGCACAATTACCCCCCCCCCCCACTCCAAATCCCCCCTCCAGCACATTTCTATCCCCCAACCTATCCTCACCCCCCCTATAGATGTCCCCTCCTGACACAAATACCCCCAAGCATCCCAACTAGCACAAATCCCCCCCCCCCAAAAAATGATTTGCCCTCTACCATTTTACTTTTATAGCACACACCCCCCTCCTAGCACAAATCCTCATCCTCCATCCCCCTCCCAACAAATCCCCCTAAATCACCACTCCTAGCACCCCTCCCCAAATTTGCCCTCCTAGAACAATTCTTAGCCCCTGCTGCCCCCCAAATTCCCCTTCTCAACACAAATCTCCTCCCCTCCAATCTGCTTGTGGTGCCCCCCACCTCCCATAATACCACAGTGTCCTGCCCACCCCTTGCTCCGGCCCTGCATAGTACACTAGTAAACATATCCCATGCCTGGACGACCCTCATGGAAGACACTACCACAGTGATCCTTGCTGTCTTCTGGATCTGGGCCCGAGCAGCTGCCCTAGTGAACACAGGTGGTCGCCCACTCTGCATGGGCACCAATTAGAGAAAGCCTTGTATTTTTCTCAATTAATACAATGCAATCTCTGATTGGATGAGGTGGAGATTGTCACCTCACCACCCTGCCTCTCCATCTCGTCCAATCAGAGAACACTTTGCATTCATTGTTGTTCGCTCGGCACAGGAGCCATTTGCATAATGCTTTGCATTTTCACAATGAATGCAAAGTGCTTCCTGAATGGACGAGGTGGAGAGGCAGGGTGGTGACATCACAATCTCCACCTCGTCCAATCAGAGAACACTTTGCATTCATTGTAAAAAATGCAAACCATTCTCCAAATGGTGCCCATGCCTTTGGTCACCATGCAGCTTGGCGCAGGACCTGGAAGACAGTGTAGTAGTTGTGCCTTATTAACACAAAAACCTGTATGGAGTGAAAAGGGTGAGGGCGCCAAGCCATGAGGGTTGGCCCAGATGTGATGTTTCATTTGTCACAATAAAAGGGTTCACCAAACGTTGGCAACGATGCATTTTAGGTTTATACACAAATTTCCCTTCCAGCACCACCGAGCTTGGAGTCCAGTGCTGCATCACCCAAATAAATTCCTGTCCCATCTCAACCCACTCATCATTATATGAAAAACTGATGTAGCACCCTCCTCTAGTTAGGTTGTTAGGCTAAATGTAGTTGTTGGCCTCACTGTAGTGAGTGGAGCAGTGATCTCTTGTTTCTGTCTGGTTAGGGCTTCCTAAGCTGGGTGTTTGATTTCTCTCACCTGCTTCTGGGAGAAGCTTCCAGGAAAATAGGACAGGGAGGATCAAACACTCAGCTATGAACATTTATCATTCCTCAGCCATTCCCTGGAAAGGGGTGTCCAGAAGGTGACTGTGGAGATGATAAATGTTTGGGAGGCCTTTCCAGTGTGTTCTTCCTCTACTATGAGGATTCCAGTTCTCTCGGGGGGAGGAAGCTAGAGTGTGCTGAAGAACTGCAGTTGGGCTTCAGCAGGTAATGGGCTGAGGGCCTGGAGAAGATTACTAAAGGGACTTTTGCTAGAAGGCACTGTCCTGGAATCTTGGTCTGGAGAAGGATCTTTATCTCCCTCATTGGGGATCTACCTGTGGAAGCTGGGTGGCAGACAGCTCCTTGGAAGTAAGGACCTTTGTTTGGGACTTTCATGTGTTCCTGATACTATAAGGATTTGTTCTAAGAAGTCTATCCATCTATTGATTCTAATATAATTTGGGGTATCCTGAACCTTTCCCTGAACTCCTCTCCTGATTCAAGTTATTCATCAATAGACTAAGAAAAATAAAATAAAAGACATCCCCTAGACTGAGTCTGTATGGTCGGTGTTCATGGAACTGTGCTTGTGACTGGCAGCCTCTGGAATAGCAAGGGGGAACCTGGGTCATCCTCAGAAGCCCGTGTGGGGGTGAGTGCTACACTAAATTTTGGCTTTCAATACACGTTGAGTATTATGCAGATGTAGCACCCTCCCAGATAGGCTACTAGGAGAATTAGAATTGGATAGTTTTCATTTTTGTGTGGCTCCACTGTAATCACTAGAGCAGTTTGTTATTGCTTTGGGCTGTTCTGGACTCTGCAGGCCTAATTGCTCCCCCCCTGTCTTCTGGAGGATTCCAGAATACAGTGGGTTGGGAGGATGCAAATCAGTCGTCTTAATACTTATGCTGTCTCAGCCAATCCCTGGGGGAAAGGGGCTCAGTAGGTGGCTGGGGAGTTCATAAATAGTCTAGGGCCTCAGACAGCCCAGTAATTGTCCAGGAGGGGAAGCTGCCTTTCCAGGCAGACTAGCTGAAGGTCCCAGCTTAAAGTACTGCTGAGCTGGGGGAAGGCCTGATTGCTGAGACCCGGTGCAGCTATACAAAGGATCCGGTCAGGAAGGTTCGCTAAGGAAAGTCTTTGGATATTGGAAGGTGGCATCCAAGTATCCAGAATCACTGTGAGCACAGACCTGCATGCTGGATCCTAGTGTCTACTGCTGCTACTGCAACCCCTTGTAAAGTTTGCCTGGCCTGGGACATTGCATATGGTGTCTCAGTGCTGTCCACAGCTGGGGCGACCACTGAAGGCACTGTTCCAAGGGGTAGCTACAGAGTGAATAGTGTTCCTTTTTGCTACTGCTCAGGGTTCTGGAGTATCCCCAAGCTCCCTACATCCTAACCCCCGTTATTCAGCAATACATTTAAATAAAAAGCAACCCCTAGACTGTTTATTGAGCCTTGAGATTGAATGTTACCATGTGCCTGGCTTCTACCACCCTGAACCAGAGAAGGAACCTAGGAAAATTCAGTGGTCCTTTGGGGGGTGAGTGCTACACAGGGCCCCTTACGTATGTCAGCAGCTGAGGCCCCTAAATCATGTAGGTTGCCCTCCAGTGGTGTAGACACCGGATGTGTCCGTTTGTTGGTAGTACGGCATTGACAGTCTTCCTGTATTAGCTCTGCCTGGGCCGAAAATCCAAATTCTGCTGCCTCTACTCATATTATCATTAGGACTGGAGTTGTTGTGATATGCGGGGGTGGCTTCCGCCCATGCAGCATTGATGACGATTAAACTAGGCTTGGAAGAATCACACCACTCGTAGGAAATTCCTGTGCGTGATCCGTGGATTCAGCCCTCTTGTTGAAGCGACGAATCAAAGCTTTTGTGCAATACAGGTAGAAGGCCAAATATGCTGCAGGGGAGCATGCCCTTACCTGCTTATTTCCCTCCTTTGTTGGCTTAAGACAGGAAAACATGTAAACAATTTCTGAGCACATGTGGAAGATTTCACCTTCCCAAATGCGACGTGCGATGCTGGTTTATTTTTCCTTCCTGCGATCCCCAATCCAACCTGCCAGGTCCAGCTGCTCATTAGCATGAAATATGGCCTCCCCAGAATGCCAGGCCGCGGGTTCACATGCAAACATGACAGAAGCGTCATTTAAAATAAAGAAAAATACACCTTAAAATGTGGATTATTTGTTTTCTGTAATGAAACATGTGGATACAATATTGTGTGCATCTTCTCAGAGCTTACATTGCTCATACATGATGACCCAGAACCGGCCAAAGACATTAGTTGGATGTTGGATGTCGGGGGGGGGGGGATAGAAGATTTGTTTTCACTTTGCATGGTGGCAAACAGGGATACAAATACACATAGGGGGCAGCGGAATGGGGCTACCGCATTGTGCACCTTTATATCACAGTGAATCTGAGCCAGGCCTACAAAGTGGTCAATGCAGCTTTCAAAACCAGGGTGCCTCCAGAGCTTGCTAAAAGATCCTTCATCAACAAGAAATTTCTGCCCCTCCAATGAGTAACCACTGACCACCAACCCACTGATCACCAATGTGAGGAACATTCTTCTCACTGATCGCCAATGTAAGGAACCTTCTTCTCACTGATCACCAATGTAAGGAACATTCTTCTCACTGATCACCAATGTAAGGAACATTCTTCTCACTGATCACCAATGTAAGGAACATTCTTCTCACTGATCACCAATGTAAGGAACATTCTTCCCACTGATCACCAATGTAAGGAACATTCTTCTCACTGATCACCAATGTAAGGGACATTCTTCTCACTGACCACCAATGTAAGGAATATTCTTCTCACTGATCACCAATGTAAGGAACATTCTTCTCACTGATCACCAATGTAAGGAACATTCTTTTCACTGATCACCAATGTAAGGAACATTCTTCTCACTGATCACCAATGTAAGGGACATTCTTCTCACTGATCACCAATGTAAGGAACATTCTTCCCACTGATCACCAATGTAAGGAACATTCTTCTCACTGATCACCAATGTAAGGAACATTCTTCCCACTGATCACCAATGTAAGGAACATTCTTCCCACTGATCACCAATGTAAGGAACATTCTTCTCACTGATCACCAATGTAAGGAACATTCTTCTCACTGATCACCAATGTAAGGAGCATTCTTCTCACTGATCACCAATGTAAGGGACATTCTTCTCACTGATGACCAATGTAAGGGACATTCTTCTCACTGATCACCAATGTAAGGGACATTCTTCTCACTGATCACCAATGTAAGGAGCGTTCTTCTCACTGATCACCAATGTAAGGAACATTCTTCTCACTGATCACCAATGTAAGGAACATTCTTCTCACTGATCACCAATGTAAGGAGCATTCTTCTCACTGATCACCAATGTAAGGGACATTCTTCTCACCGATCACCAATGTAAGGAACATTCTTCTCACTGATCACCAATGTAAGGAGCGTTCTTCTCACTGATCACCAATGTAAGGAACATTCTTCTCACACTGATCACCAATGTAAGGAACATTCTTCTCACTGATCACCAATGTAAGGAACATTCTTCTCACACTGATCACCAATGTAAGGAACATTCTTCTCACTGATCACCAATGTAAGGGACATTCTTCTCACTGATCACCAATGTAAGGGACATTCTTCTCACTGATCACCAATGTAAGGGACATTCTTCTCACTGACCACCAATGTAAGGAACATTCTTCTCACTGATCACCAATGTAAGGAACATTCTTCTCACTGATCACCAATGTAAGGGACATTCTTCTCACTGATCACCAATGTAAGGGACATTCTTCTCACTGATCACCAATGTAAGGAACATTCTTCTCACTGATCACCAATGTAAGGGACATTCTTCTCATTGATCACCAATGTAAGGGACATTCTTCTCACTGATCACCAATGTAAGAAACATTCTTCTCACTGATCACCAATGTAAGGAGCATTCTTCTCACTGATCATCAATGTAAGGGACATTCTTCTCACTGATCACCAATGTAAGGGACATTCTTCTCACTGATCACCAATGTAAGGAACATTCTTCTCACTGATCACCAATGTAAGGAACCTTCTTCCCACTGATCACCAATGTAAGGAACATTCTTCCCACTGATCACCAATGTAAGGAACATTCTTCTCACTGATCACCAATGTAAGGAACATTCTTCTCACTGATCACCAATGTAAGGAACATTCTTCTCACTGATCATCAATGTAAGGGACATTCTTCTCACTGATCACCAATGTAAGGAACATTCTTCTCACTGATCACCAATGTAAGGAACCTTCTTCTCACTGATCACCAATGTAAGGAACATTCTTCTCACTGATCACCAATGTAAGGAACATTCTTTTCACTGATCACCAATGTACGGAACATTCTTCTCACTGATCACCAATTTAAGGAACATTCTTCTCACTGATCACCAATGTAAGGGACATGCTTCTACCCTAATCTGCACCATAATACCCTATACTGCCCTAACCTGCCACCATAATACTCTATACTGCCCTAACCTGCCCCTATAATACCCTATACTGCCCTAACCTGCCCCTATAATACTCTATACTGCCCTAACCTGACCTCATAATACCCTATACAGCCCTAACCTGCCACTATAATACCCTATACAGCCCTATGCCTGCCACCATAATACCCTATACTGCCCTAACCTGCCCCTATAATACCCTATACTGCCCTAACCTGCCCCTATAATACCCTATACTGCCCTAACCTGCCCCTATAATACCCTATACAGCCCTGACCTGCCCCTATAATACCCTATGCTATCCTAACCTGCCCCTATAATACCCTATACAGCCCGAGCCTGCCACTATAATACCCTATACTGCCCTAGCCTGCCCTAGCGCTGCGATTTTGTCGGGGGGGGGGTTGGGGTGCCAGAGATAGGATCTACCCGGGTGCCAAATGCCCTAGGTACGCCCCTGCCTCTTCCTGTATATGGTCAGCCAAAGGATGAAAACTGACCACCTACCACAGATCAGCTTCTGTGCTTTGTGTGGTCAGTTGTGAACAAGTAGGAAAGGTGACTGGCAGGATCAACCAGGTACCTCAGATGGAAGAAGTGCATGAAAATGCTAGAGACTAGGATTTATGAAATACACAAGTGTGAACACAAACATAGAAACAAATACATATTTAGGGTCACATATAACTTCAAAAATCACGTTCAAGCTTTTAAAATCTGTAGCTTTCATTAATAGAATCCCTGGTGATCCCGCCATGTAGGTCTTTGTTAAGGCATTTCCTGTTACGGGATGACAATGATCTGTCCCTGCTTCCTAGTTGTCCTCCTGTGTTGTCACCCTGTCACATGGACTTCCCATGGACACTGCAAGTGGCCATACCAATGCACATTGCAGCGGCACATTCCATTGTTGACACCATCAGAAAATCCACCATGGGTAATGCCATGCAGCCATCAGCAGAGTGCATATAGACATGAAAAAGATTCAACAAAAAGATAACAAAAAATGGCAGTTGTTTATGATACGCTTTAGCAGAACAAATTTCATTGAGTTTGGGTTCACATGTGCTTTAAGCCTCACCCCCCTCCAGTGCTAGGCCCTCTCCTTGTCTATCAGATTACCGACCAAAGGAAATGCCGTGTGCCGGTACCCCGCGGCCATGGCTAGGTCAAAACCCGAAACTCAGAACAAGCCAGCTGGTCTCCTTACACGCTTTACAAGGCTTGGCTTTCAGTTTGGACCGGAGTGCACCTTTAAACCATCAAAAGGATGAAAACTTTTCCGGATATATTCCAGGCTCGTGTAACCCACAGTAAATGTAACGATCTCAAATAGGAATATAATGAGATGTCAAACAAGCAAGTCATAAAGATTCATTTTTGAAACCATTTAGAATGGCGTTTCTCGGCTTTGTGCTGAACATATGTTGTGAATTGTGTATTTTACTTTTATGAAGTTATAGTTTTAGAATATCAAATGGCATAGCGCGCGTCTTATTACCGGCACATGGCCTCGGCTGGGCTTAATAAAACTGCATTAAAGATCTCAGCCTTGACTTCTCTGTGATGATGATTAATTCGATGACTGTAACATTAAGTAATACAAAATGGCTTGATTTATGTCAAGTGTATATTAAACTTGAGAATAAGAAGGAAGGAATGATTTGCCGCACGTTGACTCGTGCTCCATTTACTGATCCGCCAATCAATGGTACGTGTACCAGCTCGTTCTCTCTGTGATACAAAGTGAGAATTTCCTCTTGAGCTGTCCATTCCTCATGGACCTCTCAGGCCATCTGCCAGTGAAGTTTGGGGTCTTCAAATTTTCAACACCTCTACAGAGTCCATCTTGCTGTGGTCCAGCTTCCCATTGAGAGAACTACCCATTATTCAGGAGGTAACCATTAAACAGTATTCAAGTCTGGTTCAGACTAGGAGGATGACCCATGCTTCCCCATACCCAGAAGATTGGGGTACATGCAAGAGGTACCATGGAGAAGGAAGGAATGATTTGCCACACGTTGACCTGCCTGTATTCACTTTGCTGATCCACCAATCAATAGCATATGTACCAGCTCGTTCTGTCTGTGATCCAAGGTGAGAATTTCCTCTTGAGTTGTCCATGCCTCATGGACCTCTTAGGCCATTTGCCAGTCAAGGTTGGCCTCTTCAGATTTTCAGCAACTATACAGAGTCCATCTTGTTGTGGTCCAGCTTCACACTGAGAACTGCCCATTATTCAGAAGGTGACCATCAAACAAATAATCAAGGCTGGTTCAAACTAGGAGGATGTGCCATTCTACCCCATACCCAGAAGTGCTAGGTATTCGCAAAGGCTGCTATGGAGAAAGAAGGAATGATTTTCCATGCATGGACATGTTCTCCATTTGCTGATTTGCCAATCAATGGTACGTGTACCAGCTCATTCCGTCTGTAATCCAAGGTGAGAATTTCCACTCTGGTTGTCTATGCCTCATGGCCCTCTTATGCCATCTGCTAGTCAGAGTCCATCTTGTTGTGGTCCAGCTTCACACTGAGAACTGCCCATTATTCAGGAGGTGACCATTAAACAAATATTCAAGACTGGTTGAAATTAGAGAAACCAAAATGAATGAGTGCTAGGTCAATACTTATCCTTACTCATCACATAAATACCAAAATGTGTATAAAATGTGCTCCACACACTTCATGCAGTTGTATGGTGCTGTATCAGACAGTGCTCCTCCGTGTCTCCACACTACGATCCCCTCTCAGGCTATAACCCATCAGATCCTTAGACCCAGGTATTAAGTGGGTCTAATAGCACTTTAATAGATTTCCCAAACAGGATAGCTGTATGGCCAGCTCCGTTGCAATCCCCTTCATTGCCTTTCCAGCTCAGAAATGAAAAGCCAAACACAAGATCATTGTATAACCCATTTATTTCATAAAATGTCAACAAAATGTAAAATGATTCCACTCACATGTATTGGTCCCCAAGCCAACACCAGCAGATTCCAGTAGTGTCCTCTCTCCTTTGAAACTCTCGACCACCTCTCCAGCAAGATGGCGGAATGGTATGCATTCCACTGTCCCAGAAACTCCTTCACCAGAAGTGACGTCAGGTGTACCGTGTCCCCGCCTCTACGTGTTTCACTGTCAACAGCATCATCAGGAAGATAGCCCTATGGCCACATCACCCTGGACATGCCCGATCTTGTCTGATCTTGAAGGCTAAGCAGGGTAGGGCCTGATTAATACTTGGATGGGGACCACCTGGAAATACCAGGTGCTGAAGACTTTATGTTTTTCGTTGGCTGTGTTTTTTCTCCCAATGTGCCAGCTTGGCATTCCCAGGTTCAAGAGGGTTGAGGGCTCCTATGGTGAGCGCCTATGGCCACATTACCCTAAATGCACCCGATCTCATCTGATCTTGGAAGCTAAGCAGGGTCGGACCTGGTTAGTACTTAGGTAGGAGACCGCCCGGGAATACCAGGTGATGTAGGTCTTTTGCTTTTCGTTGGCTTTTTTTTTTTCGCCCAAGGTGCCAGCTTGGCATTTCCAAGTCCAAGAGGGTTGAGGGCTCCAACAATGAGCACTTACAGCCACATCACCCTGAATGTGCCCGATCTCGTCTGATCTTTGATACTAAGCAGGGTCAGGCCTGGTTAGTACTTGGATGGGAGGCCGCCTGGGAATACCAGGTGCTGTAAGCTTTTTGCTTTTTGTTAGCTTTGTTTTTCCGCCCAAGGTGCCAGCTTGGCATTCCCAAGTTTAAGAGGGTTGAGGGCTCCAATGGTGAACACCTATGGCCACATCATCCTGAACGTTTCTGATCTCCCAGGGTCGGGCTTGGTTGGTACTTGGATGGGAGAAAATCTGGGAATATCAGGTGCTGTAGGCTTTTTGCTTTTTGTTTTTCGTTGGCTTTGTTTTTTCGTCCTAGGTGCCAGCTTGGCATTCCCAAGTTCAAGAGGGTTGAGGGCTCCAATGGTGAGAACTTATGGCCACATCACCCTGAACGTGTCTGATCTCCCAGGGTCGGGCCTGGTTAGTACTTGGATGGGAGGCCGCCTGGGAATACCAGGTGCTGTAGGCTTTTTGCTTTTTGTTAGCTTTGTTTTGCCGCCCAAGGTGCCAGCTTGGCATTCCCAAGTTTAAGAGGGTTGAGGGCTCCAATGGTGAACACCTATGGCCACATCACCCTGAACGTGTCTGATCTCCCAGGGTCGGGCTTGGTTAGTACTTGGATGGGAGCAGGGGACCAGAAAGTTGATGAGTATTGCTGTATGCAGAATCCATCCAATGTTATCCGCATGGAGTCTGCATATTCCCACCCATTACTTCTCACAATCCAGAGATGTAGCAGTAGATTTATTGGGCTCACTCCATTGGGCCTACAGTGTGAACATGATGGCTGTAGTTTTTCTGTATTTACATTGGGCTTGTGATGTCCCCACTTTACTTACACATAAAGTTCAGTGGAGAATTCCCTTATAAATTATTTTTTCCCCAATTTTCTATTTACAGAAATTTAGTGAAAATTGCATACCAGTGAAAAGTGTCACCATCTGTAGCTACAGATTCTTGGTGTGCAGTCGGCATTGTGATGATTCGGTGTCGGTTTCTGTGCTGGGAAGGTGATGTGTTCACTAATAACTCTGGAGGTCTTGTCGCCCTGAAGCCAGACTTTGATGTGTCTCTTGATGGTAACTCGTATTTAGCATACAGTTGGATGACTTATGTGAAAATGTGGTCGGGTCCATGCAATGTCTCATTCTGAGCCGTCCATAGACCTGGCCACGCATACTGTAACTGGAAGGTGAAATCCCAGCATAGGAAAACAATCAGAATCGGGTCATGTATGCCCCTCCCCCCGCCAAGATAATGATTATGATGTCTTCCAACTCTCATCATCGCATTCACAAATTTCCCAACGTCTGTTCAGTATGCAGAAAAGGGAAGAAGTATTCCACCAGACGTTCTCCAATGACTAGAAGGTGATGGAGGAGAGAAATGTTCGTATGGCCCAATATATAAGAATGACTCTGGTGGCCCGTGTCTCCCGCCTTAACTTCATTCATGGCTGTCACATGGCCATCCTAATTTAGTCTACAGCAGCTCTCCAGTACAGACTCATTGCCAACATGCAAGCCCTGATGAAGCCCCCCAAAACATGTTGATTTTTATTTATGTGTCTTGATGAGGAAAATTCTTACTGGACTTTGTGGCGCTCTCATCCATTCAGCGTTCTCTCTATTCAAGACAAAGGGGGCATAAATGAAGTCAGGTTTACAGAAGAGCTTATATTTTTTCTATAATTTAGAATTTTAGCTTTTTCTAGTGTTTAGAGCCAGTTCACATCACATGCATTCCAGTGCGTTTTTTTTTCTGCATCAAAAACGCATGGAAAGCAGGTTATATGATTCTCAATGGCATAGTTCACACCAGTGCTAGCAGTTCCAGAAGAAAAAAGTAGAACATGCTGCATCTTTCCTGCAGTGGACTGTACTGGAACGCTGTAAAACGCATCAAAAACGCACCAGAACACACCTTAACACACCAAACATGGACTGGAACACACATGTCCATATTTAAGTTTAAGAAAAAAGAGAGGTGGGTGCACTAGACTGCATCAAAAACGCATCAAAAAATGCACTGGAAAGCATCTGGATCGCATCCGGTCTGCGTTTCTATGGTGTGAACTGGCCTTTAGTTTTTTTAATTGTAGTTTTTTTAAAGATATATAGAAATTGTGTTCTAGAATAGTGTTGTAGATCAGATATTGATTTGGTTATATTTGGCGTTACAAATACTTATAACCCTTAAGAAATACCCTTGCAACCTCTGGAAATATATACATATAGCCCTGAAAAAGGGGGACCATTTCAACCCCCAAAAATGTGTACTCATTGCCCTGAAGAAGGGGGACCTGTCAGAAACCATAAATCAGACCGAAACAGAAGTGTAGTAAAAATCACACTAGTTTAATAAAAATAATAGTAAAAGGTAAACAGAGCAAATGTAGTCAAACATAGCCAGAGTTCGTTAACCGGAATGGATAGTCAGACAAGCCAGGACATCAGGGAGCCAGGGATCAGCGTACTTTAGGACAAGGCAGGAAATCAGGAAACTGGAGAATCAGCGTAGTGGAACAGCAAGCAGGATCAGAAACCAGAAAGGATGTCAGACAAGCAAGTCTTTCACAGGTACACAGGAGAGAATCTCTGATATGTTGACCAGGCGAAGGCAGAGAGGATCTGGACTGAACAGCTTAAGTAGCCAGCAGGACTGACGAGCAGGATATCATCACCAGGTGAGTCACTGTGGAAAGATTAGAGCTGGCAATTAACCGACAGCTGAGCAGCCTGCTCTGAGAAGGAAGGGCTGAGCCCTGCCCTGACGGGACCCTTGTAACCCCCAAAATATATACTTATAGCCCTGAAGAAGGGGGACCTTTGTAACCCCTGAAAATATATTTTCATAGCACTGAAGAAATGGGACCATTGTTACCCCCAAAAATACATACTTATAGCCCTGAAGAAGGGGGACCCTTGTACCCCCTGAAATGATATACTTCTTGTTCTGAAAAAAGGGGACCATTACAGTCACTGAAAATATCTACTCATACCCCTTAAGAAGGGGAACCCTTGTAACCCCCCCAAAATATATACTCATTGCCCTGAAGAAGGACCCTTGTAACCCCTGAAATGAGTTGGCTTTTTCCTGGTGAATGTAAACAAAACCTTATTCTGACTTTAAAGGTGGAGTGGCACTTTTATTCCCTAACAAGTTTTGGCTTTAGATACACCTTAATAAAGTGAAGCTCTGCTCACCTCAACATTCGATCATGCACAAACAAACATCACGTGCTATTTTATTTCCCTTGCACCTGATTGGGTATCTATAATGAACACAGCTTCACCTTATTTACTAAGTCAATATAGAGTTTACGTGAACATGCTCTACTCCTTTAGTGGCTGCTCAGCATCTGCTGTCAAGTTCTTGCTCCAAAAGAAGAGCTCAGTACTGGTTCTAATATAGCCCTGATGAAGGGGTGGTGTTTCCTCTGAAACGCGTTGGCTGTATGTGTATAACTTTTTTACGAACAATTAAAATGATCGTGGACTCTTTCACCCGGTTTTGGTCTGATGCTCCTTTCTGTATTTCTACTCCTTTAGTAGCTGCTCAGCAACTGCTGTCAAGTTGTTACTACCTGAGGAGAGCTCAGTACTGGTTCTAATATAGCCCTGATAAAGGGGTGGTGTTTTACTGAAACATGTTGGCTGTTTTTATATAACTTTTTCAAGATGATCTTGGACTCTTCCATCCAGTTTTGGTCTGACGCTCCTTTTTGTATTTCTACTCCTTTAGTAGATGCTCACAACTGCTGTCAAGTTCTTGCTCCAAAAGAAAAGCTCAGTGCTGGTTCTAATATAGCCCTGATGAAGGGGTGGAGTTGCCTTCGAAACATTTTGGATGTTTTTATATAACTCCTTCTTAAATGATCTTGAACTCTTTCACCCAGTTTTGGTCTGATGTCCCTTTGTGTACTTCTACTCCTTTAGTAGCTGTCCAGCAATTGCTATCAAGTTGTTACTCCAAAAGTAGAGCTCAGCACTAGTTCTAATATAACCCGAATGAAGGGATGGTGTTACCCCCGAAACATGTTGGATGTTTTTATATAACTTTTTTCAAAATGATCTTGGATTCTTTTATCCAGTTTTGGTCTGACGCTCCTTTCTGTATTTCTACTCCTATAGTAGATGCTCACAACTGCTGTCAAGTTGTTGCTCCAAAAGAAAAGCTCAGTGCTGGTTCTAATATAGCCCTGATGAAGGAGTGGAGTTGCTTCCGAAACACGTTGGATGTTTTTATATAACTCCTTTTTAAATGATCTTGGACTCTTTCATCCAGTTTTGGTCTGACGCTCATTTCTGTATTTCCACTCCTTTAGTAGCTGCTTAGCAATTGCTGTCAAGTTGTTACTCCAAAAGCAGAGCTCAGCACCAGTCATAATATATCCCTGATGAAGGGATGGTGTTGCCCCCTGAAACGTGTTGGCTGTTTGGCTATACCTTTTATCAAAATGATCCTGGACTCTTTCATCCAGTTTTGGTCTGACACACCTTTTTTTATTTCACCTCCTTTAGTAGATGCTCAGCAACTGCTGTCAAGTTGTTACTCCAAAGAAAAGCTCAGTACTGGTTCTAATATAGCCCTGATGAAGGGATGGTGTTGCTTCCAAAACACGTTGGATGTTTTTTTAAATGATCTTGGACTCTTTCATCCAGTTTTGGTTTGACGCTCATTTCTGTATTTCCACTCCTTTAGTAGCTGCTTAGCAATTGCTGTCAAGTTGTTACTCCAAAAGCAGAGCTCAGCACCAGTTCTTATAAATCCCTGATGAAGGGATGGTGTTGCCCCCTGAAACGTGTTGGCTGTTTGGCTATACCTTTTTTCAAAATGATCTTGGACTCCTTCATCCAGTTTTGGTCTGATGTCCCTTTCTGTATTTCTACTCCTTTAGTAGCTCCTCAGCTATTGCTGTCAAGTTGTTCCTCTACAAGCAGAGCTCAGTACTAGTTCTAATATAGACCTGATGAAGGGAGGATGTTGCCTCTGAAACACGTTGGATGTATTTTTTAATGATCTTGGACTCCTACATCCAGTTTTGGTCTGACGCTCCTTTTTGTATTTCTACTCCTTTAGTAGATGCTCAGCAACTGCTGTCAAGTTGTTGTTTCTAAACAAAAGCTCAGTACGGGTTCTAATATTGCCCTGATGAAGGGGTGGAGTCGCCTCCGAAACATGTTGGATGTTTTTATATAACTCCTTTTTAAATGACCTTGGACTCTTTCACACAGTTTTGGTCTGATGCCCCTTTTTTGTATTTCTACTCCCTTAGTAGATTAGTCCCGCCTTAGCGTGCGCCTTTAACATGCGTTGATGTCGGTTTTGCTGCAGATGTAAGGCACAGCAAAATATGAACTCCACAACAAATGACAAGGAATAAAAGGCAACATTGTTACAAGCTATAGTGTGAATGGTGTAGTGATACAAATGGCGGTCTATCGGTTGGCTGTGCGTCCGGTCAGAGATATAGAAGACACATGGCGTGTAATGAGCCCCCTCTCACTATAAGGTCCCAGCGAGCCGCATGAATCCTCCTCCTCCTCCTCCTCCTCCAACAGAAGAACACAGCTGCCGCAGCGAAGTGCCGTGAGGTCTCTCCAACATAAACTGCTCTGATATCCTCCCATCACAAGGTCATAAAACTGATTTATTATAAATACATTTCTCATTTGTTTACAGTGGGAATGTTTTGGTTCGGGGTAATTAGCACATTAGCAATCTCTCATAGTGAGTGCTTTCAGGTGTTCTCAGTGGTGACCGCCGACCATTACCAATCCTAATGGCCTCTTTACCTTAAAGCGGGATCCCCGGACAGATATAAAAGACGCAAATTCAAGCGATATTAAACCCAAAATCAAACATGTATTACAGTATCTCACAAAAGTAAGTACACCCCTCAGTGACATTTGTGTAAATCTTTTCTTCTATCTTTTCATGTGACAACACTGAAGAAATGACACTTGTCTACAATGTAAAGTAGTGAGTGTACAGCTTGTATAACAGTGTAAATTTGCTGTCCCCTCAAAATAACTCAACACACAGCCATTAATGTCTAAACCGCTGGCAACAAAAGTCAGTACACCCCTAAGTGAAAGTCTCCAAATTGGGCACAATTAGCCATTTTCCCTCCCCGGTGTCATGTGACTCGTTAGTGTTACAAGGTCTCAGGTGTGAATGGGGAGCAGGTGTGTTAAATTTGGGGTTATCGCTCTCACTCTCTCATACTGGTCACTGGAAGTTCAACATGGCACCTCATGGCAAAGAACTCTCTGAGGATCTGAATAAAGAATTGTTGCTCTACATAAAGATGGCCTAGGCTATAAGAAGATTGCCAAGACCCTGAAGCTGAGCTGCAGCACGGTGGCCAAGACCATACAGCGGTATAACAGGACAGGTTCCACTCAGAACAGGCATCGCCAGGGCAGGACTTAGGGTCCTACCTTCTATACATTACTTTAAATAGAACAAAACATTGACTGGTACCATAGACAGTGTTACATGTTAAAAAAACGTAACAATCTATTTATATGACCACTGATTGAAGCTTGAAAAACTTTTTCTTCCAATAAATAAATAATGATGAAAAAAGTTCAGAGTGATCGTGTGTTTATTGCAATGCACAAATGTCACGGTCACAATGAGAATAAATCACTTATTTATCTGGAAAACATATTGAAAAACAAACAAATACCTTGTAATGTTGCAACCATAACAAATCATTTGCAAGAATATAGCAAAATAACTCATTGAAAAAAGTACAAGATAAATTGTGTGTGTGTAGTACGTAAGTGAGTGGGAAAAAAAATGGAACGTCAATTTTACTTGGGTTACAACATCGCATGACCGTGCAATTGTCAGTCAGTTAGAGCAATGCAGCACAGTATCGCAAAAAATGGCCTGGTCATAAGGGGGGGGGGGGTAAAAGGTTCAGGAGCTGAAGGGGTTAGGATTGAAGAAGTCAAGACTAAAGGGGCATTTTTTTTCCCATACATAATGGCACACATGTATATTGACTTGACACATGAATTCATTTTTTTTTTTTTACTCACTTTTAGTCAATGAATTTGGTGCTCTGGTGGGGGGGAGGGGCTCTCATGAAGCAGCAATGGAGTCCAGTTGGTTGGGTCCAGTAATTTCACTGTCAGTGTCCGCAGCCTTCTACTTCTTGTATCCACGCCACTCTGCAGACTGCAAGGTGGACAAGATGGAGGGAGGAGGTGGGGGGAGCCAACACTTACCAGGGGCGGAGTCCTGCGGTCAGTGTGAGTGACTGTATGGAGAAGATGGAGGAGGTGCTGCTGGTGGGAGGGGCCAATACGCTCATGGGCGGCGCGGAGGAGGAAGATTGCTGGCCTCTGCCACACAGTGCCGGACTGCAGAAACAACTGCCTATCAGCCCGGGAAAGACAGATACACTTGGGCAGGCTCCTCCGCTCCAGGCAGCTCCTGTCACCGTCACGTCGGCTCTGAGACTCCGAGTCTGACGTGACTGACTCAATGATGTCACTCATTGCTAGACGCCAGGCGGCCCAGGTGCTAGCAACGAGTGCAGGGTTGCCAAGCCAACGGCGCAGCTCCACCCACCTCCAGGCTCCTCCTGGTTCCTCCTGGTCCGTCCTGCGTAATTACACATTAGAGTCTCTCTCTCTTTGCGCCACTGATTGGCTGATGAGACAGAGAGAGAGACTCAGGCAGAGCAGAGCTGCAGCCAAGTGAGGACCAGTGTGAGTCACCGCTGTAACATCCGATCTAGCTGAAGATATATGAATATATTTAAAACGTAAATGGGCGGGGCAACATGGGCTTGAGCCCAGTCAAGCCCAATGGTAAGTCCGGCCCTGGGCCTCGCCATGGTCCACCAAAGAAGTTGAGATCACGTGCTCAGCGTCATATCCAGAGGTGGTCTTTGGGAAATAGACGTATGAGTGCTGCCAGCATTGCTGCAGAGGTTGTAGGGGTGGGGGGTCAGCCTGTCAGTGCTCAGACCATACGCCGCACACTGCATCAAATTGGTCTGCATGGCTGTCATCCCAGAAGGAAGCCTCTTCTAAAGATGATGTACAAAAAAGTCCACAAACAGTTTTCTGAAGACAAGCAGACTAAGGACATGGATTACTGGAACCATGTCCTGTGGTCTGATGAGACCAAGATAAACTTATTTGGTTCAGATGGTGACAAGCGTGTGTGGGGGCAACCAGGTGAGGAGGACAAAGACAAGTGTGTCTTGTCTACAGTCAAGCATGGTGGTGGGAGTGTCATGGTCTGGGGCTGCATGAGTGCTGCCGGCACTGGGGGGCTACAGATCATTGAGGGAACCATGAATGCCAACATGTACTGTGACATACTGAAGCAGAGCATGATCCCCTCCCTTCAGAGACTGGACCGCAGGGCAGTATTCCAACATGATAACCACCCCAAACACACCTCCAAGACCACCACTGCCTTGCTAAAGAAGCTGAGGGTAAAGGTGATGGACTGGCCAAGCATGTCTCCAGACCTAAACCCTATTGATCATCTGTGGGACATCCTCAAACAGAAGGTGGAGGAGCGCAAGGTCTCTAACATCCACCAGCTCTGTGATGTCATCATGGAGGAGGGGAAGAGGACTCCAGTGACAACCTGTGAAGCTCTGGTGACCTCCATGCCCAAGAGGGTTAAGGCAGTGCTGGAAAATAATGGTGGCCACACAAAATATTGACACTTTGGGCCCAATTTGGAGATTTTCACTTAGGGGTGTACTGACTTTTGCTGCCAGCGGTTTAGACATTAATGGCTGTGTGTTGAGTTATTTTGAGGGGACAGCAAATTTACACTGTTATACAAGCTGTACACTCACTACTTTACATTGTAGACAAGTGTCATTTCTTCAGTGTTGTCACATTAAAAGATAGAAGAAAAGATTTACAGAAATATGAGGGGTGTACTCACTTTTGTGACATACTGTATATTGCAGCTTACCAGTTCTTTGATGTGGTGGCTGCATTCGTTTTCTTTTTAAGGCTCCATTCACATTAACATGTCTCCAAAGTCAGCAGGATTTCCAGTGCAACTTTGGAACGCAACTCCGATGCGACTTTTGACCTGACTTTACATTCTATGTATCAAAGTCGCATCAAAAGCTGCACCCAAGTAGTGCAGTCGCTGCGGCTTTATGTTCCACTAATTTGATCAGGTGCCACTGAAAAGAATGGGGGGGGGGCAACTTGTCTTGCAACTTTGGTGCCTCAGACAGTCTTTCTTAACCAGAAGTCCCAAAGATTGTGAGGAGTTCCTGGTGCAATCATCAATTTCTGACTCTCAGAACGTTCATCACACTGATCACCAATGTTAGGAACATTTTTCCCACTGATCACCAATGTTAGGAACATTCTTCTCACTGATCACCAATGTAAGGAACATTCTTCTCACTGATCACCAATGTAAGGAACATTCTTCTCACTGATCACCAATGTAAGGGACATTCTTCTCACTGATCACCAATGTAAGGAACATTCTTCTCACTGATCACCAATGTAAGGAACATTCTTCTCACTGATCACCAATGTAAGGAACATTCTTCCAACTGATCACCAATGTAAGGAACATTCTTCTCACTGATCACCAATGTAAGGAACATTCTTCCAACTGATCACCAATGTAAGGAACATTCTTCTCACTGATCACCAATGTAAGGAACATTCTTCTCACTGATCACCAATGTAAGGAACATTCTTCCCACTGATCGCCAATGTAAGGAACATTCTTCTCACTGATCACCAATGTAAGGGACATTCTTCTCACTGATCACCAATGTAAGGAGCATTCCTCCCACTGATCACCAATGTAAGGAACATTCTTCTCACTGATCACCAATGTAAGGGACATTCTTCCCACTGATCACCAATGTAAGGAGCATTCTTCTCACTGATCACCAATGTAAGGAACATTCTTCCCACTGATCACCAATGTAAGGAACATTCTTCCCACTGATCACCAATGTAAGGAACATTCTTCCCACTGATCACCAATGTAAGGAACATTCTTCCAACTGATCACCAATGTAAGGAGCATTCTTCTCACTGATCACCAATGTAAGGAGCATTCTTCTCACTGATCACCAATGTAAGGAGCATTCTTCTCACTGATCACCAATGTAAGGAACATTCTTCTCACTGATCACCAATGTAAGGAGCATTCTTCTCACTGATCACCAATGTAAGGAACATTCTTCTCACTGATCACCAATGTAAGGAGCATTCTTCTCACTGATCACCAATGTAAGGAACATTCTTCTCACTGATCACCAATGTAAGGATCATTCTTCTCACTGATCACCAATGTAAGGAACATTCTTCTCACTGATCACCAATGTAAGGAACATTCTTCTCACTGATCACCAATGTAAGGAACATTCTTCTCACTGATCACCAATGTAAGGAACATTCTTCTCACTGATCACCAATGTAAGGAACATTCTTCTCACTGATCACCAATGTAAGGAACATTCTTCTCACTGATCACCAATGTAAGGAACATTCTTCCCACTGATCACCAATGTAAGGAACATTCTTCTCACTGACCATTTATTAATTTTCCCTTATCTCTTCCTACACTCTTTTTCTACTCATGTTCTGTAAGCAGTGATACTGTAATTATTCGGGGTTCACCAGGACCTGAAAGTTAATTTAAGAGTTCCTCTGTGCTAAATAAGTTAGGAAAGACTGCTCTATTATCTACCAATAACAGAAGGATCTGTGTTGGTCAGAGTGACTCTTCTCTATTGGCAATGGCAGGATTCCTGGAAGTCTATGATAGAATACAATGATAATTTTGGTGTCACTTAAGCACCCTCAGGCTGGAAAAGCCTTCATTCCTGGTGACCCCCGTTGGGTTATGTCTTGGTATTTTCCATTGAGCAGGTACAGTATATAGAATTCAGTATTCCAGCAAGAATTCAGGCCTCTGCCCTGGATGTCCTCATGGGACCGGGCCTTTAATGTTGCCTCTGTAGGCTTCCTTCCCTTCTTAAACAAACACTTGGCTCCTCGAAATCAGCGGTTCTGAGCCCTGTAATTAGTAAACCAAGTTGCAAAGAATAACCAATCGGACGAACGCACGTAATTTATGTATGTGTGGAGTGCCGTTCCTTCCTTTCCCAAAATAAGGCTCGGACAAGGTTCTCTGAGGACAGATGAGCGAATTTCTTCTTGAACGCCTCTAATAGCTCTCGTCCGAAGGGCTTTGCGAAAAAAAAAACATTAATTGTCTCTCTGTTTTGCTAAAGAAAGAAGTTTCTCCTCCGGCTGAAGCCCATCCCGTTCCCTCTTTTATAGACGGATTGTTTTTGGAGATCATGGTTGCCGATTGTAATATTCAGATGCTGCTGTAAATCTTCGTTTTACTGCAAACTCGTGTTCCTCTTACAGTAAATATCGGCCAGCGGCCCGGTCCTGTCGGGGAGGACAATGGGCCATAAAATTATTTAAGTGACTCTAAAATGATGTTTCCTGTTTGAAAGATTTAGCTCATCATAATTCTTCTTCGGATCCGTAATATAAATATTTGCAACTATTTGTGGGCCGTGACCCGGTGGAAATATATGAGCGAAGAACATATGAACAGATCCTCATTCCTCTGGAGCTTCGGCATTCACAGCCCGCATGCAGACCGGGGAAATCAAGTGTGCAGAAATCTATTTTTCTAACAATAAAACTTCTGGTGATTTAAAGAACATGTCCACCTAAAAGCAGAACTTTAAAGCTGAACTCCAGGCAAATTGCTACATACAGCCGGGCTGTCCTACCTGCCGGCCAAATGGTCCAGGCTGCCCAGGGGCAGCCAGTACATAAAGGTCAATGACCTCACTTTTCTCCAGTGCAGTTAAAGAAGTTCTATAATTGGAATAGTTACTTTACAGTTCTGTCCAGTGCTGGGACAAGATCATCCAGTGCCCAGGGCAAGGTTGGCAAATTGCAGAGAGAGAGAGAGAACGAGAAAGAGAGAGAGGGAGAGAGAGAGAGAGCACAGCCCGCACCTCCTCCTGGCTCTCTCCGAATCTCCTTGCTGCTTCCTTACTGCCACTGTCACTACTCCTGTCAGCCTTATAGTAGAAGGAACTCGGGCACCCCCATCCCTACAACACATGCTGCACCCAGGGCAGCCATCCCTTCTGCCCACCAATTGTCCCGGCCCCGGGGTTCTGTCCCATGTGGATCAAAGTACTTTGTCCCATGTTTCTAAGCACTTTCTAACTCTAGTTATGAGGTCCGACCTGGTCCCCTCCCTTTCTACCATGGCCAATCTGACAACAGCTTTGAAGGAGATGGCAGATTCATAGCTGCAGATTGTCTCAGCTGCGAGCACTTTCTTGAAACAAGGAATGGCAAGAAGAATGTTGAGGGAGGAGGGAACTGTCAGCATTCCTCTTGCTTGTCCCAAGAAAATGCTCACAGCTGGGACAAGCTGCAGCTATGAATCAGTCGCCTCCTTCAAAGCTTTTGTGAGATCAGCTCATATATAGGTTTGGGTGGGTGGAGCTAAATGGTGTACTGGGTGCTTCTCACCTTTAGGGTCCTTTGCATTCAGGGACAAGCATGCAATGGTCAGGACTGGCTAGTAGCAGCCAGAGGCATAGTCCATTATCCCATCAAGGTTGAAGACCGGCAGGAACCAGTACAATATCTGTTACCCAGGCAAGGGTCAGGGCAGGTGGCAATAAGAAGAGTAATCCGTTATCCAGGCAAGGGGTCAGTAACAGGAGGATCCAGAGATGAAAAGGAACAAACAAGGCAAGGCAAGGGTGCAAGAGCCAGAGAGCAAAACACTATCACAAGCTCAGAGCCCAGGTCTGCAAGAATACTGACATGCCCAGGGCTGCAGGGAGAGGAACATGCTGAGGGCTGCAGGGAGAGGGACATGCTGAGGGTTGCGAGGAGAGGGACATGCTGAGGGCTGCAGGGAGAGGGACATGCTGAGGGTTGCAAGGAGAGGGACATGCTGAGGGCTGCAGGGAGAGGGACATGCTGAGGGCTGCGAGGAGAGGGACATGCCGAGGGCTGCAAGGTGAGTGAAATGCTCAGGGCTGCAAGGAGAGTGACACCTTACTAATATCAATATGGGAAGTAGAAATAAACATTTGTAGCTTCTATGGTTTGAAAAGTTGGTGTTGCTAGAGCTGCCAGGAGAGTGAGATGCCCAGGGCTGTGAGAAGAGTCACACATGCAGCACTGCGAGGAGAGGGAGACCCTTCTAACATCAACATGGGAATTAGAAGTAAAAATTATTAGCTCCTATGGTTTGAAAAGTTGACGTTGCTGGAGCTGTGAGGAGAGTGAGATGGTCAGGGCTGCAAGGAGAGTGAGATGGGCAGGGTTGTGAAGAGATTGAGATGGCCAGGGCTGCGAGGAGAGTGAGATGGGCAGGGTTGTGAAGAGATTGAGATGGCCAGGGCTGCGAGGAGATTGAGATGGCCAGGGCTGTGAGGAGAGTGAGATGCCCAGGGCTGCGGGGAGATTGAGATGGCCAGGGCTGCAAGGAGAGTGAGATGGGCAGGGTTGTGAGGAGATTGAGATGGCCAGGGCTGCGAGGAGATTGAGATGGCCAGGGCTGCGGGGAGATTGAGATGGCCAGGGTTGTGAGGAGATTGAGATGGCCAGGGCTGCGAGGAGATTGAGATGGCCAGGGCTGCGAGGAGAGTGAGATGGCCAGGGCTGCGAGGAGAGTGAGATGACCAGGGCTGCGAGGAGAGTGAGATGGCCAGGGCTGCGAGGAGAGTGAGATGGCCAGGGCTGCGAGGAGAGTGAGATGGCCAGGGCTGCGAGGAGAGTGAGATGGCCGGGGCTGCGGGGAGATTGAGATGGCCAGGGCTGTGAGGAGAGTGAGATGGCCAGGGCTGCGAGAAGAGTGAGATGGCCAGGGCAGCAAGGAGAGTGAGATGGCCAGGGCTGCAAGGAGAGAGAGATGGCCAGGGCTGCAAGGAGAGTGAGATGGCCAGGGCTGCAAGGAGAGTGAGATGGCCAGGGCTGCAAGGAGAGTGAGATGGCCAGGGCTGCAAGGAGAGTGAGATGGCCAGGGCTGCAAGGAGAGTGAGATGGCCAGGGCTGCGGGGAGAGTGAGATGGCCAGGGCTGCGGGGAGATTGAGATGGCCAGGGCTGCAAGGAGAGTGAGATGGCCAGGGCTGTGAGGAGAGTGAGATGGCCAGGTCTGCGGGAGATTGAGATGGCCAGGGCTGCGGGGAGATTGAGATGGCCAGGGCTGCGGGGAGATTGAGATGGCCAGGGCTGCAAGGAGAGTAAGATGGCCAGGGCTGCAAGGAGAGTGAGATGGCCAGGGCTGCAAGGAGAGCGAGATGGCCAGTGCTGCGGGGAGAGTGAGATGGCCAGGGCTGCGGGGAGATTGAGATGGCCAGGGCTGCAAGGAGAGTGAGATGGCCAGGGCTGCAAGGAGAGTGAGATGGCCAGGGCTGCGAGGAGAGTGAGATGGCCAGGGCTGCGGGGAGAGTGAGATGGCCAGGGCTGCGAGGAGAGACCCTCCTAACATCAACATGGGAAGTAGAAGTAAAAATTCTTATTTTCCATGGTTTAAAAAGTGGATGTTGCTAGAGCAAAAGCAAGAGGTCCTTCCCATGATTACTTCCCAAGTCCAGGACCCAGCAGAGTAGGAATATGAACAGCTATGACAAGCCCTCTGGACAACACATAAGCTCCCCTTCTACAATCATTCCCCACAGTTACAACCTTTTGTACCACCTGCCCCACCCTATTAGATTGTAAGCTCTTCTGAGCAGGGCCCTCTTAATCCTCTTGTATTTTATTGTATTATAACTGTATTTTCTCCATTTTATATTGTAAAGCGCTGCGTAAACTGTTGGCGCTATATAAATCCTGTATAATAATAATAATAATAATAATAATACAATCCTGGGTAAGTAACACAACAGGTCCATAACTTCCGCCCAGGTCGTCAGTTCAGATCCCTGCCTGGAGTTTGCATGTTCTCCCTGTGTCTGCATTGGTTTTCTCCGGGTTCTCCGGTTTCCTCCCACACTCCAAAGACATGCTGGGAGGTTCATTGACTCCGGTCTAAATTGGCCCCAGTATGTGTACGTATGAATGTGAGTTAGGAACCTTAGATTGTAAGCTCCTTGAGAGCAGGGACTGACGTGATTGTACATTATATAGTATGTGTAAAGCACAGCAAAAATTGACGGTGCTATATAAGTGCCTAAAATAAATAGCGAAAATAGGGGGGGAAATCGCGGGTGCGTTTTATACGCCGACAGCGTACCTCGGAGGGGAAGGAGGGGGGCGAGTGCCGCCGGAAATCACAGAGCCGTCATCTCCTCTCCACTTGGCTCTCACTCGGCTTTAGCTCGGCTCGCACGTCACACACACACAGTCCCGCCTCCACCACCGGGATTGGATCAGTGTTCTGTCTATCACAGGAGCTGGTCCAATGGCGGAGGCAAGACTGTGTGTGACTACCAACTGAGAGCCGAGGAAACAGATGACGGCTCGGTGATTTCATATGAGAGATGGTGAGCTGCATTGATGGAGGAGATGGGCACAGAACAGGCTGCAGATGGGCGCAGAACAGGCAGCACTGAAGCTGCAGGTGGGCACAGATCAGGCTGCATTGAGGCTGCAGATGGGCACAGATCAGGCTGCAGATGGGCACAGATCAGGCTGCATTGAGGCTGCAGATGGGCACAGATCAGGCTGCAGATGGGCACAGATCAGGCTGCATTGAGGCTGCAGATGGGCACAGATCAGGCCGCAGATGGGCGCAGATCAGGCTGCACTGAAGCTGCAGGTGGGCACAGATCAGGCTGCATTGAGGCTGCAGATGGGCACAAATCAGGCTGAAAATGGGCACAGATCGGGCTGCAGATGGGCACAGATCAGGCTGCATTGAGGCTGCAGATGGGCACAGATCAGGCTGCAGATGGGCACAGATCAGGCTGCATTGAGGCTGAGATGGGCACAGATCAGGCCGCAGATGGGCGCAGATCAGGCTGCACTGAAGCTGCAGGTGGGCACAGATCAGGCTGCATTGAGGCTGCAGATGGGCACAGATCAGGCTGCAGGTGGGCACAGATCAGGCTGCATTAAGGCTGCAGGTGGGCACAGATCAGGCTGCAGATGGGCACAGATCAGGCTGCAGGTGGGCACAGATTAGGCTGCATTGAGGCTGCAGGTGGGCACAGATCAGGCTGCAGATGGGCACAGATCAGGCTGCAGATGGGCACAGATCAGGCTGCAGATGGGCACAGAACAGGCAGCACTGAAGCTGCAGGTGGGCACAGATCAGGCTGCATTGAGGCTGCAGATGGGCACAGATCAGGCTGCATTGAGGCTGCAGATGGGCACAGATCAGGCTGCAGATGGGCACAGATCAGGCTGCATTGAGGCTGCAGATGGGCACAGATCAGGCTGCAGATGGACACAGATCAGGCTGCATTGAGGCTGCAGATGGTCACAGATCAGGCCGCAGATGGGCGCAGATCAGGCTGCACTGAAGCTGCAGGTGGGCACAGATCAGGCTGCATTGAGGCTGCAGGTGGGCACAGATCAGGCTGCAGGTGGGCACAGATTAGGCTGCATTGAGGCTGCAGGTGGGCACAGATCAGGCTGCAGATGGGCACAGATCAGGCTGCATTGAGGCTGCAGGTGGACACAGATCAGGCTGCAGGTGGGCACAGATCAGGCTGCAGGTGGGCACTAATCAGGCTGCATTGATTCTCACTGACCATTATTTTGCTTCAAAGTGGTTTATTTAAAAAAAACGTTTTTTTTCCCTGAAACTTCCCTCTTAAATTGGGGTGCGTGTCATATGCCGGCGCGTGTTATACGCCGATAAATACGGTAAATAAAATAATAAAATTCCCCCCAGCGACATCCATGTGACATTAAAAAACTGCAATATATCTGAGTTTCTCCACAAAATGTCTTCATAACACGTGGATCCTCAAGAAGCGAGGACCCTACAAAACTGTCGATCCATTGCGCCATTTTGGAAACTTGATTCATGCACCAATTTATCGAAATCTATGCGGCGGTCTGACTCCTGCATGACTTTTATGGTGCGTTAATTACGTAATAAAGTTTTGTAAGATGTTTTTTTATCATATTTGTAGTGTGTGTCCTCCTTGTGGCACACTGAGAGTCCCGCTTTTTTTTTTTTACTCCCCTCTTTTTCCCCATGACATGAGGAGAGGGAGGGAAGTATATCGCAGAATCCCAGGATCTGACCTTTCCCCGCTTCATGCAAAACAAAAGCAAAAAAAAAAAAACGTTTTGACCCGACATCTACTAGAAATAATTCCAGACACCCAGAATCTCTCTTTGGCCAAAAATGCTCAGCCAGCGAGATCATCTTCTGACGGATCTGTCAGAGCAATTTGAACTATCAGAGGTGTAAATAGCGGCTTCATTGTTAATAAAATGAGATCGCTCACCTTGAAAGGTCAGAGACATCTGCCAAGAGCAGAGCGGGAAGGTGTACAGTCTTTACTTTGTTTTGCACAAAAACAAAAAAAACGTTCACAGTGCCTTCATTAAGCGGCTGCCGATGGTGACGACACTCGGTTGACATATTTGGATTTTTTTCCCCACTAATCCCTTATCTCCCAGAGGGGCTGATTAACACTCCATAATGTGCCAGGTATATGGCTTTATTGTGCTGTAATGCAATTCAGCTAACCCCATTAACTGGGTCATTTCCTCTCCAGGAAGGCCAAAGCTAGAGAAATGCTCAAGAAGAGAATAAGGGAAGAACACACGAGCCCCAACTCAACTAATATGGAGCCCAAAGGCAATTCCAGAGATCAGAGGGAGGCCAAACAATTCGGGTCCAATCCAAAGTCCTGACGGCCTTCCAGAACCTCAGTGAGGGACACCAGAGTCACTACAGAAAGACATTAGATAGACAGCAGTGGAGGCTGCTGCTCAATTTTTTGGGGCAGGCAGCAAACAAACCTCCCCCACTAGGTCCGCACTCACACCATCCACGGACGAGGCTTCCCCGACTTCACCTCCCAGCTAATCCGGTCTTAAGATCCGCCTCCTGTCCTGATTGGCTGGGAGGAGAAGCTAGAAGACAATTTTGTCTGCTGCCCATCCTAACCCTTGGCTGCATTTATCAGATTAGTCTCTTGTCTGCTGCCCACCTTTATCCTCAGCTATGTTTATCAGATTACTTGTTGTCTGCCACCGATACTAATTGTTGGCCACATTTATCAAGTTACTTTCTTGTCTGCTGCCTATCCAAACCCCCACATACGTTTATCCGATTACTTTCTTATCTGCTGCCTGTAAAGACCCTTTGCTACGAGGAAGGCTTTTGCCGAAACATGTTAGCATTTTGATGTCGCACTGCTGTTTGTGCTCAATAAAGATTTAGGAGGAAGCAATCGAGTTGCCGACATTCTTTTTGCAATTTTGATGCATGGGACACAATGGCCTGAGCACTGTTATTCAGCTCATCATCTTATAACTACATTACTTGGCTATGTTTATCAGATTATTCTCTTGTCTGCTGCCCATCCTGACCCTCAATTACATGTATCAGATTACTCTCTTGTCTGCTGCCCACCTTGACCCTCAGCTATGTTTGTTAGATTACTTTCTTGTCTGCTACCCACCCTGACTGTTGGCCACATTTATCAGATTACTTTCTTGTCTGCTGCCTATCCAAACCCCCACATACG
Organism: Lithobates clamitans; assembly: GCA_037952925.1. Lineage (NCBI taxonomy): Eukaryota > Metazoa > Chordata > Amphibia > Anura > Ranidae > Lithobates > Lithobates clamitans. Next base: position 401,102 of record JBBGZY010002502.1, on the reverse strand, counting down.
TTTATCCGATTACTTTCTTATCTGCTACCTGTATTGACCCTCAAGTACGTTTATCAGATTACTCTCTTGTCTGCTGCCCACCTTGACCCTCAGCTATGTTTGTTAGATTACTTTCTTGTCTGCTACCCACCCTGACTGTTGGCCACATTTATCAGATTAATTTCTTGTCTGCTGCCCATCCAAACCCCCACATACGTTTATCAGATTACTTTCTTATCTGCTACCTGTACAGACCCTCAGCTACGTTTATCAGATTACTCTCTTGTCTGATGCCCATGCCGACCCTCAGCTACTTTTATCAGATTTCTCTCTTGTCTGCTGCCCGTCCTGACCCTCGGCTTTCTTCATCGGATGACTTTCTTCTCTGCTGCCCCTTCTAAACCTCAGCTACATGTATCAGATTACTCTCTTGTCTGCTGTCCGTCCCGACCCTTGGCTACATTTATCGGATTGTTATCACTCTCTTGTGTGCTGCCCATTCAGACCCTCACTACATTTTTCAGAATACTCCCCTGTCTGCTACCCATCGGTGGGGTTATCTGGAAAGTTGAAGAAAGTAGAGGGCCTAATCTCTGGCTTGTCCTCCCCCCTTTGATCCCAGGGGGGGATGGGTCTCTAGACCATATGTGACGCTGTCTCAAGAGTCAGTGGTTATCTATGTTTTTCAAATCTGCTGTGGTAAGCAGTTAAAGTGGTGTTCCACCCCAAAAAAAAAAACAAACACATGAATGTGCCTAAAAAAAATTTAAAAAAAAAATTTGGAAATTTTTTTTTTTTACTTACCTCTAAATGCCTGTTGCTAGGGGGTCCCTCGTAGTCTGCCTCTTTCAGTGCCTGGGCTGGTGACATCACTTCCCCTCGGCACAGGAAGGGCTCCGCTCTTCTCCCTCCCTCTTGTCAATCATCTGGGACCCATTACAGGTCCCAGATGACTGAGCAGCCAATCACAGCGCGCGGCAACGCTCGCGCATGCGCAGTGGGTGCTCACAGCCAGGCGCCCACAGTTGCAATGCCGGTTCCGCCGAACGGAGGGGGAGACGAGCGGGGCTCCGATCCCCCGCATCGCTGGACCCTGGGACAGGTAAGTGTCCAATCAAAAGTCAGCAGCTGCAGTATTTGTAGCTGCCGACTTTTAATTTTTTTTTTTTTTTAAATGAGAACCCCACTTTAACCATTTTTGTAAAACATACTTCTGTGAAATGAATTCATCAAATTTACACATTTTGCATACTGTTATGAATTTACTTAAACTTTCCAGATAATCCCGCGATGGCCCCGATGAAGCAGCCGTGAACTGCGAAACGCGTCGGAATTTATTAGCGGGACACAACATTGCTCTGCATTTGTTTGATTTTATGGAAGCTGCTATGAAATTATACGTATGAATTTTATTTGTTGTGATGCTGTTAGCCACCTTTTTTTTTTTTTTTAATGTGGTTCAATAAATGTATTGTTTTATGTATTTGACCTGTTTTGTTAATACGGTGCCTTTAAAAGTCCCTCCACATTGAAGGTATTTTTCCTTCTCCTTTCCTGGCATGTATTAGACATCATTTAAATGTAATATATTTTGAATGGCGGTGTCGCTGCACGGAAGTATTGCCAAAAAAAAAAAAAGGTTTACTGTTGAAAACGAGGTGTTTGAGGATGACAGTTGCCCCATCATCGGATTACATTGACAAGAATGGAATTGTACAAACAAGCCGCTCCAGCTCTCTCTCCGGCAGGTCCCTCCATCCACCATCACATATTGGAGAAGACTTTGTCATGTGAGACTTCTGATCTTCAAAATGAAACAATAACACAACGACGGACCAAAAAAACACTCCGATCCAACATTGGCTTCTCCGGTGTCCTCAGGAGTACAGATCGAATTTCCCGGCCCTGACGGGTTAATAAATAAACTGCGCCAAATCGTTTTTTTTTTTTTTTCTTCCTTTAATTTTATAACTGTGCCAGATTGCTGCTTTATGTGGTCACACTGAATTTAGCGGTTTAGGGGGGATAAATAAAAAGTTCTCCAGACTAGACCAGCTGAAGAAACGTACGCGGTGGCTGTTGACTTAATACCGGTAACTTTAAGAAAAATCCGATATAAAAATTACGGCTTTTTTAAACAAACCGCTGCCAAACTGGCAGCAGAAAACACGTTTCGTTCTGCGTTTGGCGTGTTATCTTGAGAAATTCATACAGCTGCCTCCAACCAGCCATTCTTGTTTCATAGGAGGTGGGGCGGGGGGGGGGCGGGGGGGAGAGTTGTCACTTTGGAGAAGGCAAATTTTTGAGGATTAGCAAGTCTAGGCCACAGTCTGTAACAGTTATGGGGGACAGGAAAATTATAATCAGACGCCGCACCTGCTGAACATTTCTCAGAGCGTTCGCACCAAAGCCTCGCTACGCAGGTAGAGGTGAAGGGCAAGTAGGAGACCACCCAGAACCAGGGTAATTAAAAACGTGTTCTCACAGCTCGCTCTGAAAAGCTGCGCTCCCCATGAACGAATCGACCTCCCGAAAATCAGGTGGTGATTTAAAGTAGCAGCCCTGCCAATGCAATGCGTTACTTTATGGCATGGGAACCCGTGATTTTTGGCCTCCCAACAGCAATAATTTAAGTTCTCAGACGTTATTCCACACACCCTGCCACATTGGGAAACATCTTTGTTGTGGTATGGCCTACTGGGAAGCCATAATGGAGATCTGCTACATTCTATGGGGGTGGTGGTAGAAGTGCGAAGGCTGGGAAACTCTGAAATGTGCTTACTTTCCTGAGGTGACCAGAAATTTGCCTTCTGTATTAGATTAATAATACAGACCAGGTAGGAAAAATAATTTAGACAGCTGCAAAACTACTGGGGCATAGAACCCTAGTGAGGTGATAGGTGCTCTTTGCCTGGGACTTTTGGGTCATAAAACCCTAGTAAGGTGACAGATGCTTTTTTCTGAGACTATTGGGTCATAGAACCCAAGTGAGGAGGAAGATGCTCTTTACCTGAAACTATTGGGTCATAGAATCCTAGTGAGGTGACCGGTGCTCTTTACATGAGACTATTGAGTAATATAACCCTAGTAAGGTGACCAGGTGCTTTTTATCTGAGACTATTGGGTCGTAGAACCCTAGTAAGGTGACAGATGCTCTTTACCTGAGACTATTGGGTCATAGAATCCTAGTAAAGTGACAAGTGCTTTTTATTTGAGACTATTGGTTCATAGAACCCTAGTGAGGTGACAGATGCTGTTTACCTGAGACAATTGGGTCATAAAACCCTAGTGAGGTAACAGGTGCTCTTTACCTGAGACTATTGGGTCATAGAACCCTAGTGAGGTGACAGGTGCTCTTTACCTGAGACTATTGGGTCATAGAACCCTAGTGAGGTGACAGGTGCTCTTTACATGAGACTATTGGGTCATAGAATCCTAGAAAGGTGACAGGTGCTTTTTATCTGAGACTATTAGGTCACAGAACCCTAGTGAGGTAACAGGTGCTCTTTACATGACACCATTGAGTCATATAACCCTAGTGAGGTGACAGGTGCCCTTTACATGAGATTATTGAGTCATAGAACCATAGTAAGGTGACAGGTGCTTTTTATCTCAGGCTAATGGGTCATAGGACCCCAGTGAAGTGACAGGTGCTCTTTACCTGAGACTATTGACTTAAAGAATCATAGTTAGCTGACATGTGCCTTTTGCATGAGACTATCAGGTCATAGAAACCTAGTGAAGTGAAAGGTGTTCTTTGCCCAAGATTATGGAATCATAGAACCCCAGTGAGTTGACAGTTGCCATTTACCTTAGTCTATTGGGTCATAGAACCCTAGTGAGGTGACAGTTGATCTTTACCTGAGATATATAGGTCATAGAACCCTAGTGAGGTGACAGTTGCTCTTTACCTGAGATATTTGGGTCATAGAACCCTAGTGGGGTGACGGGTCCCCTTACCTGAGATTATTGGGTCATAGAGCCCTAGTGAGGTTTCTGATACTATTCACCTGAGACTATTGGCTCATACAATCCTGGTGAGGTGACAGGTGATCTTCATATTCTTGAGTGGTGATTAGCAGTGAAAGATATCGGAGGGTTGTTTTGAAATTGAACGTAGGTGCAAGAGTTGGAAAGAGAGGGAGTTGATGCCAGACAGGACGTGAGTTGGTCACCTATATGAATAAGCATTCTGGCTCCGTGAGACAAGAGTGAGAGCTGGCCTCATAATAGGCAGCTTTCTGAGATTGGCTATTGAGTACAGACACATAAAAAAGGTTGGGTGAACCCATGCATAGAGTGCTTCAATATGCCCTTGGTAAGTTGGCCAGCAAAGGTAGAAAGGGTTCCTCAGGACTGGAGGTGGGTGGTGTACATACAGGCTCTACCTTGGATAGCAAGTTGGGGTGATTTAGTGTTACCCTGATAACTTGGCCAGCAGAGGTGGAAAGGTTTTCTCAGGAGGTGGGTGGTGCACTAGTAGGCTTTTCTTTTGGGTAGCAAATTGGGGTGCTTTAGTGTTCCCCTGGTAACTTGGCCAGTAGAGAAGAAAAGGGTTCCTCAGGAGGTGGGTGGTGCACTAGCAGGCTTTCCTTTGGATAGCACATTGGGGTGCTTTAGTGTTCCCCTGGTAACTTGGCCAACAGAGGTGGAAATGTTTCCTCAGGAGGTGGGTGGTGTACTTGTAGGCTTTCCTTTGTATAGCAAATTGGGGTTCTTTAGTGTTCCCCTGGTAACTTAGCTAGCAGAGGTGGAAATGGTTCCTCAGGAGGTGGGTGGTGTCTTAGTAGACTTTCTTTTGGGTAGCAAATTGGGGTGCTTTAATGTTCCCCTGGTAAGTTGGCCAGCAGAGGCAGAAAGGGTTCCTCAGGAGGTGGATGGTAGACTTGCAGGCTCTCCCTCAGAGAGGAAGTTGGGGTGCTTCAGTGTTCCCCTAGTAACCTGGCCAGCAGAGGTGGAAGGGGTTCCTCAGGAGGTGGACCTTAATCTTGAAGGCTCTTCCTTTGGAGATTCTGCAGGGCCTATAAATGGAGTTGAAAGTGTTAATATCTAAGCAAGGTCTGAACCTTCTGACCTGCAAATAAGGACTGTGCAGTTCTTACTTGACCTCAGTTAGGATAGTAGCAGTGAATACAACCTTTAGCTGCTGGGAAACAATGAGACCAAGTGTTTTAGCTATGTTACTGAGAGCAAAAAAGACATGCAAAGTGGAACAACTGGTAGCAAATGATTCAGAAATAACCTTTTAACTCATCTGGTGTTCAAAAGTCCAGGTCAGACACTGGGCACAAAAAAAAAAAAAAATCTTCAGATGAAGAATGGCCTAGTAGGCAATCGTGTTTTTACACATAAGGTCTGAAAGTAAATACTTGACCACAAGGTCCTAAAATCGTCCCACAAACTTACAGTGAACTAGAATGTTGGCCTGTGGGTGGTTCTATTTCCATCAGCTCAGGGCTAGTGGCCTTGATCAGAATTCAAAATTTCACAAAAGTGGTTTTATTGGTAGATTTCGAGCAACGTTCCTTCAGAAATGTCTGATTAAAGACCTTTATCAGAAGCAGGACTCCTGAGAAATGGCATTTTTTTTTGCAAACTCCAGCATTTACCAATAAATTACTTCACCCACCAGACAGGTTTATGGCCTCATCCATTTACAACAAAGTCCACCCTACTGTCCACAATGAGTTAGGACAGGAATAACTGTCTGTCTATGAAAGAGTTGTGACTCCCATGCTACAGTCATAATTGGTCCTAATAGTGATTTCACTTAAATTTATATGAGCATGATGGATTCTTTCACCATCTGCAACGTTTTACCAAAGCAGCATCTCTTAACTTCACTTGCTGATCTGCCTCCGTAACCCTCGTGAGTCATATAAAGCCTATTGCACCCTAAAAATGTCACTAAACCCCCATCATAAAACAATGAATAAATGGTGCATTCCGTGCTGTTCATACTCACTCATCACTATGAGATTCCTTCTCTGTATTCTGCAAAAAAACCTGGTTGATCCTGCTGCTCTCTATCTCCCCCTTCTGTCCTTTTCCCCAATGCAGCTGGTGGCAGCTCTGCACATGCTCAGTTGTCAGTGAATTTCTATGCTGAGCATTTCCTCCCTATCACATCTGAGCAGCCCATGTGACTATAGAGTCACACATGTGGGCGTATACACAGTGGTAAAGGACAGCCCACTCCCTCCCTCCTCCTGCTCCATGCCCACTAATCAGCTAAACCCAATGGGCGTGGGATATTACTTGTAGATTAATGGAGGCTTCACCTCCCTCTTATTCTAAGACACAGGCTGGAGGGGGCGTGACACAGCCTGTGACTGGCAGTAATCCGCCAACACCATGTTATTGGCAAAAATGAATTAAGATTTTGTTTCAAATGTATGAGAATTTAAAACAGTTTATTGATATGATTTTTTTTTTTTTTTTATGTTGAACATGTGACCGGCAGCAGAGGACTTGACGCTCGTCCTGCCTATGTTTCCCTGCAGACAGGCTGGGAGAGAGCCGGGTCATGTGACAGCTGGATATCCATTAGGAAAAAGGGACTTAGATGGTTTTAAATTAAAATAATTTCAGCGCCGTCCTCTACATACAGAAATAGAAGGGAGAATGTACATTACACAGTGTGTGTTTATATCACTTTAAAAAAAAAACATAATTTTCCTTTCCACATTGTTTCCAATGCATTTCTCCAAAATGATAGAATTTTTTGGAAAATGAAAACTCTCAGTCTTGTTCCTATTGAAGTACTTTGCTGTTGTAGTCAACACAGAGGAGTGTAGGTGAGGACCAGATCTTCGGTTAACACCCATAATAGGACAAAAACAGCCTCCTTATTGCAAGTAAGATGTGGGCAGCGGAGCGCAAAACACGGGCATCAGGCCCAGAAGCAAGTCAATCGCCGAAGGCTTTTTATGGTGCTTTTATGGAGTTGATTTGACTTTTGCTCGAGTTGCTTTGGTTTGGCTTTCAGTCTCTTAAAGAGTTTGTCAAGATGCTTCCTAGTTGCACTGAGCTGCTTCTGAGTGACAATGAGCTGCTTTACAATCAAATTGACCTGTATGGGGATGAAAACTCAGCTGCAGAAACCAACACTTGCTTACATGCTACATTGTTGAATATTGACTATTGACTCTATGGGCAGTTCCTCTACTATTAGCAGTTGTTCTATCGGCAGTTACTCTACTATTGGCAGTTACTCTATCAGCAGTTGCTCTACTATCGCCAGTTGCTTTATTGCCAGTTACTCTACTATTGCCAGTTACTCTATCGGCAGGCACTCTATTGGCAGTTGCTCTACTATTTCCAGTTGCTTTATCAACAGTTACTCTACTATTGGCAGTTACTCTATCAGCAGTTACTCTATTATCAGCAGTTGCTCTATCGGCAGTTACTCTACTATCAGCAGTCACTCTACTATCGGCAGTTGCTTTATCGGCAGTTACTCTACTATTGGCTCTTACTCTATCAGCAGTCACTCTACTATCGTTAGTTGCTTTATTGCCAGTTATTCTACTATTGCCAGTTACTCTATCGTCAGTTGCTCTACTATCGGCAGGCACTCTATTGGCAGTTGCTCTACTATTTCCAGTTGCTTTATCAGCAGTTACTCTACTATTGGCAGTTGCTCTATCAGCAGTTACTCTATTATCAGCAGTTGCTCTATCGGTAGTTACTCTACTATCGGCAGTTGTTCTATTGGCAGTTACTCTGCTATCAGCAGTCACTCTACTATCGCCAGCTACTCTATCAGCAGTTTCTCTGCTATCGCCAGTTGCTTTATTGGCAGTTACTCTATTGCCAGTTACTCTGTCGGCAGTTTCTCTACTATCGCCAGTTGCTCTACTATCGGCAGTTGCTCTACTATTGCAAGTTGCTTTGTCGGCAAATACTCTACTATCGGCAGTTACTCTACCAGCAGTAACTCTACTATAAGCAGTTGCTCTACAATCGCCAGTTACTCTATCAACAGTTGCCCTGCTATCGCCAGCTGCTTTATCGGTAGTTAGTCTACTATCGGCAGTTACTCTACTATCGGCAGTTACTCAACTATTGGTAGTTACTCAACCAGCAGTTGCTCTACTATTGACAGTTGCTCTACTATCAGAAGTTACTCCACTATTGGCAGTTACTCTACTATAGACAGTTGCTCTACTATCGGCAGTTACTCCACTATCGGCAGTTACTCTACAATTGGCAGTTACTGTATCAGCAGTTACTCCACTATCGTCAGTTACTCTACTATCGGCAGTTGCTCTATCGGCAGTCACTCTACTATTGGCAGTTACTCTAGTCATCTCAGGCACCAATTCCATACAGGCTCTATACGAGTCGCTTTGCTCTCATTGCTCCGTCTTGGAACCCATGGTGGATTGTATGGGAGTTACTGTCTATTACATGGCAGGGAGCGTACAGTTCAATGGAGGGGGCTGCACCGCTTCAGCCGTAAATCTGTCTGGCCACATAGTTTATTGCATTTTTATAACTGTATAAGAGATTAATGATGTGACATGGAAATCTCCACCAGCCCCTTTCTGTCAGTCGCTTACATATCTTTATTTCTCCGTGAAATATTAGCTGATGCATAAATTTAGTGGTTGGTCTCGATGTTTTCGGCGCAGAAGGCACCCGTGATTAAAACCAGAGTAAGCCCTGGAAAATGAAAGCGTTAAACCCCACAGCTAATACCCAGCTTCACATAAAAAACGTGAAAACACATTTACCAAGGGTGCGCAGACCATGGAGAGAGCGCGGGAGAGAGCGCAGGAGAGACCCCGGGACAGATCGCGGGAGAGACTGAGGGAGAGAGCGCAGGACAGAGCGCGGGAGAGAGCGCTTGAGAGCGCAGGAGAGAGCGCGGGAGAGACCGTGTGAGAGAGCACGGGAGAGAGCGCAGGAGAGAGCGATTGAGAGCGCAGGAGAGAGCGCGGGAGAGAGCGCAGGAGAGACCGCGTGAGAGAGCACAGGAAAGAGCATGGGAGAGAGTGCGGGAGAGACCGCGGGAGAGACAGCGGGAGAGAGCACGGGAGAGTGCGCAGGAGAGAGCGCTTGAGAGCGCAGGAGAGAGCGCAGGAGAGACCGCGGGAGAGAGCACGGTAAAGAGCATGGGAGAGAGTGCGGGAGAGAGTGCGGGAGAGACCGCGGGAGAGACAGCGGGAGAGAGCACGGGAGAGAGCATGGGAGGGAGTGCGGGAGAGACCGCGGGAGAGACAGCGGGAGAGAGCATGGGAGAGAGTGCGGGAGAGAGCGCGGGAGAGAGCATGGGAGAGAGTGCGAGAGAGAGCGCGGGAGAGACAGCGGGAGAGAGCACGGGAGAGAGCATGGGAGAGAGTGCGGGAGAGACCACGGGAGAGACAGCGGGAGAGAGCATGGGAGAGAGTGCGGGAGAGAGTGCGGGAGAGACCGCGGGAGAGACAGCGGGAGAGAGCACGGGAGAGAGCATGGGAGAGAGTGCGGGAGAGACCACGGGAGAGACAGCGGGAGAGAGCATGGGAGAGAGTGCGGGAGAGACAGCGGGAGAGAGAATGGGAAAGAGTGCGGGAGAGAGTGCGGGAGAGACAGCGGGAGAGAGCATGGGAGAGAGCATGGGAGAGAGTGCGGGAGAGAGTTCGGGAGAGAGTGCGGGAGAGAGCGCGGGAGAGAGCATGGGAGAGAGTGCGAGAGAGAGCGCAGAACAGACCGTAGGAGAGAGCGCAGGAGAGACCACGGAAGAGAGCGCAGGAGAGAACACGGAAGAGGGTGCGGGAGAGACCACAGAAGAGAGCGCAGGAGAGAACACGGAAGAGGGCACGGGAGAGAGCGCAGGAGAGACTGCGGGATAATAAGAAGAAGAAGAATGTAATAATAATAATATAAACACTGAATAATAGTATTATTAATAATAATAATTTACAATATTTATATATATATATATATACCCTGAATAATAATATTATTATTATTAATAAAAATAATAATAATATAAACCCTGAATAATAATAATAGGAAGAATGTAAATCCTGTGTAATGGTAATATAAACCCCGAATAATAATAATAATATAAATCCTATATAATAATAATGATAATATAAACCCTGAATAATAATAATAATTTTAAAAAGAAGAAGAATGTAAATCATGTATAATAGTAATAAAACCCTGAATAATAACGATAATATAAATCCTATATAATGATAATGATAATATAAACCCTGAATAATAATATTAATTGTAATTATAATAAAAAGAAGAAGAAAAAGAAGAACGTAATCCCTGAATAATAATAATAGTAATAATAATATTAAGAAGAAGGATGTAAATCCTGTATAATAATATAAACCCTGCATAATAATGATATAAATAATAATATAAATCCTGAATAATAATAATATTAATATTAACAAGAAGAATAATATAAACCCTGAATATTAATAATAATAAGAAGATGAAGAATAATATAAACCCTGTATAATAATAATAAGAATAAGAATAATAGTAATGATAATTCACTTTTTACATTTATCAGCTGGCTTCTGATTATTTTGGAATATAATTCATCGGACCGATGGTCAGATATATTTTATCATGGTATGTACATGCTAAGTCATATGTCATTGTAACACTTCCAGATATTTATTGCCACTGCAGAGATCACAGGACTCCCCCTGACAATGCTTTCATCTACTTTGTCTCTAGAAGGATGGCGCCATCTTTGTTCAGGAGTCATTCAGGGGTCACCATCTACTTCCTGGATTTGGATGCCAGCTTGGCAGTGCCCCAGCACAGTGGCTTAGAGGTTGGACTTCTGCCTGGCAGCACCTCGGTTTGAATCCTGCTCAGGACACGATCTGCATGGAGTTTGCATGCTCTCCCGGTGCTCTCCCGGTGCTCTCCCTGTTCTTTTCTCTAACATTCCGGAGATATGCTGGTCGGTCAGTCGGTTCCTTTCTACAATTGGCTCCAGTAGGCACGTGAGATAGAATGGAAGCACCTTGAGGGATTGATATGAATATTTGGTATGTAGATCGCTGTGCTATATAAATGCCTACAATAAATAAATCCTGGTGCCTGCGCAGTTCTCGGCTGTGTTCACAAATGTCTGATCAGCCCCGGCCGCAGCCTCTCACCTTGTAACTTGTTACAATATCTGATCACTGGGGGAGGGGAGACTGAGGAAATGCTCACTCCTGCCTGCAGCAGACTGAGGACATCATCCCAGCCTAGGCACAGCTGGGAACTGGGCTGGAGCTCACGGGTGGCTTTTTATTGATCAAAAGTGGAATATTTGTTTTTGGAAAATTATTTTATTGCATTATTGAAAGGTCCCAACTCTGGTCATTGGTCCCTAAATGCAAAGGGGCCCTAATTACCCCTTAGTACCCCTCGGGAGCAGTCAGCTCCGCAGCATATTTCAGCCTGTCATAGAATATGAAATACTGCAGGCAGTGCGGCTGGACACTGCACCGTGCCTCCCAAGAATACTAAAACCGGGATTATAAAACAAATATTGTTATTATTATCATTATTATATATTATTTATTTATACATATATTAACAGGAAAAATACGCTTCTCCCCTTTACCCTTTACTACATTATTGAGCTTCATGTCTTGACTTCAGGTCATTTCAAATAAAACATAAATTAATAATATTATTATCAATAGTGCATATCATTTATTTATATTTATATTAACAGGAAAAATAAGCTTCTTCCCTTTACATTTGTATCATTAAAATGTATATTATCTTGACTTCAGGCTATTTTCAATAAATGAAAAAATAAATATATGAAATAATTATATATGAAATAAAATATATCTATATCTATCTATCTATCTATCTATCTATCTATCTATCTATCTATCTATCTATCTATCTATCTATCTATCTATCTATCTATCTATCTATCTATCTATCTATCTATCTATCTATCTATAAAAGTATTTAATCGGCTGCTGATTTTGGAAAGGAAACGATCAGTCTCTAATTTTAATGGTCGGATTATTATAACAGTGAGAGACAGAATAACAACAAAAATATCCAGAAAAACGCATTTCAAAAAAGTTATAAATTGATTTGCATTTTAATGAGGGAAATAAGTATTTGATCCCCCTATCAATCAGTAAGATTTCTTAGCTCCCAGGTGTCTTCTATACAGGTAATGATCATAGATTAGGAGCAGGGATGAGCCTGACGTTCGAGTCGAAACTTAAGTTCAACTCGAACATCGGGTGTTCGTCCGTTTGCCGAACAGCGAACAATTTGGAGTGTTTGCGGCAAATTTGAAAGCCGCGGAACACCCTTTAAAAACCTATGGGAAAAATCAAAAGTGTTCATTTTAAAGGCTAATATTCATGGTGTTGTCATAAAAAGTGTTTGGGGACCCGGGTCCTGCCCCAGGGGACATGTATCAATGCAAAAAAAAAGTTTTAAAAATGGCCATTTTTTCAGGAGCAATGATTTTAATAATGCTTAAAGTGAAACAATAAAAGTGTAATATCCCTTTAAATTTCGTACCTGCGGGGTGTCTATAGTATGCCTGTAAAGGGGCGCCTGTTTCCCGTGTTTAGAACAGTCCCTACACAAAATGACATTTCTAAAGGAAAAAAAGTCATTTAAAAGTACTCGCGGCTATTAATGAATTGTCAGTAACGGCAATACAGATAAAATAAGTCATTGAAAAAAACGGCATGGGATCCCCCCAGTCCATTACCAGTCTCTTTGGGTCTGGTATGAATATTAAGGGGAACCCAGAAACAAAATTTAAAAAAAAAAGTTGCGTGGGGGTCCCCCCCAAATTCCATACCAGACCTATCAGGTCTGGTATGGATATTAAGGGGAACCCCGCGCCAAAATAAAAAAAAATGGCGTGGGGGTCCCCCTCAAAGATCCATACCAGACCCTTATCCGGGCACGCAATCTGTCAGGGATGAGAGAGCGCCCCCCCCCCCTCCTGAACCGTACCAGACCACATGCCCTCAACATGGGGAGGGTGCTTTGGGGTAAAATACCAAATGTCAGCCTGGAAACTGTATTGACTTGGAGAGGATCTGCAAAGAAGACAAAATCCCTCCTGAGATGTGTGAAAACCTGGAGGCCAACTACAAGAAACGTCTGACCTCTGTGATCGCCAACAAGGGTTTCTCCACCAACTTCTAAGTCATGTTTTGTGAAGGGATCAAATACTTATTTTACTAAAATGCAAATCAGTGTAGAGCTTTGTTGAAATGCATTTTTCTGGATATTTTTGTTGTTCTTCTGTCTCTCACTGTTATAATAAACCGACCATTAAAATTATAGACTGATCATTTCTTTGTCAGTGGGGCAAACGTACAAAATCAGCAGCCGATCAAATACTTTTTTCCCTCACTGTAGGAAGTCCAGAGGGATTGCTGCACATGAAATTTTATTATGAAAAATCAATATTTTCAGGTGACCTGAAATGGTTGTATAATATTGATTTTCCGTAATAAAATGTTATGTGCAGCAATCCCTCTTCTACTTCTTAATATACATGGCGCACGGGACGGCCTGGTTGTTTTGCACTAAAAGATCTGTATATATTTATATTATTATTACTAATATTGTTATTATCATCATTATTATATAAATATGTATTATTGAAATTCATATCTTGACTTCAGGTTATTTTAAATTAAATATATATTACTTTTATAATTATTGTTATTATTATTATTATAAATATATATATTGTTTAATTATCATTATTATTATATATTATTTATTTATACTTAATTTACAGGAAAAAGAAGCTTCTTCCCTTTACATATGTATTATTGAAATGCGTAGCTTAGTTCTGAGGAGGGGGGTGCGCCCCCGAAAAGCGTCAGCTTTATACCCCTTGATGTGAAACGTCATATGTGTCCCCCCACTGCTCAACATTGTGTGGTTTTATGGCTCATTGATAGCTGCCACTTTGTGAGTACCCACTTTTTATTGATTTTATTATTGAATAAATGTTTTTTGGTAATGCACTAGGTGTGTGCACCTTCCATTTGTTTTGTTGTATTATTGGAATTCGTGTCTTGACTTCAGGTTATTTTTGTCAGGGCTGGGCTCAGCCCTTCCTTCTCTGAGCTGGCCGCTCAGCTGTCGGCTAATTGCCAGCTCTCATCTCTCTCCACAGTTAACCAGCTGTTGTGGATCTGCTCGTCAGTCCCGCCTACTTAAAGATCTCCAGCTCACTTCATTCCTGCCTTCGCCTTGGTCACATCACAAGAAACCATCTCCTGCGTTCCTGTTTAAAGACTGGCTTTGCTGACATCCCTTCTGGCTCCTTATCCTGCTTGCTGTTCCTCTACTTGGATCCCTGACTTCTGACCTGGCTGACTACCCGATCTGGTTACTGAACTCTGGCTTGGCTGACTACCCGATCTGGTTACTGAACTCTGGCCTGGATGACTACCCGATCCGGTTACTGAACTCTGGCTATGCTTTGACTACGCTTACTCTATTTACCTTTTATTTTTATTAATAAACAAGTCTGATTTTACTGTACTTTAGCTCTGTCTGATTTATGGTTTCTGACAGTAGGCGACGGCCATAAATCCAGAAGATACAGTCAATCCACTTGTTGGTAATATTTTTTCAAGATTGGATGAGCAAGATCGCATGGATGCAACCTGTGTTGAGGGCCGTCCCTGCTGCTGCGCCAGTCTCTGTGCAGGCACCCGCCCTGAGTATTACCTCTATAAGATATATGTCTGGTTCCGCCCCGCTTCCCCAGCGATTTGGGGGCGATCCAGTTCAATGCAGAGGGTTTCTCAACCATGATGAGATATACTTTGAGATGCTGCCTCAGGCGTTTCCCACGGACAGAAGCAAAGTAGGGTTTATGATATCTTTGCTTTCTGAGAGAGCCTTGGCCTGGGCTAACCCTTTATGGGAGACGCAAAAACCTGTTGTCTTGAGTTACCCTGAGTTTGTGGCCTCCTTTAAAAGGGTATTTGACGTTCCCGCACGCTCTGCTTCTGCTGCCAAGTGCCTCATGTCCATCAAACAGAGTACGAGAACTGTTGCCGACTACGCCATTGAGTTCCGTACTCTGGCAGCAGAGGTTGCTTGGAACAATGAGGCCCTCCTGGCTGCTTTTTCTCATGGTCTCTCGGATTCCATCAAGGAAGAGATAGCAGCCTGAGATATACCCGCTGAGCTGGAGAGCTTGATCTCGTTTGCCATCCTCACTGACTCCAGACTAAGAGAAAGACTTTCTTTTAAAGAGCGCTTGCAGAAGCCTCCTGTACGTTTGCCTTCAAGCTTTGCAGTCCCACCCGTGCCTCCCTCACCTCCCATGCCGTCTACAGCCTGCCCATGTGACTCATGAGAGGGTTCCGTTGTCCATGGCTTCACCATGAGATAATCCAATTCCAAGTGATTTCCTCTCCTAAGTTTCCGCTGGTTATTGGTTATCCTAGGTTATAGAGGCACAACCCCTCTTTTGATTGGCTCCATGCTGAGGTTCTCTCCTGGTCACCACAATGCAGTGAAACATTCTTCCGAAAGGTAGCCAAGGTCATGTGTACCTCTTCACTCTCCTACCTGACAAAGGAGTACCCTGATTTAAGCGATGTCTTTAAGAAAGATGAAGCCGGTAGTTTGCCTCCACCCCGGCCGTATGATTGCGCAATTGACCTTCAACCTGGTGCCACTCCCCCTCGTGGCTGGGTTTACCCTTTGTTGGTCTTGGAGGATAAAGCCATAGAGGAGTATGTTTGAGAGGGGGATACAATCTCGTGAGGATTAAGGAGGGCGACGAGTGGAAAACTGCGTTTAATACCAGAACAGGCCATTATGAGTATCTCGTAATGCCTTTTGGCCTTTGTAACGCCCCGGCAGTTTTCCAGGACTTTATTAACGATGTCCTCCGAGATTTGTTGCAGTTATGTGTGGTGGTTTATCTCGATGATACCCTCATATTTTCCAAGTCCCTGGAGAGCCACCACACAGATGTCTGTCGTGTGCTTCAGAAATTAAGAGAGAACAACCTCTATTGTAAACTGGAGAAGTGTGAGTTCGATCGGGAACAGGTTAAATTCCTGGGTTATGTCATTTCCACTGCTGGTTTTTCGATGGTCTCAGAGAAACTTTCGGCAGTCCTACAGTGGCCTCGACCCATGGGGTTACATCCTCTGCAGCGTTTCCTGGGTTTTGCCAATTATTATTGGAAGTTTATTCTGGTCAAGCCCTTGACCGATATGATCAGAAAGAACGGTAACCCACAGAGTTGGTCTCCGGAGTCCATTAAGGCCTTTGAAAGTCTCAAGGCTGCCTTTGTTTCTGCTCCTGTGTTGGCACATCCTGATCCTACGTTACCTTTTATCTTTGAGGTTGATGCTTCTGAGACTGGTGTTGGTGCCCTTCTGTCTCAACGTCCTACCTCTGGGAGTGCTATGCATCCTTGTGGCTACTTTTCCAAGAAATTGTCACCTGCCGAGTGCAATTACGAGATTGGTGACAGAGAGCTGTTGGCAATCATTTTAGCCCTGAAAGAATCTCCTCAAAGGTACCACTGTGCCGGTTCTCATTCTTACTGACCATAAGAATCTCACATTCTTGTCTGAGGCCGACTTCGCGTTCCCTGACTGAAGTTCGCACCTCGGTTTATTGGGCCTTTCCGTATCCTTCGCAGGATTAACCCAGTGGCTTACGCATTGGACCTTCCTCCTAGTATGCGCATCTCAAATGTGTTTCATGTCTCCTTATCGAAACCATTGGTCTGCAACCGCTTCACCAACTCGGTGCCATGTCCTCACCCTATAGGAGGAGAGAACCATGAGGAGTATGAGGTACAATCCATTATTGACTCCCGTAGGTTCTATGGGTGCATACAGTACCTGGTGCATTGGAAAGGGTACGGTCCGGAGGAAAGCTCCTGGGTCTCATACTCGGACATACATGCTCCTGCCCTTCTCCGTGATTTCCATAGACGTTTTCCCCTCAAGCCTGGTGGTCCTCTGAGGGGGAGGGGTCGTTGAGGAGGGGGGTACTATCAGGGCTGGCTCAGCCCTTCCTTCTCTGAGCTGGCCGCTCAGCTGTCAGCTAATTGCCAGATCTCATCTCTCTCCACACTTAACCAGCTGTTGTGGATCTACTCGTCAGTCCCGTCTACTTAAAGCTCTCCAGCTCACTTTATTCCTGCCTTCGCCTTGGTTACATCACAGGAAACCATCTCCTGCGTTCCTGTATAAAGACTGGCTTTGCTGACATGCCTTCTGGCTCTGTATCCTGCTTGCTGTTCCTCTACTTGGATTTTGACTTCTGGCCTGGCTGATTACCCGATCTGGTTACCGAACGCTGGCTTGGCTGACTACCCGATCTGGTTACTGGACTCTGGCTATGCTTTGACTGCGCTTACTCTATTTACCTTTTTATTTTTATTTATAAACAAGTGTGATTTTACTGTACTTCTGTCTCGGTCTGGTTCATGGTTTCTGACAATTTAAAATAAAACATATATTAAGATTTTTATTAGCATTATTGCATATCATTTAATTATATTTAAATTTACAGGAAAAATAAGCTTCTTCCCTTTACATATGTATCATTAAAATTTACGCCTTTATTTCAGGTTATTTTAAATGTATTTTTTTATTAATATTATTATTGTTATCATTATTATATATATGTTATCTATTTATATTTATATTATTATTATTTATACATATATTAACAGGAAAAAGAAGCTTCTTGCCTTTACATATGTATCAACGTTTGTATTAACATTTACGCCTTGATTTTAGGTTATTTTATATTTAATTTTTTTATTATTAATATTATTATTATCAATATTATATATATTATTTATTTATATTTATATTATAATTATTTATACTTATAATAACAGGAAAAATAATCTTTTTCCCTTTACGTATGTATCATTAAAAGTTTATGCCTTGATTTCAGGTTATTTTAAATATTTTTTTATTCATAATATTAATATTATCATTAATATATATATTATTTATTTATATTTATATTATTTATACTTAAATTAACAGGAAAAATAAGCTTCTTCTCTTTACATATGTATCATTAAAATTTACGCCTTGACTTCTGGTTATTTTTTTTATTAATAATATTAATATTATCATTATTATATATATTATTTATGTTTATTTATATTATTATTATTTATACTTAAATTAACTGGAAAAATAAGCTTCTTCCCTTTACATATGTATCATTAAAATTTACGCCTTGATTTCAGGTTATTTTAAATTAAAAACATTTTTATTAATAATATTATTTGTATTATTATATATATTATTTATTTATATTTATATTATTATTATTTATACTTAAATTAACAGGAAAAATAAGCTTCTTTCTTTTACATATGTATCATTAAAATTTACGCCTTGATTTCAGGTTATTTTAAATTGCAATATTTTTTTATTAATAATAATAATATTATTATTATCATTGTTATATATATTATTTGTTTATATTTATATTATTATTATTTATGCTTATATTAACGGGAAAAAGAAGCTTCTTCCCTTTACATATGTATCATTAAAATTTACGCCTTGATTTCAGGTTATTTTAAACTTACATTTTTTTTTTGTTATTAATATTATTATTATTATTATATATATTATTTATTTATATTATTATTATTAATGCTTATATTAACAATAAAAAGAAGCTTCTTCCCTTTACATATGTATCATTAAAATTTACGCCTTGATTTCAGGTTATTTTAAACTTACATTTTTTTGTTATCAATATTATTATCATTATTATATATATTATTTATTTATATTTATATCATTATTATTAATGCTTATATTTACAGGAAAAAGAAGCTTCTTCCCTTTACATACGTATCATTAAAATTTACGCCTTGATTTTAGGCTATTTTAAACTTACATTTTTTTGTTATCAATATTATTATCATTATTATATATATTATTTATTTATATTTATATCATTATTATTAATGCTTATATTAACAGGAAAAAGAAGCTTCTTCCCTTTACATATGTATCATTAAAATTTTTTATTAATAATATTATTATTATCATTGTTATATATATTAATTTATTTATATTTATATAAGTATTATTTATACTTATATTAACAGGAAAAATACGCTTCTTCCCTTTACATATGTATCATTAAAATTTATGCCTTGATTTCAGGTTATTTTAAATTTAATTTTTTTTATTAATAATAATATTATTATTATCATTATTATATATATTATTTAATTATATTTATATCATTATTGTTTTTAACTAAATTAACAGGAAAAAGAAGCTTCTTCCCTTTACATATGTATCATTAAAATTTACACCTTTATTTTAGGTTATTTTAAACTTAAATTTTTTTTTAATTAATATTATTATTATCATTGTTATATATATTATTTATTTATATTATTATTATTTATACTTCTATTAACAGGACTTCAGATTATTTTAAATAACAATTATATATAAAATTTGATTGGACATCACTTCAGAAAGATGACTGAATCATATAAAAGTATTTTTCGAGGCTTCCTCTCCGGTCCAAATGACGGAATGACGACTTCGGAGCAGCGGCGGGTCTGCACAAGGTGTCACATCTGAAAAAAAAGTCTTTTTTTTTTTTTTATGGGGATGACAGGAAGGTCTGCACGTTGCCTGCTCCACACCCGATCCCACCGGAGGGAAATGAAGACATCTTCCATGGTCAGTATTGCGTAATGATCTGCGAGCGCCTGAACACTTAACCAAGATTTTCCGAACGTCCGACGTTCACTCAAAAAATAGTCTACTTGTGGCAGAATAAAATAAAAAAAACGGACCCCCTTGTACTTCTGTGACGACCGATAATAAGCGATCCTCACCAACATAAATTTGGGGGGGAATTGTTGCAGAATTTGTATGGAAGTATTCCAAAAAATGTTAACACTCAACAACTGCAAATCGGATGGTACTTTGTTGGGGGGGGGGGGGGGGGGGGTTTGTTCGCCTTCCTCTGGATCTCCTGTGGGTGAGGGATTGGATTTATGGGATTATATGAATTTTGTTTTTTCTCTTTTATTGGTTGAACTGGATAGACTTGTGTCTTTTTCCAACCAGTGTAACTTTGTAACAAGTGTGAGGGAAAAATTGAAACATTGACAGAGATAGAAAGATACAGGGAAAAAGAGAGGAAGAGGAGACCCTCATTCATCATTTAAAGCAGTGGTTCTCAACTCCAGTCCTCGGGACCCACCAACAGGCCAGATTTTAAGTATTGCCTTGGGGAGTTGCAGACTAGAATACTGCAATCACTGAGCAGCAAGTGATATCACCTGTGATGTATTTCAGCTATCTTGCAAACCTGGCCTGTTGGTGGGTCCTGAGGACTGGAGTTGAGAACCACTGATTTAAAGGTACCTATGTCCTACCAACATGCTGCAGACTAGGAAGCAGTGGTCTCCCTGCAGAGGTCCTACTTGACCATTGCTAAGTCCGAACCAATAATCTCCAACCAGCGGGGAGCACGAGCTTTACTAACTGCAGAGCTGTCGGTCTCAGTAAGGCAGGGCTCAAAATTTCAAGTCCTGAGCTACTAGCCAGGCCTTAAGGGTTACTCGCCACCAGTTGCCCCACCCGACCCCAACCATGCCCCGCCCCTAAACACGCCCTCATAAATGATCTCATGAAATGACACTCAAATGTTTTAT
Organism: Lithobates clamitans; assembly: GCA_037952925.1. NCBI lineage: Eukaryota > Metazoa > Chordata > Amphibia > Anura > Ranidae > Lithobates > Lithobates clamitans. The sequence goes on along the minus strand of JBBGZY010002502.1, from coordinate 380,449 downwards.
GCAGAATTAAGTTACAAAAATTCCAGCCAAATCTCACAATCTCTGTGATTGGCTATGAGGGTGGTCACATGATCATTAGTACTAACTGAGAGTTGTGTCTGACAGCTTACAAAGACCACTATGTGGGTGTGTGGCCCCTACTTCACTATAAGCAGGGGGAGAGCCCTTGATGAACACGCTTGCTAATGCCCGGGAGCTAGGCGGAGCCGCGGTCATGCGAGAATTGAACATGTGCACTGACGGAAAAAAAAATGTGTATGTTTTCCTTTTCGTTTCATTCATTCTAATATGTGTTTTTTTTTTTGTTTTTCCGGTCATTTGTTATGATCGAAATTCGGAAATTCTAAAATCCGGAAATTCGAAAATTAGGAAATTTGAGAATTCAGAATTCGAAAATCCTCAAATTCGAAAATTCAGAAATTCGAAAATTCGAAAATCCGAAAATAAGAAAGAAAATCCAAAAATTTGAAATAATAACTAACTAATAATAACTAACTATTAAATTATAGGTATTGGAATTTCCTTTCAAATTTGGCTGTTAGTCAAAATAACGAATACGAATTCATCCGAAGTTCCGAATTATCCGAAATAACCAATGCCGCGTCTTAACAAATGGAACGGAATGAATGAAGAATAATAATAAAGAAAAACGTATTTATTATTAATCATTCATTACATTCCACTCGTTTAGACACGGCATTCATTATTTCGGATAATTCGTAACTTCGGATAAATTCATATTTGTTACGTTCTCTAACAGCCAAATTTGAAAGGAAATTCCAATATCTATAATTTAATAGTTCGTAATAGTTAAGTTATTATTTCAGATTTTCAAATTTTCGGGTTTTAGATTTTTGGGATTTTTGGATTTTTGAATTTTTGGATTTTTGAATTTCAGATTTTTTATTATTTTTTATTATTATTTTTTATTATTGCAGATTTTCAAATTTTCGGGTTTTATATTTTTGGGATTTTTGGATTTTTGAATTTTTGGATTTTTGAATTTCCAAAGTTTCGGATTTTCGAATTTCCAAATTTACGAATTCTCGAATTTCCAAATTTACGAATTCTCGAATTTACGTTAAACCGTTTATACCGTTAACCCGTTGAAAATTTGTAAAACGGGTATTCGGTAATTCGGATATTTCCAAATTAACTAATCTGTCAAAATTCTGTAGAAAATGAATTCGGAACGAAACTAATTGCACATGTCTAGCGAGAATCACCATTAAGGCAGCAACACAAACTTAGAAGCAAGCCGTTCGCCGTGCACGCTGGAGAGGGGGCCAGACCACCAACACCTTATGCTACCAGGGGACATCGTCACCCATGCCCAGTACTACCCCCCCTGCTGGCTGCTGTAGCATTCCCACTACACCTGGATACATGTTAGACATCTTCCCGCCAACTCCTCTGTACGATTAACCCCTTCATGGTGGCTCTCTTACTTCTCCTCTTCACCCCCCTCGATATTACAGGCCAAGATCTTTTGGATACACCATGTACCTAAATGCACCCCTTTAAAGGACTTCAGACAATGCATTTAGAAACTTAGGAACTTTTGCTGAAAATTCTTGCAAGTACAAGTACCGGGGTTCAACAAATTACAGTCCTTCACAATTCATAGCTGACACCGTTCCAGTTCACTCTAACTAAGCAAGAGAGAGAGAGTCCCTGTCTAAGGTGCCCCATGTAAAGTCTGTTGTATTAAGTTTTATATACCAGGTAGGAAGGAGTTAAGGTTGCCAACTCCTGGGTAATCATGGCCCTGCCTCTGTGGCCCATAAATACAAGGGGTGTTAACCTTTAGAGAGAGGCTCTTCCACATGGGAACTAGCAGGAAGCCCTGCTGCAAGATGAAGCTCTTACAAGAAAACGTGTCCACCCTCTCGGGGTGCCCAGTCAGGGGTATTAGTTTTGGTTCTAGTACTGGGCACCCCTCTTGGGGTGCCCGCTCGGGGTACTAGTTCTGGTTCTAGTACCCCAACCAGGCACCCCAAGAGGGTGGAAACGTTTTCTTGTAAGAGCTACATCTTGCAGCAGGGCTTCCCGCTAGTTCCCATGGGGAAGAGCCTCTCTCTAAAGGTTAACACCCCTTGTATTTATGGGCCACAGAGGCGGGACCATGATTACCCAGGAGTTGGCAACCTTAACTCCTTCCTACCTGGTATATAGAACTCAATACAACAGACTTTACTACAATACAGTGAAATACATTAATGTAACTTAATGTGCACCCAAAAAGTAGGCTTCTGGCACATATAACATTGGTGTTGCATAGTGCAGTGGTCTCCAAACTGTGGCCCTGGGGCCAGATGTGGCCCTTTGCCTTTAGGCCTTGAGGGCATTTTTCCTTCCACTGACACCAACAATGGGGCACTATTCCTTCCACTGACACCAACGATGGGGCACTATTCCTTCCACTGACACCAACAATGGGGCATATCCATGGACACCAAACATGGGGCACTATTCCTCCCAACGACACCAAGTATTTCATCCCCTAATACCAAAGATTTGGCATTGGTAACTCCAATGGGCACGATCTGGCCACCCTAAAGTCTGAAGGATGGTAAACTGGACCTTTCTTTAGAAACCCTCGGCATAGTGGAACAGGGCAAAACACAATCTCAGTCTGCAAGTTCTTCTCCTTTTGAGCACTTTTAGTGTAAAGATCCCCTTCCTAAACTGATGGTAAAACATTCTTTCCTACATATGCACAGCTTTTCCCATGCTTTGTTCATTCTTATGATTTTCAATCATTACCCCCCCCCCCCCAAAACCAGGTGCATTAAAACCCTTTGCAGCCCACATTTCTCTTCATGTTTACATCTCCGTTCCGCTGAATTGCCACAACTATTATAATTTGTGTCTAAAATAAATACATGAAGACAAATGGACAACATCAATATCGCCAGCCCAGGCTTTTCCCATGCTTGGTCTCCTGGTTGTTTCCTTTGCTTGTGGTTTAGGACGATGTGATTCATTACCCCTTTCCTTCTTCTCCTCGGCCGTTCCCGCTGCTCGGCTCTGCAGGAATGCGGATTTCAATTAATTCATAAATTATGGAAAATAAGAAGGCAGAGTGGTCTGATGGTATGTAAACAATGATACATAACTCGCCAAGTGTTCACGTTCTACAGTTTAATATTCCGGCTCCTTCTCATGACATGACCTTTTGGGGGGGGGAGGGGGGGGACAAAAAAGAAAAATTCAAAAATTGCTAATTTCTTTGGGGTTTTTTTTGGAGGGGCTACTGCTGGAGCAACAGTGGGAAAATATATTGTTACTTGGAATTTGAAGAGTCTTGTGACAGTTCGGAATGTGTTTTAGTTTTATTCCTTTTCATTTCCCAGTGTGAAATATACAAATATATATCCAGACGGCGTGCATAGCCAATACACAAGGAACGTCGCACCACTAAGAGTGCAGAAAAAAAGAAGACACATTAAACAAATACAGCCCCGAAATATCCCTCTGTACCAGCCTTTTCCAACTTTTCTACCCCCCGGGGAAACTCTTGAAATAATTTTCTTGGGAAACCCCTGTTCAAAATTATACTGTCCTCTAATATTAGTGGACAGTTTAGAAGGGACCCCTTGTATTGGAGGTCAGAACAGGTGGGGATCAACCCAACATTGCTCACTGGCTGCTTGAGGAACTCCTAGCAACCTTTGAAGGAACCCTAGGGCTCCATGGAACCCCTTGGTTGGGAAAACACGGCTCTTTACTGACAAAGACCAATTTCATTGTATTTACAAATATCATCCACTTAATTAAGCAATAGCAACAATGTATCCAAAGAGAACCCCAAATTTCCAGTTGGCACACAAGCGCATTTATAACTATCCTGAAAAAAATTCATCCATCGCAAAAAAAAAGAAAAAAAAAAGCTCAATGGACCAGCTATTAAAGGACTTAACAGGAGTCCTATGTTGAAATGACTCGCATGTGAGTTTGTGTTTTTTTTCACTCCACAGAGATGGAGGGTGAAGGTTTATGGGGGGGGGGGATTTTTCCTCACCCCAACACTGGGTCTCTCTTCCGGAATACTTAGTGGATCAGCTTTGGCGCCCCTTCTGTTTTCAGCCAGGTGGACTTGAGTACCTTGCTTCTGCCAGGAGCCTTTTGCTTGAGGGTGAATGGTTCAGGGATTGAGCTCCTTCCTCTTTGGAGGTCAGGATGTTCTGTGCCTTTTTGAACTTTTTTTTTGTGTTCTGCAATTTCACAATTTAGATGAACAATAAAGATCTTTTACTGAGGTAGTTTCAGGGGACAAGTATACAGTTTTCAAAGACATTTTCCTCACACTTTCCTGTACAAAGTTCTTGAGTGCCCAAAAAGTAGTACCCCGTGAGGTAGTCATACCTTAGGCCAGGGGTCGTCAAACTGCGGCCCTCCAGTTGTTCAGGAACTACAATTCCCATCATGCCTAGTCATGTCTGTGAATGTAAGAGTTTTATAATGGCTCATGGGACATGTAGTTCCGCAACAGCCGGAGGGCCGTAGTTAGGAGATCCCTGCCTTAGGAAGATGGCTAAATCCATAATGAGTCCTTCTCAATGCAGGAGTTCATGTAGTAAATCCACAAGAGGTATCACTAATCCATAACAGGGTCCAGCTTAAGGTAGCACAAGCCCATATAAGACCATAAACCCCACCGGGAAACCTGACTGGGCTCCCCCCCAAGGGGTGATCTGGACCAATAGCATGACAGCTAAATTTTGGAAGAGAGGGAAAACCTGTCCAGCAGTGTTAACCCTTCCCTTCTTTCCAGGAACCACTAGCTCTGCAGGTCAACCTAAGTGCAACAATTCTACATTGTAACAAGTAGCTTTGACACATAAATATAGTTGACCTGATTAACCTCCGAGCCTGAACATGGCGGCGGAAAAACTTTTAACACACAGAACTTTTTGGGAAGCACCTGCTTAAACACTGAGTGCGTCCAATCAAGCTTGAATAATGGAGTGACTCTCCACACACACCTCGGCCGTTAGCCACTTCGTCAGGAGACCGAGTATATAAGGGTGAGCTTCCCTTTTTGGGAGAATTTCAGAAACAAAAACAAAAAAAAACTTGTGGGACCAGAGGACCGATGGAATAAAGTATCTTAAGACAAAATTGTCTTCCCACCTCATTTCAAAGCCACAACTCAACATCTCTGTCTTTGGTTTTTATGGGGGTTGAGGTAGGAGGACATTTTTTTTCATGTTTTTCCTAAAAAATGTACACATTTAAAGCCAAATTCTGCCCCTAACTAACACCACCACAGAATAAGCCTACCATTTCCACCTCTCCCCCCTCTACACCTTAGCTAAATTAAAACCCCAGTTTATTTGACTGAAATGCGGGTCACGTGAGAGGTCAAGTCCCAACTCTTCTTTCTCCTGGCCTGTTGAATGAAGGGGAAGAATTAATCTAGAGGAGCATGTTTATCAAAACCATGGATTTAATAAAGATATGAGTGGTTGAAGCGTGCCATTGATTTGATAAAGATCAAGGTGGTTGAAACGTGTAATCCAGAGGGCCGTGCTTATCAAATCCATGGATTTGATAAAGACCCGAGTGGTTGAAACTTCATCCAGCGAAAAATGTTTATTAAACTCATAAAACTGATAAAGGCCAGAGTGGCTGAAATGTGCCATCTAGTGGAGCATGCTTATCAAATCCATGGGTTCTTAAAAAGACACGAATGGTTGAAACGTGTCAGAAAGCGCGTTAATCATATCTATGGATTTGACAAAAGCCCAAGGGGTTGAAACCCGTAATCCAGAGGAGCATGCTTATCAAATCCATGAATTTGATAAAGGCCGATTGGTTAAACCACGCCATCCAGAGAAACGGGTTTATTAAATCCGCAAAACTGATAAAGGCCAGAGTGGTTGAAATGTGCCATCTAGAGGAGCTTGTTTATCAATTCCATGGGTTTTATAAAACACACATGGTCAAAATACATCAGAAAGCATTTTTATATAATCCATGGATTTAATGAAGGCCCGAGTGGTTGAAACGTGTCATCCAGAGGAGCGTTTTTAAAGACCTGAGTGGTTGAAATGTGTCATCCAGAGGAGCATGTTTATCAAATGCAAGTGGTTGAAACATCTCATGCAGAGAAGGCACTTATCAAGTTTATGGGTTTGTTGGTTCAAACGCACCATCCAGAGAAGTGTGTTTATCTAATCCATAGATTTGATGAAGATCCGAATGGTTAAAATGCATCATCCAGTGGAGCATGTTTTTTTTTTGTACCTGCCTTTCAGGTGTGGTTTTAAACATGAAAGCTGCAAGCCTGTGAGGTCTACCATAACATTTTGTGGGTTTTGTTTATGGCATTGGTAGGCTTACAGTATTTGTGCGTTGTTTTATAAGTTCTATTCTTATTATAACACTTTAATAATATTTTTGTGGCATTAAAAGGAAGGTCCTCATTATTGTGCAGGGTCATGGTCGTTAAACTCTGCGTGGGAATTATTATTTCCTTTTATTTCTTTGGATAGAAAAAACTTACAAAAATGAGTATTTTCACACAACGGTTCTAGTTTCTGGTTATAGCTGAGGGAATGTTAATCCCCGGGTGGAATTCTTCTCTCACCTTCTCTGAGGCTGTGTATAACGCCGGCTCAAAGGGGATTTACAAAACACAGTGACACTCGTGAGTGTGAAATGTCAAGTGGTGGTATTAAAAAAAATGTTCTTCACAATGAAGCGCATATTTTAACAAACCGCTAATGACTTTGTTAACACGGGACCACCAAACAGGCGTTCTTATGGAGGGTTCCCATCCCATTACATCTAGCAGTGAGCATGTTGCTGGTCATTGGCGTTAAGAGTCTGTGTTGACAGGACCAACCTGCAGGATTCACCCAAAGCCAGTCCAGCAGAGGACCAGATATCTCCTACACCTGAAAAAGCAGCATGGATTGTTGAACAAGACCTCAAAAAGTGTCCTGGAGACCTCACTTACAAATAGAATATTGATAAGATAGTCCAGAGATGGGCAACCAAAATAATGAAAGGTCTAAAGCAGGGGTGTCAAATTCAATTTCATTGCAGGTCGCATCAGCATTATGGTTGTCCTCATTATGGTTGTATCTGTAAGACTATAAAAATTTATGCAGGGCTTTTTTTCTCAGAGAATAGGTGAAGGAACTCAACCACGCCCACCACTGAACTGCATGGGTGTGTCCAAATTGCAGTGGGAGGATCTTAAAGGAGCCAAAAATACCAGAAGTGCGATGCCTATAGAGTTCAGAGGTGTGTTACGTACAAAGTGCAGAGTTCAAGGGTGTGTTACGTACAGAGTGCAGAGTTCAAGGGTGTGCTACGTACAAAGTGCAGACTTCAGGAGTGCGCTACATACAGAGTGCAGAGTTCAGGCGTATGATACGCACAGAGTGCATAATTCAGGAGTACGCTACATACAGAGTGCAGAGTTCAGGAGTGTGCTACAAACAGAATGCAGAGTTCAGGAGTGCGCTACATACGGAGTGCAGAGTTCAGGGGTGTGCTACATACAGAGTGCAGAGTTCAGAGTGCGCTACATACAGAGTGCAGAGTTCGGAGGTGCACTAGGCACAGAGTGCAGAGTTCAGGGATGCGCTATGTACAGAGTGCAGAGTTCAGGGGTGCGCTGGGTACAGAGTGCACTGTTCAAGGGTGTGCTATGTACAGAGTGCAGAGTTCAAGGGTGTGCTACTCACAGAGTTCAGGGGTGCGCTACGTACAGAGTGCAGAGTTCAGGGCTGTGCTATGTACAGAGTGCAGAGTTCAGGGGCGTGCTATGTACAGAGTGCACAGTTCAAGGATGTGCTATATGCAGAGTTCAGGGGTGCGCTACGTACAGAGTGCAGAGTTCATAGGTGTGCTACATACAGAGTGCAGTGTTCAGGGGTGCGCTATGCACAGAGTGCATAGTTCAGGGGTGTGGTATGTACAGAGTGCAGAGTTTAGGGGTGCGCTATGTACAGAGTGTAGGGTGCGCTACATACAGAGTGCAGAGTTCAGGGGTGCTCTACACACAGATTGCAGAGTTCAGAGTGCGCTACGTACAGAGTGCAGAGTTCAGAGGTGTGCTGTGTACAGAGTGCAGAGTTCAGGGGTGCGCTACATACAGAGTGCAGAGTTCAGGGGTGTGCTTTGTACAGAGTGCAGAGTTTAGGGGTGCACTACGCACAGAGTGCAGCGTTCAGGGGTGTGCTACGTACAGAGTGCACAGTTTATGGATGTGCTACATACAGAGTGCAGAGTTCAGGAGTGCACTATGCACAGAGTGCATAGTTCAGGAGTGCGCTATATACAGAGTGTAGAGTTCAGGAGTGTGCTACATACAGAGTGCAGAGTTCAGAGGTGTGCTACGTACAAAGTGCAGATTTCAGGGGTGTGGTATGTACAGAGTGCAGAGTTCAGGAGTGTGCTACGTACAGAGTGCAGAGTTCAGAGTGCTCTATGTACAGAGTGCAGCGTTCAGGGGTGTACAGAGTGCAGAGTTCAGGGGTGCGCTACATACAGAGTGCAGAGTTCAGGGGTGCGCTTCATACAGAGTGCAGAGTTTAGGGGTATGGTACATACAGAGTGCAGAGTTCAGGAGTGCGTTACAAACAGAGTGCAGAGTTCAGGGGTGCGCTACGCACAGAGTACAGAGTTTAGGGGTGCGCTACGTACAGAGTGCAGAGTTCAGAGAGCGCTACATACAGAGTGCAGAGTTCAGGGGTGCGCTACGTACAGAGTGCAAAGTTCAGAGTGTGCTACATACAGAGTGCAGAGTTCAGGGGTGTGCTGTGTAGAGAGTGCAGAGTTCAGGAGTGTGCTACGTACAGAGTGCATTGTTCAGGGGTGCGCTGCGTGCAGAGTTCAGGAGTGCGCTAAATACAGAGTGGAAAGTTCAGGTGTGCGCTTCGTACAGAGTGCAGCATTTAGGGGTGCGCTACACACAGAGTGCAGAGTTCAGGGGTGCGCTTACGTACAGAGTGTAGCGTTTGTGAGTGCACTACATACAGAGTGCAGAGATTAGGGATGCGCTAAATACAGAGAGCAGAGTTCAGAGTGCGCTACATACAGAGTGCAGAATTCAGGGATGCGCTACATACAGAGTGCAGAGTTCAGGGGTACGCTACATACAGAGTGCAGCGCTCAGGGGTGTGTTGTGTACAGAGTGCACTAATAAAGGGGGTCCAACCCGCTACTACCAAGGTGGGCCTAATAAAGAGGGTCCAACCCGGGACTAGCAAGGTGGGCCTAATAAAGTGGCCGGTGAGTGTATATTTGGATTATTGACTCATGGTGTGATGTTTCAGTCTCAGATCCATCCAGCTGCAATACAACTGTGCAGTCACTCCTCCTCCTTGCATAAGGATCTGTTTCAAGGAGAGACATTGTGCCTGAAAGGAGACATCTGGGGCTTTTCTCTCACAGTTAACTCACAGTGCTCTGGGATTCCTTTATCTCATATTAAATGTTTACTTGTGATAACAACAATGAAACATAAGTTTGAAAATGTTTTAAGAGTGAAGATAAAACAGATCCAGAGCCAATGTAAGCGTTTTATGAATTAATTTTAAACGAAAAAATAAGATAGGCGTTTTAAAAACAGGTCATTTTCATAGACCGTGCAAATTTCACCCACATAACAGTTCCCAATATTTCCCAAGTGAGACCCCCCAAATCTCGAATTCCCAGGACTGCACACCTGCCGCAGCGATTATTAGGTGGTCTCACTCTTGGATTTTTCATTTCTATGATTGTAGAATGTAACAACAGAGGTGGAAACTCCTCACTGTGCTTCTGAACACACACAGCTCCAAAAAGTGGGCATGGACAGAACCAAGAACTGGCATAGAGATCCGATTGCTGGAATCCTCTACATATATATGAGGAACCAGTGAGAGACTCAGCCCACCAAACTCCATCTATAGCTGAATTATCTTTTTTTTTTTAGAGGATAGCCTGTCACAAATTCAATTCATACCAAATATATGATGGAGGAAAGCATAACCAGAGGCCACCTCCGTAGGGGTTCAATTCTACCGTTGGTCTCCACCTCACTTTACCTTGACTTCAGGGCCCTGGAAGTTTTGTTTTTCAGACCACCCACACTGGACCATACAAAACAGAGACTTGTTTATTGGGCGGGGTTCATCATGTTAAAGTAGGTGGGTTGGACCATCCCTGCCCACCAATCAGATACAAATCTAATGTATATTGTGATAAGTGCATTAGATGCCAAATTTCCTTTATCATAAGGAGGAAACCTCCTGTTTTCATTTAACCAATAATAGAGATACACATATTAGAACATATTAATTAGTCATTACTTATAGAATAGTCTTAACCTAAAATTTTCCATTAGACGGCTTCCTCTGGTTGTCTCACTCCTAGGCTATTCTTGAATTTACAAGTTCCTCATTTTAGTTTAACAATTAATATATAATTAATATGTGCGAAGAATAAACAGCTTCAAAACAGAACCTAAAGTAGCACTCTACATCCTGAAATATTATTCATAATCATATCAAATACGGTATTTAACCCTTAAACCTCCCGAGCCAAAACCAAAATTAAATCCTGAGATAGACAAGTGAAGTTAGATCCGAATCTCGACTTTATTGTGAAGTCAAGGTTTGCCTGTAACTTCGGCTGCTTATGCCTACTGATCAGTTTTTAGAGAACGGAAACTTGGCTTATACAGTAAGGAAAGGAAAGGTGATATTCCCAGAATCGCCCGGTAAAAATAAAGGGGAAAAGCCTGAAAAAAAAGAAGACGAATACGGCCAACACACCTCATGCTGCGTACACATGAGCAGACTTTTCGACCGGACTGGTCCGACAGACCAAATCCGGCGAACAATTCGACCGTGTGTGGGCTTCATCGAACCTGCAGCGGACTTTTTCTGATGGACTTTAGATTTAGAACATGTTTCAAATCTTTAAGTCGGAACTCCGCCAGGACCCAGTTCCTATCGAAAAGGCCGCTCGTCTGTATGCTAGTCTGACGGCCGAAAACCGACGCTAGGGCAGCTATTGGCTACTGGCTATCAACTTCCTTATTTTAGTCCGGTGTACGTCATCACGTACGAATTCGTCGGACTTTGGTGTGATCGTGTTTAGGCAAGTCCGTTCGTTCGGAAAGTCAGTCGGAAGTCCTCCCAAAGTCCTTCAGATAGACCGTCGGACCAGTCCAGTCGAAAAGTCCACTCGTGTGTACGCTGCATAAGGATTAGTAAGTAGGGATGTGCTTAGGTTTGGTCCCATGTACACAAATTAGGTCAATGATGTCAGGAGCATCCCCCACCCCTTTGTGTGTGGGGTGGGGAATCTTTACCGACAGCTCATTGGCAAAGTAATGACCCAACCCAACTCATTGGCGCAGCAATGATTCACCCCAACTCATTAGCCCAATAATGATCCAACCTTACTCAATGGCCCAACAATAACCCAGCCCAACTTACTGGCCCCGTCATGACCCAACCCAACTTACTGGTGCAGCAATGACCCAACTCAACCCAACCCAACTCATTGGCCCAGCAATGACCCAACCCAACTCACTGGCCCAGCAATGACCCAACCCAACTCACTGGCCCAGTAATGACCCAATGACCCAACTCAACCCAACCCAACTCATTGGCCCAGCAATGACCCAATCCAACTGATTGGCACAGCAATACCCCGGGCCAACTCACTGGCACAGCAAAGACCCAACCCAACTGATTGGCACAGGAATACCCCAGGCCAACTCACTGGCACAGCAAAGACCCAACCCAACTGATTGGCACAGCAATAGCCCAGGCTATCTCACTGGCCCAGCAATGACCCAACCCAAGTCATTGGCCCGGAAATGACCCAATGACCCAACTCAACCCAACCCAACTCATTGGCCCAGCAATGACCCAATCCAACTGATTGGCACAGCAATACCCCGGGCCAACTCACTGGCACAGCAAAGACCCAACCCAACTGATTGGCACAGGAATACCCCAGGCCAACTCACTGGCACAGCAAAGACCCAACCCAACTTATTGGCACAGCAATAGCCCAGGCTATCTCACTGGCCCAGCAATGACCCAACCCAAGTCATTGGCCCAGAAATGACCCAGCCCAACTCATTGTCCCAGCAATGACCCGTCCCAACTCACTGGCCCAGCAATGACTCATTGGCCCAGTGGACTTGAACCCAAGCCTCAACTCAAGCTCTGAGATACTAATAGTAAGCTACAATATATTATATTTTTGTTCTTGGATTTAGATACACGTTAACTACTTTATTTTTTTTCATTTAATTTTTTTATTTAGAAATGGGTGGATTTTTTTAGGCCAAATGTTTTTTTTTTCCTACGAAGACGATCTGTTTTAATGAAGGTGACCTTTGATAGAACACAAACCAGCCACCAATGGCTGTCAGCAAGCTCTCCTCCTTGTATGAGCTAAGCTGAATAATATCTGTACCGATTCGACGTGCTCCTGTTTATTCCATTGTCCGACAGGGCCTATCAGCTAATCAGAAAGTTGAGCCAACAATGACAGCCATAATCCATGTTTGCAGAGTCAACAGATTGGTTGTGAAGTCTTGTTTTAATGGCTCGTCTGTTGCCATACCAAGAACCGTCCCTCCAGTTTTATCAGTGTTACTGTCTCAACCCCCGTCCAACTTCCAGATGGTCAAGTGGCTGCGCTGAGCGAGCACTTATGAGAAGATTAAGCTGGGCCTGGTATGCTCACTGAAGGCCTGGAGGTTCTTTTATTGCTTCGGAAGTAACGCTAGTCCTTATCTAAAGCAGTGAGGATCATATCGTACACTTTATCTTGGAGTGTCTTGTTGCTTCCAGTAGTAGGAACAAAATAGATCCTTAATAAAGTCAAAGCAGCCTTGGCCAACTTTCCCCCCCCCCCCCTGTCTTCTCTGTGTTGGCTGGCCGGGAGCCATCTTCCTCGTGTAATCTTCCCAAAAAATGTATAATCTGAGGGTGGGGGACGGGGGGAAGCTACAAGTATTTTCTTGAAATATTGTTTGTAAAGAGCTAATTTATGAGAGCGAATGTTTTTGTTAGGGTCTCCCGGATTGTAGGCACAACAAGAAAAGGGCTGTTCACCTGCCAGCCTACTTCATCAACAGGGCCTTGTGTGGACCATAACTGATATGTCTCATGGAACAAAGGGCGTCTTTTTTCCCAGTAACCGTACGGCACGATAGAAGAGGACCCTGCTATTTAATCTGTCATTGTTCCATTTGACAGATATTGTTACTGTCAATGCTCCACATCACAACATACATGATATCAGATATACAAGCCTGTAATGGGCTTTCTTTACATTTATCCGACAGCACCAGTTACCGGGGACAATAACGCAACTATAGCCGCTTTGTTGGCTTGTGAATAAATTCTGGTTATGTTTCAATAGTCTCTAAATAGGCAGGCCCAATATCAAAGACAATGGGCATAGGCACATCTGCTACAATGGTGAGGGGGGGAGGGGACAGAAAACTCTTCTGAAAATATACTCTCTAATAAAGGGACAGAAGTTGCGGCCACTTGACTTTTTAACACAATATTTTTTTCTCCCCCTATTCGTCTATTGGGTTTGACAACTTACCTGCTTTTCCACATGGATACACAGGGCCCTAGAAGTACAAATAACACAGAACACCTTAATGACAAACGTATGATATCCATATATCCATGCATGAACTGAGCCTTGGTTACCGGAATCAACATTATTTGTATTTTTTTTTTTTCTGCTCATTTATTTCATTCTATATTTTACAATAAAAATAATATATATGTATATATATATATATATATATATATATATATATATATATATATATATATACAGTATATATTATTTTTTTAAATTATTATTATATTAAATAATGTGTTTTTTTAACTTGGTTATTTAATTTATTTATATTATTATTATTTATTTATTTTTATTTTATGACTTGGTTGCCGGAATCAACATTATTTGTATTTTTTTTTTGTTCTGCTCATTTATTTCATTCTATATTTTACAATAAAAATTTTTATATATATATATATATATATATATATATATATATATATATATATACAGTATATATTATTTTTTTAAATTATTATTATATTAAATAATGTGTTTTTTTTAACTTGGTTATTTAATTTATTTATATTATTATTATCTATTTATTTTTATTTTATGACTTGGTTGCCGGAATCAACATTATTTGTATTTTGTTTTTGTTCTGCTCATTTATTTCATTCTATATTTTACAATAAAAATTATATATATATATATATATATATATATATATATATATATATATATATATATATACAGTATATATTATTTTTTTCAATTATTATTATATTAAATAATGTGTTTTTTTAACTTGGTTATTTAATTTATTTATATTATTATTATTTATTTATTTTTATTTTATGACTTGGTTGCCGGAATCAACATTATTTGTATTTTGTTTTTGTTCTGCTCATTTATTTCATTCCATATTTTACAATAAAAATTATATATATATATATATATATATATATATATATATATATATATATATATACAGTATATATTATTTTTTTCAATTATTATTATATTAAATAATGTGTTTTTTTAACTTGGTTATTTAATTTATTTATATTATTATTATTTATTTATTTTTATTTTATGACTTGGTTGCCGGAATCAACATTATTTGTATTTTGTTTTTGTTCTGCTCATTTATTTCATTCTATATTTTACAATAAAAATTATTTTATATATATATATATATATATATACACAGTATATATTATTTTTTTTATATTATAATGTTAAATAATGTGTTTTTTAACTTTGTTATTTACTTTATTCATATGATTATTATTTATTTTTTTTATTTGATGGCTTGGTTACCGGAATCAACATTATTTGTGTTTTGTTTTTTTTTTGTTCTGTTTATTTATTTATTTCTATATTTTACAATAAAAATCATTATATATATATATATATATATTATTATTATTATTATTAGAACTAATGTGTTTTTTAACTTGGTTATTTACTTTATTTATATTACTATTATTTTTATTTTTTTATTTTTACCGGAATCAACATTATTTGTAATTTTTTTTGTTCTGTTTATTTATTTAATTCTATATTTTACAATAAAAATCATTATATATCTCTGCTCACAGCCGAAAGCTGTCGAAAAAAAACAAAAAACAGGCAGTCTGCCAAGTATCACGACATTCCTCAGCCGCTGAGCCAACTATAAACATTGTAACGTTTTGTTCTTCGGATCAAAGGGATGAACTTCGGTCTGTAAATGAGGCAGAAGTTTAATCACTTAACCACTTACGGAACGCCCGCCGCAGTTTTACGTCGGCTGTTTGAAGGAGGGGATCGTTGTTATGGCAGCGGCAAGCTGCCATAACCCCGGTATCCTCTTCTTCAGCGGGCGGTCTGCTACAAGATAAAAGTGGTCTCTGCGGTGGATTCGCCGCAAGATCACTTTTATCGGTGACAAGAGAGGGGGCCCCCCTCCCGCCGCGATCCAGTGTTTTCGGCCGCTGACCGGAGCCGTCGGCAGCGGCGGAGGCGATCGCCTCTTGTCACTTGCTGTGCATGGAGACGAGTGAGGGGGAAGGTGGCCGTCTCCATGACACTGCAGGGTGGAAGCGACATCAAAACCTCAAAGGGCCATTTTTTTTTATTTTTTTTTATTGCATTTTAGTGTAAATATGAGATTTGACGTCTTTTTGACCCCCCAGATCTCATATATAAGAGGTCCTGTCATGCTTTTTTCTATTACAAGGGATGTTTACATTCCTTGTAATAGGAATAAAAGTGACACAATTTTAATTTTTTTTTTAAAAACTGTGTAAAAATAAAAAATAAAAGGTAAAATAAATAAGAAAAAAAAAATGTAAATGCGCCCCCTCTGGACAAGCTCGCGTGGAGAAGTGAACGACTTTTCCCTCCAACCTTAACATACAAACCCCCCCTCCCCTCCCCCCTCCTGGGATTATACATAACTGATTTTCGAAGGTATTTTCGGGGCTGTCTCAGAACGCCGGTCGCTCTCCGAGCCGCAGACGCAGTCCTGGCGTTACCGAAGAGCAACAGCCCCACTGTTGCTCTTCAGTAACGCCAGTGCCGGATTTATAAGGGTGCAAAAGGGGCAATGCCCTGACAGAAGCGCCCCCCCCCCCCCTATACAATAATAATATTTTTAAAAAAATATTAAAATAACAAAAATAAATAATAATAAAATAACCTCAGCCCTAAACTTGATCTTTTTTTTTATTTATTTATTTTTTGCCTAAAAGAATTTTCCCTCCAACCTTAACATACAACCCCCTCCCCTCCCCCCTCCTGGGATTATAAATAACCGATTTTCGGAGGTATTTTCGGGGCTGTCTCGGAACGCCGGTCGCTCTCCGAGCCGCAGACGCAGTCCTGTGTTCCTATAATAAAGAACGTGAATGTGGTAATTATGGGGTACGGCAGCCAGCGGCTGGCAGAGGGGACGCAGGAAAGTGATGGCGGGGATGAAACGCGCTGGCGGGGACACCGCTCACATGCCTTCCAGGTGTAATTCGATCGCTGACATTGTATTAACCTACTGACATGTGAATAATGTTTGTTAAGTGCAACAATAGCGTGAAAAGCGCCTCGTGTTACACTGTTTTGTAAGCAAGCGGTGAGCGGAAACAGACATTTTTTTGTTCGGGATTAATTTGTTTTCTACAGATAATCATTTATTAAAAGCTACATTGTCATTAAAGCTGAAGCTTCTATTTCATCTTCCCTGGTTCCTCCCCTCCCCCCCCTCACCTTGATCCTTTCCGTTCTCATTACATATCTATATTTTAGTCCCGGTGATGTCATCACCAGGTCTCTGCGCTTCTCTATGCAGTGCAGGCAGTTCATGGCTGGTGGGAGGGGCCAGCAGGGGGGCTGTACATAGCTTCCTGAAATCATCCCAACCCTTGGCCTCAGTACTCCTCCCAAGAGTGTAAGCAGTGGGAGGAGTTATGCAAATATAAAAATGTCTTGATGGGTGGGTGTTAGAAGACATTTGCACTGCCGAAAAAAATTTTTTTTATTTTTTTGTTTTCGCTTCATTTAAATTTTTTTTTCTTCCGTTTTTTTGGATCATTTGTTATGATCGACATTCGTTACTTCGAATAAATTTGAAACTTTGGATAAATTTGAATTCTTTATGTTCCATTCGTTCAGATACGGTATTCGTTATTTTCAATCATTCGTAAAAATTTGAAAGAACGAAAGTCTGAAAATGTGAAAACCTGAAAATAAGAATGAAAATCTGAAAAAAAAAAGGAAAATCAGAAAATAAGAACAAAAATCCGAAATTCGAAAATCTGAAAATTCAAAATAACGAAAATCAAAAAATCAGAAAATAAGAACGAAAATCAGAAATGTGAAAATCCTGAAAATTCAAAAGAACGAAAATCCGAAAGTTTGAAAAAAAAGGAAAATCCAAAAAGAATGAAAATCAGAAAATAAGAAGATAAGAACGAAAATCCGAAATACGGAATTCTGAAAATTCAAAAGAACTAAATTTCGACAATCAGAAAGAATGAAAATCCGAAAATAAGAACGAAAATCCGAAAATCTAAAATTTGAAAATCTGAAAATTCGAAAGAACTAAATTTCGACAATCAGAAAGAACGAGAATCAAAAAATATGAACGAAAATTCATAGTCTTAATGCATAGACACCCCTGCTCACTGCCCAGGGGCCCCAAGTGCATGGGGGCCCCATGATAATCTTGTGTTACACCATACTCCCAGACAGCATCCCAGTACCTGTATTGTGCCCTCCAGACCCCCCTGTACTGTGCCCTCCTGCCCCCCACCCTCCACTCCCATACTGTGCCCTTCTGATCCCAGTATTGTGCCCTCCTGACCCCCACTGTACTGTTCCCTTCTGCCCCCACCCTCCAGCCCCATACTGTTCCCTCCCGATCATATTATTGTGCCCTCCTGACCCCCCCTGTACTACACCCTTCTGCCACAACCCCCATACTGTGCCCTCCTGATCCCAGTGTTGTGCACTCCTGACCCCCCTTGTACTGTGCCCTTCTGCCCCCACCCTCCACCCTCATACTGTGCCCTCCTGATCCCAGTATTGTGCCCTCCTGACCCTCTCTGTACTGTGCCCTTCTGCCCCCACTTCCATACTGTGCCCTCCTGATCCCAGTATTGTGCCCTCCTGACCCTCTCTGTACTGTGCCCTTCTGCCCCATCCCCATACTGTGCCCTCCTGATCCCAGTATAGTGCCCTCGGACCCCCCCTGTACTGTGCCCTTCTGCCTCCATCCCCATACTGTGCCCTTCTGATCCCAGTATTGTGCCCTCCTGACCCCCTGTACTGTGCCCTTCTGCCCCTATCCCCATACTGTGCCCTCCTGATTCCAGTATAGTGCCCTCGGACCCCCCTGTACTGTGCCCTTCTGCCTCCATCCCCATACTGTGCCCTTCTAATCCCAGTATTGTGCCCTCCTGACCCACTCCCACCAGTATTGTGCCCTTCTTCCCCCACCCCATACCGTGCTCTCCTGATCCCAGTATTGTGCCCTTCTGCCCCCACTTTCCACCCCTATACTGTGCCCTCCTGATCCCAGTATTGTGCCATCTTGACCCAAACCCCCCTGTGTACTGTGCTCTTCTGCCCCCACCCCCACCCCCATATTGTGCTCTCCTGATCCCAGTAATGTGCCCTCCTGACCCCTCCGTGTACTGTACCCTTCTGCCCCCACCCCCCACCCCCATACTGTGCCCTCCTGATCCCAGTATTGTGCCCCTAACCCCCCCAGTACTGTACCCTTCTTCCCCCACCCCCATACTGTGCCCTCCTGATCCCAGTATTGTGCCCTCTTGACCCCCCTGTACCATACCCTTCTGCCCCCACCCCCATACTGTGCCCTCCTGATCCCTGTATTGTGCCCCCTAACCCCCCCAAGTACTGTACCCTTCTTTCCCCACCCCCCACCCTCCATACTGTGCCCTCCTGATCCCAGTATTGTGCCCTCCTGACCCCCCTGTACCGTACCCTTCTGCCCCCACCCTCTACCCCCATACTGTGCCCTCCTGATCATATTATTGTGCCCTCCTGACCCCCACTGTACTGTTCCCTTCTGCCCCCACCCTCCACCCCCATACTGTTCCCTCCCGATCATATTATTGTGCCCTCCTGACCCCCCCTGTACTATACCCTTCTGCCACAACCCCCATACTGTGCCCTCCTGATCCCAGTGTTGTGCCCTCCTGACCCCCCCTGTACTGTGCTCTTCTGCCCCCACCCTCCACCCTAATACTGTGCCCTCCTGATCCCAGTAATGTACCCTCCTAACCCCCTCTGTACTGTGCCCTTCTGCCCCCACCCCCATACTGTGCCCTCCTGATCCCAGTATTGTGCCCTCCTGACCCTCTCTGTACTGCGCCCTTCTGCCCCATCCCCATACTGTGCCCTCCTGATCCCAGTATAGTGCCCTCGGACCCCCCATGTACTGTGCCCTTCTGCCTCCATCCCCATACTGTGCCCTTCCGATCCCAGTATTGTGCCCTCCTGACCCCCTGTACTGTGCCCTTCTGCCCCTATCCCCATACTGTGCCCTCCTGATCCCAGAATAGTGCCCTTGGACCCCCCTGTACTGTGCCCTTCTGCCTCCATCCCCATACTGTGCCCTTCTAATCCCAGTATTGTGCCCTCCTGACTCACTCCCACCAGTATTGTGCCATTCTTCCCCCACCCAATACGTGCTCTCCTGATCCCAGTATTGTGCCCTTCTGCCCCCACTTTCCACCCCTATACTGTGCCCTCCTGATCCCAGTATTGTGCCATCCTGACCCAAACCCCCCTGTGTACTGTGCCCTTCTGCCCCCACCCCCACCCCCATACTGTGCTCTCCTGATCCCAGTAACGTGCCCTCCTGACCCCTCCGTGTACTGTACCCTTCTGCCCCCACCCCCCACCCCCATACTGTGCCCTCCTGATCCCAGTATTGTGCCCCCCTAACCCCCCCAGTACTGTACCCTTCTTCCCCCACCCCCATACTGTGCCCTCCTGATCCCAGTATTGTGCCCTCTTGACCCCCCTGTACCGTACCCTTCTGCCCCCACCCCCATACTGTGCCCTCCTGATCCCTGTATTGTGCCCCCTAACCCCCCCCCCCAAGTACTGTACCCTTCTTTCCCCACCCCCCACCCCCATACTGTGCCCTCCTGATCCCAGTATTGTGCCCTCCTGACCCCCCCTGTACTGTACCCTTCTGCCCACACCCCCCCTGTACTGTACCCTTCTGCCCACACCCCCTACTGTGCCCTTTTTATTGATTAGTCATTGATTTTTGGCGTGTTTTCTTTTTGTTTAAAATCAATTTTAATTGAAAGTACTAATAAATGTATATTTAATTCTATCAACTATTTACACTTTAACTCCTTGGGGCCAATAATAGAAAATATGCGGCCCCTCGGCGGGCGGGGGGGGCCTTGGTGCTGAGGGGCCAAATACTTGAGTATCAGAAAGTAAACACAGCTGTGTCGAGAGCGCGGGCCCGGCACAGTTACCGGCGACTAACGGACAGCTCCTGATCGCTAAATGCCAATAGCCAATCACGCAGGTCACATGATCATAAACCCTGCCCCCACCTCCCGGCATTTGAAACCCCTTAAAGGGTCGGGAGGCGCCAAGGGGTTCATTCTTGAG
Organism: Lithobates clamitans; assembly: GCA_037952925.1. NCBI lineage: Eukaryota > Metazoa > Chordata > Amphibia > Anura > Ranidae > Lithobates > Lithobates clamitans. The sequence continues at coordinate 359,752 of JBBGZY010002502.1, read as the reverse complement.
AGAAGGTGCGTAAATTGGGGCCTGGCTGGTAGGGACCCCAGTGCATTTCTTTGCCCAGGGGCCCATGATGCTATGAAGACGGTCCTGAGCTGATAGAGATTTAGAACTGATCCATATGGGAATATTTTTGTCATTATCTGTCTCTTGATTGCAGGGCAAAAAAAAAGGGGGGGGGGAGATTGAATGTTCTGATCAACCTAAACAGGCAGAAATCCCCCAACGTTCACATGCGGACTTCGTTATTAAGGGATGGAAGATATCAAAGCGATTGGCCGAGGAGAAGTATCTGTTTTTAACAGTTTAATAACACGGGGGAAATGTTATCCCCGGTAGGACTCGGCCATAAACACATTTCAGGAACATTTATGAAGCCGCATTTCAAACCCAACGTATTACTTCACCTGAAGATACAGTCCTGTCCTCAGGTCAACCCAAAGAGGCTTTATAAAAGACACCGGGTGCGTCCACTCATCCTCCATTGTTAGTGAAGAATGCGGAGTGGGAATTATTTTTTCTGAAAAGTTGTGTTTTAATCTAATAAATGTTCTGAGCAAGTCCTTCCCGAGCTGGAGCTGGGATACAGGAATGTTAATGGTCAGCAGGAAGGACGTGTGATTTAAGGGGCTCATGTTGAGCCTGCTCTTGTCTGGTACAGCGAAAAGTTATGGTTGGTCCAGAAGAAACATAATCTCACGTCCGGGGGTGCAGCGGACGTCCCCGGGTGGGAGATATATCAACACGCTGTAATTATCACTGCTGTTCCCTGAGATAAGCAATGTTCCCAAAAGTTCTAGATGCTGCAAGACTGTCCTGGTATTTTTGAACAGAATATTGCAGTCCTGAGGGTCCAGGACCTGTTGTGCTATAGAAGTAAATAGGTCCCCTGGCCAAACTGCCCGAAGGGCTTGCTCTTGCAAGGCTGACCACTGATGCTGAGACATTTATATCCCCTAATGGGGCATTCACCTCCCCCGACCACCAGCAATGGGTCATTCTTTTCCCCCTGACCACCATTAATGAGGCCTTCTCCTCTCCCTGACCACCAATGATGGAGTAATCTCCTCCCCTTTACCCACAATAATAGGACATTGTCCTTCCACTCACCACCCAAAGTAGGGTGTTTTCTTTCCACTGGCCACCGACAATTTGGCATTCTCTACCCCTTGATCACCAACATTGTCATTCTACTGATCATCAATGATGAAGCATTGTCCTTCCACTGGCCACCAACGATTTGGCATTCTCTACCCCTTGATCACCAACAATGTCCTGCCACTGGCCACCAATGATCAAGTACTGTCCTTCCACTAGCCACCGACAATTTGGCATTCTCTACCCCTTGATCACCAACATTGTCCTCCCACTGGCCACCAATGATGGAGTATTGTCCTTCCACTGGCCACCAACGATTTAGCATTCTCTACCCCTTGATCACCAACATTGTCATTCCACTGATCATCAATGATGAAGCATTGTCCTTCCACTGGCCACCAACGATTTGGCATTCTCTACCCCTTGATCACCAACATTGTCCTCCCACTGGCCACCAATGATGGAGCATTGTCCTCCCACTGGCCACCCATAAGGAAGAACTCTCCTCCCACTGACCACCCATAATGGAGCATTACTCTCCCACTGACCACCAATGATGGAACACTCGCCTCCCATTGACTACTGACAATGGAGCATTGTCCTCCCACTGATCTCTCATGATGGAACATTGTCCTTCAACTGGCCACCTTTGATGGAGCACTGAGCACTTATGATGGAGCATTGTCCTCTCACTATGCACCCACGAGGAAGCACTCTCCTCCCACTGACCACCAATGATGGAGCATTGCCATTCCATTGACTATTGACAATGGAGTATTGTCCTCCCACTGACCACTCATGATGGAGGATTTTCCTCCCACTGACAATGCAGCATTGTCCTCCCACTAACCACAGATATCAGGGTTCTTCCACCCACTGACCACCAAAACAGAGGCATTTTTCCTCCCGCTGACCACCTATGGTGGCGAATCCCCCCCAACCCCACTGATGTAACTTTAACAATGTATTTTTCAGCCACACCCAATATTAAGTGCAATTTAGTAACACATGGCATCTATGCACTAAGATCTCCCTCTTTCTCCTCAAGTTGGGAGGTATGGCTATGGTTTTACATTACATTGTATCCATATTTTGTAGTAGGACATCCTAAAATACTCCTTGTTATCTTATGTTATCTTATTTCCCAGCCCTGAAGAAGGCCCAACGAAACACGCTGACTTTTTCCTGTGATATCTCAACCATGTTCACATTATTTAAATAAATAACAGGGGTACTAAAAATCTCTCCTCTGTCCAACATTATTTTAAAAAGTCTCGGCTTTAGCTTTGCTCTAAATCGTTCGTGAGATTGTAGTGATTGGGTTCACATTTTTTTTAACTTCAACGTCAATGCTTTTCTTCACCAAAATTTAGCACCGGGCCCCATATCCCCTACGTCTGGCCCCGCCTCCTAACTTCCTAAGCTTGTAGAATAGGGACTTTTGGGCTGAACATTTTTTATTACACTGATAATCATATTTTAAATTATGATGTTTCTTTATATTATAAGTTAAAATTTTTATTTTTTTTGTACGTTTTATTGACTATTACTTAACTATAATTATTTATACTCTGTATCAATTATTATTATTAGTATTACCTCATTATTATCTTGTTTTTATTATATCACTATATTTTATCTATTTATTTCAGGTACTTATATAGCGCCATCAATGTACGCAGCGCTTTATATATACATTGTACATTCACATGAGTTACCTTAAAAATTGGATTTTTTTTTTTGTAACATTTTTTATTACACTGATAATCATATTTTAAATTATGATGTTTCTTTATTTAATGAATTACCTTAAATTTTTTTTTTGTACGTTTTATTGAGTATTACTTATAACACATAAATATAATTATTTATACTCTGTATCAATTATTACCATATTTATAGTATTACCTCATTATTATTTTTTTAAATTATATCACTATATTTTATTTATTTGTTACAGGTGAAAGATTACAGTAATAATCGTTTACGTTTGAATTATTATTTTTATTTATATTATGTGTTACCTTGAGAATTATATTTCTCGATAGGATTTTCAGACTATTACTGATAACTTATAAATATTTATACTCTTTATGAATTATTATTCTTAGCATGACCACATTATTAGCTTATTTTTATTATATCATTATATTTTTTTTCGGTTTCTCTGGGATCTTTTTATATTTTTCTCCCTTTGCAAATGCAATATTAACACCATGTTGTGTCAATCTTATACATTATATTCACATGATCAATTTTTTTAAATCAAATTTTATAAGGTAGAGTGATTTTTCAAGTACATAACAACGTAGAGACAACCTGTCACACGGGACAGTAAGACTGAAAAAAAAAAAAGAAAGGAAAGAGATCATTTTTTAATATAACTATATTTATGTTTTTAACATTGTATCTATATTTTGTACAAGAACATCCTAAAATGCTCCTTCTTAACTAGATCTTTATGTTATTTTATATTATCTTCTTTCCCGGCCCTGATGAACGGGGACTCCGAAATGCGTTGACTTTTTCTTGTGACTTCCTGTCGTGTGCAGTAAAAATGTACTTATAATGTAAGAATTATAATTATTTACACTCCTCATTATTCCTAAATTATCTCATTTACAATTTCTTTGTATCTCATTATTATCTTTTTAATTATATTGTGTATTTTAAGGTTCCTCGGGGTCCGTTTAGATTTCTCTACTCCTTGCAAATATGTTGCTATCATGTCACATCTATGTTAGATATTTTATATAGATGAACATTTTTTTATATACTGTAACATTGTATCTTTATTTTTCACAAGGACATCCAAAAATACACCTTCTTAACTAGATCTTCATCCTTTTCTTTTTTTTATACTTTTTTCCAGCTCCACATCCTACCTTCCCAGCTCATTAAATAGGCTCTTTAAAGCATTTGTTACACCAACACTTCATATTCCTGATATGTGGCTGCTGTGCCATGTACTTGTATGAAAAAGTATCTTGTTCTCTTTATATCCCTTCCTTTGTTGTGAAATCCCTGGTGATCCTCTGCTTTCCTATTAAAAACTGACCACACTAAGCAGGAGAGCACAGCGTGGTCAGTTCTCTAGCTATGCTGGGAATTCAGTGTACTCTCCTCCAATCATCAGACTTGTCCTGACACTTCCTTGCTGCACAGCCTTTCACAGGGAAGCTCAGTGTGCTGTTGCTTCCCCCCCCCCCCCACCAGCTCTTATGCAGATGAGAACAGAGGGGGGAAAAAGGTGTTTATAATGTTTTTATATATCAATATACAAATGTTTTGCCTTTCATTTCTACTTTAATCTGAACGAGTTGTTTTACAAGGTGATCATTTGCAATCACTTTAAAGTAAAAAAAAAAATCGGATTACACTCACCATATCATTTTGAGTTATGATGTTTTTATTTTTTGAGTTTACCTTAATAACTTTAAATATTTATTCTATTTATGAATTATTATTCTTAGTATTATCTTATAATTGTTAGATTTTTATGATATCGTTATATTTATTGTTTCCTCGTGGTCATGTCTCTATGTTGTGCATTAATTATACTACATGATCATTTTTCATATAACATTTTATCAATATTATGTGCTAAGACATCCTAAAATACGCCTTCTTAACTCGATCCTCACCCCCTGTTATTTTATATAATCTTATTTCCCAGCCCTGAAATGCGTTGACTCTTTCGTGTGACATAAAAATTGTTATCTATTATCCTTTTTTTTACACTCATTAATTAAAAAAAAGCCAAAGCTCATTTCAGTGATTGGGTATATGTCTATACCAGTTTTTATTTTTTTTCTTAATTTTTCATTGCCGGCATTTAAAAAAAAAAAAAAAATTTTTACGTTCAGCTGTCAGTGAGCAGGGGACCCCGCTGACAGCTGATGACTCGCATGCCAGGACCACTAATTATTATTTTTTTTAATTCCTTTTGCGAATGGACTTTAACTCCTCCTTTTTCTTTATGTCGTAAAGTGAATCGACATTTTCAGGATTGCATGCGGTATTTGGGAAAACACCTAAATATGCGTTCTGGTTTTGGTTCTGTGAATGGAGCCCACTGGATCTATATTATGTGCTAGGACATAAAATCCCCCTTTCCTAATAAGCCCCTCATCCTCTGTTATAAAAAAAAAATCTGATTACACTCATTGTGTCATTCTGAGACATGAGATTTTTATTGTATTAGTCACGTTTTTTATGAGTTACCTTAAGAATTTTATTTTTTCTATTTCTTTTTTGGACTATTACTGATACCATATAACTTTAAACATTTATACTCCTTATGAATTATTATTCATAGTAGTATCTCATTATTATCTTTTTTTTTGTTTTCTTTCCTCTTGGTCTTTTTTTTATTTTTCTAATATTGTGAATACAATCTCAATACCAAAATGTCTATGTTGTACATTATGTATTATTACATGATCATTTTTTATGTAACGCTGTATCTATATTATGTGCTAGGACATCTTAAAATATCCCTTCTTAATTAGATCTTTAAGCCGGGTTCACACCTATGCAAATTAGATGCGAATTTTTCCCGCATCCAATTCGCATAGCAGGAGAATGTGACTGGCTCCCCATCGCCTCAAGCACAGGGGACCCAATCTAGGTGGCGGGTGGCAGGCTGCGGGCAGCAGCTCCGGTATCCTCGAGCACGGTGGACCCCATCTAGGTGGCGGGGCTGCGGGCAGCGGCTCTGGTATCCTCAAACACAGGGGACTCGATCCAGGTGGCGGGTGGCAGGCTGCGGGCAACAGCTCCTGTATCCTTGAGCATGATGAACTCCATCTAGGTGGCGGGCTGCGGGCATTGGCTCCGGTATCCTTGAGCATGATGGACCCCATCTAGGTGGCGGGCTGCGGGCATTGGCTCCGGTATCCTTGAGCATGATGGACCCCATCTAGGTGGCGGGCTGCGGGCATTGCCTCCGGTATCCTTGAGCATGATGGACCCCATCTAGGTGGCGGGCTGCGGGCATTGGCTCCGGTATCCTTGAGCATGATGGACCCCATCTAGGTGGCGGGCTGCGGGCATTGCCTCCGGTATCCTTGAGCATGATGGACCCCATCTAGGTGGCAGGCTGCGGGCAGGGGATCCGGTATCCTAAAGCACAGGGGACTCAATCTAGGTGGCGGGTGGCAGGCTGCGGGCAGCAGCTCTGGTATCCTTGAGCATGATGGACCCCATCTAGGTGGCGGGCTGCGGGCATTGGCTCCGGTATCCTTGAGCACAGCGGACCCCATCTAGGTGGCGGGTGGCAGGCTGCGGGCAGCGGCTCCTGTATCCTCGAGCAAGGTGGACCCCATCTAGGTGGCGGGCTGCGAGAAGCAACGCAGGTATCCTTGATCATGGCGGACCCCATCTAAGTGGTGGGCTGCGGGGAGCAACGCAGGTATCCTGGAGCATGGTGGACCTCATCTAGGTGGCGGGCTGCGGGCATTGGCTCCGGTATCCTCGAGCACATCGGACCCCATCTAGGTGGCGGGCAGCGGCTCCTTTATCCTTGAGCACGGCGGACCCCATCTAAGTGGCGGGCTGCGGGCAGCAATGACAGTATCCTTGAGCACGGCGGACCCCATATAGGGTGCGGGTTGCGGGCTGCAGGCAGCGGCTCCGGTGTCATCTCCTCCAGCACGGCGGCTTCCGCTGTGCAAGCTGCCATGCGTCTCCTCTCTCCTCCTGCTCCTAGGTGTCCAATAGGATCATCTGATGTTTTGGCCAATTGGGAAACAGGTCTCACGACCCCCTTCCTGATTAGCGGGGAGGAGATTTCGTGTGAAAATAGCGAATTCACTGAAGCCTATTTTGAATCTTCAAAAAAACCCCCCCCCCCCCACATTGGAATCCATAGTGTGGCGCCCTGTATGTAGATCAGGGGACCGGATGCATGGATGGGGGGGGAGGTGCCCGTATGCCCCTATTGGACGGGCCGCCACTGACTTTATCCTCTGTCATTTTATAATATCTTATTTCCAGACACTGATGAAGAGGGGGGGGGATGGGCCCGAAATGCGTCGACTTGTGTGACCTCCTGCTGCATGCAATAAAAATTGTCATTGGGTTCACAATATATCTATGGCTCTCTTTTTTTTACACTCTTTAATAAAAAAAAAAAATCTAAATGTGATTTCAGTGATCGGTATACGTCTTGTATCAATGTTCTCATTCTCTTCTCTGGGGCGAGGATCTGGAAGTGGAATCTCTGCACAGGGCCCCATATCACCCAAGGCCCGGCCCGGCCTCCCACCTTCCCAGCTTGTTAAATGGGGTCTTTGGGATGAAAAATTCCCTTGTAATGATGCACTTAACACTCGCCTGTCGGGTGACCCATCCCGCTAATGTGTTTGCAGAAGAGCTTAATTAACAGCCGAGAGCCGAATCCCTTTTGAGTTGATTTTTCCAGGCAGCTCGGCTCATAAAAGGAGGGAAAAAAAAAAAGAAGGGCCTATCTGAAGGAAACAATTAGGCTTCACAAATAGTGATCTCATTGAACCACAGCTGACTTCTATCATGTCAAAGAACAACTAAACACAGGAGCTATAAAGAAACAATGTAGCAAGTCGGCCACCACTGAGAAGTGACTGGCAATAAAGATGAATAACTTCCTACTAGAAGATTACACATTAAAGTTCCTTAATGCCACAGATAGGTGGAGGAGGGGAGGCCTTTGGGGGCGCTGCGCTCTGTTTGGACAACATTTTATAGACAATTGAGAAGGCGCTCTAATGTAGAGATGGTTAAGCCGGTTACAAGGAGGGAAAAAAAAAAAACTCTTTGAAATTGGAAGAGTTTATCCAGAAAGTCCAGACGGCGAGGAGGATCATTCACCGCTAACCTTAGAAGACAATGAAAGGAGACATCGGAAAATCATTCCAGGAAACACAATCGCTACGATCCCAAGTGATAATGTCATTTCACAGGTCGCCCCCCCCATTCATTTCAAATCTGCCGCTTTCATTCAAATCTCTTTTTTTAACGTCCCACCATGAAGGTCCTTCCTGGGAACTTCCTGTGACAGGGTGACAACCAGTGGCGATTGGTGCTCAAAATTTTTTTGGGGGGGGCGCAAACAAACTGAAAAATTCTGAAAAAAACCCCCCATCAATCGCAGCCACTGTGCCCATCAATCACAGCCACTGTGCCCATCAATCGCAGTCACTGTGCCCATCAATCGCAGCCACTGTGCCATCAATCGCAGCCACTGTGCCCATCAATCGCAGCCACTGTGCCCATCAATCGCAGCCACTGTGCCCATCAATCGCAGCCACTGTGCCCATCAATCGCAGCCACTGTGCCCATCAATCGCAGTCACTGTGCCCATCAATCGCAGCCACTGTGCCATCAATCGCAGCCACTGTGCCCATCAATCTCAGCCACTGTGCCCATCAATCGCAGCCACTGTGCCCATCAAACGCAGCCACTGTGCCCATCAATCGCAGCCACTGTGCCATCAATCGCAACCACTGTGCTATCAAACGCAGCCTGTGTGCCCATCGAACGCAACCACTGTGCCATCAATCGCAGCCACTGTGCCATCAATTGCCGCCACTGTGACCATCAAACGTAGCCACTGTGCCATCAATCGCAGCCACTGTCCCATCAATTGCCACCACTGTGCCATCAATCACAGCCACTGTGCCATCAATCGCAGCCACTGTGCCATCAATCGCAGCCACTGTGCCATCAATCGCAGCCACTGTGCCCATCAATCGCAGCCACTGTGCCCATCAATCGCAGCCACTGTGCCATCAATTGCAGCCACTGTGCCATCAATCGCAGCCAGTGTGCCATCAATCGCAGCCACTGTGCCATCAATCGCAGCCACTGTGCCCATCAAACGCAGCCACTGTGCCCATCAATTGCAGCCACTGTGCCATCAATCGCAACCACTGTGCTATCAAACGCAGCCTGTGTGCCCATCAAACGCAACCACTGTGCCATCAATCGCAGCCACTGTGCCATCAATTGCCGCCACTGTGACCATCAAACGTAGCCACTGTGCCATCAAACGCAGCCACTGTGCCATCAAACGCAGCCACTGTGCCATCAATTACAGCCACTGTAGCATCAAACGCAACCACTGTGCCATCAATCGCAACCACTGTGCCATCAATCGCAGCCACTGTGCCATCAAACGTAGCCACTGTGCCATCAAACGCAGCCACTGTGCCATCAAACGCAGCCACTGTGCCATCAATTGCAGCCACTGTGCCATCAATTGCAGCCACTGTAGCATCAAACGCAACCACTGTGCCATCAATCAAGGCCACTGTGCCATCAAACGCAACCACTATGCCATCAATCAAAGCCACTGTGCCATCAATCAAAGCCACTGTGCCATCAATTGCAGCCACTGTGCCATCAATTGCAGCCACTGTAGCATCAAACGCAACCACTGTGCCATCAATCGCAGCCACTGTGCCATCAAACGTAGCCACTGTGCCATCAAACGCAGCCACTGTGCCATCAATTGCAGCCACTGTAGCATCAAACGCAACCACTGTGCCATCAAACGCAGCCACTGTACCATCAATCGCAGCCACTGTGCCCATCAATCGCAGCCACTGTGCCCATCAATCGCAGTCACTGTGCCCATCAAACGCAACCACTGTACCATCAATCGCAGCCACTGTGCCCATCAATCACAGCCACTGTGCCCATCAAACTCAACCACTGTGCCATCAAACGCAACCACTATGCCATCAATCAAAGCCACTGTGCCATCAATCAAAGCCACTGTGCCATCAATTGCAGCCACTGTAGCATCAAACGCAGCCACTGTGCCATCAATCGCAGCCACTGTGCCCATCAATCGCAGTCACTGTGCCCATCAAACTCAACCACTGTGCCATCAAACGCAACCACTATGTCATCAATCAAAGCCACTGTGCCATCAATTGCAGCCACTGTAGCATCAAACGCAGCCACTGTGCCATCAATCAAAGCCACTGTGCCCATCAATTGCAGTCACTGTGCCCATCAAACTCAACCACTGTGCCATCAAACGCAACCACTATGTCATCAATCAAAGCCACTGTGCCATCAATTGCAGCCACTGTAGCATCAAACGCAGCCACTGTGCCATCAATCAAAGCCACTGTGCCCATCAATCGCAGTCACTGTGCCCATCAAACTCAACCACTGTGCCATCAAACGCAACCACTATGTCATCAATCAAAGCCACTGTGCCATCAATTGCAGCCACTGTAGCATCAAACGCAGCCACTGTGCCATCAATCAAAGCCACTGTGCCCATCAATCGCAGTCACTGTGCCCATCAAACTCAACCACTGTGCCATCAAACGCAACCACTATGTCATCAATCAAAGCCACTGTGCCATCAATTGCAGCCACTGTAGCATCAAACGCAACCACTATGCCATCAATCAAAGCCACTGTGCCATCAATCTAAGCCACTGTAGCATCAATTGCAGCCACTGTAGCATCAAACGCAACCACTGTGCCATCAATCAAAGCCACTGTGCCATCAAACGCAACCACTATGCCATCAATCAAAGCCACTGTGCCATCAATCTAAGCCACTGTGCCATCAATCAAAGCCACTGCGCCCATCAAACGCAACCACTATGTCATCAATCAAAGCCACTGTGCCATCAATCAAAGCCACTGTGCCCATCAATTGCCGCCACTGCTCCCACTGTGCCCCATCAAACGCAGCCACTGTGCCATATCAAATGCTGCTAGTGTACCCCCCCGGGCTTCTCCCGTCCTCTCTTCCTGTTTTATAAAGTAGGGCATGCGTTATTTTTGGTGCTCCACCATTTCAGCACATTCAAATGAATGGGCTGCATACACACTGCACCCGGATTGCATGCAAATCGCACAGAAACGCAGGGTGGGTTCCTGTGTTATTAGGACCGGGACAGGGGGTGGGCAGGAGGGGCGGCTGCCCTGGGCACGGTGGTATCATGTGAGCGGGGGGGGGGGGGGGTGTTGCAAGGCAAGGAGATGGAGGGGATTTGTGTTGGGAGGGGGAATTTGGGGGCAGCAGGGGGTAAGAATTGTTGTAGGAGGGGAGATTTGTGGGGATGTGTTGGGGGTGGTGATTTAGAGGGATTTGTGTTGGGTAGGGTGATGGGGGAAGAGTATTGGTGCTAGAAGGGGGGAGTTGGTGGGTTTGTACTATAAGAGGTGATATTGTAGATGGGGGGAGGGGAAATGTTTTTTTTTTTTTGGGGGGGGGGGTTGTGTTAGTAGGGATGATTGGGGGTATTTGTGCTAGGAAGGGAAATTTGGGGGGCGAGGGGGGTTGTACTAGAATGGGGGATTGGGAGGAAAACTTGTGCTGGGAAGGGGGATTTGGAGTGGGGTGGGGGGTGGGGGGTGGATGTACTTGGAGGGAAATTTGAGGGGTAGAGGATTTGTGCTAGAAGGGGTGATTTTTTTATTTATTTGTTTTGTGTGGGTATTTATACTGTGGGTAAAGATTTGTTCTGGGAGGGGGGATTTCAGCAGGGGGGTGAATTTGTACCGGAAGGAGGGGGAATTTATGCTTATAGGGTAAGCATGCAGATTAGTGTCCCCATTTTTTTGTTGGTGGAAGTTGGATTTTTGCTGACACATAATGCTCATACATCTTGGGGGGGGGGGGGGTTGTGCAGTTCGCCCTGGGCTTTAGATGACCTTGTCCCGGCACTGTGCCTCCTTAGGAAGCAAATGCGAACATACTCCCGAGCTAGGCTGTGTGCATCCATAGACGCACACAGCGCCAGTAAGCCACACCCCTACTCCCTCCTCACAGGAGTTTGACTGGAGCCTTTAATGATGTCACAGGGAACCTTCTATTTGATCTGGCAATCAGCCTCTTGCAAATTGCATAGCAGAGCTCAGGCTGGGGGGAGAAGCAGCACAAGAAGCCAATCAGGTGTGCTTCCGTGACAGTGAAGAAGCTGATGGGAGGAGAGAGCAGAGTGACAGAGGTATGTGCATGGTCTGCTGCTTCTCCTTTCACTGTCCAGTCACAGGCTAAGACCTGTAAGTGTTACTGAGCCCCCCATTGGTGTATTTCCTCGGCATATTCAGCTGTTTGCCTGGAGCTCATCCTAATCACCTTTTTTTGGGGGAATCTGTGAAAAGTAAAAGACAGACGTCCAATGCTCTCTATTCTTCTAAAATTCTTCCAGTTCTTCAAAGCTTCTGATTGGTTGGCTCTGCTTAAATATCAAAGCCCTAAACCCCTTCCTCAAAGACCATGTGACCAAGCACTGGTCTAGTGAATGCGGCGCGGGGGGTGGGGCGGGGTGGGGCGGGGTTTCTGAATTGGGACGATTTCCAGAGTATTTTTGGGGTTTTTGGTTTATGTCGTTTCCTGAAGGTCTGTGAAGTTTTGGACAATTTGGTGGTACAGTAGGGTGACCCCCCCCCCCCCCCCCATGGCTCTGCTTGTCTTTAACACCAGTAGAGGAGATTTTGTAGCATGAACTGGTTTCCAGTATAAAATACAAGGCAGAGAGTTCATCACCGTCATCCCAAAACAGGAATGGGGGCAAAACGAGGCGACATTAACAATCGGTGACCTTCAGAAGTTCTCATATCTCCGAGCAGCTCGGGCGGGGAAAGGCACACTGTGGGAACGGGGTCTTGTGTCTGCTATCAGCTCCTCGGATCAGCGATTCACACACCGCGCTGGGGTGAAATCCGAGTCCGAGGCATTTGTGTTACCAAAGGGCCGATGCTGATAGGTATAGGAATCGGCAATAATAGAATTATATCTATAACAAAAACTCCTCTACGTGGGGGGGGGGGGGTCCTCGGGATTCCTTCCCAACATGTCACATGTCTGTTCGGAAAGTGAATTAACACCTTTTGTTGACTTCAGAATTGTCATCTCCTGAGGTCAAAACTCATCACCAATATGGATCACATGGCTCTCTGATCGGTCGGCTTCTTATATCTCACAGTTCATGAAAGTTAAGGTGCATGTGCAAGCATGGACCACATTTACCCCAAAACCTCCCCTCTAGATCGTGTGCCAGCCTTGTCTTTTCTTTTACGTTATTCCTGTAGCAAGAAACAGCCTTTATTACTCCCTGTGACATCATCGCTAGGCTTGTGACATCATCACCATGCTTGTGACATCATCACTAGGCTTGTGACATCATCACTAGGCTTGTAACATCATCAGCAGGCTTGTGACATCATCCCTGTGACATCATCACCAAACTTGTGACATCATCCCTGTGACATCATCACTAGGCTTGTGACATCATCCCTGTGACATCATTACTAGGCTTGTGACATCATCTCTGTGATATCATCACCAGGCTTGTGACATCATCCCTGTGACATCATCACTGTGACATCATTACTAGGCTTGTGACATCATCTCTGTGATATCATCACCAGGCTTGTGACATCATTCCTGTTCCATCATCACTAGGCTTGTAACATCATCCCTGTGACATCATCACTGTGACATCATCACCAGGCTTGTGACATCATCCCTGTGACATCATCACCAGGCTTGTGACATCATCACTAGGCTTGTGACATCATCCCTGTGACATCATCACTAGGCTTGTGACATCATCCCTGTGACATCATTACTAGGCTTGTGACATCATCCCTGTGACATCATCAGCAGGCTTGTGACATCATCCCTGTGACATCATCACCAGGCTTGTGACATCATCCCTGTGGCATCATCACTAGGCTTGTGACATCATCCCTGTGACATCATTACTAGGCTTGTGACAACATCCCTGTGACATCATCAGCAGGCTTGTAGGTAGGGGCCTACAATTGGCTAGACATTGATGCCAATAGTACGAGTCTCTGCCCTGCTCCTCCCCTGTTAGAACAGTGACCCTCCTGCTGAGGCTTCAACCCTTCATTATCTTGTGCCCCACTCCATACCAGAGGCCTCCTGCCAACATGCCCGGACCTTAAGATTTATATCCCCAAGGGATACTGTTTGTGCCATTTTTCCACATGCTACTTTACTGGTGGCATTTGGAAAATGACGCAAACAGTCACATCACACCAACATACTGTCTGGGGTCACTTGACAGTACACAGTCAATCACATTTAGTGGACGGTCCGCAATAGTCACACGTGAAAGCATCATGCAGCCATTAAAGTAAGCCATCTTCCCCTAACAGTCTCTCTCCACCCAGGGTCATTGGTATTCACTGGGATAGGCTCTCTTTGGTCACGTCCTCCATTGGTACCCCTCTACCAGGATCCTCCCAGGGGGATAAGTTCACTCAGGGAACTCTTGGCCTGGCCTAAAGGACTTTCCCAACCCACCCTAGCCTCCACCTCCATAAGGATCAGGAAGTTTACAATTGGCTCTTTTGGGTGCAGGTCTATGTCTCCCCAGCCTCCAGTCCCGTCCAGGGCCTCCACTTGCTGCCTACATTTGTATAGATGTGGGGTGTTTGGCTCCCATGCCCCACCTGCACTAGGGCTCCTCCCAACCAGGCGTATATGTGGGCACTGACTCACCCATTACATCACTACAGGAGGGCTCTCACTGAAAGGGGGCCTACCACCTGATGACACTATCGTCCGTAACCAGACACTATTCTGGCACAGAGCCACCTAGTGGCAGACTAGCTAACTGCACCTGCCTACCGGGCTAGCAACATCATCCTAGTGACATTGTCACCAGGAGCAGAGCTGCTGGGAAGCCAGTCAGTTCCTACTGATGTACAGTAGGCACACCCCTAAAAACGACCTCTCCCATGAGCCCTTTTTGCTACACGCAGTGTATAGGCAAACTCAAGGCATGGTGAGGGGGGTGGGGATAGGCAGAGTTCTGAAGTCCAGCGGGCAGGGCTGACAACAACCCTGGTTGGATTTTATTGCACAAACAGAAAATGTGTTGTAAGGCCAAACACATTAGGAATGTAGTCCTGGCAGGTGGCCCCTTTGACCAACTGAAGCCATACAGCCCAGGTATCATGATCCCGCCTTTCTCTCTGGCCAGTGACTGACAGCGCAGGAGAAAGGAGGATACCGATTGGCCGCATAGGTGGCCTGAATCCAAGCCCCTCCTCAATTGGGTCTTGTTTATTACCATTGGTGTGTCCAGCGAAGGGGAAGGTCATCCCTAGGAAAGGTGTGATAGACCTTCATCTTCCAGCATCTTGTACGGGGATAGTCCTACAGATAGTTGGGGGGAACACTAGATTTTTGGCTGATCATCAAGTATCTTTCTGCACTCACCTTTTTTAAAGGCTTAAAATATGGGAAATGACAGACGTTCTATTTTATTTTTTTAAACTTTGCTCCTACATACACTTTACGGAGCCAATCTAGGAATAATTTTCTGTAAGATATCATTTTGGGAGGTTCACTGTGAGCAATAATGAGCAAAAGAGAACCTGGCTATGAGATCTTCTACACTTTGGCAGCCGCCTTGACATCTGCACATTACATCCATCATCCAGGGCTAAGTCCCTCGTACAAGAGGGTCAAGTACCCAGCAGACCTAATTAAAAGCTCATTACAGGCCCTTCTTCAGCATGCCACATTACCCACCAATCCATCACTAGCCCTGTCCCTCTTCAGAGGATTTAAATTCCTGCACCGTGCCCGATGACTGGAGAACATTGGCAGACCCAGGTCTCAGAAGATAAACCCAAACACATATGAATTACACAGGTTCTGAGGTTAATTTAATGTAGATAAGGCACCAAGTGAGTTTAATTACCACTTTAATCAGCCACAGAACCAGTGTATTTAAAATGTGTTCAGTTTCAAAGGGATGAGGTGGCAATCCTGGACATGGGCCAGGGACATGGGCCAGGGACATGGGTCTGGGACATGGGTCTGGGACATGGTCCTGAGACAAGGACCTGAGACAAGGACCTGAGACATGGGCCTGAGACATGGGCCTGAGACATGGGCCTGAGACAAGGACCTGAGAGATGGGCCTGAGACAAGGACCTGAGACATGGGCCTGAGACAAGGACCTGAGACATGGGCCTGAGACAAGGACCTGAGACATGGGCCTGAGACAAGGACCTGAGACATGGGCCTGAGACAAGGACCTGAGACAAGGACCTGAGACATGGGCCTGGGACATGGGCCTGAGACAAGAACCTGAGACATGGGCCTGAGACAAGGACCTGAAACATGGGCCTGGGACATGGGACTGTGACATGGGCCTGAGATATGGGCTTGGGACATGGGCCTGGGACGTGGGCCTGAGACGTGGGCCTGAGACATGGCCCGAGATGTTGGCTTGAGATGTGGGCCTGACACGTGGGCCTGAGACGTGGACATGGGACATGGGCCTGAGACATGGGCTTGGGTCGTGGGCCTGGGACATGGGCCTGAGACATGGGCCTGAGACATGGGCCTGAGACATGGGCCTGAGACATGGGCCAAGACATGGGCCTGAGATGTGGTCCTGGGACATGGGCCTGAGACATGGGCTTGGGTTGTGGGACTGGGACATGGGCCTGAGACATGGGCCTGAGACATGGCCTGAGATGTGGTCCTGAGACATGGGCCTGGAACATGGGCCTGAGACATAGGCTTGGGGCATGGGCCTGGAAGGTGGGCCTGGGACATGGGCCTGAGACGTGGGCCTGGGACGTGGGCTGGGTGGTGGGCCTGAGACGTGACCCGGGGACGTGGGCCTGAGATGTGGGCCTGGGACGTGGGCCTGAGATGTGGTCCTGGGACATGGGCCTGAGACATGGGCTTGGGTCGTGGGCCTGGGACATGGGCCTGAGACATGGGCCTGAGACGTGGGCCTGAGATGTGGTCCTGGGACATGGGCCTGAGACATGGGCCTGGAACATGGGCCTGAGACATGGGCTTGGGGCATGGGTCTGGAAGGTGGGCCTGAGACGTGGGCCTGAGACATGGGCCGAGACGTGGGCCTGAGATGTGGGCCTGGGATGTGGGCCTGACACGTGGGCCTGGGACATGGGCCTGAGACGTGGGCCTGGGACGTGGGCTGGGTGGTGGGCCTGAGCCATGACCCGGGAACGTGGGCCTGAGATGTAGGCCTGGGACGTGGGCTGGGAGGTGGGCCTGAGACGTGGGCCTGAGACATGGGCCTGGAACAAAGCATATGAATTAACGTGGGATGTAATTGGGTAGGAAAATATAAATAGACACATGTGATTGTGGATTTTATGGGAGGGGCTTATATGAGGACAGTTGTAAATGTAAATGCAATATTTTTATTCTGTAAAGCTGCTGCCTATCATGATGTCCTCTTGCACTCCAGCAGGCGGTCAGTGGTGTTCTCATATGCAGTTCCATCTCTACTTACTAGGCCTATGTACCCTTCCTGTCCCCAGGTGACAACAGTCTGTTAGCAGGACCAGAGTTGTCACCGGGGGGCTCCTTCTCTCAGAGTTCTGCAATCCTGAGTGTCACATCCTCACACATTGTCACACATCCTCACACATCGTCACACATTGTCACACATTGTCACACATTGTCAGTACATACAGCCATGATGTGCACCGTAAGGTGCGGTAACATGTGGTCTTCTCTCCAGGGGTGGAGAGTGGACCAAGCCTAACAGACGGCTCCGGCCACATGAACAAACTTTATATTAACCAGAATACTTGTGAGATCCCCTAATTATGTTTTATTTTTTACAATTTTTTTTTGTTTTGCGGTGTCGGGTGAAATATCAGGGGTCTAAACAGACACTCAACATCTCACTTTTAAGAGAAATAATGAGATTCATAAATCCTCTCTCTACAGTGCTAGCTGCAGAATGAATGAACAGGAAGTGCTCTGTACAGAGACTCCCTGTTCATTCATAAACTGAAGCATTTGTGAACACAGGGAAGGCCGGGGGGGGCATTGGTTCCAGTAACTGTGCCCACTCCTGTTGCTCTGCCCCCCCCCCCCCCATTGAACCTTTGGGGCTTGGGGCCCATACAGGAGGGCATGTGCTACCCCCTTATCAGTGGCCCCGCTCCTCTCCCTTACACTGGCCCACTGGCAAACTGGCAGGGAGAGGGGGAAAGAAAGGGAAGTAAGCTAGAGAGGGGAGATATGGAAGGGAAGGAAGGCAGGGTGAGGGGGAAGGAAGGGAAGGAAGGAGGGATGGGAGAAAGGATCTAAGAAAGGAAAAACGGAGAAAGGAAGAAAAAAAAGAAGGGAGGGGGAATTGAAGGTAAGGAAGGCAGGAAGGGGGGGAATGGAAGGGAAGGAAAGGAGGGGGGAAAAGAAGGGAAGGAAGGCAGGGGGAGGGAAGGAAGGGGGGGGGGATGGTAGGGAAGGAAGGCAGGGGGAGGGAAGGAAGGTGGGGGGCAGGGATGGTAGGGAAGGAAGGCAAGGAGGGGAGAAAGGAAGGTAAGGAATTCAGGAAGAGGGAAAGGAAGGGAAGGAAGGCAGGGAGGGGGGAAGGAAGGAAAAGGGGGGGGGAGGGAAAGAAGGCAGGGAGGGGGGAATGGAAGGGAAGGAAGGCAGGGAAAGAAAGAAAGAAAGAAAGAAAGAAAGAAAGAAAGAAAGAAAGAAAGAAAGAAAGAAAGAAAGAAAGAAAGAAAGAAAGAAAGAAAGAAAAGAAGAAAGAAAGAAAGAAAGAAAGAAAGAAAGAAAGAAAGAAAGAAAGAAAGAAAGAAAGAAAGAAAGAAAGAAAGAAAGAAAGAAAGAAAGAAAGAAAGAAAGGAGATTTGCTGTGTGCTCCTCGCTGTCCTTGTGGACTTTTAATAACGTCTCTCCTATTCTCTCCCCACCATTCCCAGAGGACGGAGATAGTCGTCCCTTTTACTGGCTTGTAATAGAACTTGACTGAAGATCTCCAAACTTGTTTAAGGATAAGGCAGGAAAATGATCCTATTGTCCTCCTGGAAAAAGGAGGTTTATCTGAGGGGGGAAGAGAGCGAGGTAGAGTCACCTCATCACAGCTCAAATGAACTGAAATGGATCAAAGTAAAAGGAGACATCTAAAAGCTTTTGTGGGTTGAAAGCGGCTATCTGTTGCAGGTCTTGCTTCATTAAGCGCTGATAGAGACACAGGCTTTGGCCTTCTCAAACACCTAACACCCTGCCTCTAAAGCACGGTGAACTCGGGGTTAGACCTCGGCGCTCCTTTCTCAGCTCCCCCCCCCGCCGGAGAGACCCGAGCCGGGACAGCCTGCCAGAACTCCGGCACAGGTCCTGGAGATGGAGACAACTCCACATACAACTAAGAGAGCAATAAAACCCTCAATGCTTCTTCAAGCAATGAGGAGGACGGTCCCACAAAAAAAAAAAAAAAAAAAAGTTTTTTTCGGGGAAAAAAAAAATGTAATGTCACATTGTGCATCAGGAGAGGTGGAGGAGGAACATCATGAAACGTGATCCAAGAGGCCACCAGTAGTCTCCATCAGAAGCGGGTATGATAATCAGAAGCGGGTATGATAATCAGAAGCTGGTATAATAAGGTGACAACACAGGAGAACAGTTGGGGGACAGGGTCAGTGTGTTGTCACCCTATAACAGAAGTGCCTGAACAAGGGCCTTTATGGCAGGATCACCGGGGATTATTTTAACCCCCTTAACTCCCACCGTGTGTATATGCGGTGCCAAGAAAGGTGCGTTTTAACACCCAGCAGATTCGCCGCAAGATCACTTTTATCAGGGGGGCGTGAGGGTGCCCCCCCTCCCGCCGCGCTTCAGTCGTCTCCCCGGCACACCAGAGCTGTCGGTAGCGGCAGAGACGATCGTGTCCTTTCCCCTCTGAGACATGGAGCCGAGCGAGGGAATGATGTCCCCCCACTCGGCTCCATAACATTAGATGACGGAAGAGACGTCAAACATCAAACATCCCTTCCACCCAATGGTCTTAAAGGGGACCCCCCAGATCTCACATTAAAGAGGTCCTGTCATGCTTTTTTTATCATCTCTATTACAAGAGATGTTTATATTCCTTGTAATAGAAATAAAAGTGACCCATTTAAAAAAAAAAAAAAAGACAGTATAAAAATAAAAAGGTAAATAAATAAGAAAAAAAAATAAATAAAAAATTTAAAGCGCCCCGTCCCGCCGAGCTCGTGTGCAGAGCTGATCGCATACGTAAGTCGCGCTCGCATATGAAAAACGGTGTTCAAACCACACATGTGAGGTATCGCCGCAAAAGACCTCCTCTGTAACTCAAAACTGGTAACCTGCAGAAATTTTTAAACCTCGCCTATGGAGATTTTTAAGGGTCAAAGTTTGTCGCCATTCCACGGGCGGGCGCGATTTTGAAGCGTGACATGTTGGTTATCAATTTACTCGGCGTAACATTATCTTTCACAATTTAAAAAAAAAAATTGCGCTAACTTTACTGCTGTCTTTTTTTGCAAGTCAAAAAAGTGTATTTTTTTCCCCAAAAAATTGCGCAATTACGGTTTGACATAAAGTATTGCAACGACCGCCATTTTATTCTCTAAGGTGTCTGAAAAAAAACGTTTGGGGGTTCTAAATAATTTTCTAGCAAAAAAAAAAAAAAACAAACAGATTTTTGTAAACTTGTAAACAACAACAAAGGTGCACAGGAGTCGCTGCGAATCCCGCGCCGCGTCACTGTGAACCGAGACTTAAAAAGAATGACAATGACTTTGAGATGAGTTTAAGGCTCCGATCACACCAAGCAGCCAAGATGGCGTGTTTTCTGCACCGTCCTGCGTGCTGCGCGGGCGTGTTTTCTGCACCTTCCTGCGTGCTGCGCGGGCGTGTTTTCTGCACCTTCCTGCGTGCTGCGCGTGCGTGTTTTCTGCACCTTGCTGCGTGCTGTGCGGGCGTGTTTTCTGCACCTTCCTGCGTGCTGCGTATGCGTGTTTTCTGCACCTTCCTGCGTGCTGCGTATGCGTGTTTTCTGCACCTTCCTGCATGCTGCGCGGGCGTGTTTTCTGCACCTTCCTGCGTGCTGCGTATGCGTGTTTTCTGCACCTTCCTGCGTGCTGCGCGGGCGTGTTTTCTGCACCTTCCTGCGTGCTGCGTATGCGTGTTTTCTGCACCTTCCTGCGTGCTGCGCGTGCGTGTTTCTTGCACCTTCCTGCGTGCTGCGCGGGCGTGTTTTCTGCACCTTCCTGCATGCTGCGTATGCGTGTTTTCTGCACCTTCCTGCGTGCTGAGCGGGCGTGTTTTCTGCACCTTCCTGCGTGCTGCGTATGCGTGTTTTCTGCACCTTCCTGCGTGCTGCGTATGCGTGTTTTCTGCACCTTCCTGCATGCTGCGCGGGCATGTTTTCTGCACCTTCCTGCATGCTGCGCGGGCATGTTTTCTGCACCTTCCTGCGTGCTGCACGGGCGTGTTTTCTGCACCTTCCTGCGTGCTGCGCGGGCGTGTTTTCTGCACCTTCCTGCGTGCTTGCACGTGCGTGTTTTCTGCACCTTCCTGCGTGCTTGCACGTGCGTGTTTCTTGCACCTTCCTGCGTGCTGCACGGGCGTGTTTTCTGCACCTTCCTGAGTGCTGTGCAGGCGTGTTTTCTGCACCTTCCTGCGTGCTGCGCGGGCGTGTTTCTTGCACCTTCCTGCGTGCTGCGTATGCGTGTTTTCTGCACCTTCCTGCGTGCTGCGTATGCGTGTTTTCTGCACCTTCCTGCGTGCTGCGTATGCGTGTTTTCTGCACCTTCCTGCGTGCTGCGCGGGCGTGTTTTCTGCACCTTCCTGCGTGCTGCGTGGGCGTGTTTTCTGCACCTTCCTGCATGCTGCGTGGGCGTGTTTTCTGCACCTTCCTGCGTGCTGCGTATGCGTGTTTTCTGCACCTTCCTGCGTGCTGCGCGTGCGTGTTTCTTGCACCTTCCTGCGTGCTGCGCGGGCGTGTTTTCTGCACCTTCCTGCATGCTGCACGGGCGTGTTTTCTGCACCTTCCTGCGTGCTGCGTATGCGTGTTTTCTGCACCTTCCTGCGTGCTGAGCAGGCGTGTTTTCTGCACCCTCCTGCGTGCTGCGTGGGCGTGTTTTCTGCACCTTCCTGCGTGCTGCGTATGCGTGTTTTCTGCACCTTCCTGCGTGCTGCGCATGCGTGTTTCTTGCACCTTCCTGCGTGCTACGTGGGCGTGTTTTCTGCACCTTCCTGCGTGCTGCATATGCGTGTTTTCTGCACCTTCCTGCTTGCTGCGCGTGCGTGTTTCTTGCACCTTCCTGCGTGCTGAGCGGGCGTGTTTTCTGCACCTTCCTGCGTGCTGAGCGGGCGTGTTTTCTGCACCTTCCTGCGTGCTGCGCGGGCGTGTTTTCTGCACCTTCCTGCGTGCTGCGGGTGCGTGTTTCTTGCACCTTCCTGCGTGCTGAGCGGGCGTGTTTTCTGCACCTTCCTGCGTGCTGAGCGGGCGTGTTTTCTGCACCTTCCTGCGTGCTGCGCGGGCATGTTTTCTGCACCTTCCTGCGTGCTGCGCGGGCGTGTTTTCTGCACCTTCCTGCGTGCTGCGCGGGCGTGTTTTCTGCACCTTCCTGCGTGCTGCGCGGGCGTGTTTTCTGCACCTTCCTGCGTGCTGCGGGTGCGTGTTTCTTGCACCTTCCTGCGTGCTGAGCGGGCGTGTTTTCTGCACCTTCCTGCGTGCTGAGCGGGCGTGTTTTCTGCACCTTCCTGCGTGCTGCGCGGGCATGTTTTCTGCACCTTCCTGCGTGCTGCGCGGGCGTGTTTTCTGCACCTTCCTGCGTGCTGCGCGGGCGTGTTTTCTGCACCTTCCTGCGTGCTGCGCGGGCGTGTTTTCTGCACCTTCCTGCGTGCTGCGCGGGCGTGTTTTCTGCACCTTCCTGCGTGCTGCGCGGGCGTGTTTTCTGCACCTTCCTGCGTGCTGCGCGGGCGTGTTTTCTGCACCTTCCTGCGTGCTGCGCGTGCATGTTTCTTGCACCTTCCTGCGTGCTGCATGTAGAGTAGACCATTCATTTCAAGAGACACGCAAAAGAAGTCTGGGACCCATTTGCGAGATTGCGCTGCATCAAGACGCATGATCCTGTGGCATTAATGAGTTGGTAGATGTATGGGGGGTTTTTTTTGGATTAGGATATTATATCTACAAAAAAGTGAAGTGATACGATTGGATACAATGAGATTGGAAAGTGATAGAAAGCGATACGTTTGATGTACGCAAAACAATTGCCGGTATTAACCACTTAAGGACCGAGCCTCTTTTTGAGATTTTTTGTTTCAGTTTTTTTTTCCTAGAAAATTACAGACACCCTAGAGAATAAAATGTAAAATGGCAAATGGCAGTCGTTTGCGATACTTTATGTCACACCGTATTTGCGCACAAGGGCAATTTTTGGGGAAAAAAACGCACTTTTTTAAATTTAAAAAATAAGACAACAGTAAAGTTAGCCCAATTTTTTTTTATATTGTGAAAGATAATGTTACACCGAGTAAATTGATATCCAACATGCCACGCTTCAAAATTGCGCCCCGCTCGTGGAATGGCGACAAACTTTGGCACCTAAAAATCTCCATTGGCGATGTTTAAAAATTTCTACGGTTACCAGTTTTGTGTTACAGAGGAGGTCTAGTGCTAGAATTATTGCTCTCGCTCTAACGATCGCGGCAATACCTCACATGTGAGGTTTGAACACCGTTTTCATATGCGTTCGCTTCTGCACGCGAGCTCGGCGGGACGTGGCGGCTTTAAAAAAAAAAAAAGTTTGATTTATTTTACTTTTTATTTTTATTTTTTACACTGTCCTTTTATTTTGGGGTCACTTTTATTCTTAGTACAAGGAATGTAAACATCCCTTGTAATAGAAAAAACGCATGACAGGTCCTCTTATATATGAGATCTGGGGGGTCAAAAAGACGTCACATCTCATATTTACATTAAAATGCAATAAAAAAAAAAAATTCCCCACTTCAGCCCCGGAAGATTTGGCTGCTCAATGACCAGGCCCTTTTTGCGATATGGCACTGCGTCGCTTTAGCTGACAATTGCGCGGTCGTGCGACGTTGTACACAAACAAAATTGACGTCCTTTTTTCCCCACAAATAGAGATTTCTTTTGGTGGTATTTGATCACCTCTGCGGTTTTTACTTTTTGCGCTATAAACAAAAAGAGCGACAATTTTGAAAAAAACATTTTTTGTACTTTTTGCTATAAAAAATATCCCCAATTGTTTTTTTTTTAATAAAAACAATTTTTTTCCTCAGTTTACTTTTTACTAGTAATGGCGGTGATCTGCGATTTTTATCGGGACTGCGACATTATGGCGGACACATCGGACACTTTTGACACATTTTTGGGACCATTGTCATTTATACAGCGATCAGAGCTATAAAAATGCACTGATTACGGTGTCAATGTCACTGGCAGTGAAGGGGTTAACACTAGGGGACGATCAAGGGGTTAACTGTGTTCTCTAGGGAGTGATTCTAACTGTGGGGGGGGGGGATGGGACTGATTGGGTGAGGAGAGCGATCGTTGTTCATACTTAGTATGAACAACAGATCGCTCTCCTCACCCCTGACAGCGGAGATCTGTCTGTTTACATTGACAGATCTCTGTCCTGTCTCTGTGTGGAGCGATCACGGCAGAGACAACTGGAGCATGGGGGCGGGGGGGGGGGCACCTCTCCCACCTCCGATAAAAGGGATCTTCCAGCCAGGGGCGGACTCACAACTCATGGGGCCCCCGGGAAATAGGAGATTATGGGGCCCCCGGGAAATAGGAGATTATGGGGCCCCCAGGCAATAGGAGATTATGGGGCCCCCAGGAAATAGGAGATTATGGGGCCCCCGGGCAATAGGAGATTATGGGGCCCCCGGGCAATAGGAGATTATGGGGCCCCCGGGAAATAGGAGATTATGGGGCCCCCGGGAAATAGGAGATTATGGGGCCCCCGGGCAATAGGAGATTATGGGGCCCCCGGGAAATAGGAGATTATGGGGCCCCCAGGCAATAGGAGATTATGGGTCCCCCAGGCAATAGGAGATTATGGGGCCCCCGGGAAATAGGAGATTATGGGGCCCCCAGGCAATAGGAGATTATGGGGCCCCCAGGAAATAGGAGATTATGGGGCCCCCGGGCAATAGGAGATTATGGGGCCCCCGGGCAATAGGAGATTATGGGGCCCCCGGGCAATAGGAGATTATGGGGCCCCCGGGAAATAGGAGATTATGGGGCCCCCGGGCAATAGGAGATTATGGGGCCCCCGGGAAATAGGAGATTATGGGGCCCCCAGGCAATAGGAGATTATGGGTCCCCCAGGCAATAGGAGATTATGGGGCCCCCGGGAAATAGGAGATTATGGGGCCCCCAGGCAATAGGAGATTATGGGGCCCCCAGGCAATAGGAGATTATGGGGCCCCCAGGCAATAGGAGATTATGGGGCTCTCAGGAAATAGGAGATTATAGGGCCCCCAGGCAATAGGAGATTATGGGGCCCCCGGGCAATAGGAGATTATGGGGCCCCCGGGAAATAGGAGATTATGGGGCCCCCAGGCAATAGGAGATTATGGGGCCCCCGGCAATAGGAGATTATAGGGCCCCCGGGAAATAGGAGGTTATGGGGCCCCCGGAAAATAGGAGATTATGGGGCCCCCGGGCAATAGGAGATTATGGGGCCCCCGGGAAATAGGAGATTATGGGGCCCCCAGGCAATAGGAGATTATGGGGCCCCCGGGCAATAGGAGATTATGGGGCCCCCAGGCAATAGATTATGGGGCCACACAGTATACACACACACACATACAGTATACACACACAGTATACACACACACATACAGTATACACACACAGTATACACGCACAGTATACACATACAGTATACACACACAGTATACACACACAGTATACACATACAGTATACATACACAGTACACACACACAGTATACACACACAGTATATACACACACACACATACAGTATACACACACAGTATACACACACAGTATACACACACAGTATACACGCACAGTATACACACACAGTATACATGCACACACTGAAAATGTACTGGAGAGGCGGGCAGCTATAATCTTGGGATTTTTTAAAAAACTGATTTTTACATACTGTCCCTGGTTTTATTGAGGCTGGCAACTGTGATGGGGCCCCTTAGTGGCATGGGGCCCTCGGGCAGTGCCCAGGTGCCCGAATGGTCAGTCCGCTCCTGCTTGCAGCGAATCCGCCGCATAGACCGCTTTTATCCTAAAGAGGACCGCCCTCAGAAAATACCAGGGCTATGGTAGCTATCTGCCGCCATAACCCCGGTGTTCTACGGCAAAGTACCGACGTACAGCTGTGGCGGTTTGCGGTAAGTTTGTTAAAATCTACGAAATCACCTTCTTCAGAGAACAATTTTCGCGTTCAAATACCGAATCGTCCGCCATCTCCCATTTCTGATCCTTCTTGTGCCCCGTCGACGAGCTTCGGAATATTTTCCCGTGTATCTTTTCACAGCGCCCACTGTGCGAAAAGCAGACCCGAATATCTTCACCTGGATCCTAAGGCGGCCCGAGCCGCTCGCCCAGCCCACCAAGACCTCCTCTGCTTTCCAGAGCGCCAACAAAACCTCCGTGCGTCGCCCCCTCCCCCCCAGCGCGGTTCTCGGCATGCGGTAGGGCTGCGAACATTTCCACCATCTTGTCGTTGACTTCCCCGGCGCGGCCTTCCCGCCGGCTGCATGTGTGTGTTTCCGAGGAGTCCATCTGGCACAGCTTTGAGAACGACAATAATTACAAGTTGATGATGGACATGGAAAAAAAAAAAAAAGAAGCCCCGCTGAGCGAACTCATAAAGGGCTGCAGGCTGAGGTTGCGGGGAAATTACAGACTAAAAAGCATTCTAACGAAAACATTTAGAGTTCTTAATCACAGTCTTTAAATGTTGATAAACACTGATGGATTTTATAGGCCGATGCGCATGACGAGGATACGGGGGAAGGGGCTTTTTATTTCTCTCTCCGGAGGGACGGACGGCCATCAGGCACCGCCGCGGACACGGAACCCGCAACCTACACCGCGCATTTAAGGGGGGGGCGTAAATCACGAGCGCGCGCCTATGGGCCTAATATTCGAAGAAAAAAAATGTGCAGCACTTCCTGTGTATAGAAAAATAATACAGAACAATCCTCTACTACAAATGAAGTCCCAAAGTGTGAATTCCTGACCGGAAGTCACCCGGAATAATTCCCACAATGAAAACCACTCACCAGAAAGTGAATAAAATCCAATATGATACACAGTGCCTTGAAAAAGTATTCATACCCCTGGACATTCCCCACATTTTGTTACACCCAGAAACGTAAATGTATTTTATTGGGATTTTATGTGATAGACCAACACAAAGTGTCACATACTGTAATTGTGAAGTGGACGGAAAATGATACAAATAAATATGTGAAAAGTGTGGGGGGAGGGGCATTTGTATGGCGCCCCCTTTACTCTGATACCCCTAACTAAAATCTAGTGGAACCAATTGCCTTCAGAAGTCACCTAATTAGTAAATAGAGTCCACCTGTGTGTCATTTATTCTCAGTATAAATACAGCTGCTCCTCAGTCCTGCCGTCCAGCCCAGATGATCTCTGCCTTCGCCTTGGTCAACATCACAGAGACTATCTCCTTCATTCCTGTTCAAGACTTGATTTGCCGACATTCCTTCTGGCTCCAGATCCTGCTTGTTGTTTTACTTTGCTCATCTCCGGCTTCTCCCTGACTTCTGACTTGTCTGACTATCCGTTCCGGTTCCTGAACTTTGGCTGTGTTTTGACTACATTTGTTGTATTTACTTTTATTATTAAACAAGTGTGATTTAACTGTACTTTTGTCTCGGTCTGATTTCATGGTTTCTGACAGGAAGCCAAACTCCGGAGCCACAGTAAACATGCAAATAAAAACATATATAGTGCTCTCTGCCAGCATAGACTTTTATTTAAAAATGGAGTAAAACTTACAAGACGGGCACTGAAAACCCAGTGCCTGGTGTTCAAGCGTGTATACAACAAGTCAGCGATGGCCGCGGGTGACGTCACGTGACTTCCGTCCGTCCGTACGCACACGTTACATCCCAGTGGGCGGGACTTCGTCAGCGGATACGGGAATTACGTCGACACCCGATTTAAGCAGCGCAAGCCGGTTGCCATGATAACAAGAAGCCGTATCACATGATGCAACACCAAGGAGGAGCAACACTTCTCTGGACGAATCCCAGTAGTGTTGGAGGAAAGCCTGGGCTACATGAGAAGCCTCTCTTCCAATGTTTTCCAGCTCTGTGTATGATGTACTGTATATTGCTATGGTGTTGTTTCTCCACCTACTGGTTTTTAATACCCAAATAATAAAAAATATTTTTGTTATTATATTCATTATAATTTTTTCTATACAGAAGTTTGCCCTTAAAGTGATTGTAAACCCACTTTAAAAAAAACAAAAAAAAAACACCTGAAAGACAAAGGCATAATGAGCTAGTATGCATAACAATACTAGCTCATTATGTAACACTCAGCTGAGATCGAAGCCCTCACTGAGGTGCCCTTACACCGCATCGGGGGCCAACATCGCTCCCCGGGGTTACTTCCGGGTATCGCGGCTCCGGCGCTGTGATTGGCTGGAGCCGCGATGACGTCAGTCCCACGCATGCGCGCGGTAACGGCACACTTACTGAAGCAACGGCACGTGCGTGCCATTGCCTCAGTTTGTGTCAGTGCGCATGTGCCGATGACGTCGGCAAATACAGGGGATGTCTCCTAAACCGTGCAGGTATAGTAGATATCCGGGGTAGCTACAGGTAAGCCTTATTATAGGCCTTATTATAAGCTTACCTGAAGCACAAAGTGGTCTGTGGGGGTTTACAGCCACTTTAAAGTACCAGGGGGTACTTTCTTTTTGTTCCTGATACCAATAATGGGGCACAATTCCTACCAATGACACCCACTCCAGAGCCCAATGATACCAATAATGGGGCACAATTCCTACCAATGAGACGAGCTACGAGGCCTAATGATACCAATAATGGGGCACAATCCCTACCAATGACAAGCGCTATGGGGCCCACTGATACCTATAATGGGGCACAATTCCTACCAATGAAACCCACTCCAGAGCCCAATGATACCAATAATGGAGCACAATTCCTACCAATGACACCAGCTAGGAGGCCTAATGATACCAATAATGGGGCACAATTCCTACCAATGACAATAGCTATGAGGCCCAATGATACCAATAATGGGGCACAATTCCTACCAATGACAATAGCTATGAGGCCCAATGATACCAATAATGGGGCACAATTCCTACCAATTACAAGAGCTATGAGGCCCAATGATACCAATATTGGGACACAATTCCTACCAATGACAAGAGCTATGAGGCCCAATGATACCAATAATGGGACACAATTCCTACCAATGACACCAGCTACGGCCATCAGTACATCAGGATTGATCAATTTTCAGATATATATCCCATAGTTTGTGGACTCTATAACTTTCCTACAGACTAAGTAATATTCACTGATTTGGGGTATTTTCACCAAAGAAATGGAGCAGAATACATTTTGGCCTAAATTTATGAAAAAAGATTATTTATTTGTGAAATGTTATAACAGAAACAAAGAAAAACAAGTTTTTTCCAAAATTTCCGTTCTTTTTTTTTGTTGCCAAAAATTAAAAAAAAGCCCAGTGGTGATGAAATACCACCAAAAGAAAGTTCTATTGGTGTGAAAAAAATAATAAAAATGTCATATGGGTACAGTGTTGCATGATCGCGCAATTGGCATTCAAAATGTGACAGCACTGAACGCTAAAAATTGGCCTTGGCGGGGGGGGGGGGGGGGTGTCTGGTATTGAAGGAGTTAAGGCAAGCAGGCCTACTTGGTTGGTACTTGGTTGCTCCTGGGTCTTAGTAGAACATGCTATTGTTGCCTATTGGTACTTGGCTGCTCCTGGGTCTTAGTAGAACATGCTATCAATGCCTACCGGTACTTGGTTGATCCTGGGTCTTAGTAGAACATGCTATCATTGCCCACCTGTACTGGGTTGCTCCTGGGTCTTAGTAGAACATGCTATCAATGCCTACTGGGACTTGGTTGCTCCTGGGTCTTAGTAGAACATGCTATCATTGCCTATTGGTACTTGGTTGATCCTGGGTCTTAGTAGAACATGCTATCGTTGCCTACTGGTACTTGGTTGCTCCTGGGTCTTAGTAGAACATGGTATCATTGCCTACTGGTACTTGGTTGCTCCTGGGTCTTAGTAGAACATGCTATCAATGCCTACTGGTACTTGGTTGCTCCTGGGTCTTAGTAGAACATGCTATCAATGCCTACCGGTACTTGGTTGCTCCTAGGTCTTAGTAGAACATGCTATCAATGCCTACCGGTACTTGGTTGATCCTGGGTCTTAGTAGAACATGCTATCAATGCCTACTGGTACTTGGTTGCTCCTGGGTCTTAGTAGAACATGCTATCATTGCCTACTGGTACTTGGTTGCTCCTGGGTCTTAGTAGAACATGCTATAGTTGCCTATCGGTACTTAGTTGCTCCTGGGTCTTAGTAGAACATGCTATCAATTCCTACCGGTACTTGGTTGATCCTGGGTCTTAGTAGAACATGCTATCGTTGCCTACCGGTAGTTGGTTGCTCCTGGGTCTTAGTAGAACATGCTATCATTTCTGGCCAGGTGGCACAAAGAATTGAGCGAAAGGAGCAGAAAAAGGTCCTGTTTTCTTTAGGAAAATTTGTTCGGAAGTCCAAAAGGCTGAAGGTGGTCAGGGTTGGTGGCAGACGATAGTGTAATCCAGGTGGCACTCTGAGGTCGGGGCAAGCAGCAAACAAACAAAATCCAGAAAGTGTCTAATTGCCAGGGCAGGGAGCAGATGAGTATAATCCAGAAACTGTCTAATTGCCAGGGCAGGCAACAGACAAGTGTAATTCAGAGGGTTCTTTTGGATGGGTAAAGAGTCGCGCTTAGTATAAAAGTTAACCACACTTGAGGGTATATTAAAGAAGTTTATTAAAGTTGACATTTCACAGGTAACAGGTAAAGCCAATGTGTTTCAGGGGACTTCATCAGGGCTGTTCTGGATGTGATTGGAACAGACTTTGAAACATAGGTGAAATTGGAACAATAATGTGACTGAGAATGAGGTCCATCCAAAACTGCCCTGCAGAGCATCTTTTCTTCCGCTTTCTACAGCAACCCGAGACTCTTACAGGGTCCACCTACATCATTACTGGCTACAAGTCCTCCAGAAGGATAACTCAGTCCACGGTGTTTCCAATAATACGAACCATCTATCGGTCAAGTGCTGTCACACACACACTGAAGTATAATCCAGAGGCCATCTGAAGTCAAGACAGGCAGCACACCAGTGTAATCCAGAAACAGTCTGAGGTTAGGGCAAGCAGCAGACGAACCGAATTCAGAAAGAGACTGGGGTCATGACAGCAGCAAGACAATCATAACACAAACTCTTGGGGAAGCCAAGAGTGCCCTTGTGAGATTTTTTTTGTATCCTATACATGGACTGTGAACTCTTTTTGTTGCATAATCCAGAAATAGTTCAGGGTCGGGGCCGGCAGCAGACAAGTGTAATCCAGAGACAATTCAAGGTCAGGTCAGGCAGCAGACAAGTGTAATTCAGAGACAATTCAAGGTCAGGTCAGGCAGCAGACAAGTGCATTCCAGAGACAATCTGAGGTCAGGGCAGGCAGCAGACAAGTGTTAATCAGAGACAATTCAAGGTCAGGTAGCAGACAAGTGTAAACCAGAGACAATCCAAGGGCAGGGCAGGCAGCAGACAAGTGTAACCCAGAGACAATTTGAGGTCAGGGCAGGCAGCAGACAAGTGTAATCCAGAGACAATTCAAGGGCAGGCAGCAGACAAGCAACATCTAGAAGCTGTCTGCGGTAAGGTCAGGCAGAAGACAAGTATAATCCAGAGACAATTTAAGGTCAGGCCAAGGCAGCAGACAAACATAATTCAGACACATTCTGAGCTCAGGTCAGGCAACAGACAAGTGTAATTCAGAGACAATTCAAGGTCAGGTCAGGCAGGAGACAAGTGTATTCCAGAGACAATCTGAGGTCAGGGCAGGCAGCAGACAAGTGTAATTAAGAGACAATTCAAGGTCAGATCAGGCAGCAGACAAGTGTAATCCAGAGACAATCTGAGGTCAGGGCAGGCAGCAGACAAGTGTAATCCAGAGACAATCTTAGGTCAGGGCAGGCAGCAAAAAAGTGTAATTCAGAGACAATTCAAGTTCAGTTCAGGCAGCAGACAAGTGTAAACCAGAGACAATTCAAAGGCAGGGCAGGCAGCAGACAAGTGTAATCCAGAGACAATTCCAGGGCAGGGCAGGAAGCAGAGAAGCAACATCTAGAAGCAGTCTGAGGTAAGGTCAGGCAGAAGACAAGTATGATCCAGAGGCAATTTAAGGTCAGGCCAGGAAGCAGACAAGCATAATCCAGACACATTCTGAGCTTAGGTCAGGCAGCAGACAAGTGTAATCCAGAGACAATTCAAGGTCAGGGCAGGCAGTAGACAAGCATAAGCAAACGTTGACTTTCAGAATTCCTAGCATGTGCATAGGATCTGCAGTTGAGATCAGATATCATCAGCCTGCTGCAGTCAAGAGGAAACATTACCTCGGTCTCCCTTCCCCAAGTGATCAGAATGCAACATTGTAACTTTGTACCAAGTCACAAGGTAAAAGGCTGGAGCAGAGGCAAGTCTTTGTCAGACTTTCATGAACCAAGAACTGCACTGGCACCAAGGTAGTACATAATTGCGTCATCTCTGAGCTGGCATCTCAGTCCGGGAAGGTGGTGGTGACTCCTAGATGATGCCTGAACAAATATAGTCCTGTCCCTTCCGGAGTGTACTCTCCTGGATGGCTGACGACCAGCCATAGGAACAAATAGGCTGAACTGTGCAGTAGATGCTGGATGGGACCACACCTTGGATAGGGCTGCACAGTGAAGGTGAAGTGGGGCTATAGGCAGGGGCGTTGCTAGGTCTACAAAAGATCTGGGGCTAGAGCCCATAGCAGCGTAGTAAAGAAAGTCATATGCTTGGGCGAGCATACACATGTATATACAGTAATATATGTGTGTGTGTATATATATCCACAGAGAGCCCCCCGCTTACATCAGGGTCCCCAGAGAGCCCCCCTTATATCAAGTTCCCCAGAGAGCATCCTCCTTACATCAGAGTCCTCAGAGAGCCTCCCCCTTTCATCAGGGTACCCAGAGGGCCCCCCTTACATTAGGGTCCCCAGAGAGCCTCTCCCTTGCATCAGGGTCCCCAGACAGCCCCCCACTTACATAAGGGTACCCAGAGAGCCTCCCCTCCCCTTGGGGCCTGCAGAGACTCGGGGCTATTGGCCCCAGATTCGGGGCTATAGCCCCAAAAGCCACCCCCTAGTGACGCCCCTGGCTATAGGTAAGTATTTTGGTTGGTGGCTGCCACTCGGGGGGGGGGTTAGGGGAACATTTGCAGGACAGGTAATTGTAAAGTTGCCCCTTAAGGAGCAATATATTATCAATGAGTGAATCGATTATTTATTTATTTTTATAGACCATCTGAGTGGTCCCAAGTGAGGGAGGGGTGGGGGGAAGGACTGAATGTGGGGGGTACGCTTCGGCCATATTATGGGTTTTGCTGCATTATGACTTCTCTTCACTTGAACCGTTGACTTCAAGGCCTTACAGGGGACTTTGTCAGCTCGTCCGTCGTCCTTCCCGGTGGCACCTCGTCCACCTCAAGGACTAATAATAGCGGGGCGTCCCGTCCATACAGGCCTGGATTGTTCCCAGCAATGGAGGCGTGAATTCTGGAGAGCCATATATTAAAATAGAAGACAATTTGGCTAGTTTTTCATTAGGTCGCTGAGTGAAAAGAGCGCGCTCCTCTCCTTTCCCAAGGTGCTCGGATATCCACATCGTTACCCCCCCCACGCAGGCCCCCAGAGCTCCAACCAATGAACCCGCCACCCCGACCATTTCACCTTTCTTTACGCGTCTTTTGTTTACACGGAATGTTGAATCACTTGATAAATTCTTTGAAGGGCTCCTCCTGGTGCTTTACCTTTAGCCTCGCTCACAGCTCTCCCCCACCGGAGTCACCTGGTCCCCGGGAGAGATTCTCCACAGGACTGACTCTGGGTGCAAACCAATGATAAATGGCTTTCCGAACGACTAAAGATCAGCTTCAGGGGAACACGTAGCCAAAATCCTTTTTTTTGACCATTTGTGGGATTGTTTTGGGTTTATCTGTTGCCTGTGTCCCGATGTGCACATTTTCTAGAACTTCCTGCCTTGAACACACTAAAGGAAGTGAAAAAAAGAAAAAAAGTCATTCCCCTTTAAATCCTCCCCCTGACTCCTCCCCTTCAGTCTTGCACAGGTGTCCCGGCTCCTCTCCTGGACTGAAATGACTTCCTCTGATTTCACCGCACACTGTGAGCTTCTCACAATGTGAATTAGAATCTGCAGCCAGTCAGATAGAGCCCCGCCTCATTTCCTAGCTGGACGAAGTCCAGCATCATCTCCGCCCATGGGTGCTCAACCTGCAGCCCTCCAGCTGTTGCTGAACTACAAGTCCCATGAGGCATTGCAAGGCTGCACTTACAAGCATGACTTCCAAAGGCAGAGGCATGATGGGACTTGTAGTTCCACAAATTCTAGCCCTTTAGTCCCCAGCCTGTCCCTGGCCCCGCCCATTTCATTCATTGAATTTCAGTTCTTTCAATGATGGAAGCTCAGCATCATGTGGGCGTTACCTATGCAAATACAGCCTGCCTAGGAATGCCCATCCCTCCAGACTGACACCCACCCATCAAGGCATTTTCCTTTTGCATAACTCCTCCCACTGCTTGCATCAGGACTGAGGGCTCCGGAGAGGAGTACTGAGGAAGGGGATGTTTCCAGGAAGCTATGTACAGCCCTCTGCCAGCCCCTCCCTAGGGTTACCACCGGTCCAGGATTCACCCAGACAGTCCGGGTTTTGAATCATGTGTCCAGGTTTCAGTTTGCCTGTTGTATGTACAGTATACTGGCAGTGTCAGTAGGGCAGAGATTGGTGTCAGTAAAGCAGAGGAAGGTGTCAGTAGAGCAGTGGACGGTGTCAGTAGGGCAGAGGACGGTGTCAGTAGGGCAGTGGATGGTGTCAGTAGGGCAGTGGACGGTGTCAGTAGGGCAGTGGATGATGTCAGTAGGGCAGTGGACGGTGTCAGTAGGGCAGTGGATGGTGTCAGTAGGGCAGTGGACGGTGTCAGTAGGGCAGTGGATGGTGTCAGTAGGGCAGTGGACAGTGTCAGTAGGGCAGTGGATGATGTCAGTAGGGCAGTGGATGGTGTCAGTAGGGCAGTGGATGGTGTCAGTAGGGCAGTGGATGATGTCAGTAAAGCAGTGGACGGTGTCAGTAGAGCAGAGGATGGTGTCAGTAGGGCAGAGGACGGTGTCAGTAGAGCAGTGGACGGTGTCAGTAGAGCAGAGGACGGTGTCAGTAGAGCAGTGGACGGTGTCAGTAGACCAGTGGACGGTGTCAGTAGAGCAGTGGACGGTGTCAGTAGAGCAGTGGACGGTGTCAGTAGGGCAGAGGACGGTGTCAGTAGAGCAGAGGACGGTGTCAGTAGAACAGTGGATGGTGTCAGTAGAGCAGTGGACGGTGTCAGTAGAGCAGTGGACGGTGTCAGTAGAGCAGTGGATGGTGTCAGTAGAGCAGAGGACGTTGTCAATAGAGCAGAGGACGGTGTCAGTAGAGCAGTGGATGGTGTCAGTAGGGTAGTGGACGGTGTCAGTAGGGCAGAGGACGGTGTCAGTAGGGCAGTGGACGGTGTCAGTAGAGCAGTGGACGGTGTCAGTAGGGCAGTGGACGGTGTCAGTAGAGCAGTGGACGGTGTCAGTAGGGCAGTGGACGGTGTCAGTAGGGCAGAGGACGGTGTCAGTAGAGCAGTGGATGGTGTCAGTAGAGCAGTGGACGGTGTCAGTAGAGCAGAGATTAGTGTCAGTAGAGCAGTGGATGGTGTCAGTAGAGCAGTGGACGGTGTCAGTAGAGCAGTGGACGGTGTCAGTAGAGCAGAGGACGGTGTCAGTAGAGCAGAGATTGGTGTCAGTAGAGCAGTGGACGGTGTCAGTAGAGCAGTGGACGGTGTCAGTAGAGCAGTGGACGGTGTCAGTAGAGCAGTGGACGGTGTCAGTAGAGCAGTGGACGGTGTCAGTAGAGCAGTGGACGGTGTCAGTAGAGCAGTGGACGGTGTCAGTAGAGCAGTGGACGGTGTCAGTAGAGCAGTGGATGGTGTCAGTAGAGCAGTGGACGGTGTCAGTAGAGCAGTGGATGGTGTCAGTAGAACAGTGGGCGGTGTCAGTAGAGCAGTGGGCGGTGTCAGTAGAGCAGTGGATGGTGTCAGTAGAGCAGTGGACGGTGTCAGTAGAGCAGTGGATGGTGTCAGTAGGGCAGTGGACGGTGTCAGTAGAGCAGTGGGCGGTGTCAGTAGGGCAGTGGACGGTGTCAGTAGAGCAGTGGACGGTGTCAGTAGAGCAGTGGATGGTGTCAGTAGGGCAGTGGACGGTGTCAGTAGAGCAGTGGACGGTGTCAGTAGGGCAGTGGATGGTGTCAGTAGGGCAGAGATTAGTGTCAGTAGATCACATAAAATCCCAATAAAATACATTTATGTTTTTGGTTGTAACATGACAAAATGTGGAAAATGTCAAGGGGTGTGAATACTTTTTCCAGACACTTTACTTTTGTGAATTGACTTTCAGGCCTGTTTCATGAGGTATTTGCCGAGCGTTGTTGCGTTTCGTGGTAAATACTGCATAAAATAATAGAGAATTTCCATTTTCAGGTATTTGGGACAACATACCGCTTGCTGCAATCCGGTTCTGTGAATGGAGCCCAATATCTAGAAATGTACGTAAAACAAGCGCTGATTCCCCTTTAAACCAAGTGATGTCGATCCCCCCCCCTCCTGAACCCCCAGATTAGTCCGCCTGGCGTTCTGAGCGCAGCGCCTCAGCAAGGACAGGTGGACGTTTATTAGAAAGGACTGGCGGAATGTTTTTTTCCTGTGCGATAATTCAATCGTATCTATCGCTGCAAAATATAATCAAACGCAAGTCTTTGACTAATACCATTTCCTGTGACCTACAGGCATGAAGATCAGAGATTTCCCCCAAAAATCTGCAGATATTGTCAATTATCTTGTTTTTTTTTCGGTCATTTTCTCTAACTGACCTCAGATGCTTAAACCCAACGCTTTGCTTTGTGCATTACAATTGTGGAGTAAATTAAAGGATCGCCCCCCCCCCCCCTCCATCGGGCGCGGCCCTGTCGATTCGCTTCCCTCCTATTATTGTAGATCTGGTCTTAGAACGATCTCTTCTGGAGTTTCCGGGTCACAGGACAGATAATGCGCCTTATCTGTACCTCCTCAGCTCCGCAATTAAGTGTTGTATGCGAGGAATGTGCGCCTTTATCTAAAGTGGTGCGCTCGTGTTTATGTAGTGGCCCTTTAAGAAGTGATAAGCGTCATTTTTTGGAATGAGCGACCCAGGGGACGTTCCATGGAGGTCTCAGGAAATGGGGAAGTTTGACTTTTATCAATGATTAGTCATTGCTTCCCCATTCACAACAGTGCGTTGCATTAACTCATGACCGAATTGCCCCCCCTCCACCCCCCCTCCGCCCCTCTTCCACCATCTTTGAAACCACAGGGCATGCGCATAGTCGCCGCCGGTGTCTCCTGGGTATCTAGGACCTAGTAGAGGACAGTGACACAAATGCGCACGCGCAGGGGGGATTTCTGCACGTCCGCACAGCACCTCCAGCAGATACCGGCCAGCAGTGTGTGTGCGCGCACACGCACAGATCCACCGCGCATGCACACATACGCCACACATCCTAGGAGGCAGCGGGGGTCTGGCTTAGACCATAAACCTGGATATAAATAAAACTGTAAAAAAAATTTAATAAAAAATATTAACTTACCCATAAAAGGGAGGGGCGAGGGATAAAATAAACAGAAAAGTGGTTACAGTCAGTTTAGTTCCACTTTAAGGCTTCAAGGTGCTTTGCATTAACAGCCCATCCCTGGTGGGCAAACCCTCCCCCCCCCCCCCATTCCTCCCACCACAGCCAGGACAAGGGGGGTGGGCAGGAGGAGCAGCTGCCCTGGGCACTGTGGTATCGTGTGAGGTTCGGTGGACACCACAAGGTGATTGGGTGGAGGGGATTTGTGTTGGGGGGGGGGGAATTTGAGGGGGGGCAGCCGGAGGTAAGAATTGTCTTAGGAGGGGAAATTGGGGGGGGGGTGAGCTAAGAGTGGTGATTTGTGTTGAGAGGGGAGATGGGGGAATAGGATTTGTGCTAGGATGGGGGATTTGGGGGTTTGTGCTAGCAAAGGTAATATGGTGGGTGTGTGGGGGGGGGGGGGGGGCGGTGTGCTAGCTAGGTGGGAACATTTTTTTGGGAGGGGGATTTGTGGTAGAAGGGATGAATGGGGGGCATTTGTGCTAGGATTTTTTTTTGTAAGGGGGATTTGTTTTAGGGTGGGAGATTGGGGGAGGGCAATTTGTAATGAAGGGGGGGGGGAGTTGTGCTTGTAGGTGAAATTTTAGGTGTAGAGGATTAGGTGTAAGGGGAATTTTTTTGGGGGGGGGGTTTGTGCTTGGAGCATACGTGGAATGAGAGGATTTGAGCTAAGCATGCAGATTAGAGCTCATTTTTGGGGGGGAGGGACATTTTTGC
The DNA here is from genome assembly GCA_037952925.1 of Lithobates clamitans. Taxonomy (NCBI): domain Eukaryota; kingdom Metazoa; phylum Chordata; class Amphibia; order Anura; family Ranidae; genus Lithobates; species Lithobates clamitans. The sequence goes on along the minus strand of JBBGZY010002502.1, from coordinate 321,054 downwards.
TGACACATAATGGTAATAGATCTTGCGGGGGGGGGGGTGCAATTATTTGCCAAGGGCTTTAGATGACCTTGTCCCGGCACTGCCTCCCACCTATTCACCAAAACCCCTTTTTTTCTCCCCTAAACAGCCGTCATGTGCTGATAGGGGGTATAACCTGTCCTCTTATACTGGGTCTGGGCCCCATCAGTTCAACAGGGGGTCAGAGAGGGGGCTCTTTAAATATTTTTGGTGTATGTACAGTAATCCCAAAGGTCATAGCTCCCAGCAATTTAATAAAAGTTCCCCGGGTCCTATTTTTGGGATCAGGTGGAGTCATTCTTTGTGCTCCCAATGACAAAATGAAAAGTTCGGCCTCTTCTTCTATATTAGTCCACTGAAGCAGGCTAAAGCCTGAATTTTAACTGTCAGGAGCCGCAGGATGATCCTGAAAAAGGATAAATAGTCCCCTCCTTGCCCCCCCAGGCCCACACTGTTACAATGATGGGGGCTGGGGAACTTTTTTTTTTCATTGCTGGGAGCCACAGCTGGTGAGCTTACTGTGCATGCACAGTAAAGTTTTTCAAGTCCCTTCCCTGTGTGGGGTGGAGGGGGGGGCCCTGTCAGGAAAGCTGTATTGGGGGCCCTGCAGGCAGGCTGTATATAAGGAACCATGAATCAGACTGAGACAGAAGTATAGTTAAATCACACTTGTTTAATAATAATAATCATAATAATAATAATAATAAGGTAAACAGAGTAAGCGTAGTCAAACAAGCCAGAGTTCAGTAACCGGATCGGGTAGTCAGCCAAGCAAATGTCAGAGAGCCAGAGATAAACATAGTAGTACAGCAAGCAGGATCAGGAGCCAGAAGGAACGTCAACTGAGCCAGTCTTCAACAGGAATTGCAGGAGAAAGTCTCTGTGATGTTGACAAAGGCGGAGGCAGAGATTAAGTGAGCTGGACGGCTTTAAGCAGGCAGGACTGACGAGCAGAATCAACAACAGCTGGGTAACTGTGGAGAGAGATGGGAGCTGGCAATTAGCCGACAGCTGAGCGGCCAGCCCAGAGAAGGAAGGGCTGAGCCCAGCCCTGACACTGTATAGGGCTCCACAAATTCTAACGACAGCCCTGGGCACCTGACCATTTAAGTAGTAGAAACCGGTGATCCAGCTCTGCAGTTTTGTGTCCAACCGGTTCTCTCACTGTGGCGCCATCATGTCACTGCACATTGAGGACCCTGCAAATATACAACCAGTGGGAAGTTATGTGGACAAAGTCTAAAAAGATCACCAGACCAATGAGCTGAGTGTCCAAAAAATGTTAATGTAAGAGTTTGTTCAGCAAAACATTACAATATATCCAACACTTTTAGGGGGTTCAAAGGTATCCCCCTTCTTCAGGGCTATAAAACAAACACAGAACTGATATACATATGGTTGTAAAAACAAAATTTGCCAGTAAAACCTGGACTCCATATCTTTGATAAGCCCAGGTGAAGACCAGCTGGTGCTTACAATCCACACCTTGGGTGAGCCAGAGTGAAGACTAGCTGGTGCTTACAATCCATGCCTTTGGTGAGTTCGGGTGAAGACCAGATGGTGCTTACAATCCATGCCTTTGATGATCCTGGTTGAAGACCAGCTGGTGCTTACAATCCAAGCCATTGGTGAGCCTGGGTGAAGACCATCTGGTGCTTGCAATCCATGCCTTTAGTGATCCCAGGTGAAGACCAGCTGGTGCTTACAATCCATGTCTATGGTGAGCCTGGATGAAGACCAGCTGATGCTTACAATCCATGTCTATAATGAGCCCGAGTGAAGACCAACTGGTGCCTACAATCCATGCCTTTGATGAGCCTGGTTGAAGACCAGCTGGTGCTTACAATTCATGCCTTTGGTGAGCCCGGGTGAACACCATCTGGTGCTTAAAATCCATGCCTTTGATGAGCCTATGTGAAGACTAGCTGGTGTGAACATTCCATGTTTTTGGTGAGCCTGGTTGAAAAACAGCTGGTGCTTACAATCCATGCCTTTGGTGAGCCAGGGTGAAGACCAGCTGGTGCTTACAATCCATGTCTATGGTGAGCCCGGGTGAGGACCAACTGGTGCTTACAAACCATGCCTTTGATGAGCCTGGTCGAAGACCAGCTGGTGCTTACAATCCATGCCTTTGGTGAGCCTGGGTGAAGACCAGCTGATGCTTACAATCCATGCCATTGGTGAGCCTGGGTGAAGATCATCTGGTGCTTATAATCCATGCATTTGATGAGCCTGGGTGAGGACCAGCTGGTGTGAACATTCCATGCCTTTGCTGAGCCTGGGTGAAGACCAGCTGGTGCTTACAAACCATGCCTTTGGTGAGCCTAGGTGAAGACCAACTGGTGCTTACAATCCATGCTTTTGATGAGCCTGGTTGAAGACCAGCTGGTGCTTACAATCCATGCCTTTGGTGAGCCCAGGTGAAGACCATCTGGGGCTTAAAATCCATGCCTTTGATGAGCCTGGGTGAAGAACAGCTGGTGTGAACATTCCATGTTTTTGGTGAGCTGGTGCTAACCCATGCCTTTGGTGAGCCCAAATGAAGACCAGCTGGTGCTTACAATCCATGGTTTTGGTGAGCCCAAGTGAAGACCAACTGGTGCTTGCAATCTATGCCTTTAGTGATCCCAGGTGAGGACCAGCTGGTGCTTAGAATCCATGTCTATGGTGAGCCTGAATGAAGACCAGCTGATGCTTATAATCCATGTCTGTGGTGAGCCTAGGTGAAGACCAGCTGATGTTTACAATCCATGCCTTTGGTGAGCCTGGGTGAAGACCAGTTGATGCTTACAATCCATGTCTTTTGGTGAGCCTGGGTGAAGAAGACCAGCTGGTGCTTAAACTCCAAGTTGAATGACAACTGAACATTTATTAACAAATAGATACAACCTATGTACAGAGGTGTTTCGAGCCAAGTGGAGGTTATCATATTTCACGATACTTACAGTATCTCACAAAAGTGAGTACACCCCTCACATTTTTGTAAATACCCCCTAAGTGAAAATGTCCAAATTGGGCCCAATCAGCCATTTTCCCTCTCGGTGTCATGTGACTCGTCAGTGTTACAAGGTCTCAGGTTTGAATGGGGAGCAGGAGTGGTAAATTTGGTGTTATCGCTCTCACTCTCTCATACTGGTCACTGTAAGATTCAACATAGCACCTCATGGTAAAGAACTCTCTGAGGATCTGAAAAAAAGAATTGTTGCTCTACATAAAGATGGCCTAGGCTATAAGAAGATTGCTAAGACCCTGAAACTGAGCTGCAGCACGGTGGCCAAGACCATACAGTGGTATAACAGGACAGGTTCCACTCAGAACAGGCCTCGCCATGGTCCACCAAAGAAGTTGAGGTCACGTGCTCAGCTTCATATCCAGAGGTTGTCTTTGGGAAATAGATGTATGAGTGCTGCCAGCATTGCTGCAGAGGTTGAAGGGGTGGGGGGTCAGCCTGTCAGTGCTCAGACCATACGCTGAAAACAGCATCAAACTGGTCTGCATGGCTGTTGTCCCAGAAGGAAGCCTCTTCTAAAAATGATGCACAAGAAAGCCCACAAACAGTTTGCTGGGAACAAGCAGACTAAGGACATGGATTACTGGAACCATGTCCTGTGGTCTGATGAGACCAAGATAAACTTATTTGGTTCAGATGGTGACAAGCATGTGTGGGGGCAACCAGGTGAGGAGTACAAAGACAAGTGTGTCTTGTCTACAATCAAGCATGGTGGTGGGAGTGTCATGGTCTGGGGCTGCATGAGTGCTGCTGGCACTGGGGGGCTACAGATCATTGAGGGAACCATGAATGTCAACATGTACTGTGACCTACTGAAGCAGAGCATGATCCCCTCCCTTCAGAGACTGGACCGCAGAGCAGTATTCCAACATGATAACCACCCCAAACACACCTCCAAGACCACCACTGCCTTGCTAAAGAAGCTGAGGGTAAAGGTGATGGACTGGCCAAGCATGTCTCCAGACCTAAACCCTATTGATCATCTGTGGGACATCCTCAAACAGAAGGTGGAGGAGTGCAAGGTCTCTAACATCCACCAGCTCCGTGATGTCAACCTGTGAAGCTCTGGTGACCTCCATGCCCAAGAGGGTTAAGGCAGTGCTGGAAAATAATGGTGGCCACACAAAATATTGACACTTTGGGCCCAATTTGGAGATTTTCACTTAGGGGTGTACTGACTTTTGTTTCCAGCGGTTTAGACATTAATGGCTGTGTGTTGAGTTATTTTGAGGGGACAGCAAATTTACACTGTTATACAAGCTGTACACTCACTACTTTACATTGTAGACAAGTGTCATTTCTTCAGTGTTGTCACATGAAAAGATAGAAGAAAAGATTTACACAAATGTGACTGAGGGGTGTACTTACTTCTGTCAGATACTGTATGTATAAAGATAATTCTGGAATAGCACGCAATCCCGTGGAAGGTCGTCTCTGTGGCAGCAGAAATAAAAGTCTGTAGATTTGGAGAAGATACAAATCATTTAGTTGTTGACTAAAGTATTATTGCTTCTTGGTATCTATAAAGTCTCATTTGGGAAATGGTTACATTAGATTATGGCCGGGGATGTGGAACTTCATTGTGTTCTGTAAGGACGGCTTTGTAAAGATAATGATACAATCTGCAACAATGTATCCCATGACATGTTTGGAATATATTCTTGCAGACGTGGGACTTTACTGACGGGGAAGGATTTAAATAATTACAAATTAAAGACAGATACAACAATTAATTCACATCGATACAATATTTCACTTCCACTATCTAAAAAGAAAACGAAGGAGAATAAAGTTTCAGTTTTATCTGCTCGGCTCTTTCTTCTGACATTTTATTTGTGATCTTCTCTCTAAATTTCAGCGGACATAAAAGAAGAATTTAAGTTGGGGGGGGGGGGGGGGCAGATAAAGTGAATTGAGCTCAGTAGCACAAGGAAGGGTTGGAGGATTTCTACATCCACCGATAGTTTCCTCTTTTGATCTTTAAGACCCTTCTTAGGAAATGCCATCCCCCGGCCGGCACTCCCAGATACATTAAGCAGAGCTCCTCTATATTGGCACTGAAAGGGGACTAATGAGGGAACAGGTTGTATGTCTGGTACCCCTCCCCGAGCCAAGGGGCCCCCACTGCCGGCAAAGGATCGGCCCCCGTAGACCAGACCGCCTTTTTTCTTTGCTCTTTTTGATGTTGATTTTGTTTGGAGGGGATATCAGTCTTCCATGAATTATATTATATCAGTGCAGTAGGTTAAAGCTGAACTCCGGGCACAAAAACTTTTATTTGAATAAACTCCTCAATAGCCACAAAGGATATAAATCCATTTTGTGAGCAACAAATTTCTTTAGAAGCCCAGATATTACCTGGTAAAAGTCACGGTGACCTCATCTGTGCAGAGAGCAGAGCTGTGGGAGGGGCTTGTCAGCTCCACCCACTACAGGATGCCTGCAGAAAACTACAGGAGGGGGCGGAGGCAAGACCCTGTACAAAAAGAGAGTGCAGAGCTGTGGGGGGGGCCCTAAACTACAGGGGGGTGGAGACAAGGCCAGTCTCCCTGCTCAAGGAGAGAGAGAAAGAGAGAGAGCAGAGCTATGGGAGGGGCCCAGCAGGCTCCACCCAATACAGAAAACTACAGGTGGGGGTGGAGACAAGACCAGTCACCCTGCACAAGGAGAGAGAACAGAGATGTGGGAGGAGCCCAGCAGGCTCTACCTATTACAGGAGGGGTGGAGACAAGACCAGTCCCCCTGCACAAGGAGAGATCAGCAGTGGGCGGTCTTTATTACAGGAAGCCTCACACTGGATCACTGCACAGATCTGGAGGGATCTGCAGTCGCAAGAAAACCGCATAGTGCTTTTTGCTGCGAGTGCGGGAATGTGTGCATTTTACACGCAGTCCCGCAAAAGTGTGAACCTCGCCTTAAGCGTTGCCCCCTGAAGAGAGGAAATGAAGAACGCAGGATTCTAAATATAATATATAATAGAATACATAATAATAGAATGTATAGAATGTATAATAATAATAATAATGATGAAATATAATAATATAATAAAACGTATAATATTAATAGCAATGGAATACAATCACATGATAGAATGTAATAATGTATAATAATATAATATATAATAAGAGAATATAAGAATATATAAATATATAATAATGATAATAGAATATAAGAATATATTAGGATGTATAATAATATTAGAATATAATAATATAATAATAATAATAATAGAATAATAGTATAATAATAATAACAACAATAATATTAAAAATAATATTAATAATATTAGAATGTAATAATAGAATAGAATAATATGATAGAATATATAATAATAGAATATAAGAATATATAAATATATAATAATAGTAACAATAATATTGATGATGATAACGATGATAGACTATAATAATATGTTAGAGCGTATAATAATATTAATAATAGAATATAATAGTATGTAAATATATAATTACAATAATAATAGAATATAATAATAATAATAATAATAATAGAATGTAATAATATAATAGACTGTAATAATATGATAGAATATATAATAGTGGAATATAAGTATAAATATATAATAATAATATTAATAGAATGTAATAATAAAATGTAATAATATGATAGAATATATAATAATATAATATAAGTATAAATATACAGTATAATAATAATAATAATAATAATAATAATAATAATAATAATAATAATAATAATAATATTAATAATAATAATAAAATATAATAATAGAATATAATAATATATTAAAATGTATAAAAAATATAGAATAGAAAAATAAATAAAAATATAATAATAATATTATAATCAAATAATGTAATAGATTGTATAAAATAATAATATAAAATAATAATAATAATGGAATAAAGTTCTATTGGACAGTTTAAGGGGGATTTGAAGGTAAATAAAGACAACAATGTATCATTACTTTTGATATTTTATTACATGTTTATTTTTATTTTTATGTATCTCATAGTGTTAGGCCTTCAAAGATGGCTCAGCGAAGCTTCAGAACGCGCTGGTCTTTCTTTCGCACCCTGTCGGCGCCCCCCTAAGCGCGTTTAGGCAGTAATGAGAATAGTGGTAGAATGTCTTGCACTTTATCAGGCTGGGGGGGTAGGGGGGTAGGGGGGGGGCACCTTTTGAACTGCCATCTGTGTTGATGCACTGACTTGTTAACTATGCCATGCTGGGAAGGAAATGGCATGATTTAGCTCAAGTGCTGTTCATAAAAAGCACTCCCGAGCCAAGCTGTTGCAGCTCAGGATGTGCCCTGGGGAGAGGGGTTTGGTTGGGGGTCACGCTCTTGCCTTGTACGAGGGTAGTAGCAGAGCTCTGAAATCTTGGTATTTGACTGGGGTGGGTGGAGGTGGGGGGGGGGGAGGGGGGGCATTATGAAACCATAGAAGCGAAACTGCCAAATTAACTTCTCACCCTTTCAATCACACTCAGGAGGATAAAAGGGCCAACATTTTCTGCTCAGAAAGCGGCTCATTTTACAGCAAACAAGTTATTTCTCTAATCTATCAGCCCCGGACAAGCCGTCCGTCCCAAATAACGAGCGTCCGCCGCGACGCTACCGCCAGATTTCAGTTTTGTTTTTTGTTTTTTAACAGGAACCTCGAAACGCAAACAGCAGAATCGCAGGGCCGCTAAAAGACAATTCAGTTTGCTAAAAAGAAAAAAAAAAAGAAAAAAGGGGGGAAGTTTTAAACATTTAAGCTTCAAGTGTAACTGAACCCCAAACTTTTTTTTTTGTTTTTAGCTTTTGAATAGTGAGGGGTCAGAACCTCTGTTTGATTTTTATTGCCATAGGATTAGAAATAGAAGTACCACCAAAGGAAAATTCAACGCGCTTCAGGGGTTAAGAAAATGCCCCTTCTTCAGGGCTACAAACGTTTAAAGTATAACTAAAGGCAAAACTTTCTTATTTTTCTTTTGGATAGAGTAGAGAGGGATTAGAACACCTGTCAGGTTTTTATTGCTGTCTGTGCTGCCATTGGGGTGATTCACCCCACTCTATTTGTCCTGTTTACCAATTTCATTGAAAGTGAAAGAAAATCCTAGATTTTGGGGTGACACCAGAACAGTAGGAGGAGAAATCTTCCATCGGGGACACTATTCCTGGTGACACCACAGAATTTCTTCTCACTTCCTGCTTTGGCCATGTAACAGGAAGTGAAGGGAAATTTCCCCAATGGGATGGCAAAAATAAAAACCTGACAGGGGTTATAACCCTCACTTACTCTATCCAAAATGAAAATGTTTTGTCCATAGTTACTCTTTAAACCATAATTTTAAGCAATGATTTACCTAAAACAATATTAAAATACTATTAAAAAGCCACTAATAAGAATTAATATGAAGGAATACAAAATTATAAAAAGGTGGAAGAAAGGGAAATAATAATAATAGTAATAAAAATAAATACATACAAAATAATAATAATAATGATATCAATAATAAAAAAAAATCCTAACTCATAAGCAATAGTTCGTTTGAAATCTTTGCAAATTTATTAAAAATAAAAAAGGAAAAAAATCCCATGTACATAAGTATCACAGGCTCCTCCCATGTACATAAGTATCACAGACTCCTCCCATGTACATAAGTATCACAGACTCCTCCCATGTACATAAGTATCACAGGCTCCTCCCATGTACATAAGTATCACAGGCTCCTCCCATGTACATAAGTATCACAGGCTCCTCCCATGTACATAAGTATCACAGACTCCTCCCATGTACATAAGTATCACAGACTCCTCCCATGTACATAAGTATCACAGGCTCCTCCCATGTACATAAGTATCACAGGCTCCTCCCATGTACATAAGTATCACAGACTCCTCCCATGTACATAAGTATCACAGGCTCCTCCCATGTACATAAGTATCACAGGCTCCTCCCATGTACATAAGTTTTACAGGCTCCTCCCATGTACATAAGTATAACAGGCTCCTCCCATGTACATAAGTATCACAGGCTCCTCCCATGTACATAAGTATCACAGACTCCTCCCATGTACATAAGTATCACAGGCTCCTCCCATGTACATAAGTATCACAGGCTCCTCCCATGTACATAAGTTTTACAGGCTCCTCTCATGTACATAAGTATCACAGGCTCCTCCCATGTACATAGGTATCACAGACTCCTCCCATGTACATAAGTATCACAGACTCCTCCCATGTACATAAGTATCACAGGCTCCTCCCATGTACATAAGTATCACAGGCTCCTCCCATGTACATAAGTTTTACAGGCTCCTCTCATGTACATAAGTATCACAGGCTCCTCCCATGTACATAAGTATCACAGACTCCTCCCATGTACATAAGTATCACAGGCTCCTCCCATGTACATAAGTATCACAGGCTCCTCCCATGTACATAAGTTTTACAGGCTCCTCTCATGTACATAAGTATCACAGGCTCCTCCCATGTACATAAGTATCACAGCCTTTGCTCAATACTTTGGTGAAGCTCCTTTGGCACCAATTACAGCCTCCAGTCTTGTTGAGTATGATGCTACAAGTTTGGCACACCTATTTTTGCACAGTTTCTCCCATTCTTCTTTGTAGGACCTCTCCAGCTCCATCAGGTTGGATGGGGAGTGTCGGTGCTCAGCCATTTTCAGATCTCTCCAGAGATGTTCAGTCGGGTTCAAGTCTGGGCTCTGGCTGGCCAACTCAAGGACATTCACAGAGTTGTCCCGGAGCCACTCATTTGTTATCTTGGCTGTGTGCTTAGGGTCATTGTTCTGTTGGAAGAGGATCCTTCACCCCAGTCTGAGGTCCAGAGCGCTCTGGAGAAGGTTTTCATCAAGGATGTCTCTGTACATTGCTGCATTCATCTTTCCTCCATCCTGACTAGTCTCCCAGTTTCTGCCGCTAAACAACATCCCCACAGCATGATGCTGTCATCACCATGCTTCACAGTAGAGAGGGTATTGGCCAGGTGATGAACGGTGTCTGGTTTCCTCCAGACATGACGCTTGCCATTCAGGGCCGTCTTTAATATTGATTGGACCCTGGGCAAAAATTTTCTTGGGGGCCCCCCCCCATGCAATTTCACTCTCCACCTGCTCTGAGACATTCAATAAATAGCAGCTAGACTTTAAATCAGTTTACTGTATCAGGTCAGGCAGCAATTGCAATTGGTTGCCAGCGGTTACAGCATATCATTACTGCTTACTGACTGGTTGCTAGAGGTTACAGCGCACATTACAGCTCACTAATTAGTTGCTAGAGGTTACAGCAAATGATTTCTGCTTGTTAATTGGTTGCTAGAGATTACTGTACAGTAATACTGCTCACTGATTGGTTGCTAGAGGTTACGGCACAACATCTCCTCACTGCAGGGGAGCATGATATACATATGAATGCCGCCTTTATTTACATATCAAAACCGCCGGCCGCAGCTATTTACTTAATAATGCCGCCACTTTTTACATATGAATGCTGGTTATTTACATGTAAACACAGGGTCTGCAGGTGAGTCATCTGTACACAACAATAGGGCTGAGCTGGGTAGCATTAGTACCAGCACTTTACACTGAGATATCGGGATACAGCACAGGATTAAAACTTCAAGGGACAAGGGAATTTAAACTGAGATAGTTGGCAAGTATGAGGCAGCTGCTTTGGGCCCCACAACAATGACAGGGCCCAGGGCAGCTGCCCCTTTTGCCCTGCCTTAAAGACGGCCCTGTTGCCATTCAGACCAAAGAGTTAAATCTTTGTTTCATCAGACCAGAGAATTTTGTTTCTCATGGTCAGAGAGTCCTTCAGGTGCCTTTATGGAAAGCCCAGGTGTGCTGTCATGTGTCTTTTCCTGAGGAGTGTCTTCCGTCTGGTCACTCTACCATACAGGCCTGATTGGTGGAGTGCAGCAGAGATGGTTGTTCTTCTGGAAGGTTCTCCTCTCTCCACAGAGAAATGCTGGAGCTCTGTCAGAGTGACCATCGGGTTCTTGGTCACCTCCCTGACTAAGGCCCTCCTCCCCCGATCGCTCAGTTTTGCCGGGTGGCCCACTCTAGGAAGAGTCCTGGTGGTTCCAAACTTCTTCCATTTACAGATGATGGAGACCACTGTGCTCATTGGGACCTTCAATGCTGCAGAAATGTTTCTGTACCCTTCCCCCGATCTGTGCCTCCATACAATCCTGTCTTGGAGGTCTACAGACAATTCCTTGGACTTCATGGCTTGGTTTGTGCTCTGACATGCACTGTTACCTGTGGGACCTTCTATAGACAGGTGTGTGCCTTTCCAAATCATGTCCAATCAACTGAATTTACCACAGGTGGTCTCCAATCAAGTTGTAGAAACATCTCAAGGATGATCAGTGGATACAGGATGGACCGGAGATCAGTGCTGAGTGTCATAGGAGGAGCCTGTGATACTTATGTACATGGGAGGAGCCTGTGATACTTATGTACATGGGAGGAGCCTGTGATACGTATGTACATGGGAGGAGCCTGTGATACTTCTGTACATGGGAGGAGCCTGTGATACTTATGTACATGGGAGGAGCCTGTGATACTTATGTACATGGGAGGAGCCTGTGATACTTATGTACATGGGAGGAGCCTGTGATACTTATGTACATGGGAGGAGTCTGTGATACTTAAGTACATGGGATTTTTTCCTTTTTTTTTTTTTTTTTAAAGATTTCAAACGAACTTCTCTCGCGTTGTCATTATGGGGGATTGTTTGTAGAATTTTGAGGAAAATAATGAATTGAATCCATTTTGGAATTTCCGGATACAATGTAATATTTAGGACATTTCGTGGAGGAATGCTTACATGTAGAAATAAACTAAATCTTAAAAATAAATTCCAGATAAAAATGTTCAGTAGAGTGGAAGATCCGGGATGATTCAACACTTGTGAATAATTGGAAGGTCGGCGAAGATTGTTATCAGCCGTAAAAAATTCCAAAGCCCGACCGCGTTGGAGGACGCTCTTCACTACCGTTCTAATTTTAAAGCAGTTGTTATTCTTATTAGTAACTTTTAGAATAACTTTCTGTAACACTTAGGAAAAAAAAATTGGAATTTCCCAAACCTCCCCCCCCCCCACCATCAGTTCCTCTAAATCACCCCCCCTCCCCCCCTCCACAGCACGCAAATAGTATAATGTACGTCTCTGCTAATTCTTAAAGAGATAAGTAGCTTTAATGGTGTCAATTAGCGGGCTAAGCCAAGACTTCGGATTCATAAGAAGGAGTTTTAATAACATTTTCAAATGAAAAGCAGATACGTAGTTAAGCGTTCTCTTAAAGAAAACAGGGGGGGGGGCGGGGGAGATATATGAGTCGTTCTGGGTTTAATTTATATCGTTTTCTACATCTGGAATGTTTTACAATTAAAACTAACTGTTCGCCTACAACTTCCACCTGTCCGATGATGAAAAGATGAATACACTAATAGCTTATTAAATATCTCAGCATTATAAGTGGGGGGGGGGAGGGGGAGCAGGCTTTTAGGCAGGAGGGTAAAAGGTCTCCTGCTATTACTAATAACACACTTTCATTAGTAACATGAAACCCGCGTAAAGTGGCCAAGCCTCCTCCGAAAACCAGCTCACTGTGGAGCAAGGGCTTCTGGGTAGACCTCTTAGAGATCTCAACATTGTGTTCATTCAGAGAGAAGAGGAAGGCTGACGTGATACTTTGTAGACATTTTTATATTGTGGGCAGGGCTGCTGTTAGAAATCACGGGGCCCCGTACAGCAGTGATGGCTGGTGCTTAATTTTCTTCGGGGGGGGGGGCCCGCAGCCCCCACCCCACCAACCACACCCCCAAGCTTCGTTTGCCCCTCGCCCACCAGGCCCCCCCCCGCCAGCCCCGCACTTACCCCATCCACAGGGCAGCAATCAGAAATGTTGGGACCCCTTACACAGCTTTTGACCTGAGTCCCCCCCGAGCCTGACCACCAACATTCCCCAGGGCCTGCCCACTGGCCGTCCCACCTAATCCGCCCACTGAGTACCACCCCCTGTCCTCCTCTAGTCCCATTTCCCCAATTCCATGTCCTCCTTCTCTAGTCCCATCTCCCCCTTCCCATATCTTACTCTTCCAGTTTCATCTCTCCCATCCCATGTCCTCCTTCTCTTGTACCATCTCCCCAATCCCATGTCCTCCTTCTCTTGTACCATCTCCCCAATCCCATGTCCTCCTTCTCTTGTCCCATCTCCCACATCCCAGGTCCTCCTTCTCTTGTCACTTCTCTCCCATCCCATGTCCTCCATCTCTTGTCCCATCTCTCCCATCCCATGTCCTCCTTCTCTAGTCCCATATCCCCATCCCATGTCTTACTCTTCCAGTCTCATCTCCCCCATCCCATGTCCTTCATCTCTTGTCCCATCTCCCCCATCCCATGTCCTCCATGTCTTGTCCCATCTCTCCCATCCCATGTCCTCCTTCTCTAGTTCCATCTCCCCCATCCCATGTCCTCCATCTCTTGTCCCATCTGTCCCATCCCATGTCCTCCTTCTCTAGTTCCATCTCCCCCATCCCATGTCTTACTCTTCCAGTCTCATCTCCCCCATCCCATGTCTTACTCTTCCAGTCTCATCTCCCCCATCCCATGTCTTACTCTTCCAGTCTCATCTCCCCAATCCCATGTCCTCTTCCTCCTCCAGTCCCATTTCCTCCATACTCAGCGAGGACACATCAATGGATTATATCTATAGACCTGCCCTTCTCCATGGAATGGAAGGAGATATCAGTACACACAGCCTCTGTCTGAGCCCTCTGCCCCCTCATGAGATAACCACATCTTCCCTTTACCTGAGGATCTGAATCTCCCAGCCCTATGTTCTGGAAACTTCTTGCAGATGCAAGGGGAAGCAATCAAACTCTCAGCTCAGGAATCAGACCAAACAATCAACAACCACTCCACTCACTACAGTGCAGCCAAAAATTAAAGTTACCTGGCAGCCTAACTAGGGGGGTGCCACATCGGTGGCCATAGAGGTGGTTACCATTGTGTCAGTTGTTACCTAAGAGAAAAGATCAGGAACTCCGCTGGTCCGAGGTCACTAGCTCTGCCCATTGGAGTAGGCCCAGGAACTAAACAGGCACCATCACGTGGGCAGTCATTCCACTTCTTATTGCTCCAGGAACCCCTAGCATTCTCTGTTGGAACCCTGGATGTGCAAGGCCATCCTAGAGCCTAAATTAGATTGGGTGAAGCCAATCTGGATACATTTTGTTGACTACAGCAATGATTTCCATTAGGTTTGTTTTTCCATAAAATACTGTTGTCACCTTTATTCAACCTTTGTGATTTGTTGATTTCTTGCAGCCTCTTTCAGCCACTTTCTGCCTACATTCACTCGCTCCAACATCAGCTGCCCTTCATTGCTTCCTGATAGTGACAATGTATGTCAACAGTAGACATGTGCAACTCGTTTGTTCCAAAGTCGTTTTTCGACAAAACTCGACAAATGTTTCTGAAATTCGAAAACTCGAAGATTCGAAAATTCGTAAATTCGAACATTTCGAGAATCGAAAGTTCAAAAATTCAGAAATGTGAAAATTCGTAAAATTAGAAAATCTGAAAATAAAAACGAAAATGAGAAAACTCTAAAATTAGAAAATCTGAAATAATAACAAAATAACTAATAATAACTATTACTAACTATTAAATTATAAGTATTGGGATTTCCTTTCAAATTTGGATGTTAGTAAACGTAACGAATTTATCCGAAGTTGCAAATTATCCGAAATAACGAATGCCGCAATCTAAACGAATGGAACGTAACGAATTAATAATAATAAATAATAATTATAAAAACTTTTTATTATTGTTATTTTTTATTATTAGTTTGTTACGTTCCATTCGTTACTTCAGATAATTCATAACTTCAGATAAATTCGTTCCGTTCACTAACATCCAAATTTGAAAGGAAATTCCAATACCTATAATTTATTAGTTAGTTATTATTAGTTAGTTAGCTAGTTATTATTTCGGATTTTTCGGATATTTGTTCTTTCCAATATTCAAATTTTCTTTCTTATTTTCGAATTTCCGGATTTTCGAATTTCCGAATTTTTGAATTTTTGTATTCCCGATTTTTTTTTTTAATTTTTAATTTCTGAATTTTCAGATGTTTGGATTTTTGTAATTTGAATTTCCGAAATTTTTGGATTTTGAATTTCCAAATTTTCAGATTTCGAATTTTCAAATTTTCAATTTTTTTTTAAATTTACAAATCTAATATGTAGTATATAATATGTAGGTGGGGTGAAGCAGGGATGCAGAGTCAGTAATTCACACGGATACCCAGCCACCTCACCGGGCACAACTCACAGCTCAGTAGAGTGACAGGAGAAGGTTCCAGCTGGAAATGACAGCATCTGTTTGGAGGGGACTGAATGCAGCTGTCTGGTCCCCGATCGGGAGAATGTCCAGAAGAGATGAGTCCCTACTCTCACTTCTTGTCAGGAACCTCTCCCAGAGCACTTATACTGTCCCTCACCGACGGGGGACCTGTCTCTACTCCGTCCACTCGCTAAAACCCGGGAACAAGGACCTTAAAAAGCTTCTGCATGACACAAGATTAAACATAGGCAGAACGAAAAAATGTGTTTTGTTTCGTTTCGTTTTACATGAATTTTACATGAATTTGTTTCATTCGTTTTCGGAATTAGTTTATTCGTTTTCGAATCGATTCAAATTTTTGAATTCGGATCGATTAGAAAAGTTTTCATATTCATATAGTTTTCCAATTTCCAAACAGAATACAAAAGAATAGAAAATAAAGGAATAAAATAGAAAAATTTATAGAAAAGAATATAACAGAAAATAAAAGAATATAATACAATAGAATAAAACAAAATAGGACAGAAAATAAAAGAACAGAATAGAATGTAATATAAAAGAGTAGAAAGGAATAGAATAGAATAAAAAAATAATGGAATAAAATAGAAAGATTATAACCATCTTTTGTTTTTTTTTTTATTCTTTAGAATAGAAATGAATAGAATTTTAAAAACAATAGAATAAAATAGAATTAATATGACCATTTTGCAAAATTCAAATAGAATCAATTCAAATTTGAATGGAATAAAAAAAGAATAGAGCAGAATAGAATAGAAAATAACAATAGTATAGAAAAAACAATAGAATAGAATAGAATGAATATAACCATCTTCCAATTGAATGTATTCTTTTCTATTCTATTCAAATTTGAATTGATTCTGTTTGAATTTTGGGAAATGGTTGAATTCTTTCTATTCTATTCTATTCTTTTTTTATTCTATTCTTTTCTATTCTATTCTATTATAGTCTATTCTATTCTTTTTTTCTATTCTATTCTTTCCTATTCTATTATTTTCCTATGTATTCAAATTCAAATTTATTCTATTTGAAATTCGAATTTCAGAATATGGTTATTTCTGTGTTATTCTATTCTATTCTATTCGATTCTATTTGTTTTTATCTTATTCTAGTCTATTTTGTTCTTTTATTTTGTATTCTATTTTGTTTTGTTAGGAAATTGGAAAACTTTTTGAATTCGAATTTGAAGACTATTCGAATTCTAAAAGTATTCGAAAACATTTCAAATTTGAATTTCATCCAAAGTTTTTTTAGTTACTGCGTGATTCGTTTAAATTCGGTAGTATTATAATTCAGAAATTCAGATACATCTGAATTTCTGAAAAATTAAAATTCATCTGAATTTTAATTCAGAACAAAACTAACCGCACATGTCTACCTAAGATTGCCACTTGAGTCACGTGAGGCGGCAGCATCCAATAGTATAGCTTCCCCCGATGTCCCAGCAAACCATAGAGGAACCCTGTTTCCTCCTGACTTCCCCTCCAATAGCAGGGCCATTGCAGAAGAGCGCCACCTGCCATGGAGAAAGGAGACTGCACCTGCCCACAAACAGAAGCTGCAGATTTTTAAAATATGGAAAACAACTTTGAAAAAGGGGAATAACAAGTGGAAGTATATATGAGATTTTAGTGAATGGGGTAAGATCTATGATCGGATCGTATCCCTGTAACGCCCTCCTAATGTAGAGGCTGCTGGGTAGAAAATGGAGTTGGCGCCCCTGTGATCACAGGAGAGAGGGGTTGATTAATCAGGGCTGCTCAGCGTTTCACAGCCTGCTGCTCTGTTACTTCCTCCTGTCTTCTAGAGAATTCTAGAACTATAGTGAGAGGAAGAGCTGGGCAGGCAGCCTGAATATTTATGGAACTCTAGCCAATCCCTGGGGAGGTGTGCCCAGAAGGTGGCGAGGGAGCTTCTAAATAGCTTGAGGGGCAGCAGCAGGAGTTGCTGGGTCCAGTCCTGCTGGAGGAGACCCTTGTGCCCTTCCCCTGGGGGAAGATTTCTAGAAGAATTTATCAGGAAGACAATGGGGCCCTAGATAGGCTTAGCTGGGTGGGGGGGACCTATCTGCAGACTTGAGTCCGGGGATCAAGTTGGGACTGGAGAAGCTCACTAGAGAGAGCCGGGAGGAAGTTGGTGGGAAAGGCTCCAGCTGTTCTATGGTGGTGAGAATCTACATCTCCCTCACTAGGAAGAGCCTGGTGGACATCGGCAGGAGACAACCAGTGATCCTGTGGCTAAGTGAGTAAGCACTCCATTGCTGAGCTATTAGTGACTGTGTGTAGAGTGTAGACCAGGGTTCCTCTAGAGGTAGCTAGGGGTTCCATGAGCAATGGTCACTTTTTTAGCAGGGGTTCCCCAAGAACGGAGATTTACTTCCAGGGTTCCTCTGTGTTGAAGAGGTTGAGAAAGGCTGGAAGTACAGGTCACCATCCGCATGGAGGTCCTGGGGGACCTTCCTTTTTGTGCTGTTAGTGGTAGTAAACCCTCCATATCCCCAGTGCAGTGACCGGCCTCAGGTGATACACAGAGATGAAATGAATCCTCCTGCACAAGTTGTACCTGTTTATCTACGGCTGTCTTCCCCCCCCTACATTCATTCAAATTGCAGAATATACACAGGATCTCTCAGCTCTGAAAAGCAGGGAGAGGAGAGCTGATCAGTGAGGAGAGCTCTGAGAGCTGATTGGAGGGAAGGGACACTCCCCCCCCTCCACACAGGAACAGAGCTGAGGCTGTCAATCACAGGCTGTGTGCTGGATCCCCCTCCCCTGTCACTTTTTTTTTCTTGGTGTCAGGAAAACTTGTCAGAAGTAACTCATGCAGATAGCAGAGGAAGGAGGCAGCGGACAGAAATAACACTTATGCCGTGTACACACGGGCGGACTTTTCGACTGGACTGGTCCGACGGACCGAGTCCAGCGGACAATCCCACCGAGTGTGGGCTTCATCGGACCTGCAGTGGACTCTTTTGGTCGAAAATCTGACGGACTTTAGATTTGGAACATGTTTCAAATCTTTCCGATGGACTGGAGTCCGGTCAAAAAGTCCGCTCGTCTGTATGCCAGTCCGACGGATGAAAACCGACGCTAGGGCAGCTATTGGCTACTGGCTATCAACTTCCTTATTTTAGTCCTGTGTACGTCATCACGTACCAATCCGTTGGACTTTGGTGCGATCGTGTGTAGTCTGTTTGTTCGGAAAGACCGTCGGACCAGTCCGGCCGCTCGTGTGTACGCGGCATCAGGGGTTTGATTTACTAAACCTGGAGAGTGCAAAATCTGGTGCGGCTCTGCACAGAAACCAATCAGCTTCCAGGTTTCATTGAACAAGCTGAAGTTATAAGCTGATTGGCCGCCATGTACAGCTGCCCCCGATTCTGAGTGCACCCGTTTAGTAAATCCCCCGATTTCATGTCTGAGGTTTACACCCACTTTAAGGAGTCCTCAAGTTATTATGTCCTCCAGCTTCGGGGTATCCCGTTCCCCCTCCCCCTATCCCAGTTCATCGTTCTCCATAAAAACCCCAAAACAAAAACAAAAAAATCCTCCCAAAAAACTAAAAAAAAACCCCCCAAAAGAAACGCATTAGCTTGTTGGATTTCCCAAAATGTTTCTATGAGGTGATATGATGTATTGTTTCCCTTTTTATAGATGATGTAAATTCCTATGAGTATAATACTTACCACCTTTCTGTATATTAACCACTTACCTACCGGACACGGACCGATGGGCAGCACTAATGAGCACATCCTAGCGGAATATCCAACGCACGCAATTCCTGTAGAGACGGCTGTATTTGCAAGTGGGTGCTGAAGCGACCACCGGCTGGAACTGTATGTAGTCAATGAAAGTAATGTCGCCGGCACACCGGGATCTCCAAAAAAATAGGTCCAAAACTTTCATCAGTGATCACATCATTACAGCAGATAGCAAGGTTTCGGAGCCACGCAGGTCCCCTTCATCAGGACGGGTCACATGTGTCACCTGCCTGATGAAGGGGTCCTGTGTGGCTCCGAAACCTTGTTACCTGCTGTAATGATGTGATCACTGATGAAAGTTTTGGACCCATTTCTTTGGAGATCCTGGCGGCACCATAGCGGAATGGCGCATTTTGGCGCCGCAGAGAGGCCACACGGAGCAGGAAGGATGTTCCGGGAGGCGGACAAATATTTGGAAAACGTTTCTGCGAACTCCTAAGTGTCTTGTTTTTTTTTTGTTTTTTTTCTGGTTGCGTCGCACAGATGGCGCTTAACGAGGAACGACAAGCGCTCAGATTAATATTTCCTCCTTCCGTCCCTCATTATTTCTATCGCTCCTTCCACGCTCGTCCAAACCTATTCCAGCTCTTTTTTTTTGCCGCCTAATTGAAAAAACGCCAAGTTCAAAAGCCAAGTGCAGCTTATTTCTGTCTTTCCGACTTTGTAAATACTCGCCTGATGGTTTACTGCTGGCGTTTTTTTGTTTTTTTTTATTTGCTTACAAGAAAGGAGAGCCGTGTGTAAGACAGATGTACGGGGCACGGAGGTTCACCAAAGTATACAATTATTTAAAGATGTTTCTCCACACGAGTAGACATTCCAGATGACGGGAGGATGGATGTTCTGAGAGCCTCATGCCGCTCCCTAACACAACTCCACTTATGTGGTTTTAAAGGGCACCTGTTCTCTACATGTATGAACTAATGTTCTGGCTGGGGGTCTTAAAGTGGAACCCCGACCGGTCAGTTTCTCCACTCAAGACCCCCCCCCTCCTGATGCAAGGACTCCTCTGCAATACAACATACCTACCTGCCTGCTCACAGCGATCCCTGGATTCTACACTGAGCTGTACATGCGCAGGTCAGCTTACAGTGGCCAGACCAATCCTGTGCGCCGGAATGACTAGCTCTTGCCAGAGGCGTAACTAGTCCAAGAAACCATGAAGGGCCCCTCAGCCGGTGCCCTTGCCACTGATCCTGGGGTCCTTTACAACCTTTATTACGGTCCTCCAGCGGGCCCCCTTCCTGCCGACTTGGGGTCCCCCCCACGGTGGGGGAACGCCAGAACCCAGTCACAAGTGTGACCTTTGTGACCCTGGTATTTCAGCCCCCCCTCTCAGCACAAATCTTTGCCCCCCCCCCCCCAAAAAAATGGTACTTCTCCTAGAACAAATCCTCTAAAATTTCCCCTTCCAGTACACATCTTCTCCCCCCACTTTAAACCCCCCCCAACACAAATCCCCCCTAAATCACCACTCTTAGCACTGCTTCCCCAAATTTAGAACAATACATACCCAAATTCCCCCTTCCCACATGAATCCCCCCTCATTCTCCTTGTGGTGCCCCTCCACTTCACATGATACCATAGCGTCCAGGGCCCCCCCCCCCCCGGGGGGGTGCCCTTCCCACTGATCCTGAGGTCCTTTACCCTCTTTATTATGGTTCCGCAGTGGGTCACCTTCCTGCCGACTTGGGGTCCCCCCCCACGATGGTGGAACGCCAGGGCCCCTCCACTTCACAAAATACCACAGCGCCCAGGGCAACCGACCCCCCCCCACCCCACCCCCTGTCCCTGTCCTGGTCCTAGCGATGTAACTATTTTTACATGTGGACATGGGCGCCCCCCCAACACCGCCGCCGCCCACCCTATCCATGCGCCCGGCCCCTTTCAGGATGTCAGGCGCATTAATTCCTATGGCAGGGATGGGTGGGGGCGGGGTGGGTGTTTTTTGAAGCACATGATTAGACCCAGAGGCTCTAATAGGCTTCAAAAAAAGGGTGGGCTTGGGGCGCAGAGCACTGCGTCCCAATCCCACACAGTTGTGTGCCAATAGCAAATTAATTTTCCTTATTTTCACACTAAATCTTCTCGCCGCCAATCAGGAAGCAGGTGTGAGCCAAAACGTCAGGCAATCCTATTGGGCACCTGATATGGAGCCAGGGAGGAAGCCGCTGGAGCCAGGGAGGAAGCCCGCCACCCTGGAGCCACTGCGTGGACCCCGCACCCGCAAGCCTGGAAACACTGCCTGGATCCTGCACCCGCTAGCCTGGAGCCACTGCCTGGACCCCGCACCCACTAGCCTGAAATCACTGCCTGGACCCCGCACCCGCTAGCCTGAAGCCACTGCCTGCACCCTGCACCCGCTAGCCTGGAGCCACTGCCTGGATCTCGCACCCGTGAGCCTGGAGCCGCTGCCTGGCCCCCGCACCCGCTAGACTGGAGCCACTGCTTGCACCCCGCACCTGCTAGCCTGTAGCCACTGCCTGGACCCTGCACCCGCTAGCCTGAAGCCACTGCCTGGACCCCGCACCTGCTAGCCTGGAGCCACGGCCTGGACCCCACACCCGCTAGCCTGGAGCCACTGCCTGGACCCCACACCCGCTAGCCTGGAGCCACTGCCTGGACCCCACACCCGCTAGCCTGGAGCCACTGCCTGGACCCCACACCCGCTAGCCTGGAGCCACTGCCTGGACCCCACACCCGCTAGCCTGGAGCCACTGCCTGGACCCCACACCAGCTAGCCTGGAGCCACTGCCTAAACCCCAAACCCGCTAGCCTGGAACCACTAGGGTTGCCACATCATCCCTTTAATCCAGGACACATATGAATTACACAGGTTCTGAGGCTGATTTAATGCAGATAAGGCACTAAGTAAGTTTAATTACCACCTTAATCAGCCATAGAACCTGTGTAATCAATGTGTGTCCTGGATTAAAGGGATGATGTGGCAACCCTAGGAACCACTGCCTGGACCCCACACCCGCTAGCCTGGAGCCGCTGCCTGCACTCCACCACACTTGCTGACACCCCCCATCAATGTGGAGCTATCTATCCAGGTAAGTGCCGGACCAACCAGCAGACGCGGGGGGGCAGCCACCACTGCATGTGGACATCCCTTCCATTGGGGATGTAAAGGTCTATGGCTCATGAAGAGGCCTACGGCGAGGAACAGGGCACAAGATGGTGGAGGGTTCGGCCTCGGTAGAAGGGATAGTGCTCTAATAGGACAGGAGCGGGGGTGGAAGACTTGTGCTCTTGGTGCCATATATAGCCAACGAGGAAGCCCCTCTTACACTCTGACCCTTGCTTGCCCCTTTTTTCGGGCACAGCTTCCACAGTGCGGGTCCACTTTAAGCGGACTGACCCTTTAAACATGTCAGCCACATCTCCCAAAGATAAATCTGCCTAATGAAAAGCATAGCTACCTGCTAACCAGACCTTGCATTCCGATCTCTCTGGCACGTACTCGCTACGCGCGGTTCTTGATGTTCTCGATCACAGGGGGTGCTTCGTAGCCGTACAATTGAAACCAGGTAAAGAAAACCTTCCATCTCTCTCCACATACGGCTTGTGTTAAGATAATATCTCCACTGTCAATCAGGAATTTTTTTTTTTTTTTTAGTGCTAGAAAATCGCACAGCAACCTCACAACTGCTCCTAATTTAGATGTAAATATCGCTGATGAAACATTGTAGAACATGCTGTTATCAATAAAGAGTGATTTCCCCCCAGAACCCTTCCTCCCCGGCGCAGAAGACGTGCGATTTACTTGATACAATCACATATTTTCTGCATTTCCAGGGAGATACACTGGGGAATCACCTGACCTCGCTGCCAAGGACACAAAAACTCCTCGTGTTTGGCGCTCCCATCGCCTCGGCAGGGAAATAATCCAGGCCTCTTATCGCCGAAGAAGCCGAATGATAAAATATGTACTTCCCTAAAATAAAGAAACAGAAGATTATTTATAGAGGATTCATAGGATGAGCCTGAGAAAAACAAATCCAAAATTAAAAGGGTAATTAAGGACTTTAAACAAAGTGGACTCCACAACCAGAACAATTACACTCTGAGAATACAGCCTATCCAATCACTAGAGAGCGATGACATCACTGGGAATGTGGCCTATCCAATCACTAGAGAGTGATGACATCACTGAGAATGCAGCCTATCCAATCACTAGAGAGCGATGACATCACTGAGAATGCAGCCTATCCAATCACTAGAGAGAGATGACATCACTGAGAATGTGGCCTATTCAATCACTAGAGAGCGATGACATCACTGAGAATGCAGCCTATCCAATCACTAGAGAGCGATGACATCACTGAGAATGCAGCCTATCCAATCACTAGAGAGAGATGACATCACTGAGAATGTGGCCTATTCAATCACTAGAGAGCGGTGACATCACTGAGAATGCAGCCTATCCAATCACTAGAGAGCGGTGACATCACTGAGAATACAGCCTATCCAATCACTAGAGAGCGGTGACATCACTGAGAATGCAGCCTATCCAATCACTAGAGAGCAGTGACATCACTGACAATGGAGCCTATCCATTCACTAGAGAGAGATGACATCACTGAGAATGTGGCCTATTCAATCACTAGAGAGCGATGACATCACTGAGAATGCAGCCTATCCAATCACTAGAGAGCGGTGACATCACTGAGAATGCAGCCTATCCAATCACTAGAGAGCGATGACATCACTGAGAATGCAGCCTATCCAATCACTAGTGAAAGATGACATCACTGAGAATGCAGCCTATCCAATCACTAGAGTGCGGTGACATCACTGAGAATACAGCCTATCCAATCACTAGAGAGCGATGACATCACTGAGAATGCAGCCTATCCAATCACTAGAGAGCGATGACATCACTGAGAATGCAGCCTATCCAATCACTAGAGAGCGATGACATCACTGAGAATGCAGCCCATCCAATCACTAGAGAGAGATGACATCACTGAGAATGCAGCCTATCCAATCACTAGAGAGTGGTGACATCACTGAGAATACAGCCTATCCAATCACTAGAGAGCGGTGACATCACTGAGAATGCAGCCTATCCAATCACTAGAGAGCGATGACATCACTGAGAATGCAGCCTATCCATTCACTAGAGAGCGATGACATCACTGAGAATGCAGCCTATCCAATCACTAGAAAGCGGTGACATCACTGAGAATGGAGCCTATCCAATCACTAGAGAGCGATGACATCACTGAGAATGCAGCCTATCCAATCACTAGAGAGCGGTGACATCACTGAGAATGCAGCCTATCCAATCACTAGAGAGCAATGACATCACTGAGAATGCAGCCTATCCAATCACTAGAGAGTGATGACATCACTGAGAATGCAGCCTATCCAATCACTAGAGAGTGATGACATCACTGAGAATGCAGCCTATCCAATCACTATAGAGCAATGACATCACTGAGAATGCAGCCTATCCATTCACTAGAGTGCGGTGACATCACTGAGAATACAGCCTATCCAATCACTAGAGAGCGATGACATCACTGAGAATGCAGCCTATCCAATCACTAGAGAGCGATGACATCACTGAGAATGCAGCCTATCCAATCACTAGAGAGCGATGACATCACTGAGAATGCAGCCTATCCAATCACTAGAGAGAGATGACATCACTGAGAATGCAGCCTATCCAATCACTAGAGAGCGGTGACATCACTGAGAATACAGCCTATCCAATCACTAGAGAGCGGTGACATCACTGAGAATGCAGCCTATCCAATCACTAGAGAGCGATGACATCACTGAGAATGCAGCCTATCCATTCACTAGAGAGCGATGACATCACTGAGAATGCAGCCTATCCAATCACTAGAAAGCGGTGACATCACTGAGAATGGAGCCTATCCAATCACTAGAGAGCGATGACATCACTGAGAATGCAGCCTATCCAATCACTAGAGAGTGATGACATCACTGAGAATGCAGCCTATCCAATCACTAGAGAGTGATGACATCACTGAGAATGCAGCCTATCCAATCACTAGAGAGCGATGACATCACTGAGAATGCAGCCTATCCAATCACTAGAGAGTGATGACATCACTGAGAATGCAGCCTATCCAATCACTAGAGAGCGGTGACATCACTGTATATATTATTACATGAAATGGTTTCATTGTTTCTCAGTTGTTGATCCTTTTCCTGTATCGGTTTCGGAGATCACACAGGTAATACACACACTGAGATCGATTCCCGAGTTTCATATAAACAGATGGTTTGGATATCAGTGAAGTGCATTCTACTCACATTCCAGCATTTGGCAATGCGCTTTGTTTCAGAGACACTAAGATGGTGATTGAGGCCGGTGGAGATGCGTGTAGAATAGACATTTGTCAGGTCCGAATCATTAACTGTTATATGAATCAGACAACGCAGAAGTAAGGAATGGAATAGCGCGGTGTTTAGTAGATACGGAACAATCGCTGTTCTGCATGTTCTGTTTTTTGTTGTGAAGGTTTACACACAGCTGTACACACAGGTATCGTTGACGGCCCTCTGCTGAATGTACAGCCACTGCAGCATTGCCAAAGTCGAGTTCCACCTGGTGGGCATGTCACAAATCAGGCGGTTTACGGGCAGGTGGAATTCCCGCTGAATTTCAGCCAACCGAGCGCTGGCTGTGTATGATCGCCTGAACTGGCTACAGACTCTTCTGGCCCGCTTTAGTAGGTCTTCCAACCCTGGGTACCTATTTAGGAATCACCACCAAATCGAGGACATTTGTCAGGCATAGCACATGTGTAATTTTTCCCTGATGAAGGGCGGACGGAAGGTTTGTGCCATTATTGGACACCACCATCCCTGGCTCAAGCTTCTGTGGTGTGAACCACCTCTGGGCTTGTCCCTGCATAGCTGAAAGAATCTCTGCTCCGGTGTGGTTCCACCCCCTAGACACACCAGCTGAAGCACTGCATGGCACATTTTAGCCTGACTGATTGAATAGCCCTTTGAATGCTTAGGGGGTACTGGCGGTTCAATGGACAATTCATCAGAGGAGGGCATGGAGGAGGAGGAGGGGGTAGAGCTGAAAAATCTTGCGTCATCATCAGCTGTATGTAAACATGGGGGCACAACAAGCTACAGCACCGAGCCCTGTCCTGCATCCTTCCGAGTTGCAAGCAGAGTTACCCAGTGTGCTGTGAAGGAAATATACTGTCCCTGCCCATGCTTGCTGGACCACGTATCAGCAGTAAAGTGGACCTTGCTGCTGACTGCCTTGCCCAATGATGCCACAATATTGTCTTCCACGTGATGGTACAGAGCTGGAATTGCCTTACGTGCAAAGAAATAGCAACTGGGAACCTGCCATTGTGGTACAGCACATTCTGCAAAATCGCGGAAGGGGGCAGAATCCACCAGACGGAAAGAAAGGAGTTGTAAAGCCAGCAATTTGGACAAGCTGGAATTTATACACTGGGCATGCGGGTTGCACGGACTGTATTTTTTTTCCGATGCAGCAGCTGGGCAGAGAAATTTGCCTGCTATACTCTACAGCTGGTGGTGTGCTACTGGCAGATGTGCTGCAAGGACCTGGGACACCCTGCACTATACCATCATCCCTGTCAGTGGAGGCTGCTGAGAGGTCATA
The DNA here is from genome assembly GCA_037952925.1 of Lithobates clamitans. Lineage (NCBI taxonomy): Eukaryota > Metazoa > Chordata > Amphibia > Anura > Ranidae > Lithobates > Lithobates clamitans. The sequence continues at coordinate 294,264 of JBBGZY010002502.1, read as the reverse complement.
AGATAAAGCAGGGGTAGACATGAAAGGTAAGGAGTGAGGAGAAGTGTGTCCCTTTGTGTGACTTTCAGGTGCTCTTACCAATGGGCTGAGTGGTGGGAGGTTAATTGCCTTGTCAAGCCTGTGGCACCCAAATGGTTAGTGTCTTTGCCACGCTTGATCTGCTTGTGGCATAGATTGCAAATTGCAACAGTGCGATCAGCTGCACATGTACTAAAAAAGGCCCAGACAGCTGGGCAGGGAGATAACAGCACCACAATCTGGTGGAGTAGGGTGGCTGCTCTCTACTCTTCCATAATGGCTGCCAATGTAAGGAGCATTCTTCTCACTGATCACCAATGTAAGGGACATTCTTCCCACTGACCACCAATGTAAGGAACATTCTTCTCACTGATCACCAATGTAAGGATCATTCTTCCCACTGATCACCAATGTAAGGGACATTCTTCTCACTGATCACCAATGTAAGGAACATTCTTCTCACTGATCACCAATGTAAGGAACATTCTTCTCACTGATCACCAATGTAAGGAACATTCTTCTCACTGATCACCAATGTAAGGAACATTCTTCTCACTGATCACCAATGTAAGGAACATTCTTCTCACTGATCACCAATGTAAGGAACATTCTTCTCACTGATCACCAATGTAAGGAGCATTCTTCCCACTGACCACCAATGTAAGGAACATTCTTCTCACCGATCACCAATGTAAGGAACATTCTTCTCACTGATCACCAATGTAAGGAACATTCTTCTCACTGATCACCAATGTAAGGAACATTCTTCTCACTGATCACCAATGTAAGGAACATTCTTCTCACTGATCACCAATGTAAGGAGCATTCTTCTCACTGATCACCAATGTAAGGAACATTCTTCTCACTGATCACCAATGTAAGGAACATTCTTCTCACTGATCACCAATGTAAGGAACATTCTTCTCACTGATCACCAATGTAAGGGACATTCTTCCCACTGATCACCAATGTAAGGAACATTCTTCTCACTGATCACCAATGTAAGGGACATTCTTCTCACTGATCACCAATGTAAGGAACATTCTTCTCACTGATCACCAATGTAAGGAACATTCTTCTCACTGATCACCAATGTAAGGAACATTCTTCTCACTGATCACCAATGTAAGGGACATTCTTCTCACTGATCACCAATGTAAGGAACATTCTTCCCACTGATCACCAATGTAAGGAACATTCTTCCCACTGATCACCAATGTAAGGAACATTCTTCCCACTGATCACCAATGTAAGGAACATTCTTCTCACTGATCACCAATGTAAGGAACATTCTTCCCACTGATCACCAATGTAAGGGACATTCTTTCCACTGACCCAATGCAGCACTATAGCACACTTTGGACATTTTTGGTCTACCATAAAACAGCCAGTTGGTTGTAGTTGACCCTCAGGCTGCAGGATCCCAGCCCCCCTCCCAGGTGCCTAATCCCATCTGGCCAATCACTGGTTGCACATCTCAGAGTCCTCTCTACTCCCAAGCTTGGACTTGCTCTTCTTCTCTTCTCGGATGCAGTGAACACGTTCCCCGTTCTCTAATGGTTGCTATGCTGGGAAGGGTAAATATGGGTGCGTAGGATCGGTGTGCCGGCTTTCACAAAGCAACAGACAAAATATCCCAATATGCTCTATGCCTGTGAAATGCAAACACTTCTAAACACCGATTCAGCCAACACATGTCTGTATGCCGTGGTGAACACGTAGCGTAGAGAAGGAATGACACCATCCTCCAAACATAAACCACAGAGATGAGTTCTGCAGGAGACTGACAACAATACCAAACACCCAACGCAAACTCAGGGACCTCTTTTTTTTTACTTTTTCTTTGAACTCCCTTTCGTTTTTTTCTCTCCAGTCAAATGGGAAGATTTATCATGTAAACCAACTTAGGACACAGCTCATCCATCGAATGGCTCCAGTATTTACCCGCTGGGCCTGAATGTTGTCCCATATTTCCTCCAGTGCTCACATAACAAACATGGCCACACGCAGGAGTGCCATGGTGAACATCGCATGTCCAAGAGATCAGTAGACCAAGAAAATGGAGGCAGCTGAAGTTATGTACAGATCCTGATTCTCCCTATAAAAAGCTTGGCTATCAGCAGAGATTATTCCCACTTTCTAAGACTCCCTATTGGTCCTTTAATTTCCATAGAAGTCTACAGTGCATCCAGAAAGTATTCACAGCACTTCACTTTTTCCACATTTTGTTTTATTACAGCCTTATTCCAAAATGTATTAAATTCATTATTTTCCTCAAAATTCTACAAACAATCCTCATAATAACAACGTGAAAGAAGTTTTTTTTAAAATATTTGCAAATTTATTAAAAATAAAAAATGAGAAATTCCCATGTACATGTATCACAGACTCCTCCCATCGCAGTCTCCTCCCATGTACATAAGTATCACAGACTCCTCCCATCACAAACTCCTCCCATGTACATAAGTATCACAGACTCCTCCCATGTACATAAGTATCACAGACTCCTCCCATGTACATAAGTATCACAGACTCCTCCCATGTACATAAGTATCACAAACTCCTCCCATGTACATAAGTATCACAGACTCCTCCCATGTACATAAGTATCACAGGCTCCTCCCATGTACATAAGTATCACAGGCTCCTCCCATGTACATAAGTATCACAGGCTCCTCCCATGTACATAAGTATCACAGGCTCCTCCCATGTACATAAGTATCACAGGCTCCTCCCATGTACATAAGTATCACAGGCTTCTCCCATGTACATAAGTATCACAGGCTCCTCCCATGTACATAAGTATCACAGCCTTTGCCATGACGATCAGAACTGATCTCAGGTGCCTCCTGTTTCCATTGATCATCCTTGAGATGTTTCTACAACTTGATTGGAGTCCACTTGTGGTAAATTCAGTTGATTGGACATGATTTGGAAAGGCACACACCTGTCTATAGGAGGTCCCACAGGTAACAGTGCATGTCAGAGCACAAACCAAGCCATGAAGTCCAAGGAATTGTCTGTAGACCTCGGAGACAGGATTGTATGGAGGCACAGATCGGGGGAAGGGTACAGAAACATTTCTGCAGCACTGAAGGTCCCAATGAGCACAGTGTCCACCATCATCCGTAAATGGAAGAAGTTTGGAACCACCAGGACTCTTCCTAGAGCGGGCTGCCCGGCCAAACCGAGCGATCGGGGGAGAAGGGCCTTAGTCAGGGAGGTGACCAAGAACCCGATGGTCACCCTTACAGAGCTCCAGCGTTTCTCTGTGGAGAGAGGAGAACCTTCCAGAAGAACAACCATCTCTGCAGCTCTCCACCAATCAGGCCTGACTGGTAGAGTGGTCAGACGGAAGACACTCCTCAGGAAAAGACACATGACAGACCACCTGGAGTTTGCCAAAAGGCACATGAAGGACTCTCAGACCATGAGAAACGAAATTCTCTGGTCTGATGAAATAAAGATTGAACTCTTTGGCCTGAATGGCAAACGTCATGTCTGGAGGAAACCAGGCATCGCTTATCACCTGACCAATACCATCCCTACAGTGAAGCATGGTGGTGGCAGCATCATGCTGTGGAGATGTTGTTCAGTGGCAGGAACTGGGAGACTAGTCAGGATGGAGGGAAAGATGAATGCAGCAATGTACAGAAACATCCTTGATGAAAACCTTCTCCAGAGCGCTCTGGACCTCAGACTGGGACGAAGGTTCATCTTCCAACAGGACAACGACTCTAAGCACACAACCAAGATAACAAAGGAGTGGCTACGGGACAACTCTGTGAATGTCCTTGAGTGGCCCAGCCAGAGCCCAGACTTGAACCCGATTGAACATCTCTGGAGAGATCTGAAAATGGCTGAGCACCGACACTCCACATCCAACCTGATGGACCTTGAGAGGTCCTGCAAAGAAGAATGGGAGAAACTGCCCCAAAATAGGTGTGCCAAGCTTGTAGCATCATACTCAACAAGACTTGAGGATGTAATTGGTGCCAAAGGAGCTTCACTAAAGTATTGAGCAAAGGCTATGATACTTATGTACATGGGAGGAGTCTGTGATACTTCTGTATATGGGAGGAGTCTGTGATACTTATGTACATGGGAAGAGCCTGTGATACTTATGTACATGGGAGGAGTCTGTGATACTTCTGTACATGGGAGAAGTCTGTGATACTTATGTACATGGGAGGAGTCTGTGATACTTCTGTATATGGGAGGAGTCTGTGATACTTATGTACATGGGAGGAGGAGCCTGTGATACTTATGTACATGGGAGGAGTCTGTGATACTTCTGTATATGGGAGGAGTCTGTGATACTTATATACATGGGAAGAGCCTGTGATACTTATGTACATGGGAGGAGTCTGTGATACTTCTGTACATGGGAGAAGTCTGTGATACTTATGTACATGGGAGGAGTCTGTGATACTTCTGTATATGGGAGGAGTCTGTGATACTTATGTACATGGGAGGAGGAGCCTGTGATACTTATGTACATGGGAGGAGTCTGTGATACTTCTGTATATGGGAAGAGCCTGTGATACTTATGTACATGGGAGGAGTCTGTGATACTTATGTATGTGGGAGGAGTCTGTGATACTTATGTACATGGGAGGAGTCTGTGATACTTATGTACATGGGAGGAGTCTGTGATACTTATGTACATGGGAGGAGCCTGTGATAATTATGTACATGGGACTTTTTTCCTTTTTTATTTTTAATAAATTTGCAATTATTTCAAACAAACTTCTCTCACATTGTCATTATGGGGGATGTTTGTAGAATTTTGAAGAAAATAATGAATTTAATCCATTTTGGAATAAGGCTGGAACATAACAAAATGTGGAAAAAGTGAAGCGCTGTGAATACTTCCTGGATATACTCTAACTGGTCAACAGGAAGGCTTGAGAGGTGGGATAGGAAGTTCTCCATCCTAACTTTTAAATAGAAGTCATGATTTGCATAGAACTTCACCTATTGTATATCTCTGGATCTACTGATGAGTTACAACAAATGCCTTTTTTAAATATAATGATAATTACATTTGTGTCTTTCCCTACACACCGAACACCACAGCTATACAACCTAACCTTTACCCTGGTTTACATTGCTGTGATTGGACATGTGATTTGACATGTCAAATTGCATGTCAAATCGGCGGCATTTGCAGACAATGGCAGCGTCTTTATCAGTGCGGCGCCTCACCGATTTCAAAAAGCAGTTTTTGTACTTATTTTTTTGCGATTTCGGGTGCGATTTCCATTGACATCTGTTACGGCTTACTTCCCGCAGCTCAGTGTGAAGCCGGGATTATTAAGGATTTTTAATAATCTATATAAACAATTGTGTGTGTTTTACTTGAAGGGAGAGTTTGATTGGACGAGTGTTGGTGATGACGGTCAGTAATGATGACAGGTGAGGAGATCTCTGCACACTCACCTGTCCTTCCTCACCAGAGGGACAAATACACCTGTACAGGGACCCCCACAAAACACCTGTACAGGGACCCCCCACAAAACACCTGTACAGGGACCCCCCACAAAACACCTGTACAGGGACCCCCACAAAACACCTGTACAGGGACCCCCACAATACACCTGTACAGGGACTCCCCACAATACACCTGTACAGGGACCCCCACAAAACACCTGTACAGGGACCCCCACAAAACACCTGTACAGGGACTCCCCACAATACACCTGTACAGGGACCCCCACAAAACACCTGTACAGGGACCCCCACAAAACACCTGTACAGGGACTCCCCACAAAACACCTGTACAGGGACCCCCCATAAAACACCTGTACAGGGACCCCTACAAAACACCTGTAGAGGGACCCCCACAAAACACCTGTACAGGGACCCCCCACAATACACCTGTACAGGGACCCCCACAAAACACCTGTACAGCGACCCCCCCCCAAAACACCTGTACAGGGACCCCCACAAAACACCTGTACAGGGACCCCCCACAAAACACCTGTACAGGGACCCCCCACAAAACACCTGTACAGGGACCCCCACAATACACCTGTACAGGGACCCCCACAAATCACCTGTACAGCGACCCCCCCCAAAACACCTGTACAGGGACCCCCACAAAATACCTGTACAGCGACCCCCCCCCTAAACACCTGTACAGGGACCCCCACAATTCACCTGTACAGGGACCCCCCACAAAACACCTGTACAGGGACCCCCACAATACACCTGTACAGGGACCTCTCACAAAACACCTGTACAGGGACCCCCCACAAAACACCTGTACAGGGACCCCCACAAAACACCTGTACAGGGACCCCCACAAAATACCTGTACAGCGACCCCCCCCTAAACACCTGTACAGGGACCCCCACAATTCACCTGTACAGGGACCCCCCACAAAACACCTGTACAGGGACCCCCACAATACACCTGTACAGGGACCCCTACAAAACACCTGTACAGGGACCCCCACAAAACACCTGTACAGGGACCCCTACAAAACACCTGTACAGGGACCCCCACAAAACACCTGTACAGGGACCCCCACAAAACACCTTTACAGGGACTCCCCACAAAACACCTGTACAGGGACCCCCCACAATACACCTGTACAGCGACCCCCACAAAACACCTGTACAGGGACTCCCCACAAAACACCTGTACAGGGACCCCCACAAAACACCTGTACAGGGACCCCCCACAAAACACCTGTACAGGGAACCCCCACAAAACACCTGTGCAGGGACCCCCCCAAAACACCTGTACAGGGACCCCCACAATACACCTGTACAGGGACCCCTACAAAACACCTGTACAGGGACCCCCACAATACACCTGTACAGGGACCCCTACAAAACACCTGTACAGGGACCCCCACAAAACACCTGTGCAGGGACCCCCCCAAAACACCTGTACAGGGAACCCCCACAAAACACCTGTGCAGGGACCCCCCCAAAACACCTGTACAGGGACCCCCACAATACACCTGTCTGCAACCAAACAAACGGGGGGTTCCCTACAAAGCACGAACGCGAGGTACAAGAATTCTCCAGATTGTATAAATCATAAAAGAACTTCCTCTGTGAAAATCATTTCTCACACAATGACCTCCATAATAATAATAATAATATTGTGGTGGGTAATAAAATGTTTGCCGGATTCCTAAGACCCCTTTCACACTGAACCGCCCCGTTTTAGCGGCGCTATTCGTCCGCTAGTGGCCGAAAAGGGGTTAAAACTGCCTGCAAAACGCCGCTGCAGCAGCCCTTTGCCGGTGTTATAGTAGCGCTCTCACACTTTGAATGACAATTACGCGGTCATACAACACTGTACCTAAAGGACGTTTTTTTTTTCACCCAAATAGAGCTTTCTGTTGGTGGTATTTAATCACCTCTGGGGGTTTATTTTGATTTTTTGCAAAATAAATTAAAAAAAGACAGCAAATCTTGAAAAAAAAAACAAAAAAAAATTTTTCACAGTTTTATAAAATGTTGCAAACGGGTAATTTTTCTCCTTCATTGATGGGCACTGATTGGCACTGATGAGGCGGCACTGATAGGCAGCACTGATAGGCACTGATTGGCGGCACTGATCGGCACTGATTAGGCTGCAATGATAGGCAGCACTGATGGGCACTGATAGGAGGCACTGATGAAGCTGCACTGATAAGGCGGCACTGATGATTCTGCAATGAGGCGGCACTGATAGGCAGCACTGATGGGTGCAAATTTTCAGCACTGGTGGGACTGCATTGATAATCAGTGATGTCCCTTTTAGACCCCTTTCACAGTGACGTGGTTTTCAGGCATTTTGGTGCTAGAAATAGCGCCTGTAAAGCGCCTGAAAACCGCCTCCCATTTATTTCAGTGTGACTTTTCACACCGGGGTGGTGCACTTGAGGAACGTTAGGAAAAGTCCTGCAAGCAGCATCTTTGGGGCGGTTTGGGAACGCTTTATTTAGCAATGAATGGGCAGCGCTTCCAAAGCACCTGAAAAGTGATTCGGAAGTGCTGCAACACGGGCGCTTTTAATCCCTTCTTTGGGGTTAAAAGCGCCCCTCTAGCGCCCAAAAAGCAGCAGTAAAGTGCCGCTGAAATAAGCGTTGCTTTACTGCTAACGGCGGGCACTTTCAGTGTGAAAACAGCCTTAGAGAAGCCGGTTATCGGCTCTCTTCTCCGATCCTCATGCCGTCGCTCTGAGGAAAGGAGTGCCGATAACCGGCTTGGGTTTACCTCTGTGATCAGCTGTGATTGAACACCTCCGTGATCAGCTGTGATTGGACACCTCTGTGATCAGCTGTGATTGGACACTTCTGTGATCAGCTGTGATTGGACACCTCCGTGATCAGCTGTGATTGGACACCTCCGTGATCAGCTGTGATTGGACACCTCCGTGATCAGCTGTGATTGGACACTTCTGTGATCAGCTGTGATTGGACACCTCCGTGATCAGCTGTGATTGGACACCTCTGTGATCAGCTGTGATTGCGATCCCCTGGCATGAGAAGCTGGCTCGTCTGGGCGGTTATATGGTGGGTTCTCGGCCCGTTCTAGTGCAGAGCTCCGGTCTGAGCGTCCTCACGCTTCCATGGTTTAGCCACGCCCCCCGATCAGCTGTGATTGGACACTTCTGTGATCAGCTGTGATTGGACACCTCCGTGATCAGCTGTGATTGGACACCTCTGTGATCAGCTGTGATTGAACACCTCCGTGATCAGCTGTGATTGGACACCTCCATGATCAGCTGTGATTGAACACCTCCGTGATCAGCTGTGATTGGACACCTCCGTGATCAGCTGTGATTGAACACCTTCGTGATCAGCTGTGATTGAACACCTCTGTGATCAGCTGTGATTGAACACCTCTGTGATCAGCTGTGATTGAACACCTCCGTGATCAGCTGTGATTGAACACCTCCGTGATCAGCTGTGATTGGACACCTCCATGATCAGCTGTGATTGGACACTTCTGTGATCAGCTGTGATTGGACACAGCTGCAGGTCGTGTGGTAAAGGGCGGCTGATTGGCTCTTTACCTCAATCTGTGATCAGCAGTGTTTGGGAGGACTCCAATCACAGAGCGCACCGCCCACCACAAGATGACGACAATACAAATATCTGTGCTGCCAGAGTGGTGGCCAACTTGGGAAAGATCTTATCAATAGATGGCCAGAGGGGCAAGAAGCCATCTTCGCCTTGTGGGAATAGTTTGTCCCCCTTATTTTAGGTTTTATGTTGGGGGTCCTTCTGTTGTATCGCCCCTGACAAAGCTCTTCATTGAGATAAACATGTAGGGTTCCCTTGTGGTTTTTGGGGGCACCTTTGTTTATTTCGGGGTTTTATGGGGAGGGAAGTCGGAGGTTCTGGTTGGTCGGTAGTTCCAGTCGCTGCAATTAGAAGATTTTTGAGGTAACAAAACTTACCGATCCAGAAACTCCAGAGCTACATGGACACCTTGTACTCGTCTATTGGATGGAGAGAGCTGATTGGATGGGACGGTAGATTCAGAGACCATTGAAGAGGAATTGAGGTTCTCCAGAGTACGATCGGTGCCTATAGACAGCCAATTGGAAGAAGAGACCTGATAGGCAGATTGGAGACCATTATATAGGAATACTATACTGGAAGATTGTATGAGGGGTTCTAGTTATTTATAGCCAATCAACCATCAGTGTGAAGAAATGGTACCGTCAGTTGAGGGACTCCAGAGAATTATACACTATATTACCAAAAGTATTGGGACGCCTGCCTTTACACACACATGAACTTTAATGGCATCCCAGTCTTAGTCCGGAGTGTCTGATCAGATCCGCCCGAAAAACTGACAGACTGACCTGATCAGACAGCCCATGTGAAAGGAGCTTTAGTCCGGAGGGTTCAATATTGAGTTGGCTCCGCCCTTTGCAATTATAACAGCTTCACCTCTTCTGGGAAGGCCGTCCACAAGGTTTAGGAGGGTGTCTATGGGAATGTTTGACCATTCTTCCAGAAGAGCATTTGTGAGGTCAGGCACTGATGTTGGATGAGAAGGCCTGGCTCGCAGTCTCCGCTCTAACTCTTCACAAATGTGTTCTATCGGGTTGAGGTCAGGACTCTGTGCAGGTCAGTCAAGTTCCTCCACCCTTGCTTTGTGTACTGGTGCGCAGTCATGTTGGAACAGGAAGGGGCCGTCCCCAAACTGTTCCCACAAAGTTGGGGACATGAAATTGTCCAAAATGTCTTGGTATGCTGACACCTGAAGAGTTCCCTTCACTGGAACTAAGGGGGCCAAGCACAACCCCTGAAAAACAACCCCCCCACACCATAATCCCCCCTCCCCCAACATCATAATCCCCCCCCCCTCCACCAAATGATTTGGACCAGTGCATAAAGCAATATATATATATATTATTTTTTATATTTAATAATATTGCTTTGTATATATTTAGTATAGTCTCATTTTTATATATAAAATATAATTATATATATTCTGTTGTATACATTTTATATATTATAATTAATATTTTGTTGTAGGTATTTTAAATATATATATATATACAACAAAATAATATTTATTAGTAATATATAATTGTACTAAAATGTAATATATAAAATATAATATGTAATATATAAAATATAATATTGTTATATATTCTAGATTGTAAGCTCTAAGGGACAGGGCCCTCTGATCCCTCCTGTATTGATTTGTATTCTAAGTGTACTGTCCGCCCTCATGTTGTAAAGCGCTGCGCAAACTGTTGGCGCTATATAAATCCTGTATAATAATAATAATATAAAAATATATATAAATTATATACAACAAAATAATATTTATTAGTAATATATAATTGTACTAAAATGTAATAAAAAACATATAGTATGTAAAAGTTGTACAAGGTAATAATGTATAAGTACTAATGTACATATACATGTATATATAATAAAGTATATGATATTATAATTAATCATAAAATGAAATATATACAATATATTGTTTTCTATACAAAAAAATAAATAAAAATTATATATATATATATATATATATATATATATATATATATATATATATATATATATATATATATATAAACAATATTATAATATATAATCATATTATATTATATTTTTTATTTTATATTATAATATCAATAAATATTATCACGTTGTATATAATTTATATATTTTTATATTATAGAATTGTATTGTGTATTTTTCATTTTTTAATAATATATTATCCTTTTTTTATTTTATTATGTTGTATAGAATTCATATATTATATTATATTATATTATATTATATTATATTATATTATATTATATTATATTATATAATTAAATAGTAATAGAGGGGAAATCTTCCAATGGTTATGTACTGGATCTGGTGACAACGATCACTGAGGGGTTTCCTTCACATTGGGTAAAGTTTTCTGAATGCCCCAAACATATCCTGGGACAGTCTGACGCGTTTTGCGGCGTCTTTGTTGGCAGCGATCCTCCCTCGGCGGCCCGTGATGCACGCCACGTGCGGCGCACTCATCGCTGGTAATTATCACCTTGACATTTGCATTATACAGTACATCAGGAATTATTATTTGAATGGATGGTCTTTGGGGCCGCGGCCAGCTGTGTTTATTTGTGTTTTCCCCGGATTGGTATTTCTAAGAAGCTGCAACAACCAAATAACCCCCCCGAGGAAAATTCCATCTCCCCCGTCCTGCGGATTCGCCCTCCTCATCCCACCCACGGGCTGAGCGCCGAGCTGGACGCAGCTTTTTAAACTTTATCTTTGAAAAAGCTAAAAATAAATATATTCCCCGTCCGTCTGAAACCGAAAATTGTAAACGTATTAGAAAAAAAAAAAGCGTTTGGAATCTGTCGCCAAAAATTCCCTCATCAGAAGCCATATCCGCTTTAAAGAGAACCTGTATGTGAATGTAGAGTGCTGCAGATCGATCTTCCTCTGATTCTGCTTGTCCATTGACAAGACCCAGGAAGGGGGGTCATTTACTAGAACAGATCCCCTGTAGTTCTCCCCTGCAGCAGCTGAAAGCTGGTGAGAGGGAGAGGGGAGAAAGCCATCAGCATTGTTGGAGGGGCACACAAGGGGGGGGGGGCAGCAGGGGGATGGTGATTGTCTACAGGAGGGGTGATTGGTGCTGCGGGGGGGGGGTAATTTACTAGAACAGATCCCATGTAGTTCCCCCTGCAGCAGCTGAAAGTTGGTGGGAGGGAGAGGAAATGAAGCCGTCAGCATTGTTGGAGGGGGACACAACGGGGGGGGGGGGGGCAGCAGCAGGGGGTGAAGATTGTCTACAGAGTACAGGAGGGGTTATTGGTGCTGCAGGGGGGGTCATTTACTAGAACAGATCCCCTGTAGTTCTCCCCTGCAGCAGCTGAAAGCTGGTGGGAGGGAGAGGGGAGAAAGCCATCAGCACTGTTGGAGGGGCACACAAGGGGGGGCAGCAGCAGGGGGGTGGTGATTGTGTACAGGAGGGGTGATTGGTGCTGCGGGGGGGTAATCTACTAGAGCAGATCCCATGTAGTTCCCCCTGCCGCAGCTGAAAGTTGGTGGAAGGAAGAGGAAATGAAGCCATCAGCATTGTTGGAGGGGGACACGGGGGGGGGGGGGCAGCAGCAGGTGGATGAAGATTGTCTACAGAGTACAGGAGGGGTGATTGGTGCTGCGGGGGGTCATTTACTAGAACAGATCCCCAGTAGTTCCCCCCTGCAGCAGCTAAAAGCTGGTGGGAGGGAGAGGAGATGAAGCTGTCAGCACTGTTGGAGAGGCACACGGGGGGGGGGGGGTGGCAGCAGAAGGGGGATGGAGATTGTCTACAGGAGGGGTGATTGGTGCTGCTGGGGGGGGTCATTTACTAGCACAGATCCCCTGTAGTTCCCCCCTGCAGCAGCTAAAAGCTGGTGAGAGGTAGAGGAGATTAAGCCATCAGCAATGCTGGAGGGGCACACAGGGGGGGGGGCGGGCAGAAAGGGGGTGGAGATTGTTTACAGGAGGGGTGATCGGTGCAGCGGGGGGTCATTTACTAGAACAGATCCCCCCTGCAGCAGCTGAAAGCTGGTGGGCAGGAGAGGGGATAAAGCCGTCAGCATTGCTGGAGGGGCACAGGAGAGGGGGCCAGCAGTAGCGGGATGGAGATTGTCTACAGGGGGGGTGATTGGTGCTGCTGGAGGGGGGGTCATTTGCTAGAACAGATCCCCTGTAGTTCCCCCCCTGCAGCAGCTGAAAGCTGGTGGGAGGGAGAGGAGATGAAGCCGTCAGCACTGCTAGAGGGGCACACAGGGGGGGGGGGCAGCAGAAATTGGGTGGAGATTGTCTACAGGAGGGGTGATCGGTGCAGTGGGGGGTCATTTACTAGAACAGATCCCCCCTGCTGCTGGGGGGGGTCATTTACTAGAACAGATCCCCTGTAGTTCCCCCCTGCAGCAGTTGAAAGTTGGTGGGAGGGAGAGGAGATGAAGCCGGCTTTCTCTTGCTGCAGGGAGAGCCATACGGGGGATCGGTTCCTATATTTCCCCTCTCCCTGCCGCACTGGTCCTCCCCTCTTGTCCATGATCCAATTCCTACTACTGCCAGACCCCCCTGATAAACTGATGGGGCCTGAGCCCCCTACAGGAGGACCGGTGGTACCCTTATATCAGCAGCCCTGGCTGTATCTGTGGAGGAGCAACATTGTCACCCAAGGACAGGACTACAGGACTTCTCTTTCCCTATGTTTTGAAAAATAGGTGGAGGGGAGGTATTCTGTAGTCCTGTACTAGGGTCAACACCCACTTAATTTGCTGTATCTATGGAGGGGCAATGTTGTCACCTGAGGACAATACTACAGAACACCTCTTTCTCTATGTTATGGAAAATAGGAGGGGGAGGTGTTCTGTAGTCCTGTCCTAGGGTGACAAGACCCAATTATTTTGCTATATCTGCGGAGGAGGAGCGTTGTCACCTGAAGAAAAGAACTATAGAACACCCCCTTTTTTTTATTTCTATAACATAGGGAAGGAGGGGTTCTGTAGTCCTGCCCTGGGGTGACAACGCTGCTCCTCCATAGATAGAGTGATCCTTTTTTTTTTACATAAATAGAAATAACTGGGAACAGAGTAACTCTGTGTTCCCTTCAGTCCTACAGTCACATAAGACGTCTTTCGTCACCAGCTCCGCCCCTTACGCGTTACGTCACTAATTTCTGGAGACCTCACTTGCAAAAAAGATATGAATAAGATAAAACGAGTCCCGAGACGGGAAGCAAAAATGGTAAAAGGTCTAAGGGATAAAACATCAGGGGAGACTTCAGGAACGTAATATGTACAGTCTAGAGCCGGGGTGTCAAACTCAATTACATCGGGGGCTGCATCAGCATTATGGTGGCCCTCGAAGGGCCAATTGTCTCTGTAAGACTAGATGTCCACATCCCCCTCTACATCAGATGTCATGAGACACCCCCCACCTTAGAAGTTAACAGTCCCCCACCCACCCTTACATCACCAGTGCACCCCTCCTACCTTACCTCCCTTGCTGGGAAGAAGCACGGGCAGAGCTGGGAAGCAGAAAGTGCAGGGTCTGGAGGAGGACCAGAGGATGGCTGGAGTTAGCTCCCAGAGTCTGCTGAATAAAGAGTCCAGGGGAGGCAGAGATGAGGGAGTGCTGCAGCTACACAGAGAGGTGCGGGATCTGTAGGAGGAGTTCTGTCCTCCTCTCTGCTGCCCACTGCTGAGACAAGGCGGGAGCAGAGACGAGGAGGTGCTGCAGCAGCAGGAGAGCTGCGAGGGCCCCATGAAACGGACTGGCGGGCCAGATTCAGCCCGCAGGCCTTGTGCTTGGCATCTGTGGTCTGGAGGAAAGAAGGGAAAGGAAACCTTTGAAAAGGATGCATAAGGTTCAGGAGGACAGTATCTTCAATATGAAGCTGAGATCAAGAACGCGGAGAGATGACCTCAAACTATCAAGAGGAAAATTCAAACTTAATCTTAGAAAGTAATTTTTTTACTAAGAGGGTAGTTGATGCATGGAATAGACTTCCAGCAGAGGTAGAGAGACAATCCAACAGTAAGTAGATTAAGACATGCCTCGGACAGACATAGATCTATACTCAGACCAAAAAAATATATAAATGAAAAAAGAAATGGGGCATACTCGATGGACCACTTGGTCTTTTTTTATGCCATCATTCTTCTATGCTTCCCCTTTTGAGCATAGCTTTAGGCTGACCACATTCCCATCTACACCATATAAACAAAACCTTTGGGGACAACTGACCATCATACCTATATGAGCTTGTTGGACATCTCAATCCTGACTCATGGCCATTATGCAGTTGCCCCATTTGTGGCTTTACTCTTCTTTTAATGTTTCCCACAAGAATTTTGAGTCTTGGGGGGAATTTTTGCCCATTTGTGAGGTCAGGTGCTGATGTTGGATGAGTCCTGGCTCATATGTTGGTCCCAAGTTCCTCCACACCAAACTGGTCACACCGTGTCTTGGATGTCTTGATGTTGGATGAGCAGACCTGGCTTGTATTTGGCGTTCCAATTTATCAAGGTGTTCAGTTGGGTTAAGATTGTGCTGGCAGGCGTGGAACGCTATACATGGTCATGGGAACTCCAGCCAGTTGGAGAACAATGATCTCTTTATTAGTGTTTGACCTAAATCATGGCCAACGTGTCTCAGGGAATTGGGGCCGCTCCTTTTTCATGACTTAGCGTAGTGTTGGATCTGTTGGTCATAGGAACCACAATCTGTGTACTAATACATCGGTGTTGTGAAATGTCTGTTGCCCAGCAGCTATACCATCCTCCACTCTTCTGGGAAGACTTTCCACAAGGTTTTAAAGTGTGTCTGAGAATTTGTACCCATTTGTGAGGTCAGGTACTGATGTTGGTTGAGAATACCTGGCTCGAAATCATGGTTCCAATTCCTCCCAAAAGTGTGCAGTATGGTTAAGGTCAGAGCTTTGTAAAGGATACTCCAGTTCCTCTAACCAGCACACCTATATAAGCTTGTTGGATGTCCTATTTCAAAACTATGGTGTAGTGTTGGATCTGTTGGTCATGGGAACCACAGTCTGTGTACTAATATATTGGTGTTCTGAAATGTCTGTTGCCCTGCAGCTATACCATCTTCCACCATTCTGGTTTTGAAGTGTGTCTGGGGAATTTGTACCCATTTGTGAGGTCAGGCATTGATGTTGGTTGAGAAGACCTAGCTCACAATCAGTGTTCCAATTCATTCCATAGGTATTCAGTAGGGTTAAGGTCAGGCTCTGTGCAGGACACTTGAGTTCCTCCACCCATCACGCCTATATGAGCTTGTTGAACAACCTATTCCAAAACCATAGCCATTAATATGGCGTTGTCCCCCCCCCAAGGCCATTAATATGAATTTGCCCCCCTTTGTGCCTATACCAAGTTCCATTCCTCTGGAAAGGCATTCCACAAGATTTTAGAGGGTCTGTGGGCATTTTGTGCCAATTTGTGTGGTCAGGTACTGATGTTGGATAAGAAAACCCGGCTTATAATCAGCGTTTCATCACAAAGGGGTTCAGTAGGGTTGAGGTCAGGGCTCTGTGCAGGACACTCCAGTTCCTCAACATCACACTGGTCAAACAATGTCTATATGAAGCTGGTCCACACTGGTCAACCCATGTCTTTATGGAGCTGGTCCAAACTGGTCAAACTATGTCGTTATGGAGCTGGTCCAGACTGGTCAACCCATGTCTTTATGGAGCTGGTCCAAACTGGTCAAACTATGTCTTTATAGAGCTAGTCTAAGCTGGTCAACCCATGTCTTTATGGAGCTGGTCCAAGCTGGTCAACCCATGTCTTTATGGAGCTGGTCCAAACTGGTCAAACGATGTCTTTATGGAGCTGGTCCAGACTGGTCAACCCATGTCTTTATGGAGCTGGTCCAAACTGGTCAAACTATGTCTTTATAGAGCTAGTCTAAGCTGGTCAACCCATGTCTTTATGGAGCTGGTCCAAGCTGGTCAACCCATGTCTTTATGGAGCTGGTCCAAGCTGGTCAACCCATGTCTTTATGGAGCTGGTCTAAACTGGTCAAACCATGTCTTTATGGAGCTGGACCGCACTGGTCAGCGCATGTCTTTATGGAGCTGGTCCAGACTGGTCGACGCGTGTCTTTATGGAGCTGGCTTTGTATACAGGGGCACAGTCATGCTGGAACAGAAAAGGGTCTTCTCCAAACCGTTACCACAAAGCTTGAAGAGCACAATTGTCCACAATGTCTTTGTATGATGTAGTATTAACAGCATTCTTCATTGCAAACACCTAAACTCAGTCATGTGGTGGGGGTTTTACATACTTATACCCATATAAAATATATCTAATACACCTTTGAACGACCCATTAAGCCCCTTTCCACCCATAATTGACCTGAGTGTACTCTTTATTGTCTCTCCAGCAATCCTTTTGATTTCTAAGCAGCGAGGAGGTTAAAGACACGGCACGGAAGTGTGATAAATATTCGGCACAGTAGCGGCTGCATGGGAAAGGGATTAACGTGTAATTCCCATCTGACTATTTATCTCAAGTCCTTCAGTCGGCCTTTCGCAGCTCTATATTAGTCGGCGGCAGTATATGCGCTCTATAAATAGCGAGGCGGTAGAGGCTAACATCAATATATCAGATGGCTCTCTCCATTCTTCCCCGGGCCTTTGGTAAGCCGAGAACCTCCTTGTAGACCCGAGGACCGTCATCCGCCTCTTCTCCGGCAGATATCTGCAGCTGGACCTCACAGAGCAGAGGAGGGAAGTTTGTCTTGTGTCAGAAAGTTCAACTCCAAAGAATTCCAAGCGCCGCTCCAATGGCTGGGACCTTCTAACTTAAAGGGGCGCTTCAATACCAACCAACCACTATACCCTACACTAGGCTGGGTCACGTGATGTGCCCTGACTGGTGAATGGTCCTTCAGGCTACTTACCATTTCATTTGCAGATTCTTCAACAGTTGTACCTTCTACCATTAAAAGGCCACCCTTGAGCTCCGGTGGAGTGGCTTTGCCTAGGCTGAGATGATGTCATCATTCTGCTGCAGGCAGGAGGAAGCATTTGCTCAGCCTCCCTCCCCCAATAATCAGACATTGTAACTTTGTAGCAATTCACAGAGGCATTAACAAAGCCAGGAACTGCACAGGCGCCAGAATTTCAATGATGGTGAGGTGGCACCTCAGTCCAGGAAGTAGATGGTGACCCTGGAAGATGCCTGAACAAAGATGGCATTGTTTGAGGGAGTACTGGGACCTCTGGGTAATTAAAGGTAATTAAAAAATATATGATGTTAGGGTTGTATTAAAAAACAAACACCCCACTTCCCGCTAGTGACCTCCAGGTACCGGAGCACAGAACCCAGCAGGGATCTTGTTTTTATTGACTGGCAGAGGGAACAGGGGATATTGGGGCGGGGTTAGATGAGGTATAAAAAATATCCTCCAGGTACAATATTTATAGGTTTCTTGATCCAGCGGCCTCCTGTGGTCGGAGTGTGGCGCTACAAAGTCTAAAACGCTGGCTAATGGCCACACCTCCTCTGGAATATAAGGGGTGGAACTATGACAGCCTGACTACTGAGTTCCAGGCCGACAACCCGGAAGTGGAGCGGAAGCTACTGGAGTGACAGTGTTGGGGGGAGGGGGCAGGTGAGTATTGCAGTAAAAACACAGGGGTTAGGGAATAAAATCTAAGAAAAAAATTATAAGAAAAAAATCTAAAAAAAAATGACAAGAAAAAAAATAATAAGAATAAATCTAAGACAAAAATCTAAGAATAAATTATAGGAAAAAAATAATAAGAATAAATCTAAGACAAAAATCTAAGAATAAATTCTAAGAAAAAAAATATGAGAAAAAAATATGAAAAAAGTATATTTAATATAAAAAAATTATAAAAAATATATAAGAAAAAATTTATAAGAAAAAAGTATAAGAAAAAAATCTGAGAAAAAATTGTCAGAAAAAAGTTCTAGGAATAAATCTAAGAAAAAAAATCTAAGAATAAATTATAAGAAAAAATTATAAGAATAAATTATTAGAAAAAAATATAAGAAAAACGTATAAGAAAATTTTAAAAAAAAAATAATATAAAAAAATAAGAAAACAAATCTAAGAAAAAATGTAAGAAAACAACTCTAAGAAAAAAATGTAAGAAAAAAGTCTAAGAAAAACTTAAAAGAAAAAAAAATTGAAAAAAATAATATAAAAAAAATAAGAAAACAGATGTAAGAAAAAATGTAAGAAAAAAGTATAAGAAAAAAAGCTAAGAAAAAAATCTAAGAAAAAAAATCTAAGAAAAAAATCTAAGAAAAAAAAATTATAAGAAATGTTTAAAAAATAATAAATCTGGAAAAAAAAAATAAGAAAAAAATATAAGAATAAAAAAAATTTCTTATAATTTTGGGAGCACTATATGCTTTTAGTAAATGAAGCTAGAGATTACATTGATATATAGGGTGTTTTAATTTTTCACATGGTGCAGACTTAATTTGCGACTATTAAGACATGTCATAAAGTTTAATCATGGCTCACCGCACAGAGCGAGGCGGTGGATTACCTCGCACTGTTCTGCGCTGAATAATAACACTGCATAGAGTCATTTTGTTCTGCGCACATTGCCTGTATACCACCGCAGCGCAGGGGTGTGAAGTTACCAGTGAAGGCGGGCAGATAAGGAGACGGGGGCCTTTTGCCTTGTCATGCGGTGGGACTGCGCTGGAAAAGCTGCCCAAATGCATTTGATGTGAATGGACCCCAAAGCCGGAGTTGATCCTTAATATTGTAATAAAAGTGGGGTTTTCCTTTAAATCGAGTATTTTCAATCCCTCTTCTAGGTGGCAGTCGGCGTTATCTGCTGAAGATATCTTTTTCAGAAAGCGAAATCCGATTGTTTGGTCAGATACAAACCCGGCACTGTTCCTCCGTGAGCCGGAGTGGAGAATTGGGGGCGATTATCCCGAATTATCTCCGTTCTTCTCCACACCTGATGGCTTTCCCAGCACTCAGGACATGGCTGCTCCTCCGACGATCGGATGTCAGATTCTTCACATAGTTCTCAGGGTGAGGAACCCGGCCGCTCAGCTACGGACAGGAAAAGAGAAATGTTTTGTATCTTTATTTATTTTTAATTAATTTTTTTACATTATCGGATATTGATAATTGATGACTGATTCTCAGGATATACTTCCTCCTCCATGACATAGAAAGTTCTTGCGGAGCCATCGGATCAACAAGACAGCCAGGGAACCGGCATCTTCAGCAGAAGCGGACTCCGTATTTTGCTTATTTCCGCCTAAGAGTAAAACAAGTGTTAATGCCTGAGCACAATTTTGCAACTTTGACCCGTGTTAGTAAAATTGTACAAATCATCACAACTACTTTGTGTATCCAGGTGGATTATACTGTGTGGTTTTTTTTTTTTTTTCATGTCAAGTTGGGCTTTCATTTAGTGGCAAATGGTAATGGATATCTCCTGATTTTTTTTATTTTTTATTTTTTTTTAATCATAGGAAAATTGTTTTAAAATAGTAAAAATAAAAAATTAAATTCTTAAATGTGGCTGTATATTTCTTGTTAATACCACCAAAGAACAACCCAAAATAAATTCTCCCGCTCGGGACGATCGCAGTGATTCCTCACATGTGTATGTTAGGTGTTATTTGCACCCAGGAACATTATTGTGCATTTTGCTTTTGTTTTTTTATCCTACCTAAAAACACACCGACACTGATACTAACTTATAAATATACTTACCGTGACCTTTAACCTTTGACCCTTACTTGACCCAAACACTAACTCAGGGGCGGATCCAGAGCCTAGTCTCGGGAGGGGCACTGCCAGAAAATACTTTTTTTTTTTTGCGGACAATTTATCTGGGAAATGGCTGTTGTTAGTGCTTTAATCATCCCGGCGCCATGGTTGTTATGGTGTCAGGATGATTGAAGCGCATTATTTCTATTAATGTATTGTAATATAAGATGAAATCATTCAACTCACCATAACGCAGAATCAGTGGGAACCCCGAGCGTGTCACTTGCCACCGTCGCCTGCCACTAGATGCGGATTGTCACTTGCCACGTAATCTGCCACACATTGCAGATTGTCACTTGCCACGTCATCTGCCACACATTGCAGATTGTCACTTGCCACGTCATCTGCCACACATTGCAGATTGTCACTTGCCACGTCATCTGCCACACATTGCAGATTGTCACTTGCCACGTCATCTGCCACACATTGCAGATTGTCACTTGCCACGTCATCTGCCACACATTGCAGATTGTCACTTGCCACGTCATATGCCACACATTGCAGATTGTCACTTGCCACGTCATCTGCCACACATTGCAGATTGTCACTTGCCACGTCATCTGCCACACATTGCAGATTGTCACTTGCCACGTCATCTGCCACACATTGCAGATTGTCACTTGCCACGTCATATGCCACACATTGCAGATTGTCACTTGCCACGTCATCTGCCACACATTGCAGATTGTCACTTGCCACGTCATCTGCCACACATTGCAGATTGTCACTTGCCACGTCATCTGCCACTAGATGTGGATTATCACGTGCCAGGTAAGGTGGTGTTTTGCTTGTCTCTTGTTTCCTTGTCCCAGAGACAGGCAGCAGAGAGATAATGTAATCTCCCTGCTGCCCACGCTACCTGCACAGTGAGGGCGGAAGTTAATGCAGAGATGTGGGGGCGGTGAGAGATGATGTCATCTCTCTGCTCCCCTGCCCGTTGGCTCGCTGATTGGCCAGCCACCCCCACACACACACCTAGCCTGCTCAGTCTCACCTGCCCATCCACACACGGAGCCACCCCGGCCAATCCGCTCTCTCTCGCCTGCCTGCCCGCCCTCAAACGGAGCTGCCTGGCACTCCCGCTGAGCCGCCCGCTCTCTTATCTGCCCGCGGTGGAGCCGCCCGCTCTCGGAGCCGCCCGCGGAGCTCACCCGCCCGGCCTGCAACAGATTTCTCGGGGTGACAATTGCCCCGTTGTCCCCCCCCCCCCCCCCTGGATCCGCCCCTGCACTAACCCTATCACTGACCAAGATCAAACCTCGATCTAGCTATTTCTTCTTTATTTTTTTTTAATTATTATTATTATATTATTATTATTATTATTATTATATTTATTTTTTACACACAGCTGTTTCTCTTTCTCTGGAAGGAGATAGAGAGATACAATGTATCTTTATTTTCCATTCACAGAGAGAGAAACACAGGGGGCGGGCTTCACAGTGACTGATCACTGTAATAGCCAATCAGAGGCTATCTGCAATCAGCGGGTGCCGGGCCAATATATGACCGCCGGCACCCGCCGATCATCGAGGAAGACACACAGCACAGAGCCAGACAGAGCCCTGTCCTGTCAGAGATAAAGGAATGCATTTTCTTTCCCCGCAAAGCAGGGAATAAAATCCAACACTTGCTCCCCGGTGCGTTCTTTCTTTTTAAGGATGTTCCAAACAGTTGATTTGGCCACACCTAATGTTTCTGCTATCTCTCTGATGGGTTTGTTTTGTTTTTTCAGCCTAATGACGGCTTCACTGATAGTGACAGCTCTTTGGGTCTCATATTGAGAGTTGACAGCAACACATTCCAAATACAAATAGCCCACTTGAAATGAACTCTGGACCTTTTATCTGCTCCTTGTAAATGGGATAATGAGGGAATAACACACACCTGGCCATGGAACAGCTGAGCAGCCTTTTGTCCCATTACTTTTGGTCCCTTAAAAAGTGAGAGGCACATATACAAACTGTTGTAATTCCTGTTGTAATTTTTTATCAAAATTTACGGTCATTTTTTGTTTATAGCGCAAAAAATAAAAAACGCAGAGGTGATTCGAATACCACCAAAAGAAACCTCTATTTGTGGAAAAAAAAAAGGACGTCAATTTTATTTGGGTACAGCGTTGCGCGACCACGCAATTGTCAGTTAAAGTAACGCAGTGCCGTATCGCAACAAATGGCCTGGCCATGAAGGGGGGGAGAAATCCTACCGGAGGGCAAGCTGTCAAACCCCTGTAAACGCCTAAAGGCTAATGTGGAGGGGCGTTTAGAAGCAAAAAAAAAACGCCAAACACCCTTAAAAGTGGAATTTTTTAGGGTCCTGTGTGGATAAGGCCTTATTACAGTGATACAACGGGGGGGGGTGTATTTTCTGTTTTCAGGATCACTATAACTGTCCGCCGCGGCCTGCCAATCCCGCCCACCGAGTTATCACTTTTCCACCGTTTCCGGTGGGGCGTTTCTATGATTATTTTTCGGTAAGATCGACGCTTCCTTTAAAAAGGAAGTCATTTTCAGATCCTACACGCCGTGCAGAGGAGGAAAAAGGAATGTTATAGAAATGAATGGCCATGGGTGGGGGGATGGGCGGGGGGGGGCTGAGCTCCTCTGCTGGACGCCGTCTTCTAATAGCCGCCCCCGCGTTTCCGTCTCTTCACTTTCAATTAGCGGATTCCAAAAAACGTTTGGATTAATATTCCCCGCAGTCTGTGAATAGATTTAAAGGGCCATTCTACCCAATTCCAATAGGCTCCCCCTAGTGCCAAGTGTAGGTAAATCCTCCCTCCGGCGCCCCCTCCAGGCTCCTCCCCCTGGACTGAATCGGCTTCCTCTGATTTCACTGCACACTGTGAGCTTCTCACCATGTGCATTAGAAGCTGCAGCCAGTCATTTCCTGGCTGAAGGACGCCCAACATTATCTAGCCCTTTCACCTCTAGCCTGATTGTCTCCGGGCTAACCACCCTTTCTTACCTCTCCTGGTGCCTGAAACATGACAGCAGCAACAAATGTCCCAGTTACAACAAGCAATGCTCTGGATTTCACACTTGTTCTTTTCTGTGTTCCTCGGGGGGCGGTAACAATATCACAGCCAATCAGGAATGATTATTATCATCAACAGGGAGAGGTTTTCCGGTTTGTTTGCCCCAACCTTCTTCCATCGATCGTCCAAGACACGTTTGCCCGATGGGGAATGTTGCCCATCGCATGTGCCCTGCAGCAGCACACCATCATGGACCCTCATGCATTGTGGTGTGCCGCATTGCCAACAATAGTACACGCCCTTTTTTTGAGACGTTTCGGTGCATTTCCCGGGTGCCCTAATGCAATGCGTGCTAACATGCCAAAAAAACCAAAACGCATTGACATGTGTGCATTATTGAAATGCACCGGGTTGCCAAGGTCTGACTGGGCTCTAAGGGACTGAAAGTGCTGCATGTGTGGAACTGTCAGAATTGGACAATTCTCGTGGCCAATACCAACTGTGCGAGAAGGGGCAGATATCCACCCCCAGGCAGCCATCCTCTCTGCCCTCTCCTCCTATCAACACGATCCCTGTCAGCTCAGGGCAACCATCAGAAATTTCACAGCTTTAGGCCTGCCCCCCCCCCCCCTGGGCCTGACCACCAACTGGCCATCCCACCGAATCCAACAGCCCCATATATTTAGCAAAAAGACATCCCCATATAGTCAGCAAAGAGACATCCCCATATATTCAGAAAAGAGACATCGCCCATATATTGAGCAAAGAGACAGCCCAATCTAGCAGAGACATCCCCATCTATTCAGCAAAGAGACATACCAACCCAGCAAAGAGACATCCCTATATAGCAAAAAGACAGTCAAATCCAGCAAAGAGACAGCCCTATCCAGCAAAGAGACATCCCATATATTCAGCAAAGACACATCCCAATCCAGCAAATAGACAGCCAATCCAGCAGAGACATCCCAATCTAGCAAAGAGACGGCTCAACCCAGCAGAGATATCCCCATATATTCAGCAAAGAGACATCCCAACCCAACAAAGAGACATACCAACCCAACAAAGCGACATCCCAAGCCTGCAAAGAGACATCCCACTTATATTCAGCAAAGAGACATCCCTATATAGCAAAGAGACAGTCAAATCCAGCAAAGAAACGGCCCTATCCAGCAAAGAGACATCCCATATATTCAGCAAAGACACATCCCAATCCAGAAAATAGACAGCCAATCCAGCAGAGACATCCCAATCTAGCAAAGAGACAGCTCAACCCAGCAGAGATATCCACCTATAGCAAAGAGACATCCCAATCCAGCAAAGTTACATCCCATATGTTCAGCAAAGAGGCAGCCCAATCTAGCAAAGAGACATCCCCATATATTCAAAGAGACATCCCAATCCAGCAAAGAGACATACCCATATATTCAGCAAAAGACAGCCCAATCCAACAAAGAAACTGTCACAGCAAAGGCCCACATCCAGCAACATTGTCACTTTACCAACAATGTAAATATTAACAACTTGCCTCCAGTTCACAATGGGCAGTCAGTCAGGCATGCAGCTCTACCACACGGCTAAGCTGTGACTGGCACCCAAACCAGCATCCGGTCTGCAGGGAGAGGCGGAGTGCAGATGATATAACTCCGCCTTTCCCTCTCTCAGCCTGCAGCCAGAACTAAGTGAGCTGCATCGGCTCACTCCACAGCCGCCCTTCTAAAGAAATAGTATATAGAGAGTTCTTCTCCCTCACTGTCTCTGGTGGAGGTGCCAGATCATCGTTCTGGCACCTCCACCGGAAAAAAAGCCATGGCTGTTACTATACAGAAAGCTAACTCATTGGTTTTGGGGGGTGGACCCCTACATGTGTATGGGCTGTCTCCCCCTCATGGAAGCCCTGCATGTGCATGCATTGAAGCCTGATTGGTTCCTAGTAATGCCCCTCCTGCTCCCAGTCTGATTGGTTCCTAGTAATGCCTTTGTGTATCACAGTGTTCCTCAACCAGGGGGCAATTGGGATTCTCCCCCCACCCCCGGGGTGCAGAAACCCAAGACCCATTGTGCCCTGGATCAGAGATGGATGGGAGGACTTTGGGATGGGAGGACTTTGTGGTCATGAAGGACTCTGTCACAGGTTTACTCTAATGTGATGGGGGGGGGGCTCTCATATATAGGGGACAGTTGGGGAGCTTTGATGTGATGAACGATGTCTAGCGAGATTGGGGGGCTGTGATATGAAGGGTACACTTTGATGTGATGGGGGCACCTGTCGTGAAGAGGGGCTTCTAATGTGAATGGGAACTCTCATGTGCCAGGAGACCTCTGAAGTAAAGGAGGGGCTCTGATGTGAAGTAGGAACCTCTGATATGATGGGGGGACCTCTCATGTGAAGAGGGGCTTCTAAAGTGATGTAGGAACCTCTGATGTCATAGGGGGCCTTCTGATGTGTTGGGGGCTTTAATGTTATGGGGGGACCTATGACATGAAGGGGGGACTCTGATGTGGCAGGAGGACTCTGATATGAAAGGGGGACTCTGATGTGTAGGGGGAGCACTGATGTGATGGGCGTTGCCCGACGTAGAGGCGGAACTCTGATGTGGTGGGAGGAGTCTAATGTGAAAGGGTCACTCTGACGTGTAGGGGATATTCTGAGGTGTAGGAGGGCTTTCATGTGATGGGGGACCTCTGATATGAACAGGAGACCCTGGTGTTATGGGGGGGGGGCCCTCTGACTCTGTAATTGCAGGCTCTTTGGTGATGGGGGGGCCTTTGATGTGTAGGGGGGCTTTAATTTAATGGGGACCTCTGAAGTAAAGTGAGGACTCTGATGTAAAGGTACTTTCATCTTCCCAGGCTCATGTTTCCCAATGATAAATAATACAGGGGGGGCTCTGCCTCTATCATTTGGGGGCTCTTTGGTGATGGAGGGGGCTTTGATGTGTAGGGGGGCTTTAATTTAATGGGGACCTCTGACATAAAGTGGGGACTCTGATGTGAAGGTACTTTTCATCTTCCCATGCTCATGTTTCCCAATGATAAATAATACCGGGGGGGGGACTCTAGATTTTGCAGACTGACTAAAGAAAGGTTGAGAAATGCTGCTCTATGACCTCAGGAGTCAAAGCCCCCCTAGTGGACGCTCTATAGGAATATATGGAATCTGCAGCCCAGAGAGATGCAGCTGAAGCAAGGCTGAAGCAGGGCCTCCACTTCATATGAATCTCCCTCTGAGGTCACCTATGACGTGGTGAAGGCATCTCAAGTCCTGCGTCACTCCACCCTAAAAGACAAAAGAGTTATTCCACGTCGAGAAGAAGTAAGGAGCAGAGAGCGTGGAATGTATTATATTAACAGTATGCAGCCGTTCCATCCAAATCACGGCCAGAATGATTGGAGAGAGAAGACTGAGGAACGTCCAAGGTCAGCTGCAAGTCATGTTCATACATCAGTGCGATGGCAACTCCTCTGCCCTTCCCTGCCAAATCACAGAACGGAGAAATATTTGGAGGATCCGGCGGGTCGAAGGATAATAACAAGCATGCCGAAAGCGCTGTCAGCATTCTATTATTCTTAAAAGGCCAAGTGCGCGCCGATGGGACGCAGATGACGCAGGTTTTTTTGTTTTTGAATCGCTAAGTGATTAAAATATCAGCCACAAAATGTCAAAGTAACTCATATAGTGTATGAAAGGATTGCTACATCCTCAAATGTGGTTACATATGTATCAAAAAAACTGATTCAAATCACAAAATGTATTAAATAAAAGTGATAAAACCGGACATCATGGCTGATCTAACAACATTATTGTAGTCCTAGACCAATGGCTTGCAATACAATATACCACCTACATGAATTACAGATACCTCAGAATTCATATGGAGCGACCCAACACGTTTCGAACACTTGTCTTCTTCAGGAGTACATGTGGTATATTATAAGATACAGGGACCCCCCAGAGGCTATGGATTTGGTGGGTTCAACTGTGGGCATCAATTTTAATCTACATGGCTAACGTTTTCTGTGGTCCCTGGATCATATAACAGACTGTATGTACCCCTGACTTGTGTTTAGAGACTAAGCCGGACTGACTGGATTGGTCAATGGTCCTGGGCGGGTATTCGTGTGGGTAAAATAGGAAGGAATGCCTTCCCAGTGGATACTGCCCAGTGATGGATGGTGGCGATGGGCCCTCTCTGGGATTGGGCTGCTGCCTTTTCTGCGTGACCTTAAGGTCGTTTAATCGCGTAGATAAAAATGGAGCCATGCCCGGTGTCCAGAGAAATGTGACTTCTAAAATCAGGTTCATGGACCTTTTAGTAAAATTAGCAACATGTGCATAAAGCCAATGCGTTTCAGGGGAATAGACTCCCCCTTCTTCGGGGCTAGCAAACAAAACAAAACAAAGGATATATAAAAGATACATATAGCAATATATACACATACACAGTATATATACAGTATCTCACAAAAGTAAGTACACCCCTCACATTTCTGTAAATCTTTTCTTCTATCTTTTCATGTGACAACACTGAGGAAATGACACTTGTCTACAATGTAATGTCCTTTTTCTTTTGTTTTTAGATATTGGTGCTTAATCGCCCCCGAAGAGTGTTCTGATACACGAAACGCGTCAGGATTACAATATGCATCTAACAATTACTTTCCCTTTTACTGGGTCTATAAATTAATAAGTTTTTTACCTATTTACCTTGTGATGTTATGCATTTTATGGATGTTTCACCTTTTATACCATTCGCCCTGTACTCGTTTTAGGGGCTTGTCATTAATGTTTACAATGTACCAATCAGGGTGTATCTGTATATGACGTGACAGTCAACCCATATTGGGACCATCATTATGTCACTATGTACAAATAAAATGGCTTGTTTTTATGGTGATTGACCTGCTGGCCTCATTTGCCCACCTCCCTCAAAGTCCCAACCTTCCTGTTTCCTGTACGCATAGGGATGGAGACTCGCGTCTCACTCAAAGTCCCAACTTTTCGCCTCTTCAACACTGAAGAAATGACACTTGTCTACAATGTAAAGTAGTTAGTGTACAGCTTGTATAACAGTGTAAATTTGCTGTCCCCTCAAAATAACTCAACACACAGCCATTAATGTCTAAACCGCTGGCAACAAAAGTCAGTACACCCCTAAGTGAAAATCTCCAAATTGGGCCCAATTAGCCATTTTCCCTCCCCTGGTGTCATGTGACTCGTTAGTGTTACAAGGTCTCAGGTGTGAATGGGGAGCAGGTGTGTTAAATTTGGTGTTATCACTCTCACTCTCTCATCCTGGTCACTGGAAGTACAACATGGCACCTCATGGCAAAGAACTCTCTGAGGATCTGAATAAAGAATTGTTTCTCTACATAAAGATGGCCTAGGCTATAAGAAGATTGCCAAGACCCTGAAACTGAGCTGCAGCACGGTGGCCAAGACCATACAGCGGTATAACAGGACAGGTTCCTCTCAGAACAGGCCTCGCCATGGTCCAACAAAGAAGTTGAGGTCACGTGCTCAGCGTCATATCCAGAGGTTGTCTTTGGGAAATAGACGTATGAGTGCTGCCAGCATTGCTGCAGAGGTTGTAGGGGTGGGGGGTCAGCCTGTCAGTGCTCAGACCATACGCCGCACACAGCATCAAATGCAGTGCAGACTAAAAACATGGATTACTGGAACCATGTCCTGTGGTCTGATGAGACCAAGATAAACTTATCTGGTTCAGATGGTGACAAGCGTGTGTGGTGACAACCAGGTGAGGAGGACAAAGACAAGTGTGTCTTGTCTACAGTCAAGCATGGTGGTGGGAGTGTCATGGTCTGGGGCTGCATGAGTGCTGCCGGCACTGGGGAGCTACAGATCATTGAGGGGACCATGAATGCCAACATGTACTGTGACATACTGAAGCAGAGCATGATCCCCTCCCTTCAGAGACTGGACCGCAGGGCAGTATTCCAACATGATAACCACCCCAAACACACCTCCAAGATGACCACTGCCTTGCTAAAAAAGCTGAGGGTAAAGGTGATGGACTGGCCAAGCATGTCTCCAGACCTAAACCCTATTGATCATCTGTGGGACATCCTCAAACGGAAGGTGGAGGAGCGCAAGGTCTCTAACATCCACCAGCTCCGTGATGTCATCATGGAGGAGGGGAAGAGGACTCCAGTGACAACCTGTGAAGCTCTGGTGACCTCCATGCCCAAGAGGGTTAAGGCAGTGCCGGAAAATAATGGTGGCCACACAAAATATTGACACTTAGGGGTGTACTGACTTTTGTTGCCAGCGGTTTAGACATTAATGGCTGTGTGTTGAGGTATTTTGAGGGGACAGCAAATTTACACTGTTATACAAGCTGTACACTCACTACTTTACATTGTAGACAAGTGTCATTTCTTCAGTGTTGTCACATGAAAAGATAGAAGAAAAGATTTACACAAATGTCACTGAGGGGTGTACTTACTTTTGGGAGATACTGTGCAGTGTATATATATATATATATATATATATATATATATATATATATACAGTTGTGTGAAAAAGTATTTGCCCCCTTTCTGATCTTTAATTTTTTTGCATATTTGTCACAGTTAAATGACTCAGATCATCAAAAAATGTTATTATTACACAAAGATAACCCGAGGAAATACAAAATGCAGTTTTTAAATGATGGTTTCATTTATTAAATGGGTGGTAATCCCTCGTACATCCGATGCATTAAGGTGAAAAATCACCTGGCAGTCACCGGCCCCCTAACCCCCCCATTTTACTTACCTGAGCCCTGGAATTTCACCCGGCGGAGACGAGCTCTTCCTCGGCTCTTGATTGGATAGATTGATAGTGGCGCAGCCATTGGCTCACGCTGCTGTCAATCAAATCCAATGACACGGGTGCCGGGGGGCGGGGCCGAGTCCGGCATTCGTGTCTATGGACTTGGGAGAGTGCCCCCAAGGTAACCCCCCCCCGGGAGAGCGCTTCTCCTAGGGGGTTATCCGATGTGGGGAGGAGCCACGAGAGCCACCAAGGGACCCCAGAAGAGGAGAATCGGGGCCACTCTGTGCAAAACAAACTGCTCAGTGGAGGAAAGTATGACATGTTTTTAAAAAAAAAAAAAACGAACCCTTATGCCCTGTACACCCAGTCAGATTTTCTGTCCGAAAAAGTGCGATCGGATTGTGTTGTCGGAAATGTGAGCTCCAGCTGACTTTTTCCACCGGAATTTCCAACACAGAAAGTTTGAGAGCAAGATATAAAATTTTCCGACAACAAAATCCGATCGGTTAAATTCCGATCGTGTGTACACAAATCCGACGCACAAAGTGCCACGCATGCTGAGAATAAATTAAGAGACTAAAGCTATTGGCCACTGCCCCGTTTATAGTCCCGACGTACGTGTTTTACGTCACCGCGTTCAGAATGATCAGATTTTCGGTCAACTTTGTCAGCATACAGCATTTCAATTGGATTTAAGTCCGGGCTTTGACTAGGCCACTCCAAAACCTTAATTTTTCTTTTTTTGAACCATTTGGAGGTGGACTTGCTGTTGTCTTTCGGATAATTGTCCTGCTGGATAACCCAAGTGCACTTGAGATTGAGGTCACAAACTGATGGCCGGACATTCTCCTTTAGGATGTTCTGGTGGAGAGCAGAATTCATAGTTCCATCAATTATAGTAAGTCGTCCAGTTCCTGAAGCTGCAAAGCTGCCCCAGACCATCCCGGTACCACCACCATGTCTGACTGTTGGGATGATGTACTTGTTATGAAATGCTGTATTAGTTTTATGTCAGATGTAACGGGACGCACACCTTCCAAAAAGTTACATTTTTGTCTCATCAGTCCACAGAATATTTGCCTAAAAGTCTTGGGGATAATCCAGATGTTTTTTGGTATATGTGAGATGATCCTTTGTGTTCTTTTTGGTCAGCGGTGGCTTTGGCCTTGGAACTCTCCCATGGACGCCATGTTTGCCCGGTCTCTTTCTTATTGGTGAATCCTGAACACTGACCCTACCTGAGGGAAGTGAGGTCTGCAGGTCTTTAGATGTTGTTCTGGGTTCTTCTATGACCTCCTGGATGAGTCCTCGTTGTGCTCTTGAAGTAATTTTTGTAGGCCGGCCACTCCTGGGAAGGTTCACCACTGTTCCAACTTATCTCCATTTGTGGATAATGGCTCTCCCCGTAGATCACTGGAGTTCTAAAGCCTTAGAAATGGCAATGGAACCCTTCCTAGACCGATACATGGACATTTCTTTGTTTTCTAATCTGTTCTTGAATTTTTTTTCAGATTGCGGAATGATGTGTGGCCTTTTGTGATCGGTTTGCGTGCTTCGCGTTGTCAGACGGCTTCTATTTATGTGATTTCTTGATTCAACAGGTCTGGCAGTAATCAGGCCTGGGCGTGGCAAGTGAAAATTTAACTCGGCTTTCCAAAAAATTGTGGTTAATCATAGTTCATTCATGATTCAGCATGGGAGGGAGGCAATTACTTTTTCACATAGGGCCAAGGCGGGTTTGAACAGCTTTTTTCCCTTAATAATTGAAATAATAATTTAAAAACTGCATCTTGGATTTACTCGGGTTATCTTTGTGTAATATATTAAAATTCGTTTGATGATCTGAATCATTTAAGTGTGAGAAATATGCAAAAAAAAAAAATCAGGAAGGGGGCAAATACTTTTTCACACAACTGAAAGTACAAACATTCATAATATATAAAATAAACATAATATAAAAATGTATAAATAATACTCTAAAAATATATAATATATAAATAGAGCTGCATCTTGGATTTACTGGAGTTATCTTTGTGTAATATTAAAATTTGTTTGATCTGAATCATTTAAGTGTGAGAAATATGCAAAAAAAAAAAAGAAAAAAATCAGGAAGGGGGCAAATACTTTTTCACACAACTGTATGTATAAACATTCATAATATATAAAATAAACATAATATAAAAATGTATAAATTAAATAATACTCTAAAAATATATAATATATAAATAGAGCTGGCAACCGCATTTGGTGAATGTGAAATTGGATACAGATCGGAAAACAGAAAAAAAGCAAAAAAAAAAAAATAACAATGTATAGAGAGTTTATTTTGCTCGTATTTTAGCTCTGTATACATTGTTTTCTGTATCAGTGCAGTGAGAGTTGTCACTGTAGGACAGGAAGTGTCAGCATGTGAAAAGGGGGAAAAAAAAGCCTGAAAAATGAAAACGAATGCAGCTACCACATTAAAGGGCTGGTAAACCGGAATATGTTACATTGTTGTTCCTGAGTTTAGATACATTTCAAGCACTGTGAGCGGACCATTGGGTGGGTGATTTCCCGGTGTGAAGCAGCCGATCGGCAGACGCGCGGCGTAGTATACCTGTGAACGCGCCTAATTATCTAGCCAGTAACGGCACGTCTGCGGCGGTCATGTTTTGACTCATCGGCAGACCGCCGTGTCGCAGTAATGTAAATTAAAGTGTATAAATCTAAGTGCAGCGAGCGGGGATTTGTTGTAGCTTGAGTGCGATCTCTAAGTCAACCAGCAACATCGCGTTACATGCACAGCCAAGTGTGAAAATCAGC
Source organism: Lithobates clamitans (assembly GCA_037952925.1). Taxonomy (NCBI): domain Eukaryota; kingdom Metazoa; phylum Chordata; class Amphibia; order Anura; family Ranidae; genus Lithobates; species Lithobates clamitans. The sequence continues at coordinate 260,904 of JBBGZY010002502.1, read as the reverse complement.
AAAGAGTGAAAGGAAACAAAGTGAAAAGCAACAAAATCAGAGAAAACAAAGTCTGTGTTGTCTTCTCTCCTCCAACGTTGGGGTAGGGGGGGGGGGATAAAACGAATGTATACGAGCTGAAGTTTAATCTGCTTATGTTTTGCCTTCCCTGATTCCTCCACCTCCCCCACCAACATGATCATGACATTTTTAAATAAGTCTTTCCATTTTCATTCCATTCCTTATTTTAGTCCCAGCGACATTATCACCGGATCTCTGCGCTTCTCTATGCAACGCAGGCAGATCATGGCTGGTGGGAGGGGCCAGGGAGGCTGTAGAGAGCTTCCTGAAAACATCCCAGCCCCCCCCCCACCCCCGGCCTCAGTACTCCTCTCAAGAGCTCTCTGTCCTGATGAAAGCAGTGGGAGGAGTTATGCAAATATCAAAATGCTTTGATGGGTGGGTGTCAGTCTGGAGGAGTGGGCGTTCCTAGACAGGGTGAATTTGCATAGGTAACGCCCACATGTAATGCTGAGCCTCCCACGATTTGATGGGTGGGTGTCAGTCTGGAGGAGTGGGCGTTCCTAGACAGGGTGAATTTGCATAGGTAACGCTCATATGTAATGCTGAGCCTCCCACGATTGAAAGAACTGAAATCTGAATGATTAAAAAAAAAAAAGGGGGGTGTGACGGCACAAAAGTAAGTCGGGAGACAGTGACAGAGCGTTGTCAGCCTAGAGCATGAAGCAACGCATTTCGAGGGTTGTTCCCTCTTTCTTCAGAGGACTGTTCTAGGGTCTAACGTTCGTGGGATCTCTACTCTCTGTAACATATCTGGATGTACTTTGGCTTCTCAAACTAAACTTTGGAATACATTTTTGCATTTTGTATCCAATAAATTTGTTATTTTTTATTATGAATGTTGATTGGATGAGCCGTCCTATAGCCGTTTTACTGCCACAGTGTGGCACCGCTGCTCTGGATCCCGTATATATATATATATATATATATATGTGTGTGTGTGATCCAGGAGCAGCTTGCGGTGCGGGTAGGGGGCACGCATGCACGCTGCCGCCAGCTCGCTCTCGCTGTGGGTACTACAGACTTGATGTGCGCCGGCACCCGCCGATCATCCAGCACAGAGACAGAATGACGGGCATGGATCCTGTGTCTCCGCAAGGCAGGGAATAAATTCCATCTCTTCCCCCCTAAAATAAAAAGCACCGCCCACAGTTTAGTAAACCCTTTGATCGCCCCTGATGGTTAACCCCTTCCCTGCCTGTGTCATTAGCACAGTGACAGTGCATTTTTTTAGCACTGATCACTAGACATATGCACTGCTAAAATATTTGTTAATTTTCGTTTCATTCATTTTTTGTTTTTTTTTATCTGGTCATTCGCTATGATCGCAATTCTTAAATTTGAAAAACTCTAAAATCTGAAAATAAGGCTACTTTCACACTAAGGCATGCAGGCGCCGGCGGTACAGTGGTGCTAAATATAGCGCCGCTTTACCGTCGCTTTAGCGGCGCTAGCGGGGCGGTTTTAACCCCCCGCTAGCGGCCGAAAAAGGGTTAAAACTGCTGCATCGGCGCTTTGCGGGCGGGTTTGCAGCGCTGCCCCATTGTTTTCAATGGAAGGGGGCGCTTTAGGGGCGGTAAATACACCGCTCCTAATTCGCTCCAAAGATGCGGCTTGCAGGACTTTTATGACCACCCTGCAAGCGCACCGCTCCAGTGTGAAAGCCCTCGGGGGGAGTGCATTGAGCAGCTCTTTCAGGGCGCTTTGCAGGTGCTATTTTTAGCACTTTAGCGCCTGCAAAGCGCCTCAGTGTGAAAGGAGCCTAACAAAGAAAATCTGAAAATTAGAAAGAATAACTAACTAACTAATAATAACTAACTAATAATAACTAACTGTTAAATTATAAGTATTGGAATTTCCTTTCAAATTTGGCTGTTAGTGAACACAAGGAATGCGAATTTATCCGAAGTTACAAATTATCCGAAATAACGAATGCCGCAGCTAAATGAATGGAATGGAACAAATTAATAATAAATAATTATAATAGAAAGTTTTTATTATTATTATTGTTATTTATTATTATTAATTCATTGCGTTCTATTAGTTTAGATGCGGCATTCGTTATTTCAGATAATTCATAACTTCTGATAAATTCGTATTCGTTACGTTCTCTAACAGCCACATTTTAAAGGAAATTCCAATACCTATCATTTCTTTTCAATGTGTTTATTGAGATTTTTGTAATAAAGGTACAGAAGATAATATTACAAATGTTAGCTTAGATAATGCCTATAATTTAATAGTTATGAATAGTTAAGTTATTATTTCAGATTTTAGAATTTTCGGGTTTTCGGATTTTCCAATTTACGAATTTTCGAATATTCTGAAAAATTCGACAGATGGGTTAAAAAATGAATTTGGAATGACACGAATTGCACACGTTTAGTGATCACTGTATTAGTGTCGCTGGTCCCCACAAAGTCAGAATGTCCACCGCAATATCGCATGATCAGCGCCATTACTAGTAAAAAAAATATAAATATATAAAAGTCGCTGATCCCTGCCATTACTAGTAAAAAATATATATATAAAAATGAATAAAAATATCCCATAGTTTGTAGATGCGATAACTTTTGCGCAAATCAATCAATATATTCTTATTGTTTTTAGCAGAATACATATTGTCCTGGTTGCTAGAGGTTACAGTGTATCATTACCGCTCACTGACTGGTTGCTAGAGGTTACAGCACACATTATGGCTCACTGATTATTTGCTAGAGATTACAGCACATGACTTCTGCTTGTTTGGTAGCTAGAGATTACTGTACATCAATACTGCTCACTGATTGGTTGCTAGAGGTTACTGCACATCATTACTGCTCACTGACTGGTTGCTTGAGGTTACTGCATATCCTTACGGCTCAGTGATTGGTTGCAAGAGGTTAGTGCACATCATTACTGCTCACTGATTGGTTGCTGAAGGTTACAGCACATCATCTCCTCACTGCCTGCACACCATGGACTGGGGAGGTGAGGGGACCCATCAATAGACAGACAGAAAACGCTTAGGGATCCTAGGACTTCTGGGATCAGTATCGATGTTGGGGGGGGGTGTGATCAGTTGCAATTATGGGGGTTTGATGGGATCAGTGGCAGTGGTGGTGGTGGGGGGATTAGTTAGGAGACCATACACTGTGGCACATTGTGAATCGTGTAGAGCAAAGCTGGAAATCTTTGGCAAGTATATAGTGGGGGTGTCTACAATGACCACCAATTTTAATGGGGAATTTACAATGACCACCAATGTGAGGGGGGGGGGTTTGCACAGACCACCAATGTGAGGAGGAGATTTGTACTGACCACCAATATAAGTTGACACTTTTACACCGACCACCAATGTTAGGGGGGATTTACACTGACCACCAATGTAAAGGGGGATTTATACTGACCACCAGTGTAAGGGCAATTCTGCACTTACCACCAATATAAAGACAAATGTACACCGATCACTACTGTAATGAAGAATTTACACTGACAACCAATGTAACGGGGGATTTTACACCAACAACCAATAAAGGGGGATTTACACTTACCACCAATTTAAAGGGGGCTTCTACATGGACCACCAATGTAAGGGGGGATTCGAAGCAATCCCAGTAACCACCAATGTAAGGAGGGATTTACACTGCCCACTAATGTAATGGGGATTTACACTGACCACCAATGTAATGGGGATTTACACTGACCACTAATGTAATAGGGGATTTACACTGCCCACTAATGTAATGGGGATTTACACTGCCCACTAATGTAATGGGGATTTACACTGACCACTAATGTAATGGGGATTTACACTGCCCACTAGGGTAATGGGGATTTACACTGACGACTAATGTAATGGGGATTTACACTGACGACTAATGTAATGGGGATTTACACTGACGACTAATGTAATGGGGATTTACACTGACCACTAATGTAATGGGGATTTACACTGACCACTAATGTAATGGGGATTTACACTGACCACTAATGTAATGGGGATTTACACTGCCCACTAGGGTAATGGGGATTTGCACTGACCACTAATGTAATGGGGACCTTCACACTGACCACTAGTGTAAATGAAAGGATTGTACACCAAGCCCCAATGTAATGGGAAGATTTAAACTGACCACCAATGTAACTGAGAAATTGGCCTGTGTTCACATTTGTGTGTGTCGGGAATACATGCAAAATCGCTCTCCTGACATCACAGAAAGGTGCTGCCCTTTAGAAGATACACAGCAGTGCCATTATTTGTTAATGACACCCTCACCCATCTGCTGAGATGTGTGTGTATTCACATGCACCAAAATTCCCATGTTATTTTGAAAAGGGTTCCACCTCCAATTTGCTGACCTTTGCAGAACAGGCTGATGGTAGGCTTAATGACCACAGTTGTAGGCAAAACTTTCCAGCATGTCCCTTTACCTCCCCAGTGGGCAGCATTCAGTAGAAGTGATGGTGGATGTGACCTCAGGGGGGCATGATATACATATGAATGCCGCCTCTATTTACATATAAATCTGTGGCTATTTACATATCAGTGCAGGTTATTTACATGTAAACACAGGGTCTGCAGGTGAATCATTTGTACACAGCAATAGAGCAGAGCTGGGCAGCATTAGTAACAGAACTTCACACTGAGATATCAGGACACAGCATTGGACTAAATCTTCAAGGCACAAGGGAATTTAAACTGGGATAGTTGGCAAACAATGATGGGGCCCTGGGCAGCTGCCCCTTTTGCCCTGCCTTAAAGACGGCCCTGTCTATGGTGCCTACATATCCAGTGCATATGAGTCAGGGCTGGGCTCAGCCCTTCCTTCTCTAAACTGGCCGCTCAGCTGTCGGCTAATTTCCAGCTCCTATCTCTCTGCACAGCGACTCCCCTGTTGATGATATCCTGCTCGTCAGTCCTGCCTACTTAAAGCGGAGTTCCGCTTAAAAAAAAATAAATTAAAAGTCAGTAGCTACAAATACTCCAGCTGATGACTTTTAATAATTGGACACTTACCTGTCCCAGGGTCCAGCAATGCGGGGGAACGAAGCCCTGCTCCTCTCCCCCTCTGCTCGGCGGCGCCGGCATTGTAACTGTGGGCGCCTGGCTGCGCATGTGCGAACCGTGCCGCACGCCGTGACTGGCCGCGCAATCATCTGGGACCTGTCACGTGTCCCAGATGATTGCCTAGAGGGATGAGGGGAGGGGTGATCTTCCTTCCTGCGCCGAGGGAAGTGACGTCAGGAGCCCAGGCGCCGAAGGAGGCAGATTAACGAGGGATCCCCTAGCAACAGGCATTTAGGAGGTGAGTAAAAAAAAATTTCTCTAAATGTTTTTTTTTTTTTTTTCATGCACATTAATGATTTCTTTTTTTTTTTTGGGTGCAACTCCACTTTAAGCCGTCCAGCCCAGATGATCTCTGCCTTCGCCTTGGTCACATCTCCAGAGACGCTCTCCTGTGTTCCTGTCATAGACTTGCTTGCCTGACATTCCTTCTGGCTCCCTGACGTTTTGGCTTGTCTGACTATCCATCCCGGTTCCTGAACTCTGGCTATGTTTTGACTACATTTACTCTGTTTAACTTTTTTTATTATTTTAATACAAGTGAGATTTACCTGTACTTCTGATTCATGGTTTCTGATACTATGGTTCCAACACATCTGGTGGCTATGGTGCTTGCATGTCCTGCATCTATGGTGCCTACATATCCAGTGCCTACGGTTCCTGCACACCTTGTGTCTACGGTGCCTACATATCCAGTGCCTACGGTTCCTGCACACCTGGTGTCTATGGTGCTTACATATCCAGTGCCTATGGTTCCTGCACACCTGGTGTCTATGGTGCTTACATATCCAGTGCCTATGGTTTCTGCACACCTGGAGTCTATGGTGCTTACATATCCAGTGCCTATGGTTTCTGCACACCTGGTGTCTATGGTGCTTACATATCCAGTGCCTATGGTTCCTGCACACCTGGTGTCTATGATACTTGCATTTCCAAAACCTATGGTTCTTACATATCAAGTCAGTGCCTATGGTTCCTGTACACCTGGCATCTATGGTGCATCTATGGTGCCTACATATCCAGTGCCTACAGTTCCTGCACACCTGGTGTCTATGGTGCCTACATATCCAGTACCTATGGTTCCTGCACACCTGGTGTCTGTGGTGCCCACATATCCAGTGCCTATGGTTCCTGCACACCTGGCATCTATGGTGCCTACATATCCAGTGCCTATGGTTTCGGCACATCTGGTGTCTATGATACTTGCATGTCCAACATCTATGGTTCTTACATTTCAAGTCAGTGCCTACGGTTCCTGTACACCTGGCATCTCTGATGTCTACATATCCAGTGCCTACGGTTCCTGTACACCTGGCATCTCTGATGTCTACATATCCAGTGCCTATGGTTCCTGTACACCTGGCATCTATTATGTCTACATATCCAGTGCCTATGGTTTCTGCACACCTGGTGTCTATCGTGCCTACATATCCAGTGCCTAAGGTTCCTGCACACCTGCTGTCTATGGTGCTTTTATATCCAGTGCCTATGGTTCCTGCACACCTGGCATCTATGGTGTCTACATATCCAGTGCCTATGGTTCCTGCACACCTGCTGTCTATGGTGCTTGCATATCCAGTGCCTATGGTTTCAGCACATCTGGTGTCTATGATACTTGCATGTCCAACACCTATGGTGCTTACATATCCAGTCAGTACCTATGGTTCCTGTACACCTGGCATCTGTGGTGCATCTATGGTGCCTACATATCCAGTGCCTATGGTTCCTGCACACCTGGTGTCTATGATACTTGCATGTCCAACATCTATGGTTCTTACATTTCCAGTCAGTGCCTACGGTTCCTGTACACCTGGCATCTATGGTGCTTACATATCCAGTGCCTATGGTTCCTGCACACCTGGCATCTATGGTGCCTACATATCCAGTGCCTATGGTTTCGGCACATCTGGTGTCTATGATACTTGCATGTCCAACATCTATGGTTCTTACATTTCCAGTCAGTGCCTACGGTTCCTGTACACCTGGCATCTATGGTGCTTACATATCCAGTGCCTATGGTTCCTGCACACCTGGCATCTATGGTGCCTACATATCCAGTGCCTATGGTTTCGGCACATCTGGTGTCTATGATACTTGCATGTCCAACATCTATGGTTCTTACATTTCAAGTCAGTGCCTACGGTTCCTGTACACCTGGCATCTATGATGTCTACATATCCAGTGCCTATGGTTTCTGCACACCTGGTGTCTATCGTGCCTACATATCCAGTGCCTAAGGTTCCTGCACACCTGCTGTCTATGGTGCTTACATATCCAGTGCCTATGGTTCCTGCACACCTGGCATCTATGGTGTCTACATATCCAGTGCCTATGGTTCCTGCACACCTGCTGTCTATGGTGCTTGCATATCCAGTGCCTATGGTTTCAGCACATCTGGTGTCTATGATACTTGCATGTCCAACACCTATGGTGCTTACATATCCAGTCAGTACCTATGGTTCCTGTACACCTGGCATCTGTGGTGCATCTATGGTGCCTACATATCCAGTGCCTATGGTTCCTGCACACCTGGTGTCTATGATACTTGCATGTCCAACATCTATGGTTCTTACATTTCCAGTCAGTGCCTACGGTTCCTGTACACCTGGCATCTATGGTGCTTACATATCCAGTGCCTATGGTTCCTGCACACCTGGCATCTATGGTGCCTACATATCCAGTGCCTATGGTTTCGGCACATCTGGTGTCTATGATACTTGCATGTCCAACATCTATGGTTCTTACATATCCAGTCAGTGCCTACGGTTCCTGTACACCTGGCATCTCTGATGCCTACATAACCAATGCCTATGGTTCCAGCACACCTGGTGTCTATGGTGCCTACATATCCAGTGTCTCTCTCCATCCATCATAGGCTGCTATGAGCACCTTAGCAGGTGAATTGAGTGTGGACTGGTCTGCTCTCTGCTTGGACTCCCATGTCTCGGGGTTATCCTAGACAATCACTAGAAGATCCAACTAATTATTTTAAACCAGGCAGAAGTGTAATCTGCTCAGACACAGAAGCATTTAGCTAATGGTGATTTGTTTGTGATCTGTTCATTAGCACAACAAGTGACATGTCCTGCAGCATCTCAGCAACAGATACTCTGCACCAGGCAATAAGTGGGGGGTGGGGGGGGGTTGTTCAGGTATCTGATAAAAGGTTAGCCCTGCAGGCCTGGATCTCACTAATTAGACAAGCTATTTGCTTAAGTAATCAATAACCAACACCGGAATGCAAATGAGCTCTTCTGCCTCACAAGCTAACCCTTTCACTGCTGCAGAGTCTCCAGAGCTGGAGCACATTTGGAGCGCCAATAAAAAGTTGCCAAAAACTGCCAAAAAAAAAACCTTCCTATAAGACGATATGTGCATTTATTGTGTTTTCTGCATTTGCCTGTAAAGGCCTCCCTCGTGTAGACCTACCAAAAAAAAAACGTGGGACTGCCACTGAGTGCCGCCATCTTGGATGTGACGTCACTTCCTTGTGCAATCTATTTATTGCTACAACAAAGAAGTCAGAGTTTATTTGGCCTCAGTGTGCGGTCGCCCGTCCTTGTTCCTTTGTGGCTGAGAGCCGGACCGGCACCCGTTGCACTTTGGGGGCTTAGCTGGAGCGGACCGACCCGGGGGTGGGGCTAGGGCTGGACGTGTCGGCAGGTTCAGGTTTAGGTTGGCGACAGGGTCTCTTTAAAGCCACTGCTGTTATCATGGCCAGGAAATAGTGAGGACTGTGTAAAAGGACCAACAAACCTTCTGCAGGTCTAATCTAATCAGGACTGCCGATAAAGACCATATTTGTAGCTAAGCCTGGTCTTAAGTGTCCCATTAACCCCTGAGAGGGGAAGAGCGGCCATCCCAGCCCCCCCCCCCCCTTCTTTAAATCTTGTAGTCACTAAACATGGACACAATAGGAATGAAAACAAACCATTGTGTTAAACCGCAGATCATCCCACACTGGTCTGCCCATGTAATGGCCATCGGTAAACAAATTCCATTATTATACTAATGCAGGAGACGGCCATACTAGAGCGAGTCAATGTAATGAGCAGCATTCATGTCTATGGATGGAGAACGGACAAAACCCAATCCCCAGGAATGTTAATACCGGCAAATATGAACAGAGCTCCGCACAATAGATAATGGTCGGGTGGGGGGCTAATTAAGCTGATACAGGATGTACGGTATGACAGGAGACGTGTCGGTAGAGCGCTGGACCTAAATACGAGGAAGATAGGGCTTGAAGTTAAGGTCCAAATTTCAAAGGCAGTTCTCAGTCCCCTGGGGTATCCCTAGTGCCCCCCCCCGGGGGAGTCTGAGGTGAGTAGATGGGATGAGAGTTTCCACAAGTCTTACCACTTTAAGACCCGGCCTTCTTCATTAAAATCAGTATTTTTTGCTAGAAAATTACGTAGAACCTCCAAACATTATATATATATATACATATTTCTTTTTAGCAGAGGCCCTAGAGAATAAAATGGCGGTCGTTGCAATTTTTTATGCCACACGGTATTTGCACGGCAGTTTTTCAAACGCAATTTTTTTTGGGGGAAAAAAATACACTTTATTAAATTTTTATGCATAAAAACACAATATAGAATCCAATTTTTTGGGGTAAAATATAAAAGATGATGTTAAGCCGAGTAAATAGATACCAAACATGTCACATTTTTAAAATTGCGCACGCTCGTGGAATGGCGACAAATTACGATACTTAAAAATCTCCATAGTCGACGATTTAGACATTTTTTACAGGTTACCAGTTTAGAGTTACAGAGGAGGGCTAGTGCTAGAATTATTGCTCTCGCTCTGACGTTCACGGCGATACCTCACATGTGGGGTGCGAACAACTTTACATATGCGGGCGTGACCTACGTACTACGTATGCGTTCACTTCTGTGCGTGAGTACAGAGGGATGGGGGCGCTTTAAAAAAAAATGTATTATTACTATTTTATTTTAATATTATTTAATGTTTTATTATTTTTTTTATTATTATTATTTTATTATTTTTACACTGTTTCATTAATTTTATCACAAGAAATAAGGGATCACTGGGTCCCTTTATGGTCTATAAGACCCCAGATCTCTCCTCTACCCTTGAAAGCATCAATTTAAAAAAAACAAAAAATTGATTTCATGCTTTAAAAAGAAAAAATTGTTTACATCCACCCTAGACCAGAACTGATGTAGAACCCCGAAACATTATATATATATATATATTTTTTTTTAACAGAGGCCCTAGAGAATAAAACGATGGTCGTTGCAATTTTTTTGGGCCACATGTTTTTTGCACAGCAGTATTTTTTTAATTTTTTTTTTATTAGTATAAAATGATTTATTTTATTTTTTATTATTATTTAATGTTTTATTATTTATTTTTATTATTATTATTATTTTTTATTTTTACACGGTTCCTTTAATTTTATTACAAGAAATAAAGGATGACTGGGCCCCTTTATGGAGTTATCTGGGGTCTATAAGACAACCATATCTCTCCTCTACCCTTGAAAGCATCAATTTAAAAAAAATAAAACATTGATTTGATGCCTTAAAAAAAAAAAAAATAGTTTACATCCACCCTAGACCAGAAGTGACACCATGACGTCGCTCCGGTCCTCCTAGATCATACAATCTGGTCTCTCCTCACCTCTGTGTCCAGATGGCCGGATCATTTCTTGGGCTCGCCGGTGAGAACGGTAAGCCTGAGAAACACAGATGAGCGCCAGGAGGGCGGGGGGCGGGGGCAACAACCCCTCCTGCTGCTTATAAAAGCAATCCAGCAGCTAATCAGCAGCTTGGATCACTTTTATCTGAAAAACAATCACTGCCTGAAAAAAAAAAATACTAGGGTTATGGTTGACGGCTTCAGCCATAACACCGGTAAACCACTTCAAACCCGTAACGTACATGTACTGTAGGAGGTCCTGAAGTGGTCTAATATGAGCCCAGTAAGTCTTCTTGTACAAAGTGGAGGAGCCTTTCTCAACCTTTTTAACATGGAGGAATCCTTTAAATAACAGATATCACTTATTGCGGGAGGAACCCCTAGCAACCTCTGGAGGAACCCTGGTTGAGAAACCCTGTAGTAGAGTAAATCAAAGCACAATAGAGATGAGCCCCTGATAGAGCCCTAAGTTTGGCCTGGTTGTACTTTCCTCTTCTACCACCAGGTGGCCGGGCACTTGGAGGTATTAGGTTGAGAAGGACAACTCAAGGTCAGGTTATGGTTATATGGGGTATCTCAGCCAATGGGCAGGGATTTAGTTGAATCCCTTGGCCTGCTGGGAGAGCCTATATATTCGGGTGAGGTGAGGTGATCCAGGTTCTTGTGTGGGATGTGTGCTGCTAGGCCGGAGATTGGGACTATCCCGGGGGCATCAGGCTGCCAGGCTTTGTGAGAGCCTATCCAGAATTAGGAGGGCAGCGCAGGGTTGGGAATGCGGCTTGCAGTCCAACCAAAAGTGGCGGTTCTGTCCGCCGGAGAACCTTTCGTGGTCGGAGGTAGAAGTGAAGCTGTTGCCACAAAGGGACCAATCGCCTTTACCAGGGACCACAGTGAGTAACTGAAGCAAGTACCGGAGCAGTATTCTCACCGAACGGGCACGGTGGAGAATTAGGAAACTTCAGGCGGTGATCAAGTTAGGGACCCAACCCGCGGAGGTGACGCTTGCAGAGCAGCCTTGTGTGTCAAGTTAGGGACCAAGCCAGTCACTAGGGGGTGAAGCTTGAAGGTATCCGAAATGCCAAGCTAGGGAGCCAGCAGGAAAGCGGGGGGTGGAGTGACAGCCTTGGCTTCCTACTCCTGTAAAGCTGTAGGGCAGGGATTTGCCATTAGCGGACCTCCAGCTGTTGCAGAACTACAAGTCCCATGAGGCATAGCAAGACTCTGACAGCCACAAGCATGACACCCGGAGGCAGAGGCATGATGGGACTTGTAGTTTTGCAACAGCTGGAGGTCCGCTAATTGCATATCCCTGCTGTAGGCCATAGGGAACTGGCTTAACAATCCAGCCTCCAGGGGGCGCACCTACAACTTTATATTTACCTACTGAAATGTTTTTAGGTTGTGGTGGAATCCACACAAATCATACGGACTCCTTGCAGTAAGCCCCCCATGCAGGAATGGAAAGTTAAGACCCCCCAAGGCAATAATTCTAACCCCTACACCAGGTCGTCTTTTTGAAACTTGTCTGTAGTTCATGTCTACATTTTTGGACATTCTGAATAAATCGTTTTTTTGGCCTTTCATGGAATTTTTCTTTTCAGTGTCTTTAGACCACATGACTTCCATTTCATATCTCCTTTTAACTTATAGTATCGATGTTCTGTTATCTCATGTAACAAAGCCGCGGTTGATGCTGGAAGACAAATAACAGATCGGGTTTAATTCCCAGGACACGGTCGTATTTGTTAGGAAAGAACACAAGCCGTGAGAGCGCCTTCCTTTCAGTCTGAGCCGATACTGAGGGGGTTCCGGAATCTTCTTATCTGGCCTGCTGAGCTGTTTGTGTTCACAAGTTGCAGGTTCTGAAAGTGAAGACAGGACTGAGGAGATAAGGAGAGGACAAAACCAAGTGTACAGGATATAAGACAAACAGGATACGCCAATTCTGTGCCGCAAGAGCGGGAATGATCCCGGGGATACGCCACGTTTATCTCCCAACCCTTTCCAGCACCGCCGAGTCATATGACCACGCTTGTCAGATTTCTTTAGAAGGAAGAAATGGCTTCTTAAAGTGAGATTGTCACCTGTGAAGGACGAGGTCATCGTACAGAAGAGTAAGACGGAACACTAATGGAATTTTACCTTTAGATTTATCCTGCCGTGGAAAGGGGGGGGGGGGGTAATCCACTTTCCAAAATAGTCCAAACTTGCACATGGCTAAGCAAGCACCCTACCATCACCATCACAACTACTGTCACCGCCTCCACCACCATCACAACTACTGCCACCGACCTCCACCACCATCACAACTACTGCCACCGACCTCCACCACCATCACAACTACTGCCACCGCCTCCACCACCATCACAACTACTGCCACCACCTCCACCACCATCACAACTACTGCCACCGACCTCCACCACCATCACACCTACTGCCACCACCTCCACCACCATCACAACTACTGCCACCGACCTCCACCACCATCACAACTACTGCCACCGACCTCCACCACCATCACAACTACTGCCACCACCTCCACCACCATAACAACTACTGCCACCGACCTCCACCACCATCACACCTACTGCCACCACCTCCACCACCATCACAACTACTGCCACCAACCTCCACCACCATCACACCTACTGCCACCACCTCCACCACCATCACAACTACTGCCACCAACCTCCACCACCATCACAACTACTGCCACCACCTCCACCACCATCACACCTACTGCCACCACCTCCACCACCATCACAACTACTGCCACCGACTTCCACCACCATCACAACTACTGCCACCAACCTCCACCACCATCACAACTACTGCCACCACCTCCACCACCATCACAACTACTGCCACCGACCTCCACCACCATCACAACTACTGCCACCGACCTCCACCACCATCACAACTACTGCCACCGACCTCCACCACCATCACAACTACTGCCACCGACCTCCACCACCATCACAACTACTGCCACCGCCTCCACCACCATCACAACTACTGCCACCGACCTCCACCACCATCACAACTACTGACACCGCCTCCACCACCATCACAACTACTGCCACCAACTTCCACCACCATCACAACTACTGCCACCACCTCCACCACCATCACAACTACTGCCACCGACCTCCATCACCATCACAACTACTGCCACCGACCTCCATCACCATCACAACTACTGCCACCGACCTCCACCACCATCACAACTACTGCCACCGCCTCCACCACCATCACAACTACTGCCACTGCCTCCACCACCATCACAACTACTGCCACCACCTCCACCACCATCACAACTACTGCCACCGACCTCCACCACCATCACCATCACAACTACTGCCACCGCCTCCACCACCATCACCATCACAACTACTGCCACCGACCTCCACCACCATCACAACTACTGCCACCGCCTCCACCACCATCACAACTACTGCCACCGCCTCCACCACCATCACAACTACTGCCACCGACCTCCACCACCATCACAACTACTGCCACCACCACCATCATCATCACAACTACTGCCACCGCCTCCACCACCATTACAACTACTGCCACCGCCTCCACCACCATCACAACTACTGCCACCACCTCCACTACCATCACAACTACTGCCACCGACCTCCACCACCATCACCATCACAACTACTGCCACCGCCACCGCCTCCACCACCATCACCATCACAACTACTGCCACCGACCTCCACCACCATCACAACTACTGCCACCGCCTCCACCACCATCACAACTACTGCCACCGCCTCCACCACCATCACAACTACTGCCACCGCCTCCACCACCATCACAACTACTGCCACCGACCTCCACCACCATCACAACTACTGCCACCGACCTCCACCACCATCACAACTACTGCCACCGACCTCCACCACCATCACAACTACTGCCACCGTCCTCCACCACCATCACAACTACTGCCACCGACCTCCACCACCATCACAACTACTGCCACCGCCTCCACCACCATCACCATCACAACTACTGCCACCGCCTCCACCACCATCACAACTACTGCCATCGACCTCCACCACCATCACAACTACTGCCACCGACCTCCACCACCATCACAACTACTGCCACCGACCTCCACCACCATCACAACTACTGCCACCACCTCCACCACCATCACAACTACTGCCACCGACCTCCACCACCATCACAACTACTGCCACCGACCTCCATCACCATCACAACTACTGCCACCGCCTCCACCACCATCACAACTACTGCCACCGACCTCTACCACCATCACAACTACTGCCACCTCCTCCACCACCATCCCCATCACAACTACTGCCACCGCTTCCACCACCATCACAACTACTGCCACCACCTCCACCACCATCACCATCACAACTACTGCCACCGCCTACACCACCATCACAACTACTGCCACCGCCTCCACCACCATCACCATCACAACTACTGTCACCGCCTCCACCACCATGACAACTACTGCCACCGCCTCCACCACCATCACAACTACTGCCACCGACCTCCATCACCATCACACCTACTGCCACCAACCACCACCACCCACACCATCACAACTACTGCCACCGCCTCCACCACCATTACAACTACTGCCACCGCCTCCACCACCATCACAACTACTGCTACCGCCTCCACCACCATCACCATCACAACTACTGCCACCGCCTCCACCACCATCACAACTACTGCCACCGACCTCCATCACCATCACACCTACTGCCACCGACCTCCACCACCATCACTATCACAACTACTGCCACCGCCTCCACCACCATCACCATCACAACTACTGCCACCGCTTCCACCACCATCACAACTACTGCCACCGCCATCACCACAACTACTGCCACCGCCTCCACCACCATCACAACTACTGCTACTGCCTCCACCACCATCACCATCACAACTACTGCCACCGCTTACACCACCATCACCATCACAACTACTGCCACCGCCTCCACCACCATCACCATCACAGCTACTGCCACCGCCTCCACCACCATCACAACTACTGCCACCGACCTCCATCACCATCACACCTACTGCCACCGACCACCACCACCCACACCATCACAACTACTGCCACCGCCTCCACCACCATTACAACTACTGCCACCGCCTCCACCACCATCACAACTACTGCTACCGCCTCCACCACCATCTCCATCACAACTACTGCCACCGCCTCCACCACCATCACAACTACTGCCACCGACCTCCACCACCATCACAACTACTGCCACCGCCTCCACCACCATCACAACTACTGCCACCGACCTCCATCACCATCACAACTACTGCCAGCGCCTCCACCACCATCACAACTACTGCCACCGCCTCCACCACCATCACAACTACTGCCACCGACCTCCACCACCATCACAACTACTGCCACCGACCTCCATCACCATCACACCTACTGCCACCGACCTCCACCACATCACAACTACTGCCACCGACCACCACCACCCACACCATCACAACTACTGCCACCACCTCCACCACCATCACCATCACAACTACTGCCACCGCTTCCACCACCATCACAACTACTGCCACCGCCATCACCACAACTACTGCTACCGCCTCCACCACCATCACCATCACAACTAATGCCACCGCCATCAGTACAACTACTGCCACCGTCTCCACCACCATCACCATCACAACTACTGCCACCGCCTCCACCACCATCACAACTACTGCCACCGCCATCACCACAACTACTGCTACTGCCTCCACCACCATCACCATCACAACTACTGCCACCGCCATCACCACAACTACTGCCACCGTCTCCACCACCATCACCATCACAACTACTGCCACCGCCTCCACCACCATCACAACTACTGCCACTGCCTCCACCACCATCACAACTACTGCCACCGACCTCCACCACCATCACAACTACTGCCACTGCCTCCACCACCATCACAACTACTGCCACCGTCTCCACCACCATCACCATCACAACTACTGCCACCGCCTCCACCACCATCACAACTACTGCCACCGCCATCACCACAACTACTGCCACCGTCTCCACCACCATTACCATCACAACTACTGCCACCGTCTCCACCACCATTACAACTACTGCCACCGCCTCCACCGCCATCACCATCACAACTACTGCCACCGTCTCCACCACTATCACAACTACTGCCACCGCCTCCACCACCATCACAACTACTGCCACCGCCTCCACCACCATCACAACTACTGCCACCGCCTCCACCACCATCACAACTACTGCCACTGCCTCCACCACCATCACAACTACTGCCACCGACCTCCACCACCATCACCATCACAACTACTGCCACCGCCTCCACCACCATCACAACTACTGCCACTGCCACCACCACCATCACCATCACCAATGGAGCGAGTACAAAGAAGGGCAACAAAGCTAATAAAGGGTCTGGAGGATCTTAGTTATGAGGAAAGGTTGTGAGCTCTGATCTTATTCTCTCTGGAGAAGAGACGCTTGAGAGGGGATATGATTTCATTGTATAAATACTGGACTGGTGACCCCACAATAGGGATAAAACTTTTTCGCAGAAGAGAGTTTAATAAGACTCGTGGCCACTCATTACAATTAGAAGAAAAGAGGTTTAACCTTAAACTACGTAGAGGGTTCTTTACTGTAAGAGCGGCAAGGATGTGGAATTCCCTTCCACAGGCGGTGGTCTCAGCGGGGAGCATTGATAGCTTCAAGAAACTATTAGATAATCACCTGAATGACCGCAACATACAGGGATATACAATGTAATACTAATATATAATCACACACATAGGTTGGACTTGATGGACTTGTGTCTTTTTTCAACCTCACCTACTATATGTAACCATCACAACTACTGCCACCGCCTCCACCACCATCACTATCACAACTATTGCCACCGCCTCCACCACCATCACTATCACAACTATTGCCACCGCCTCCACCACCATCACAACTACTGCCACTGCCATTACCACCACCACCTCCATCATCATCATGACCACTATCACCAACACTGCTATTACCATCATCACCATCCCCACCAAAGCCTCCACCACAACTACTGTTGCCACCACCACCAAAACCACTACCTCCACCACGATCATCACCACCATTGCAATCACCACCACCAACTACTGCCACCTCCTTCACCACAGCCACCAAAGCCACCTCCTCCACCACCATCATCCTATAAATGTTCTTGATCCATCACCACCTCTACTGCCATTATCTCCATTACCACCATAATTACCTTCACTGTCATTACCACCATCATCATCACCACCACTGTCATTGCTGTCATTAACACCATCACAACTATCACCACCACTGCCTTTACCCCTATCGCCACCATCATCATCACCATCATCATTACCATAATCAACACAATCACCATCACCACCACCATCATCATCACTATCACCATCATCATCACAACCTCTGTCATTACCACCATCACTATCACCATCACTGCTATTATCACGGTCACCACCATCATCACCGATGTGACTGCTCTCAGGTGTGGTGTTTGGCTGCTCAGGTGCGGAGCATTGCATTGTGGGAGGCTGGGAAGTACTTTTGCCCCACACCAGGGAGTGTGTGTGGTCATTGCTAGCTATAGGCGAATGGTGGGGCATTGTAACTTAATATCTTCTCACTTCCTGTCTCTTTGACTTTACCAGGAAGTGAGGGAATTTCTCCCCAAAGGGGCCGCAGACTGCAAACTACTCCTGGCTGAGGTTCTAACCCTCGCTCACACTCCTTTACTTTCTGCTGTTTTCCCATTGGGGAGCGTTCCCCTCATTTCCTCTCCTGCGATACAAAAGGAAGTAAAAGTAATTCTCCACAAAGTGGCAACAGGCGGCAATAAAACCCCCGGCAGAGGGTCCGACACCCTCAGAAAAATAAATAAATTTGGGTCAGAATTCTACTTCTAATAAGATGTAGCCTCTCAGCATCTGCGTTTTGTTTTTTCTGGACGCGCCTTTTAAATGGTTATTTTCCCGCCTTGGCTGGTCAGCAGGTGAACGTTCATTTCTGGGGTCATTCGATGTTTTTCTTTGCCCCCATCGCGGGGCCCGTCACAAAAAAAAAAACGTGTAATAGTCACCTAAATTCCACCCCAGCCTGGATTACGTTACAATGGCGCGTCCTAATTGGCCGTTGAGTTATCGCTATGACATCGCTCGGCGGTTGTTTTTGCAGGTGCTGCGGCACGATTACACTCCACCACCCCGGATAATTCCCGGGATTAAAAAAATGAAAAAAAAAAGGCAAAAATCATTAGAAGTGAGCTCAGCCTGCGATTTGCATGCGTTCCACAAAATTAAAAAGCAGCTTAATTAAAGTTTTGGCGTTCGCGGCGGCGGGCGGCGGCGGGCCCCTCGGCTTTCTACAATAAAAGAGAATGACAGGCACTTCCTATTAACTGCATGACATCATCGTTATCAAAGAGCGAAGGAAATGAATGTTGTTTTCCAGCGGCTTGGCGGAGCGACTCGCTTTACTTCACGGAACATCTGCTGTTTTTCTATACATGTCGCTGGTGGAGGTTTCTCCGATGACATGACTCGCACTCCGTCATGCTGGGAGGTTTTGCGAGCGCAAGCAACGTGCGCGGCCCGGTGGGTGAGGCTTTCTGTTCGGGGGGGGGGGGGCTCCGGACTCGGGGGGGCGATGGGGTTCTATTACTGAGGACGTGTTAAAGGAGAATTGTACAATGGAAACAAAGTTACTTTATAATCTCTTCAATGAGTCCAGAAAAAACTGCTACATACATAATATGGAGGATCTGTATGTCTGTCCATCCAGTCCTGAGATTTACACTGCTCCGCCACACAGCACAGCCCTATGGGGTTTTCTAGCTGCAGTTAGGTAACACAGGTCTTGTCCGTCCCCCCCCCCCAGCCAGTGATTGGACCGTGTAAAGGAGAAGCAGGAAGAAATCATCAGCGCTCCTTCAACCCACTTCCTTTGAGTCCAGGTCTTCCTGGACAGTGAAAGGAGAAGCAGCAAGAAAAGTTCTGCATTATAAAAAAACATTTCCTCTGAGCCCAGGTCGTCCTGAAAAGTGAAAGGAGAAGCAGCAAGAAAAGTTCTGCATTATAAAAAAACATTTCCCCTGAGCCCAGGTCGTCCTGAAAAGTGAAAGGAGAAGCAGCAAGAAAAGTTCTGCATTATAAAAAAAAACATTTCCTCTGAGCCCAGGTCGTCCTGAAAAGTGAAAGGAGAAGCAGCAAGAAAAAATCAGCATCATTCAACCCACTTCTTCTGAGCCCAGGTCGTCCTGGACAGTGAAAGGAGAAGCAGCAAGAAAAATTCTGCATCATTCATTATATTATATAAGTGAAAAAAGAAAGAAAATTATGAAAAAAAAATATTTTCTAATTTCTGTTATAAAACATATCCAATAAAATTGAATTTCTACATAAATTTAGGATAAAACGTTTTCTGCTCCAGGTCTTTGTTAAAAATAAAAATTGCAATAAGTGAATATTGATTGGCTTGTGTGAAGGTTATACGTCTACAATATATGGGATCTATACTGGGATTTCCGGGATTTCGGCAGCTATAGACACTACACTGTAATGGAGCTGATCAGTGACTTATAGTGGGACTGTGGTAGTGTGGCGGTCAATCTGACACTAACTGACATTCTCTGGGGGGGTCACTAACTGATACTGACGTAGCGAGTGACACTAATCAGTGATAATACTGAACACTGTACTAATGACACTGGCTGGGAAGGGGTTAACATCTAGGGGACGATCGAGGGGTTGATTGTGTGCCTAACAAATGTAATGTGCGCCGTTCTTACTTTCTGATCTGGCTGTTTTTCCTCTCTGCTTTTCAGGGAAAGAATCAGCCAGATCGCCGTTCCCTGTCTGTACACACAGAACTCTGTGCTGGGATGGGATCTGCCGATCAGCAGGTTTCAGCGGAAATCGTTGGCTGAAATCTGCTGCCCAATCACAGCACAGGTCAGTAGGGGGCGCCCCAAAGCCGGGAGGAGGCCGGTCACGTACATTAATATGACTCTGCCTGTACCGGCCGTCAGCTTGCAAGTGGTTAATGACTTGGGGGCTCCTCCTGCAGGGCTGCTGTTAGAAATCACCGGGGGGGGCCCCATACAGCCTGACAGCACCCCTCCCCCCCCCAGTCCCAAAAGTGATTCATTATCAGTCCCTTTCTCTGTAGCCTCAGCTGCACAGATGAAGGAATAGGAAGCTCTCTGAGGCTTCCTGCTCATTTATAAACTGATGCTTCAGTAATGAATGGACACAGGAGTGATTGGTACCGATCGCTCACTGTGTTTATTCCAGGAAGGAGGGGGCCGGTAAATGACATCCCCCCCTGTGTGCCCGCAGCAGAGGAGGGAACCTGGCAGTGCTGCAGGGGAAAGGGGCACACAGGGGGGGCTCGGACAATGGAAGGGGCACATGTGCTAGAACCAATCCCCTTGCAGTGCAGCCAGGGGGGAGGGAGAGGAGGAGAAACCGGAAGCGCTGCAGGGCAAAGGGGCACATAGGGGGGCCTAACAGCAGATGGAAGGGGCGCATGTACTAGAACCAATCCCCTTGCAGTGCAGCCAGGGGGAGGGAGAGGAGGAGAATCCGGCAGCGCTGCAGGGCAAAGGGGCACACAGGGGGGCTTGGACAAGGGAAGGGGCACATGTGCTAGAACCAATCTCCCTGCAGTGCAGCCAGGGGGAGGGAGAGGAGGAGAAGCCGGCAGCGCTGCAAGGGAAAGGGGCACACAGGGGGCTTGGACAATGGAAGGGGCACATGTGCTAGAACCAATCTCCCTGCAGTGCAGCCAGGGGGAGGGAGAGGAGGAGAAGCTGGCAGCGCTGCAGGAGAAAGGGGCACACAGGGGGCTTGGACAATGGAAGGGGCACATGTGCTAGAACCAATCCCCCTGCAGTGCAGCCAGGGGAGGGAGAGGAGAAGCTGGCAGCTCTGCAGGGGAAAAGGGCACACAGGGGGCTTGGACAATGGAAGGGGCACATGTGTTAGAACCAATCTCCCTGCAGTGCAGCCAGGGGAGGGAGAGGAGAAGCCAGCAGCTCTGCAGGGGAAAAGGGCACACGGGGGGGCTCGGACAGCAGATGGAAGGGGCGCATGTGCTTGCAGTGCAGCCAGAGGGAGGGAGAGGAGGAGAAGCCGGAAGCACTGCAGTGGGAAACAGAAGAGGATTGGTGTCTGCAGTAAGACAGTACAGCCGCCCCTCCTGCTCAGGTGCCTGGGCCCCCCTTTTGAACTGATGGGGTGTGGGCCAGGTACAGGGGGCTGGTTGTACTGCCTTATCAGCGGCCCCGCCCTCCTGCACCACAGCCCAGCCCTTCGCACTCTATTCATAACCTTTGGCTAGGTTCACACTTGAGCTTCTTCTTCTTCTTCAGCATTTTTCCATGTGTGTGTACATTGGCGTTTTTTTGGGCGTTTTCAGGAGAAGGAGAGAGATTGAAAGCAAGGGTCCTCTTCATACTCCTGCTATGGGGCCCCATCGTGCCTCGTCCCACCCCTGAGATGGGATCGCTCCTCCGATCGTTGTGTCCTGAGAAGGAACTCCCCATCCTTTTTTGTGTGTCTTCGCTTCCCTCGCAGATGTCTTCTTTGTGGAAGGAATAACAAGACGGTCTAAAAAGGAAAATAAGCCCTTTGGGTCTCTGGCTGAAGTGTCTGAGAACCGCGCCGGCGCTTTGTTTTCACAGATGGGACCTTATCAGCAGATTCTGTGGGCACTTCACCAACTTCCAAGAGGGCTGGAGGAGTGCTTCTGTTTACTTGGGACCTTATCTCTTCTCTCCAATCGCCATTCGAACCGCAAATATGCCGTTCTCTGCCAGCTTCGGATTCACCGGCCCGCGTGTTTGCAGGTTCTGTACTTTCACACGGGGGGGGGGCCCACGCCGGCTGGTGGTGCACGCCAAACTTATGCAGCGCCGAGCGAAAGGGCCAGCAGGTAGCGCATTTTTATAAGGGAAATTCGCCCCCCCCCCCACACCCACCCAGCGGAGTTCTTGTCCGAAGCCGCGTTACACAGAACGGCGTGATTTGTGCGAGCCGGAGAAGATTAATTCAGAGCCGAGATGGATTATAATGCACTTGTGTTGAACTTGCAAGTAAAATGAGTTGAAGTGCGTTAATGGGCAGAGATTTGTAGAAGTAATATGTTCTGGAATGCTTGGCTCGCTGCTTATGACATTCTGCTCAAGAGATATGCAGAGCCGTCTAGTAATGACCGTTAAAGTCCATCTACAGCCAAAACCCTTTTTTTTTTAATGTTATGGGTAGAGCGGGGGAAGGGTTAGAACGCCAACACGTGAGGTTTTTTTTTCTGTTAAATAGTGCCCTAGGAGGTGTAATATAAAAAAAAAAAGTCTGGCTGAAATACTCAACTCATATCACAGCGCCCTGCAGCGGTATCAGGACAGGTTCGTCCGGTTCCCAGGGCAAGGATCCTATATTGTGCCCCCTACCCCTCTGTTAATACATGCCATAGAATGGGTGTACCACCCTGCGTCTATTCTTTGCCCCTTTCGCTTCTCTGCGCCCAGGGCAGCTGTCCCTTCTGCTCACCCCTTGTCCTGGCCCTGCAGTAATATGTTTATGCCACTAGATGGCTGCCGTTCACTCCGGAAGAATAGAACATCCTGTGAGTGCAAGGTGTCATGGCCCCGCCCCCTGGAGGGTGTCACAGCTGCAGCCTTTACTTACATGCAGAGAGCGGCACTGATTATCATCATCATCGGGCCATCACTGCTTTCTGCATCGGGGCGAAGAGGAAGGGAACCATGCATGTCAGGTGACCCAGCGCCTGGAAAAGGTAAGTATAAAATAAAAAATATAAAAACATAAAAGACATTGGGGGGACTCTGGGGAGGAGATTGGCGATGAGGTTTAACTGCTTGGTGAAGGGTGGGGGGTGGGGGGGTAGAAGATGTTAAGGGCTCACTGTAAGGGTTAGCTTAAGTGTTTGGAGGGAGTTAAAGTGTATCCAAAATATTATAACCAAAATAATATGATACATTGTAAGTAGAAAGTGATAATAATGTTATGTTCTTTTAGACTGTAGGTGGAACTACAGGATTCTCTTTACCTTTTCTAGTTTCTGCCTAGCTTCTGTTGCAAAAAAAACACACTGTTTACAGAGCTCTATAGCTCATACTAAAAAATTTACACACACACAATTTAACAACTCATCCCCTATAGCCCTTCCTCCATAAGACCCAGAGGTTTTAATCAGGTTCAGGGAGTCTCAAAGGAAGCAACTTCTGTTGCACTATCTCTTTAGAAAAGCCTGTAGTGCTTTGGGAATCCTTTATCATTTCCTAAGTGTTTACTTGTAAACCAAAAGTAATAACCTCCCCCTCCAGGGGAGGACCAGCGTTGGCAATAACACAACCACCTGTCCAGGGATCCAGCACTGTGCTCACCTGGGCTCCACCTTTCCAGGGATCCAGCACTGTCCTCACCTGGGCTCCACCTTTCCAGGGATCCAGCACTGTCCTCACCCAGGCTCCACCTTTCCAGGCATCCAGCACTGTCCTCACCCAAGCTCCACCTGTCCATGTATCCAGCACTGTCCTCACCCAAGCTCCACCTTTCCAGGGATCCAGCACTGTCCTCACCTGAGCTGCAACTGCCCAGGGATCCAGCACTGTCCTCACCGAGCTCCACCTGTCCAGGGATCCAACACTGTCCTCACCCGAGCTCCAACTGTCCAGGAATCCAGCACTGTCCTCACAGGGACTCCACCTTTCCAGGGATCCAGCACTGTCCTCACCCAAGCTCCACCTGTCCAGAGATCCAACACTGTCCTCACCCGAGCTCCAACTGTCCAGGAATCCAGCACTGTCCTCACAGGGACTCCACCTTTCTAGGGATCCAGCACTGTCCTCACCCAAGCTCCACCTGTCCAGGGATCCAACACTGTCCTCACCCGAGCTCCAACTGTCCAGGGATCCAACACTGTCCTCACCTGAGCTCCATCTTTCCAGGGTTACAGCACTGTCCTCACCCGGGCTCCACCTGTCCAGGGATCCAGCACTGTCCTCACCCGGGCTCCACCTGTCCAGGGATCCAGCACTGTCCTCACCCGGGATCTACCTAGCCAGGGATCCAACACTGTCCTCACCCGAGCTCCATCTTTCGAGGGATCCAGCACTGTCCCCACCCGGGCTTCACCTGTCCAGGAATCCAGCACTGTCCTCACCCGAGCTCCACCTGTCTAGGGACCCAGCACTGTCCTCACCCAAGCTCCACCTGTCCAGGGATCCAACACTGTCCTCACCTGGGCTCCACCTGTCCAGGGATCCAGCACTGTCCTCACCCGGGATCTACCTAGCCAGGGATCCAGCACTGTCCTCACCCAAGCTCCACCTGTCCAGGGATCCAACACTGTCCTCACCCGAGCTCCATCTTTCCAGGGATCCAGCACTGTCCTCACCCGGGCTTCACCTGTCCAGGAATCCAGCACTGTCCTCACCCAAGCTCCTCCTGTCCAGGGATCCAGCACTGTCCTCACCCGGGATCTACCTAGCCAGGGATCCAGCACTGTCCTCACCCAAGCTCCACCTGTCCAGGGATCCAACACTGTCCTCACCCGAGCTCCATCTTTCCAGGGATCCAGCACTGTCCTCACCCGGGCTTCACCTGTCCAGGAATCCAGCACTGTCCTCACCCAAGCTCCACCTGTCCAGGGATCCAACACTGTCCTCACCCGAGCTCCATCTTTCCAGGGATCCAGCACTGTCCTCACCCGGGCTTCACCTGTCCAGGAATCCAGCACTGTCCTCACCCAAGCTCCTCCTGTCCAGGGATCCAGCACTGTCCTCACTCGGGCTCCACCTGTCTAGGGATCCAGCACTGTCCCCACCCAAGCTCCTCCTGTCCAGGGATCCAGCACTGTCCTCACTCAGGCTCCACCTGTCCAGGGATTCAGCACTGTCCTCACCCGGGCTTCTCCTGTGCAGGGATCCAGCACTGTCTTTACCTGGGCTGGTTCTTTGCCTGTCTTTGGGTCACTTTGCAGCTTCACTGCCGGCTCCCCACTTCACATGCACCCTGTCAATGGTCCCGCAGCCTCCTGGGACCTATGATGTGTCCCAAGAGGCTGTGGGCAGAGGGGGGATCAAGGCAACCCAAACGGAAGTAGGAGCGGGTATTTGTCAAAACCAGGTATCCACAGCCCAAAAAAAAAAAATTGTCCCAAAGTTAAAGGGGGGAGGGGGAGAAGGCAGAAAAGTGGAACTTCCCTTTAAAGGTGAAATTCTGCTTTAGGTAGAAAAAAACCTTTTATCTTTCATAAACGACCTGGAGGATGGGGTAAACAGTTCAATCTCTGTATTTGCAGACGATACTAAGCTAAGCAGAGCAATAACTTCTCCGCAGGATGTGGAAACCTTGCAAAAAGACCTGAACAAATTAACCACTTCAGCCCCGGACCATTTGGCTGGCCAAAGACTGGAGCACTTTTTGTGATTCGGCCCTGCGTCGCTTAAACTGACAATTGCGCGGTCGTGCGACGTGGCTCCCTAACAAAACTGACGTCCTTTTTTCCCCACAAATAGAGATTTCTTTTGGTGGTATTTGATCACCTCTACGGTTTTTATTTGTTGCGCTATAAACAAAAAAAATAGCGACAATTTTGAAAAAAATGCATTATTTTTTACTTTTTGCTATAATAAATATCCCCAAAAAATATATAAAAAAAAACATTTTTTTTCCTCAGTTTAGGCCGATAAGTATTCTTCTACATATTTTTGGTAAAAAAAAATAAAAATTGCAATAAGCGTTTATTGATTGGTTTGCGCAAAAGTTATAGCGTCTACAAAATAGGGGATAGTTTTATGGCATTTTTACTAATATTTTTTTTTTTTTACTAGTAATGGCAGCGATCAGCGATTTTTATCATGGCTGTGACATTATGGCGGACAGATTGGACACTTTTGGCGCTATTTTGGGACCATTCACATTTATACAGTGATCAGTGGTATTAAAAATGCATTGATTACTGTGTAAATGTGACTGGCAGTGAAGGGGTTAACCACTAGGTGGTGCAATAGGGGTTAAGTGTGTCCTAGGGAGTGATTCTAACTGTGGGGGGGAGGAGCTATGTGTGAAACGACACCAATCACCGCTCCTGATTACAGGTCATAAGGCAGAACGGGGAAATGCTTGTTTACATCAGCATTTGCCCATTCTTCCTCTCTGTGAGACGATCGGTTTTTAAGGTTTTCTCATGTAGGTCTCTAGTGACCAACGATGTGTCCCACCATAGAAGCCCACGTTCTTCTCCAGACTCCGTGTGAACCGGCACTACTGAATATAATGGGAATCTTGAGGTTGAGGCATTTTGGGAAACGCACTTTAAGCGGCTCAGGTGTAAACTGGACCTCCATCACCAAACCGAATTCCAAAAACAAGACCATCTCCAGGGACAAACCTCGAACCTCCCGGCCCTGGAACTCAGCCAAGATTCTGAAGATCCGTTTCTGGAGGAGGACTCAGAAGTGAAGGTCAGGAAGGGTTCCCCCGTAGAATCCCGCACCGCCATGGCCACCCCTTGCATTGATGAACTGATAGCAGCCATGGAGAGGGCTCTTCTCATCCTGCTGGGAACATTCTGGAAGGGAAATGCTCCACCGACGGCCACATTGCCCAATCCATGCAGAACTTATTTTGATACACTTATCTGTTGTGCATTCTTGGCGGTGCGGAATGCTGGTACGTAGCATCAAACAACCCCAGATATGCCATGTTGACACTCAGAGCCTCCAGCGTCCACGGGACATCAAAGCCTTCCAGGCAATCTCTATTTACAAGAGATGAGGAGAACAGCACCGGGTTATATATATATATATATATATATACCACAATACAATATACGCTCACAAATCTTATTTTGTTTAACTAAAACTTTCCCTTTAGATTTGATTAGAGTAGGAAAGGGTTAAACCCCTCCATTGGGTTGTTAAATGCTGTCTGTATCCCAATGGGGACATTTCCCTTCACTTCCTGTCCTTGAGGCACAACAGGAAGTGAGAGAAAAATCTCCTCCAAGTGGGAGGAATTCTCCTGTAAACCCCATTAGATCACATGTTGTCAAATACAAGGCCCGTGTGCCGAATCTGGCCCACCTGACCATCTCTTGTGGCCCTCACACCTCTCCTGCAGTTGCAGCACCCCCTCTCCCTGGTCCTCGCTCCCACCTTGTCTCAGCATTAGGCAGCAGAGAGGAGGATAGAACTCCTCCTACAGATCCTGTGCAGTCGCGGCACCCCCTCGTCTTCACTTCCACCTTGTCTCAGCATTAGGCAGCAGAGAGGAGGATAGAACTCCTCCCACAGATCCTGTGCAGTCGCGGCACCCCCTCGTCTTCACTTCCACCTTGTCTCAGCATTTGGCAGCAGGGAGGAGGATAGAACTCCTCCTACAGATCCTGTGCAGTCGCGGCACCCCCTCGTCTTCACTTCCACCTTGTCTCAGCATTTGGCAGCAGGGAGGAGGATAGAACTTCTCCCACAGATCCTGCGCCGCTCTGTGCAGCCACAGTAGAGACAATTATGTAATATGATAAACAATAGATACATTTATATAATCTTACAGACACAACCGGCCCTTTGAGGGCTGATCGTAGATGGCAGTAAAGAGCCAATCACAGCGGCCATTTACCATGTGATCAGCTGTGTCTATTTACATCACTTATAAACAGACTTGTCGGTTATCGACATTCCTCATGTGACATTCCTCATGTGATGTCATAGTGTGAGGAGAAAAGAGATGGTAACCGGCAAGTATGATGGGAGATAATCAGGGCAGCCCCATCAGTGTCGCCTATCAGTGCCCATCAGTGTCACCTATCAGTGCCCATCAGTGTCACCTATCAGTGCCCATCAGTGTCACCTATCAGTGCCCATCAGTGTCGCCTATCAGTGCCCATCAGTGTCACCTATCAGTGCCCATCAGTGTCGCCTATCAGTGCCCATCAGTGTCACCTATCAGTGCCCATCAGTGTCGCTTATCAGTGCCCATCAGTGCCACCCTTCAGTGTCTCCTCATCAGTGCCCTGATTGTCAGTGCAGCCCCATCAGTGTTGCCTATCAGTGCCCATCAGTGTCATCTATCAGTGCCCATCAGTGTTGCCTATCAGTGCCCATCAGTGTCGCCTATCAGTGCCCATCAGTTTCACCTATCAGTGCCCATCAGTGTCGCCTATCAGTGCCCATCAGTGTCACCTATCAGTGCCCATCAGTGTCGCTTATCAGTGCCCATCAGTGCCACCCTTCAGTGTCTTCTCATCAGTGCCCTGATTATCAGTGCAGCTCCATCAGTGTCACCTATCAGTACCCATCAGTGTCGCCTATCAGTGCCCATCAGTGTTGCCTATCAGTGCCCATCAGTGTCGCCTATCAGTGCCCATCAGTGTCACCTATCAGTGCCCATCAGTGCCCATCAGTGTCACCTATCAGTGCCCATCAGTGTCACCTATCAGTGCCCATCAGTGTCGCTTATCAGTGCCCATCAGTGTCGCCTATCAGTGCCCATCAGTGTTGCCTATCAGTGCCCATCAGTGTCGCCTATCAGTGCCCATCAGTGTCGCCTATCAGTGCCCATCAGTGTCACCTATCAGTGCCCATCAGTGTCGCTTATCAGTGCCCATCAGTGTCGCCTATCAGTGCCCATCAGTGTTGCCTATCAGTGCCCATCAGTTTCACCTATCAGTGCCCATCAGTGTCGCCTATCAGTGCCCATCAGTGTCACCTATCAGTGCCCATCAGTGTCGCTTATCAGTGCCCATCAGTGCCACCCTTCAGTGTCTCCTCATCAGTGCCCTGATTATCAGTGCAGCTCCATCAGTATCGCCTATCAGTACCCATCAGTGTCGCCTATCAGTGCCCATCAGTGTCGCCTATCAGTGCCCATCAGTGTCACCTATCAGTGCCCATCAGTGTCGCCTATCAGTGCCCATCAGTGTCACCTATCAGTGCCCATCAGTGTCGCCTATCAGTGCCCATCAGTGTTGCCTATCAGTGTCCATCAGTGTCGCTTATCAGTGCCCATCAGTGTCGCCTTTCAGTGCCCATCAGTGCCACCCTCAGTGTCTCCTCATCAGTGCCCTGAATATCAGTGCCGCCCTTCAGTGCCTCCTCATCAGTGCCCATTTGCAGCCCATCAGTGAAGGAGAAAAATGACTTATTTGCCAAGTTTTATAACAGAAACAAAGAAAAACGTTTTCTTTTCCAAATTTTTGGTCTTTTTTTCATTTGTTTAGCGAAAAATAAAAATAAATCTCTATTCATCTAAAAAACAATGATAGAAATGTCCTCTGTGTACAGTGTTGTATGACCGCGTCATTGTCATTCAAAGTGCGACAGCGCTGAAAGCTGAGAATTGGCCTGGGCAGGGAGGGGGTGAAAATGCCCGGTATTGAAGGGGTTAAACTGAATGGGTTGTTTTACAAAGTGGGGGGGGGGGGTCACATGAGAAATATATCCTATGATGGGTCCACTTTAAGACAACCAGAGAACATGGGAATGGCGGTGTGACCTCGCCGCGATGACGTCAGCGGGCGATAATTACACCGTCCAGCTGCTTCACCTTTATATTACACCTCAGCCGTCTCATGGCATTAAAAATCCAGCCGAGAGCCAGACGGGGGGGGGGGGTGAGGGGGAGGGGGAGGGGTGACGGTGAGGTGAGACGGTGAGAGCCCAAAACCATCTGATGACGTGTTGGTGCGGAGCGCTCCTCGGGCCGCTGAACGCAGCTGTCTGACATCTGACCGATCGCTATTTACCCTAATCCACCGATAATTATCACACTTATGTCGGCATTAAGAGACATCAGAAATCTGCTTAGTGTGAGAACCAGACGGCATCACCCACATCTCAGCCATACCGAGAGGAGATGGAGCAATGAGGACCTTCTCAAGGGGACCCGTCACTCCAAGGGGACCTTCTCTTCAAGGGGACCTTCTCTTCAAGGGGACCCGTCATTTCAAGGGGACACATCACTCCAAGGGGACCCGTCACTTTAAGGGGACCTTCTCTTCAAGGGAACCTTCTCTTCAAGGGGACCCGTCACTCCAAGGGGACCTTCTCTTCAAGGGGACCTTCTCTTCAAGGGGACCTTCTCTTCAAGGGGACCCATCACTTCAAGGGAACCCATCACTTCAAGGGGACCCATCACTTCAAGGGGACCTGTCTCTTCAAGGGGACCCGTCACTTCAAGGGGACCCATCACTTCAAGGGGACCTGTCTCTTCAAGGGGACCCATCACTTCAAGGGGACCCGTCACTTCAAGGGGACCCATCACTTCAAGGGGACCCATCACTTCAAGGGGACCCATCACTTCAAGGGGACCCGTCACTTCAAGGGGACCTGTCTCTTCAAGGGGACCCATCACTTCAAGGGAACCCATCACTTCAAGGGGACCTGTCTCTTCAAGGGGACCCGTCACTTCAAGGGGACCCATCACTTCAAGGGGACCTGTCTCTTCAAGGGGACCCATCACTTCAAGGGGACCCGTCACTTCAAGGGGACCTGTCTCTTCAAGGGGACCCATCACTTCAAGGGGACCCGTCACTTCAAGGGGACCCATCACTTCAAGGGGACCCATCACTCCAAGAGGCCCCGTCACTTCAAGGGGACCTGTCACTTCAAGGGGACCTTCTCTTCAAGGGGACCCATCACTTCAAGGGAACCCATCACTTCAAGGGGACCCGTCACTTCAAGGGGACCCGTCACTTCAAGGGGACCCATCACTTCAAGGGGACCCGTCACTTCAAGGGGACCTGTCTCTTCAAGGGGACCCATCACTTCAAGGGGACCCGTCACTTCAAGGGGACCCATCACTTCGAGGGGACCCATCACTCCAAGAGGCCCCGTCACTTCAAGGGGACCTGTCACTTCAAGGGGACCTTCTCTTCAAGGGGACCCATCACTTCAAGGGAACCCATCACTCCAAGAGGCCCCGTCACTTCAAGGGGACCTGTCACTTCAAGGGGACATGTCACTTCAAGAGGACCTTCTCTTCAAGGGGACCCGTCACTTCAAGGGGACCCGTCACTTCAAGGGGACCCATCACTTCAAGGGGACCCGTCACTTCAAGGGGGCCTGTCTCTTCAAGGGGACCCATCACTTCAAGGGGACCCGTCACTTCAAGGGGACCTGTCTCTTCAAGGGGACCCATCACTTCAAGGGGACCCGTCACTTCAAGGGGACCCATCACTTCAAGGGGACCCATCACTCCAAGAGTCCCCGTCACTTCAAGGGGACCTGTCACTTCAAGGGGACCTTCTCTTCAAGGGGACCTTCTCTTCAAGGGGACCCATCACTTCAAGGGAACCCATCACTTCAAGGGGACCCGTCACTTCAAGGGGACCCATCACTTCAAGGGGACCCGTCACTTCAAGGGGACCTGTCTCTTCAAGGGGACCCATCACTTCAAGGGGACCCGTCACTTTAAGGGGACCTGTCTCTTCAAGGGGACCCATCACTTCAAGGGGACCCGTCACTTCAAGGGGACCCATCACTTTAAGGGGACCCATCACTCCAAGAGGCCCCGTCACTTCAAGGGGACCTGTCACTTCAAGGGGACCTGTCACTCCAAGGGGACCTTCTCTTCAAGGGGACCTTCTCTTCAAGGGGACCCATCACTTCAAGGGAACCCATCACTTCAAGGGGACCCGTCACTTCAAGGGGACCCATCACTTCAAGGGGACCTGTCACTTCAAGGGGACCTGTCTCTTTAAGGGGACCCATCACTTCAAGGGGACCCGTCACTTCAAGGGGACCTGTCTCTTCAAGGGGACCCATTACTTCAAGGGGACCCGTCACTTCAAGGGGACCCATCACTTCAAGGGGACCCATCACTCCAAGAGGCCCCGTCACTTCACGGGGACCTGTCACTTCAAGGGGACCTGTCACTTCAAGAGGACCTTCTTTTCAAGGGGACCCGTCACTTCAAGGGGACCCGTCACTTCAAGAGGACCTTCTCTTCAAGGGGACCTGTCACTTCAAGGGGACCCGTCTCTTTAAGGGGACCTGTCACTTCAAGAAGACCTGTCACTTCAAAGGGATCTGTTACTCCAAGAGGACCCGTCACTTCAAGGGGACCTGTCTCTTCTAGAACCCGTCTCTTCAAGGGGACCTGTCACTTCAAGGGGACCCATCACTTCAAGGGAACCCATCACTTCAAGGGGACCCATCACTTCAAGGGGACCCATCACTTCAAGGGGACCCGTCACTTCAAGTGGACCTGTCTCTTAAAGGGGACCCATCACTTTAAGGGGACCTGTCACTCCAAGAAGACCTGTCACTTCAAGGGGACCGTCACTCCAAGAAGACCTGTCACTTCAAGGGGACCTGTCACTTCAAGGGGACCTGTCTCTTATAGAACCCGTCTCTTTAAGGGGACCTGTCACTTCAAGGGGACCCGTCACTTCAAGAGGACCTTCTCTTCAAGGGGACCTGTCACTTCAAGGGGACCCGTCTCTTTAAGGGGACCCATCACTTCAAGGGGACCAGTCACTCCAAGGGACCCGTCTCTTTAAGGGGACCTGTCACTTCAAGAAGACCTGTCACTTCAAAGGGATCTGTTACTCCAAGAGGACCCGTCACTTCAAGGGGACCTGTCTCTTCTAGAACCCGTCTCTTTAAGGGGACCCGTCACTTCAAGGGGACCCATCACTTCAAGGGAACCCATCACTTCAAGGGGACCTGTCTCTTCTAGAACCCGTCTCTTCAAGGGGACCCATCACTTCAAGGGGACCCATCACTTCAAGGGAACCCATCACTTCAAGGGGACCTGTCACTTCAAGGGGACCATCACTTCAAGGGGACCCATCACTTCAAGGGGACCCGTCACTTCAAGGGGACCTGTCTCTTAAAGGGGACCCATCACTTCAAGGGGACCTGTCACTCCAAGAAGACCTGTCACTTCAAGGGGACCGTCACTCCAAGAAGACCTGTCACTTCAAGGGGACCTGTTACTCCAAGAGGACACGTCACTCCAAGGGGACCCTTCACTTTCAAGAGGACTTGTCACTTCAAGGGGACCCGCCACTTTCAAGAGGACCTGTTACTTCAAGGGGACCTGTCACTTCAAGGGGACCCGTCGCTTCAAGGGGACCCATCACTTTGAAGAGGACCTGTCACTCCAAGGGGACCTGTCACTTCAAGGGGACCTGTCTCTTCAAGAGGACCTGTCACTTCAAGGGGACCCCTCTCTTCAAGGGGACCCGTCACTTCAAGGGGACCTGTCACTTCAAGGGGACCCGTCACTTCAAGGGGACCTGTCACTTCAAGGAGACCCATCACTCCAAGAGGACCTGTCACGCCAAGAGGACCTGTTACTTCAAGGGGACCCATCACTTCAACAGGACCTGTCACTTCAAGGGGACCTGTTACTCCAAGAGGACCTGTCACTTCAAGGAGACCTGTCACTTCAAGGGGACCCATCACTCCAATGGGACCCATCACTTCAAGAGAACCCGTCTCTTCAAGGGGACCCATCACTCCAAGAGGACATGTCACTCCAAGGGGACATGTCACTTCAAGGGGACCCATCACTTCAAGGGGACCTGTCACTCCAAGAGAACCTGTCACTTCAAGGGGACCTGTCACTCCAAGAGGACCTGTCACTTCAAGAGGACCTGCGCTAAACATTCCCTCTTTTTGGTCTTAAAATAAGAACTGTGCGGCATATTTATAGATAAGTGACCCTTTGTCATCTGTGGCCGGCCAACCTCTTGAGTCCCAGCCCCGTTTATAAATGCCACCGGCATCAAGTGTTTTTAATCTCTTACCACCCATGTAACACACTTATGTGGCGGCAAAGTGGGTGGGCTTTAACCATGACAAGTCAAAACCCATTTATTTCAATGGCGCCCATTCCGATCTATGCAACTCAAGTCGCAGTGTCTTCAAAAAAGGTTCCTGCAGGTTGCAAGCAAGTCGCACCGCATAGTCGCACTGGAAGCTGCACAACAATGGGGTTGCACTAGTGTGAGCCTAAGGCACTAGTACTGTACCTTGTGTGAGTTACGGCAACACACTTGGAGGTATATTTATAAATCTTTTATTGCCCATTAAAACTGGATGCAAAATCGCAGGCAACATTTTCTGCAGACTGAATTTTATTTGTTAAAAAAGTGCAACTGGAGTAAATACCACATTATGGCCACTAGATGGCTCTGAGTATCTTATGAAATAGCTATGCACCTCAGTGCCATCTAGTGGCCATAATGCAATATTTTCACCATTAACACTTTTTTTTTTTCAATGAATACCATTTGATCTGCAGAGAACATAGCCTGAGAACATTTGGTTTTGCCACATTCACACAGAACACGCAGTTGCGGTGGACACCTATGCAAACCTTTGATAAATATACAGGTGTAAATTAAGTAAATACCACATTATGGCCACTAGATGGCTCTGAGTATCTTATGAAATAAATATGTCCTTCAGCTCCATCTTGTGGCCATAATTGCATGTAAATTTATCTGTGGGGAAAAATCGCAGGCAACATTCTCTGCAGATTGAATTTTATTCACTAAATTTTTTTTAAATACCACATTATGGCCACTAGATGGCTCTGAGTATCATATGAAATAGCTATGCACCCTTAGTGCCATCTAGTGGTCATAAATGCATGTAAATTTATTCTGTGGGGAAAAAAAAATTGCAGGCAACGTTCTCTGCAAATTGAATTTTTTTCACAAAAATTTTTATAAATACCACATTATGACCACTAGATGGCTCTGAGTATCATATGAAATAAGAATGCCCCTCAGCTCCATCTAGTGGCCAAAACTGCATGTAAATATGTTATGTGAGGCAAAATCTCTGGAGATTGAATTGTAGTCATTAAATAAATTGTAAATACCACACTATGGCCACTAGATGGCTCTGAGTATCATATGAGATAGCTATGCCCCTCAGCACCATCTAGTGGCCATAATGCAAAATTTTTCACCATTAACACTTTTTTTTTTTTCAATGAATACCATTCGATCTGCAGAGAACATAGCCTGAGAACATTTGGTTTTGCCACATTCACACAGAACACGCAGTTGCGGTGAACACCTATGCAAACTTTTGATAAATATACAGGTGTAAATGAAGTAAATATCACATTATGGCCACTAGATGGCTCTGAGTATCTTATGAAATAAGAATGTCCCTCAGCTCCATCTAGTGGCCATAATGCGGTATTTTCCAAATTCACACTTTTGTCTTTCAATGAATTACATTTGATCTGCTGAGAATATAACCGGAGAACATTTGATTTTGCCCCATTCACACAGAACATGCAGATTCAATGGATGGACACACATGCAAAATTTTTATAAATACACCCTGTAGGTGGGAACAGGCCCTTAAAGTGGTTGGGTCGGACCATATAACATTGTTGGGGGTGCTTACAAT
The DNA here is from genome assembly GCA_037952925.1 of Lithobates clamitans. NCBI lineage: Eukaryota > Metazoa > Chordata > Amphibia > Anura > Ranidae > Lithobates > Lithobates clamitans. The sequence goes on along the minus strand of JBBGZY010002502.1, from coordinate 224,640 downwards.
GGTCAGATCTACCCCCCCCCCCCCCACCTCAAAGAAAAACTGTTGTTGCAGCTGCCTAAAAAGCGTTAGAGTTAGGCGTTAAATAGATCTTACAATGCCCCGCCCACAGGGTGACAACGTTGCTGTGCGATTTTTATTTTTATTTTATTTTGCCCGGAGTCCCACTTTAAATGACAGGTGCACTTTTTTTTTTTTTTTTCTATGTTGTCGGCGCAATTTCCATTTCCATCGCCCTCTAGGAAAGAGTGATTTCTTTTATTCTCCAGCAGCGAGCTGAATTCGGAAGAATTGAGTCAGAAGGCCAGCTGTGCGGCGCTCAGAATTTGGGGGATGATTTGATTGATCTTCAATCTGGTGGCGATTTCACAACCGACGCGCCTCTCCCCGAGGTCTCCGCCTCTTTATATACTTCATCTGGGTATATATCTAATATTTATTCCCGGCAACAGACACTCTTCTCCCGGAATCACCCAAATCATCGCAGACAGGAGGAGGAGGCCCCGCCCAAGGTCCGAAAAATGGTGAAATAATCAGGACACCCCCCTAGTGGCCGGCCCTGGAATGATGAGCTCCGGGAAGATCCATGTATGGGGAAATCTCTCTACCGCCCCGAAGAGTCTCCATTCTACACACAGCCGGTCATCGTCCAATCAACCGACACCCACATTGTACATCGATCGCCCACAATATCAGACCCCAAAAATTATCCCCCCAAGACACCCGCATTGTACATCGATCGCCCACAATATCAGACCCCAAAAATTATCCCCCCAAGACACCCGCATTGTACATCGATCGCCCACAATATCAGACCCCAAAAATTATCCCCCCAAGACACCCGCATTGTACATCGATCGCCCACAATATCAGACCCCAAAAATTATCCCCCCAAGACACCCGCATTGTACATCGATCGCCCACAATATCAGACCCCAAAAATTATCCACCCAAGACACCCGCATTGTACATCGATCGCCCAGAATATCAGACCCCAAAAATTATCCCCCCAAGACACCCGCATTGTACATCGATCGCCCACAATATCAGACCCCAAAAATTATCCCCCCAAGACACCCGCATTGTACATCGATCGCCCACAATATCAGACCCCAAAAATTATCCCCCCAAGACACCCGCATTGTACATCGATCGCCCACAATATCAGACCCCCAAAAATTATCCACCCAAGACACCCGCATTGTACATCGATCTCCCAGAATATCAGACCCCCAAAATTATTCCCCCAAGACACCCGTATTGTACATCGATCTCCCAGAATATCAGACCCCCAAAATTATTCCCCCAAGACACCCACATTGTACATCGATCGCCCACAATATCAGACCCCAAAAATTATCCCCCCCAAGACACCCGCATTGTACATCGATCGCCCACAATATCAGACCCCAAAAATTATCCCCCCCAAGACACCCGCATTGTACATCGATCGCCCACAATATCAGACCCCAAGAATTATCCCCCCAAGACACCCGCATTGTACATCGATCGCCCACAATATCAGACCCCAAAAATTATCCCCCCAAGACACCCGCATTGTACATCGATCGCCCACAATATCAGACCCCAAAAATTATCCCCCCAAGACACCCGCATTGTACATCGATCTCCCAGAATATCAGACCCCAAAAATTATCCCCCCAAGACACCCGCATTGTACATCGATCTCCCAGAATATCAGACCCCAAAAATTATCCCCCCAAGACACCCGCATTGTACATCGATCGCCCACAATATCAGACCCCAAAAATTATCCCCCCAAGACACCCGCATTGTACATCGATCGCCCACAATATCAGACCCCAAAAATTATCCCCCCAAGACACCCGCATTGTACATCGATCGCCCACAATATCAGACCCCAAAAATTATCCCCCCAAGACACCCGCATTGTACATCGATCGCCCACAATATCAGACCCCAAAAATTATCCCCCCAAGACACCCGCATTGTACATCGATCGCCCACAATATCAGACCCCAAAAATTATCCCCCCAAGACACCCGCATTGTACATCGATCGCCCACAATATCAGACCCCAAAAATTATCCCCCCAAGACACCCGCATTGTACATCGATCGCCCACAATATCAGACCCCAAAAATTATCCCCCCAAGACACCCGCATTGTACATCGATCGCCCACAATATCAGACCCCAAAAATTATCCCCCCAAGACACCCGCATTGTACATCGATCGCCCACAATATCAGACCCCAAAAATTATCCCCCCAAGACACCCGCATTGTACATCGATCGCCCACAATATCAGACCCCAAAAATTATCCCCCCCAAGACACCCGCATTGTACATCGATCTCCCACAATATCAGACCCCAAAAATTATCCCCCCAAGACACCCGCATTGTACATCGATCGCCCAGAATATCAGACCCCAAAAATTATCCCCCCAAGACACCCGCATTGTACATCGATCGCCCACAATATCAGACCCCAAAAATTATCCCCCCAAGACACCCGCATTGTACATCGATCGCCCACAATATCAGACCCCAAAAATTATCCCCCCAAGACACCCGCATTGTACATCGATCGCCCACAATATCAGACCCCAAAAATTATCCCCCCAAGACACCCGCATTGTACATCGATCGCCCACAATATCAGACCCCAAAAATTATCCCCCCAAGACACCCGCATTGTACATCGATCGCCCACAATATCAGACCCCAAAAATTATCCCCCCAAGACACCCGCATTGTACATCGATCGCCCACAATATCAGACCCCAAAAATTATCCCCCCAAGACACCCGCATTGTACATCGATCTCTCAGAATATCAGACCCCAAAAATTGTCCCCCCAAGACACCCGCATTGTACATCGATCGCCCACAATATCAGACCCCAAAAATTATCCCCCCAAGACACCCGCATTGTACATCGATCGCCCAGAATATCAGACCCCAAAAATTATCCCCCCAAGACACCCGCATTGTACATCGATCTCCCAGAATATCAGACCCCAAAAATTATCCCCCCAAGACACCCGCATTGTACATCGATCGCCCACAATATCAGACCCCAAAAATTATCCCCCCAAGACACCCGCATTGTACATCGATCGCCCACAATATCAGACCCCAAAAATTATCCCCCCAAGACACCCGCATTGTACATCGATCGCCCACAATATCAGACCCCAAAAATTATCCCCCCCAAGACACCCGCATTGTACATCGATCTCCCAGAATATCAGACCCCAAAAATTATCCCCCCCAAGACACCCGCATTGTACATCGATCGCCCACAATATCAGACCCCAAAAATTATCCCCCCCAAGACACCCGCATTGTACATCGATCGCCCACAATATCAGACCCCAAAAATTATCCCCCCCAAGACACCCATATTGTACATCGATCGCCCAGAATATCAGGCCCCAAAAATTATCCCCCCAAGACACCCGCATTGTACATCGATCGCCCAGAATATCAGACCCCAAAAATTGTCCCCCCAAGACACCCGCATTGTACATCGATCGCCCACAATATCAGACCCCAAAAATTATCCCCCCAAGACACCCGCATTGTACATCGATCGCCCAGAATATCAGACCCCAAAAATTATCCCCCCAAGACACCCGCATTGTACATCGATCGCCCAGAATATCAGACCCCAAAAATTATCCCCCCAAGACACCCGCATTGTACATCGATCTCCCAGAATATCAGACCCCAAAAATTATCCCCCCCAAGACACCCGCATTGTACATCGATCGCCCACAATATCAGACCCCAAAAATTATCCCCCCAAGACACCCGCATTGTACATCGATCGCCCACAATATCAGACCCCAAAAATTATCCCCCCCAAGACACCCGCATTGTACATCGATCGCCCACAATATCAGACCCCAAAAATTATCCCCCCCAAGACACCCATATTGTACATCGATCGCCCAGAATATCAGGCCCCAAAAATTATCCCCCCAAGACACCCGCATTGTACATCGATCGCCCAGAATATCAGACCCCAAAAATTGTCCCCCCAAGACACCCGCATTGTACATCGATCGCCCACAATATCAGACCCCAAAAATTATCCCCCCAAGACACCCGCATTGTACATCGATCGCCCAGAATATCAGACCCCAAAAATTATCCCCCCAAGACACCCGCATTGTACATCGATCGCCCAGAATATCAGACCCCAAAAATTATCCCCCCAAGACACCCGCATTGTACATCGATCTCCCAGAATATCAGACCCCAAAAATTATCCCCCCCAAGACACCCGCATTGTACATCGATCGCCCACAATATCAGACCCCAAAAATTATCCCCCCAAGACACCCGCATTGTACATCGATCGCCCACAATATCAGACCCCAAAAATTATCCCCCCCAAGACACCCATATTGTACATCGATCGCCCAGAATATCAGGCCCCAAAAATTATCCCCCCAAGACACCCGCATTGTACATCGATCGCCCAGAATATCAGACCCCAAAAATTGTCCCCCCAAGACACCCGCATTGTACATCGATCGCCCACAATATCAGACCCCAAAAATTATCCCCCCAAGACACCCGCATTGTACATCGATCGCCCAGAATATCAGACCCCAAAAATTATCCCCCCAAGACACCCGCATTGTACATCGATCGCCCAGAATATCAGACCCCAAAAATTATCCCCCCAAGACACCCGCATTGTACATCGATCTCCCAGAATATCAGACCCCAAAAATTATCCCCCCCAAGACACCCGCATTGTACATCGATCGCCCACAATATCAGACCCCAAAAATTATCCCCCCAAGACACCCGCATTGTACATCGATCGCCCACAATATCAGACCCCAAAAATTATCCCCCCCAAGACACCCGCATTGTACATCGATCGCCCACAATATCAGACCCCAAAAATTATCCCCCCCAAGACACCCATATTGTACATCGATCGCCCAGAATATCAGGCCCCAAAAATTATCCCCCCAAGACACCCGCATTGTACATCGATCGCCCAGAATATCAGACCCCAAAAATTGTCCCCCCAAGACACCCGCATTGTACATCGATCGCCCACAATATCAGACCCCAAAAATTATCCCCCCAAGACACCCGCATTGTACATCGATCGCCCAGAATATCAGACCCCAAAAATTATCCCCCCAAGACACCCGCATTGTACATCGATCGCCCAGAATATCAGACCCCAAAAATTATCCCCCCAAGACACCCGCATTGTACATCGATCTCCCAGAATATCAGACCCCAAAAATTATCCCCCCCAAGACACCCGCATTGTACATCGATCGCCCACAATATCAGACCCCAAAAATTATCCCCCCAAGACACCCGCATTGTACATCGATCGCCCACAATATCAGACCCCAAAAATTATCCCCCCCAAGACACCCATATTGTACATCGATCGCCCAGAATATCAGACCCCAAAAATTATCCAAAAATTATACTATGTCTGCAGTCTCTGATCATCTCCTGTATTATGTCTGCAGTCTCTGATCATCTCCTGTATTATGTCTGCAGTCTCTGATCATCTCCTGTACTATGTCTGCAGTCTCTGATCATCTCTTGTATTGTCTGCAGTCTCTGATCATCTCCTGTATTATGTCTGCAGTCTCTGATCATCTCCTGTACTATGTCTGCAGTCTCTGATCATCTCCTGTATTATGTCTGCAGTCTCTGATCATCTCCTGTACTATGTCTGCAGTCTCTGATCATCTCCTGTATTATGTCTGCAGTCTCTGATCATCTCCTGTATTATGTCTGCAGTCTCTGATCATCTCCTGTATTATGTCTGCAGTCTCTGATCATCTCCTGTACTATGTCTGCAGTCTCTGATCATCTCCTGTATCATGTCTGCAGTCTCTGATCATCTCCTGTACTATGTCTGCAGTCTCTGACCATCTCCTGTATTATGTCTGCAGTCTCTGATCATCTCCTGTATTATGTCTGCAGTCTCTGATCATCTCCTGTATTATGTCTGCAGTCTCTGATCATCTCCTGTACTATGTCTGCAGTCTCTGATCATCTCCCGTATTATGTCTGCAGTCTCTGATCATCTCCTGTATTATGTCTGCAGTCTCTGATCATCTCCTGTACTATGTCTGCAGTCTCTGATCATCTCCTGTATTATGTCTGCAGTCTCTGACCATCTCCTGTATTATGTCTGCAGTCTCTGATCATCTCCTGTATCATGTCTGCAGTCTCTGATCATCTCCTGTACTATGTCTGCAGTCTCTGATCATCTCCTGTATCATGTCTGCAGTCTCTGATCATCTCCTGTACTATGTCTGCAGTCTCTGATCATCTCCTGTATCATGTCTGCAGTCTCTGATCATCTCCTGTACTATGTCTGCAGTCTCTGATCATCTCCTGTATTATGTCTGCAGTCTCTGATCATCTCCTGTAATATGTCTGCAGTCTCTGATCATCTCCTGTATTATGTCTGCAGTCTCTGATCATCTCCTATATTATGTCTGCAGTCTCTGATCATCTCCTGTACTATGTCTGCAGTCTCTGATCATCTCCTGTACTATGTCTGCAGTCTCTGATCATCTCCTGTACTATGTCTGCAGTCTCTGATCATCTCCTGTACTATGTCTGCAGTCTCTGATCATCTCCTGTACTATGTCTGCAGTCTCTGATCATCTCCTGTACTATGTCTGCAGTCTCTGATCATCTCCTGTATTATGTCTGCAGTCTCTGATCATCTCCTGTATTATGTCTGCAGTCTCTGATCATCTCCTGTATTATGTCTGCAGTCTCTGACCATCTCCTGTATTATGTCTGCAGTCTCTGATCATCTCCTGTACTATGTCTGCAGTCTCTGATCATCTCCTGTACTATGTCTGCAGTCTCTGATCATCTCCTGTACTATGTCTGCAGTCTCTGATCATCTCCTGTACTATGTCTGCAGTCTCTGATCATCTCCTGTATTATGTCTGCAGTCTCTGATCATCTCCTGTACTATGTCTGCAGTCTCTGATCATCTCCTGTACTATGTCTGCAGTCTCTGATCATCTCCTGTACTATGTCTGCAGTCTCTGATCATCTCCTGTATTATGTCTGCAGTCTCTGATCATCTCCTGTATTATGTCTGCAGTCTCTGATCATCTCCTGTATTATGTCTGCAGTCTCTGATCATCTCCTGTACTATGTCTGCAGTCTCTGATCATCTCCTGTACTATGTCTGCAGTCTCTGATCATCTCCTGTATTATGTCTGCAGTCTCTGATCATCTCCTGTATTATGTCTGCAGTCTCTGATCATCTCCTGTACTATGTCTGCAGTCTCTGATCATCTCCTATATTATGTCTGCAGTCTCTGATCATCTCCTGTATTATGTCTGCAGTCTCTGATCATCTCCTGTACTATGTCTGCAGTCTCTGATCATCTCCTGTACTATGTCTGCAGTCTCTGATCATCTCCTGTACTATGTCTGCAGTCTCTGATCATCTCCTGTATTATGTCTGCAGTCTCTGATCATCTCCTGTACTATGTCTGCAGTCTCTGATCATCTCCTGTACTATGTCTGCAGTCTCTGATCATCTCCTGTATTATGTCTGCAGTCTCTGATCATCTCCTGTATTATGTCTGCAGTCTCTGACCATCTCCTGTATTATGTCTGCAGTCTCTGATCATCTCCTGTACTATGTCTGCAGTCTCTGATCATCTCCTGTACTATGTCTGCAGTCTCTGATCATCTCCTGTACTATGTCTGCAGTCTCTGATCATCTCCTGTACTATGTCTGCAGTCTCTGATCATCTCCTGTATTATGTCTGCAGTCTCTGATCATCTCCTGTATTATGTCTGCAGTCTCTGATCATCTCCTGTATTATGTCTGCAGTCTCTGATCATCTCCTGTACTATGTCTGCAGTCTCTGATCATCTCCTGTACTATGTCTGCAGTCTCTGATCATCTCCTGTATCATGTCTGCAGTCTCTGATCATCTCCTGTACTATGTCTGCAGTCTCTGATCATCTCCTGTATTATGTCTGCAGTCTCTGATCATCTCCTGTATTATGTCTGCAGTCTCTGATCATCTCCTGTACTATGTCTGCAGTCTCTTATCATCTCCTGTACTATGTCTGCAGTCTCTGATCATCTCCTGTACTATGTCTGCAGTCTCTGATCATCTCCTGTATTATGTCTGCAGTCTCTGATCATCTCCTGTACTATGTCTGCAGTCTCTGATCATCTCCTGTACTATGTCTGCAGTCTCTGATCATCTCCTGTATTATGTCTGCAGTCTCTGATCATCTCCTGTGTTGGTGATTTTGGGGGTCGCTCTTATCCATTCCTTTCCCCTTCTGTGACCTTGTAGGTTTCCCCCCCCCCATTGTCCTCTTTCCCACGGTGGGCCAGTAGAGCCCTCCAATCATTGGCTGACATTCTGCAATCTAGAAGAACACTGAACACCCTCCACCATTACAAGCCGCTTTTACGGCCCAATTTCCTCTGAATAAAGTTAGAAGGGGGAAGGGAGGTCGGGATCATCCCGGGGGGTTTGTGGGGTCTCATTTCGCAGCACGACTGTAAATAAAGCTTATTGACCTCTAAATAATAATCGGGGTTTAATAAGCTTTTGTTAGACGAGGCGCTCGCGAATCAGCTGCTCTGAATAAAATTATTAGGATAAGTCCGGCTTTTCGGTGCGGAAACCATTTCACCGGGGAGCGGCGAGGGGGGGGAGGGGGGTCTGCTATTGTTTTACGGCACCCGAGTAAATCCGCCGAACATTATTAATAATTTTAATTTTCTTTTTATGGGGTTTTAAGAATTTAGCATGACGTCATTATACTTAGAAGCGGCATGGGAAATCATTATGATTTTTAGGGGGTCTGGGGGAGTCTTATTGTTCTCGGGGTCACAAGGCTGTCAGGGGAGGGGGAGCAGAAGAGAAGGAAAAAAGACCATAAAGGAAAACTCTGTCTTTGCTATTAAAAATAAATATCAATTATATTATTGCCACAGAGATACAGTGCCTTGAAAAAGTATTCATACCCCTTGAAATTCTCCACATTTTGTTACAACCAAAAACGTAAATGTATTTTATTGGGATTTTATGTGATAGACCAACACAAAGTGTCACATAATTGTGAAGTGGAAGGAAAATGATAAATGATACAAATTAATCTGTGAAAAGTGTGGGGGGGGGCATTTGTATGGCGCCCCCCGGAGTCAATACTTTGTAGAACCCCCTTTCTCTACAAGTCTTTTTGGGGGTGTCTCTACCAGCTTTGCACATCTAGAGAGGACATTTCTGCCCATTCTTCTTTGTAAAATATCTCAAGCTCTGTCAGATTGGATGGAGAGCGTCTGTGAACAGCAATTTTCAAGTCTTGCCACAGATTCTCAATGTGATTTAGGTCTGGACTGTGACTGGGCCATTCTAACACATGAATATGCTTTGATCTAAACCATTCCATTGTAGCTCTGGCTGGATGTTTCGGGTCGTTGTCCTGCTGGAAGGTGAACCTCCGCCCCAGTCTCAAGTCTAAACATCCCTTGTAATAGGAATAGTGCATGACAAGTCCTCTTTATGGAGAGGTGTGGGGTCTATAAGACCCCATATCTCTCCTCCAGGCTGGAAAGACTGAGATAGAGAATATTAAATAAACTGTGACTGCGAACCATCCGGTCACCAGAAATATCTATGCTCAACTTCCGGCGGTGACCGATTCATTCTCCGGCTCGCCGATCGCATGAGCGAGCTGGTAGAAGCACCGGTGGGCAGCGGGTGTGGGGGGGGTGGACAACCACCACATGTAAGAACGATCAAGCGGCTGAACTGCTGAACAGTTGCTATGATTGTTCTTACAGTGCACAAAATCGCGACCCAAAAAGATGATATCTGAATGATGCTTGTAGCTGCACCCATCATTCAGATATCACCACTGAAAGTCAATGACGTCATAAGACGGCCGAAGGGCGGGAAGTGGTTAATCAAAAATATTTTAATTGAAAAAATGTAAATATTAAAGTGGTTGTAAAGGCAGAAGGTTTTTTTAACCTTCTAAGCATGAAAGTAAAAAACCTTCCGCATGCAGCCGCCCTCCCTACATACATACCCGAGCCCCATCTGGATCCAGTAGTGTGCACCAGAGCCAAGACTCTCTCCTCTCTCTCCCTCCTCATTGGCATGAGGCAGTGATGATAGAATGGGGGGGGGGGGCAGGGCTGAGTTGCACTATGTGTGTCAATGGATGGGGCTCAGGAGTGACCATGCATTACTGCCTTCATAGCAAGCGGCTTGCTATGGGGAGCACTTGGCGGGCACCCGAGAAGAGGAGGAAACAGAAGCACTGGCGGGGAAACCGAGAAGAGGAGGAGCCAGGAGCACCAGTGGGGGACCCAAGAAGAAGAGGAGGAGCAATGGCAGGGGACCCAAGACCCAAGAAGAAGAGGAAGAGCCAAGAGCACCGACAGGGTACCTGAGAAGAAGAGGAGGAGCCAGGAGCACTGGCGGGGGACTCAAAAAGAAGAGGAGGAGCATCGGCGGGGTACCCAAGAAGAAGAGGAGCACTGGCGGGGGACCCAAGAAGCAGAGGAGGAGCCAGGAGCACTGGCGGGGACCAAAGAAGAAGAGGAGGAGCCAAGAGCACCGGCAGGCCACCCAAGAAGAAAAGGAGGAGCCAGGAGCACCGGCGGGGGACTCAAGAAGAAGAGGAGGAACCAGGAGCACCAGTTGGGGGACCCGAGAAGAACAGGTGGAGCACCGGCAGGGGACCCGAGAAGCAGAGGAGGAGCCAAAAGCATTGGCAGGGAAACCGAGAAGCAGAGGAGGAGCCAGGAGCACCAGCGGGGGACCCGAGAAGCAGAGGAGGAGCCAAGAGCACCGGCGGGGGACCGGAGAAGAAGAGGAGGAGCCAGGAGCAACGGCGGGGACCCGAGAAGCAGAGGAGGAGCCAGGAGCACCAGTGGGGGACCCGAGAAGCAGAGGAGGAGTCAGGAGCATCGTGGGGACCCGAGAAGCAGAGGAGGAGCCAGGAGTACTGGCAGGGGACCGGAGAAGAAGAGGAGGAGCCAGGAGCACCGGCGGGGAACCGAGAAGCAGAGGAGGAGCCAGTAGCACTGGCAGGGGACCCGAGAAGCAGAGGAGGAGCCAGTAGCACTGACGGGGACCGGAGAAGAAGAGGAGGAGCCAGGAACACCGGCAGGGGACCCGGGAAGCAGGGGAGGAGCCAGTAGCACTGGCAGGGGACCCGAGAAGCAGAGGAGGAGCCAGGAGCATCGGCGGGGACCCAAGAAGCAGAGGAGGAGCCAGGAGCACCGGCGGGGGACCAGGGAAGAAGAGGAGGAGCCAGGAGCAATGGCGGGGACCCGAGAAGCAGAGGAGGAGCCAGGAGCACCAGCGGGGGACCCGAGAAGCAGAGGAGGAGCCAGGAGCATCGGCGGGGACCCGAGAAGCAGAGGAGGAGCCAGGAGCACTGGCGGGGGACCAGGGAAGAAGAGGAGGAGCCAGGAGCACCGGCAGGGAACCCGAGAAGCAGAGGAGGAGCCAGTAGCACTGGCGGGGGACCCGAGAAGCAGAGGAGGAGCCAGTAGCACTGGCAGGGACCCCAGAAGCAGAGGCGGAGCCAGTAGCACTGGCGGGGGACCGGAGAAGAAGTAGGGGAGCCAGGAGCACCAGTGGGGGGACCCGAGAAGAACAGGTGGAGCACCGGCAGGGGACCCGAGAAGCAGAGGAGGAGCTAAGAGCTTTGGCAGGGGAACCGAGAAGCAGAGGATGAGCCAGGAGCACCAGCGGGGGACCCGAGAAGCAGAGGAGGAGCCAGGAGCATCGACGGGGACCCAAGAAGCAGAGGAGGAGCCAGGAGCACCGGTGGGGGACCGGAGAAGAAGAGGAGGAGCCAGGAGCAACGGCGGGGACCCGAAAAGCAGAGGAGGAGCCAGGAGCACCAGCAGGGGACCCGAGAAGCAGAGGAGGAGCCAGGAGCATCGACGGGGACCCGAGAAGCAGAGGAGGAGCCAGGAGCATCGGCGGGGGACTGGAGAAGAAGAGGAGGAGCCAGGAACACCGGCGGGGGACCCAAGAAGCAGAGGAGGAGCCAGTAGCACTGGTGGGGGACCCGAGAAGCAGAGGAGGAGCCAGTAGCACTGGCGGGGGACTGGAGAAGAAGAGGGGGAGCCAGGAGCACCAGCGGGGGGACCCGAGAAGAAGAGGAGGATCGGGGCTGCTCTGTGCAAAATCATTACAGAGCAGGTAAGTATAACATGTTTGTTACTTTCTTAGATTGTAAGCTCCCAGGAACAGGGCCCCTCTAACCCTCTTGTATTGAATTGTATTGTTGCTGTATTGTCTCTGCCTTTATATTGGAAAGCGCTGCGCAAACTGTTGGCGCCATATAAATCCTGTAATATAATAATAATTTTAAGGAAAAAAAAAAAAGCTTTTACAAACACTTTAAAAATAACTTTTGAGACCATACATGATGAAACTTATAGCGATCGGACATCAATGTAGTTTTAATATAAAAACACGGTCCTGAAATTGAGGGTTCTAAATGCCAAATATCAATGAAAAATAAAACACATTGTATCAGTCAGCAGATCCCGTCACCTGACTGTAACAAAAGGCGGAAATGTGATTACGAAAAGTCCGGGATCAGCAAATTCCAGGCGACAGGACAGGTCACGTGACAGCGACCGAAAAACAACAACATTACAAGGACGATGTGATCATCGGAGATCATAATAAAATAAATTATTCCTCCAGTAAACACCAACAAAACCATTGTAATATATTACCATTAAAGAGTAACTCCACTTTTGTTGGGAAACCCCTCCCCCTCGGGGTGATCTCTGTACATTGCAGGGATTGTAACAAACTTTGTAGCAGATTCCGACCTTTTGTTATTCTGAAGAAATAGCTGTTTGTTTCTCTATGTCCATGTGCAAAGTGAATGGGAGTAACTTTATAATTATCAATCAGCTGCTGCACCTGCAGGGCTCTAATGAGGAAAGTGGCATGGTCTGCATTGCTTTGGATGTGATTTCCCTTTGAGAGTATCTCACCAAAAATCACATTTTTGTTGCAGGGGATGCCCAAAATCTGACTTGTATCTTAGTGCAGACTTCTGGGAAATTTAGAGAGCCAATCACACAAGCAGGAAATTACATTTCTGGGAGGGGTCCGTAGACCACCTGCGTACGGAGCGCCTCCAGGTGGCCATATTGTATTGAATGTTACAGAAAATTACAGTGGCTGGAGACTGAAAAGGAAAGGTCATGTTTAGGTTGCAGTGTTTATCCTCATGACACATCACAGGAAGTACCGTCATGGCTAACAGAGGACAGAATTAGGAATAGACCTGAAAAACTTAACATTAATAAATCACCGGGACCAGATGGCTTGCACCCGAGGGTACTTAGGGAACTCAGTCAAGTAATTGCCAGACCATTGTTCCTAAATTTTACAGACAGTCTACTGACTGGAATGGTACCAGCTGATTGGAGAAAAGCCAATGTAGCACCAATATTTAAAAAGGGCCCAAAATACATCCCTGGGAATTAGACCAGTTAGCCTAACATCAATAGTATGTAAACTCTTGGAGGGGATGATAAGGGACTATATACAAGATTTTAGTAATAAGAATGATATCATTAGCAGTAATCAGCATGGATTCATGAAGAACCGTTCTTGCCAAACCAATCTATTAACCTTCTATGAGGAGGTGAGTTGCCATCTAGATAAAGGAAGGCCCGTAGATGTGGTGTATCTGGATTTTGCAAAAGCATTTGACACAGTTCCCCATAAACGTTTACTGTACAAAATAAGGTGCGTTGGCATGGACCATAGGGTGAGTACATGGATTGAAAACTGGCTACAAGGGCGAGTTCAGAAGGTGGTGATAAATGGGGAGTACTCAGAATGGTCAGGGGTGGGTAGTGGGGTTCCCCAGGGTTCTGTGCTGGGACCAATCCTATTTATTTTGTTTATAAACGATCTGGAGGATGGGATAAACAGTTCAATCTCTGTATTTGTGGACAATACTAAGCTAAGCAGGGCAATAACTTCTCCGCAGGATGTGGAAACCTTGCAAGAAGATCTGAACAAATGAATGGGGGAGGGGCAACTACATGGCAAATGAGGTTCAATGTAGAAAAATGTAAAATAATGCAAAAATATAATTTTCCGATCCTGAAAATTAGTAGTCCTCCCCTCTGTCCCCAGTCACTGCTACTAAACTGATGGGGCCCGGGGGAACTGAGGATCGGCAATCATGTGACTACTAAGGTCAAGCAATCAGAAGAAGTCAATCCTAACGACTACCAATCTTTAGTCCTGACTGAGAGCTGTTTCTGACTGTAATCAGGGCCTGACTGTTCTTGTCACCAACCCTCATAGTGACATCATCACAACTCCACTGGAGTCTTCAGGACATTGTGAGGACCCCATTGATGGACCCTATGTGGAATGATGGGAGATTTGGGATCCACAACTGTCACAGGAGTGACGCCAGATGCCTGGGTGAAATGTAGTCATTCAGCAAAGGTGATAATCTACCAAACGGCATGGATTGCCATAACTAGGCAGATACCGCTTTGAAAACAAAGGACAAATATCATCAAATCTCATTACAGGTATCGAGCTCCGATACCTGCTGCAACCCTGGCCCACCTCTGATAGTGGTAGTGCACTGGATCCTTCCTTATCATAGAAGGGTAAGGACCAGCACCATGCACAGGAAACAAATGTTCAGCAAGCTAGAAAATACCATAATGCCCTTTGTTATGACATCATCAAATCTTCACTGGAGTCTTCAGGACCTTGTGAGGACCCCATTGATGAACCCAATGGGGAATGATGGGAGATTTGGGATCCTTAACTGTGATGCCAGATGCCTGGGTGTAAGGTAGTCATTCAAACAAAGGTCATAATCAACCAAACTGTATGGATGGCAATAACTAAGCAGATATCTCTATGAGAATTAAGACCATGTACCAATTACAAGGACCCACTGCAATCCTGGCCCATCTGGGGCAGTGGTGGTACACTCATTCTGTTCTTAGCCTAGAAGTGTGAAGAATCAGCACCATCCGTAGGAAAAAATGTCCAGCAAGCTGGAAAATCTTATAGTGCATCTCCAACCACCAAATGCTCATTATCTGATTTACAAACCTGATTGTTGTAAGAGATACTTAAAATCGGCAGCATCACTTGACTGTATGGGACCATTCATGGGAAACACAACTGTGAGAATATGGAGGAGCAACCCAGTAAAAATGTCAAAGTCCCAAAAGTTACATTTGAGTGACCTTTTGGATAATAATTTAAGACGTGCAGTCACCCCCCATAACAGATTCCAGCCCTCTCTCCGAGCCTTGTCTCTGAGTATGTAAAGCATTTTTATTTGAAATTTGGAGTATATAAACCTGTCACTCAAAAAGTCATAAACCAGAATGTGGAACATAACTTCCCACATATGTGCCTGCAGATGACTGGCACTATGGACTATAGTGTGCTTCTGAATGTTCTCTGCTTTACACCGACCCACAAAGCCATAACTTCAGGGGACACCAGGCGTCTCTGCTGACCCCATACTCACTGCACGCCCCCAGCACAGCAACCCAACTGTCATAGTCATCTCTCAGTCTCTAGTCATGATCAGGAGACAGCGGGATGGACAACCACAGTGGCCACGTGATCAGAAAGTCTGTCCCACTTCCCCCCCCCCCCGGCTTGAAGAACCATTTAAAGGGGAACTAGGGCTAGGTGAAAAGGGTTAAAGAGGACCTTCACCCTAAAGAAAAGTGTTATATCTACTGTCATCTCCCTCTTTTTCTTTATTGTGCTTTGCACCCCCCCAACCTAACCTTAACCCAACCTTAACCCAACTCTAACCTTAACCTAACCCTAACCCAACTCTAACCCTAACCTATCCTTAACCTAACCCTAACCTAACCCAGCTCTAACCCTAACCTAAACCAACCCTAACCCAACTCTAACCCTAACCTAAACCAACCCTAAACCAACCCTAAACCGACCCTCACCTAAACCTAACCCCCTAACCCTAGCCCAACCCTAACCCCAACCTAACCCTAGTCAGCCTTAACTCCAAACTAACACAACACTAACTGAACCCTAACCTTAACTCTAACCCTAACCCAACTCTAACCTTAACCCAACCTCAACCCTAACCTTAGCCCAACCCTAACCCTAACCTAACCCTAGCCAGCCCTAACTCCAATGTAACCCTAACATGACACTAACCTTACCTAACCTTAACCCAACCCTAACCCACCCCTCACCCATCCAGGCATCGGGATTGGCTCCGTGAATGACAGGCAGGCCGGTACTATTCGCTGTGGCATGTCATCTGGCGGGACCAGCTCTCCATTATCCAACTCATCGACCCCTGCAGGTCTCTGCTTCTGTATTGGTGGTTTACCTGTCTCCTCCCAGGCTGCTCTTCCCTTGCCTCACTATAAGTGTGAATAATTTGTTTTAATAAAGTTTGCTACTTTTAATGATTCAGCGCCTTGGCACCTGTGTTCCCATGCAACCCTAACCTTAACTCAAAAGTTACATGGGAGGATGGCGCCAGTATGGAAATCCTAACACACGCAAAACTCAAAATGATGGCGGCACCAGAGGGGAGGCAAGGGACGTCGGGTCCCTAACCCTAACATAACTTAACCCTAACCCAACCCTAACCTAACCCAACCTAACCCAACCCAACCCTAACCTAACCCTAACCTAACCCAACCCTAACCTAACCCAACCCTAACCTAACTAACCCAACCCAACCCTAACCTAACCTAACCCTAACCTAACCCAACCCAACCCAACCCTAACCCAACCCAACCCTAACCCAACCCTAACCTAACCTAACCCAACCCTAACCCAACCCAACCCTAACCCAACCCTAACCTAACCTAACCTAACCTAACCCAACCCTAACCTAACCTAATCCAACCCTAACCTAACCCAACCCAACCCTAACCATAAGTTACATGGGAAGATGTCGCCAGTATAGAAATTGCAATATGTGATGTTTCTTGCCTGAAACTGCAATGGCGATGTGCCTGAAATACCCCTTGCATGCGCAGATGTGCCACAAGGCTCTGCCGGAACCTGAGGCCAGGAGCAGAGCCTTGCGGCACTTCTGTACACATGCCAGACTAAAAAAGATGGCGGAGGGAGACAAGGTCAAAATTCAAGGGAACTGAAGCTCCTCTTTAGGCTGGGTTCACGCTATCTTCGCATGCGGCTCACAGCAGGGGTCCGGTGAGTCCCCGTTCACCGTTTCAGGTCCGATTTCAGCACAAATTTTTTGGCTGGATTCGGACCTGAATCAAACCAAAAGGCGCACAGGACCCCTGTGCAAATTCGCACTGGAGCCGCAGCGGAGATATGTGAACCAGCTCCATAGAGAGCCGGTCACAATCTCCGGTCACAATCTCCTGCTATTGCGAATTGAATGCAGGGAACCCACATGCAATTCACAATAGTGTGAACCCGGCCTCAATGTCTGTTTTGTATCTTCGCTCTGCCGGTACTCTGGGCTTCTTCTTCTATAAATCTTCCAGAAGACCAAGGAATAAGGACAAGATGGACGCCTATGTGCCAAGCCAATGTGAAGGACGCCTCGCACATCCTTCCCAATCCCCCCTGACCTCCACCTCTAATACATTCGACAAACAGCTTGCACGCGAGCCGAAGACGTAAAAAAAAAAACGTCCTTTGATAAATCGCCCCCTTTCTGCATCCGCTGATTGCTGCGCGTTCCTGCATGCACGGATGTTTTCTTGTTCCTCCAAGAATGTAACATTCAATCATTTGTGTGTTTTCTGTAAACCGGTCGCAGGGAAGTGTTAAACTCAAACATATGACTTCCAGTTCCCGCGCCGTGCGCCCGCCGCCTGTATGAACAGCTCCATGTAAATAGCTGTCAATAAACACATCTGCTGCGAATGGATTCATTGAACGGCGGGGTCAGAGGTCCGCACTGTTTATTGCCTCGTAAACTCCAAACCCACTCAATTTATTGTTGCAAGTTGCAGAGGAAGAGCGGGCATGTGACGCGCGTCTTACCCCCTGCGCTCCCAGCGCCGATCTGGCCTCCATGTTGTCTGTTTATTGGACTCGTAGACCTGACATAGGAAAGGTCTGTTCTGGGGCAGATTGTAAAGAGCGGGCCGCGCGTTCCGCCAGAAATTATTACCGCCGTTTATCTGGACTTAACTTTTCCACACCTTTATTTTCTTCCTGCACAACCTTCTCAGGCAGAACTTTAACATAACTCCCAACTTATTGAGATGGGAACGAGGGACACCTATTAGAAAAAGGATGTAGGGATAGGACACACCCCCTGCCACACCCCTTTAAAGGAGAATTATACAAAAGAAAATGATTATTTTACCACTATTATTCCTTTATATTGGCTTTTGACATTTACAAATGCAGAAATTTAGAAATTGGATGAAAGGTTCAGCGCTGGGAAACACTTTTTCAGAGACAAAAAAGTGAATTTTATATATAACTATATAGATCAGACCAAAATGAGGGACAAATGAGGAGGAAAGGGGGACATTGCTCCAAATGCGGGACAGTCCCTCCAAATCCGGGACAGTCCCTCCAAATCCGGGACAGTCCCTCCAGATCAGGAACAGTTGGGATCTATGCTTTAATTTCAGTTCACAAATGCGGAACACATGAACCGTTTCCTGCTTTTTTCTGTATGATTGAGAACTTTTTTTTTCATTTAATAATCCCGGCTTCGCACTTTCACGGTGCGTTGGAGCATGTATATTAACACATGTTAACACACAGTGATGTCATGTGGTCTTCCGATGTGATGGGGGCTTCTGATGTAATGGGGGGCTTTTGATGCGATGGAGGGCTTCTGATTTGATGGGGGGCTTCTGATGTGATGGGGGGCTTTTGGTGTGATGGGGGCTTCTGATCTAAAGGGGGGCTTTTGATGTGATGGGGCTTCTGGTGTGATGGGGGGCTTTTGGTGTGATGGGGGGCTTCTGATGTGATGGGGGCTTCTGATCTAAAGGGGGGCTTTTGATGTGATGGGGGGCTTTTGATGTGATGGGGCTTCTGGTGTGATAGGGAATTCTGATCTGATGGGGGGCTTTTGATGTGATGGGGGGCTTCTGATGTTATGGGGGGACTTCTGATGTGGCGGGGGACTCTAATTTGAAAGGGAGCTCTGATCTAAAGGGGGGCTTTTGATGTGATGGGGGCTTCTGGTGTGATAGGGGATTCTGATCTGATGGGGGGGCTTTTGATGTGATGGGGGGACTTCTAATGTGGTGGGGGATTCTGATTTGATAGGGAGACCCTGATGTGATGGGGGCTTCTAATGTGATGGGGGGGCGTCTGATGGGCTTCTGATGTGAAAGGGGAACTCTGATGTGAAAGGGGGTCTTTGATGGAAGGGTAGACTCTGATGTGATGGGGGACTCTGATGTGAAAGGGGGTCTTTGATGAAAGGGTAGACTCTGATGTGATGGGGGACTCTGATGTGAAAGGGGGTCTTTGATGGAAGGGTAGACTCTGATGTGATGGGGGACTCTGATGTGAAAGGGGGTCTTTGATGGAAGGGTAGACTCTGATGTGATGGGGGACTCTGATGTTAAAGGGGGACTTTGATGGAAGTTTAAACTCTGATGTGATGGTGAGCCTCTGATATGAAAAGGGGACTCTCATGTGGTGGGGGCTTCTGATGTGATAAGGGAACTCTGATGTGATGGGTGGGGGGGGGGGGTCTTTGATGTGATAGGGAGCCTCTTATGCAATGGGGACTTCTGATGCGAAAGGGGGGACTCTGATGTGATTGGGGCATCTGATGTGAAGGAGGGGGCTTCTGATGTGAAGGGAGGACTCTCATGGAAGGATAGACTCTGATGTATTGGGGGGCTTCTGATGTGAAAGGGGGGCCTCTGATATGAAAGGGGGACTCTGAAGGAAGGGTGGACTCTGACGTAATGGGAGGCTTCTGATGTGAAGTTATTTTTTGGAGGATGTTCATTCAGTTGTTTGGGGGAATATTTGTAGAATGTACATTGTGGCTCCTGTACTGGATAGACTGGATCTAATGATCTCTATACTATGATGGGATTGGCTGTTGGAACACTAGAGGGGAGACTGTAGAAGGGGGGTCTATGTGTCCTACAGAGATTAAATCATCGGCGGAGAACCTGTCTGCGGCTTATTATTAAAAACTGAAGAAAAATTCACAACTGACAATAAAGGTGTTAAATTCCAGGAGGGAGAAGCGGCGTCACTCCTTAGCGGTGGAGGAAGAGGATTTACTTCACCAGCCGGGTGACCAGAGCCAGCATAATATGAGCTCCAATGAGAATAGGAAGTTTACTTCAGAGAGCCCCCACTTACATCAGGGTCCCCAGAGAGCCCCCACTCACATCAGGGTCCCCAGAGAGCCCCCACTCACATCAAGGTCCCCAGAGAGCCTCCCCTCCCCTTGGGGACCCCTGCAGAGACTCGGGGCTATGGGCCACAGATTCGGGGCTTTAGCCCCAAAAGCCACCCCCTAGCGACGCCACTGTTAGAAGATGACAAAATCTGGTCATTGTGGCCATTTATTACCTTTTCCTTTCATTTCTCTGGGATTCCCCTTTAAGAACACAAGAAGAGAACTCCCATTTTAGGGAATAGCCGGAGTCCTCAGGCTGGAGGGATCTCCTTGTGATTGATTGGCGCGGGTAAAGTCTCCATGCCAGTAAATGCCTCCGCCATGTGCTAACCCGGCTCTGGGAATTAAGTGCACTGGCCATAAATATCTGTCGGCGTGTTGGTGTGCCGAGGGCAGCCCAGGATACTGAAGCTGCACCTTTGTGCCATGAGCTTTAGGATGACTTGGTTTTCCGTGAGGAGCAGTGAAAGCGCCGTCCATCCGCCTGGAACGAAGGATTACGCACGCCGCGGCCTTTCCATCTCATTTCTTATAGCAGACTTCTCAGCTCAAACCACTAAATACACAGACCGTGTACATCTGTGGGGCTGTCCTGCCTGCCAAAGGATTCCCGTCCGTCCAGTCCTGGGATTTACACAGCTCTGCCACACAGCACAGCCCTGGTTCTTTTCTGCTGCAGTCAAGCAACAAATCCAGGTCACCTCCCTCGGCCCCCAATCCGAGAGACGGGTCATTTATTTTATTATATATTTTTTTTTTATTATTTGGACACATTTCTAACACACATTTATTGCTTCCTTTGGAAAGCTTGTCGGGTTTTCTAATAAGACTCTGCACTGCCTGCTTGCTTGTTGGCATCCTGTGTGTAACTGAATAAGCCATAAGGTCCTTCCTTCCATGATGCAGAGCTGGGAGCCGATTGGTAGAGCCAAGTGCTGTCACATGGGGCTGAGATGCTGAGGCTCCATGATTGACAGAACTGAAATCCAAATAATAAAAGGGGGCGGGCCAGGGACCCTCAGGCTGGGGAGGAAAAGTGCTAGATGATGCTGGACGTTCTGCAGCCAAGAAATGAGGCGGGGCTCTCCTCTGATCTGCTGCAGCTTCAAATGTGAGAAGCTCACAGTGTGCGGTGAAATTAGTCCTGGAGGGGAAGGCCGGAGGTCAGAGTTCAGCCCAGACTTCAGATTTACGTTGTTTCCACTCAGTAAAAGGTTTTTTGTTTTTTTTTAAGAATACCTCTAAGAGGAAGGTTTATGTGAGTGCATTATAGTAAAAGTTCAAGTTCATAAAATAAGCTGTGACCTGTCCCTCCAGAATGTGGGCGGAGTTTCCCCACACACGCGCGTTCTCGGAGACGCGCTCCCATCAAGACGTAGAAAAACATTTTAGCTGAAAAAAATGTGAAAATTCTGTGCAAAAAAAGAAAGAAAAAGCTGTAAAGTGACCTCCAGCCAAAGAACAGATGAATTATAGAGCTGAGGGCAGGCGGGTGAGGGGAGAGCGGGAGATAATGTTTCACTCAGCTGGATACTTTGTACTTCGCACACATGGAATAGAACGCCAAGCAGAGTTCCTCAAGTGTCCGTCTGCATTTTCAGCTTTCATTAGCGTTCTAATTAAAGCCACATTTCCAGCAATATTCCCTACAACTAGAAAGGGATTGGCCGGTCGGGGTCAGGTCTCTCTCGCTGTTAAAGGAACTCCAGGCGGCCATATTCCGTTGCAGAACCCGTACCTTCACTTTTTTGGCCGAATTCAATTGGTCAGGTAGTTTTCGGACACTGCGGTTTTAGAGCAACAAGATTTACAACAATCGAAAGTTAATTTACCACATTAAGGAAACGGATCCTAACCCCGACATGGCCCTGACCTTCACCGGAGCACACCTCTACACTCATATCTCTAGAGGAGCCTTTCTCAGCCTTCCAACCCCAGAGGAACCCTTCAAATTGTCTCAGGGAACCCCGTCTACAGATCTCAGGGAACCCGTCTACATGTCTCAGGGAACCCCGCCAAAAGGTCTCAGGGAACCCGTCTACATGTCTCAGGGAACCCCGCCAACAGGTCTCAAGGAACCCCCGTCTACAGGTCTCAGGGAACCCCGCCAACAGGTCTCAGGGAACCCCGCCAACAGGTCTCAAGGAACCCCATCTCCAGGTCTCAGGGAACCCCGCCAACAGGTCTCAAGGAACCCCATCTCCAGGTCTCAGGGAACTAATCTACAGGTCTCAGGGTACCCCCTTTACAGGTCTCAGGGAACTCCATCTACAGGTCTCTGGTAACGCCATCTACAGGTCTCAGGGAACCCCATCTACAGGTCCCAGGGAACCCCATCTATAGGTCTCAGGGAACTTATCTACAGGTCTCCGGGAACCCCATCTACAGGTTTCAAGGAACTCATCTACAGGTCTCAGGGAACTCATCTACAGGTCTCAGGGAACCCCATCTACAGGTCTCAGGGAACCCATCTACAGGTCTCAGGGAACCCCATCTACAGGTCCCAGGGAACCCCATCTACAGGTCTCGGGGGAACCCGTCTACAGGTACCAGGGAACCCCGTCTACAGGTACCAGGGAACCCCATCTACAGGTCTCAGGGAACCCATCTACAGGTCTCAGAGAACCCCACTAACAGGGCTCAGGGAACCCTATCTACAGATCTCAGGGAACTCGTCTACAGATCTCAGGGAACTCAACTACAGGTTTCAGGGAACCCGTCTATAGGTCCCAGGGAACTCGATTTACAGGTCACAGGGAACCCCACCTTCAGGTCCCAGGCAACACCATCTACAGATCTCAGGGAATCCCATATACAGGTCTCAGAGAACCCCGTATACAGGTCTCAGGGAACCCCATCTACAGGTCTCAGGGAACTTAACTACAGGTCTCAGGGAACCCATCTATAGGTCCCAGGGAACTCATCTACAGGTCTCAGGGAACCCCCGTCTACAGGTCTCAGGGAACCCTGCCAACAGGTCTCAGGGAACCCCCGTCTACAGGTCCCAGGGAACCCCACCCACAGGTCTCAGGGAACCCCATCTACAGGTCTCAGGGAACTCCATCTACAGGTCTCAGGAAACTCCATCTACAGGTCTCAGGGAACCCCATCTATAGGTCTCAGGGAACTTATCTACAGGTTTCAAGGAACTCATCTACAGGTCTCAGGGAACTCATCTACAGGTCTCAGGGAACCTCATCTACAGGTCCCAGGGAACCCCATCTACAGGTCTTGGGGGAACCCGTCTACAGGTACCAGGGAACCCCATCTACAGGTCTCAGGGAACCCCACTAACAGGGCTCAGGGAACCCTATCTACAGATCTCAGGGAACTCATCTACAGATCTCAGGGAACTTAACTACAGGTTTCAGGGAACCCATCTATAGGTCCCAGGCAACATCATCTACAGATCTCAGAGAACCCCGTATACAGTTCTCACGGAACTCATCTACAGGTCTCAGGGAACTCATCTACAGGTCTCAGGAACCCCATCTACAGGTCTCAGGGAACCCGTCTATAGGTCCCAGGGAACTCATCTACAGGTCTCAGAAACCCCATCTACAGGTCTCAGGGAACCCGTCTATAGGTCCCAGGGAACTCATGTACAGGTCTCAGGGAACCCATCTACAGGTCTCAGGGAACCCCATCTACAGGTCTCAGGGAACCCCATCTACAGGTCTCAGGGAACCCCGTATACAGTTCTCACGGAACTCATCTACAGGTCTCAGTGAATCCCATCTACAGATCTCAGAGAACCCATGTACAGGTCTCAGAATATATATATATATATATATTTTATTTTTTATTTCAGGTACTTATATAGCGCCGTCAATTTACGCAGCGCTTTACATATATATATATTATACATTCACATCAGTCCCTATACCCTCAAGGAGCTTACAATCTAAGGTCCCTAACTCACATTCATACCTATACTAGGGCCAATTTAGACAGGATCCAATTAACCTACCAGCATGTCTTTGGAGTGTGGGAGGAAACCGGAGTACCCGGAGGAAACCCACGCAGGCACAGGGAGAACATGCAAACTCCAGGCAGGTAGTGTCGTGGTCGGGATTCGAACCAGCGACCCTTCTTACTGCTAGGCGAGAGTGCTACCACCACACCACTGTGCCACCCATATATATACGTGTGTGTACTTTACACATATATGTTATATATTTATCTATTATTATTAATTAATAAAATTATTTATTTTATAACTATAATACTATATATTATATAATTTAATATTATATATATTATTATATAATTTAATATTATATGTTATTATATATCATATATATACACTTTACACATATATTTTGCACATTCACATCAGTCCCTGCCCTCCAGGAGCTTACAATCTAACGTCCCAAACTCACATACATGCAAAAACATAATAGAGCCAGTTTAGACAGGAGCTATTAAACCTATTAACAGTATATTTCCAATGATCTTCAGCTCCATCTAGTGGCCATAATACAGTATTATTCACTCTACATTTATGAATAAATAACATTCAACCTGGAGGGAAAATAGCCTATTCATATAGCATTTCATGTTGCCCCCATTCACACAGAATGAATGTAAAATGCAGTTTAATTGGTTGAATAGCTTATTTTTTATTTAAACGCTTCTATGTAACAATCTGATAGAACTCCTAAATGATTGGATATTGTTATTATGGGTAATTATGTGTGGATTTATGCCTACGCATTTTGCAATAAAGGTGTCCCCTTGTTGCCATCTCAGAGACTCTGCAGCAGCCTATCCTGACCCCCAGCGATCGGCCCGCTCCGGATTATTCCAGCAAGCTGTTTGATGTCTGTGAAATCCCAGCGCAGCCCTGGCAGCCGGTCAGTGAAGCCGCGGCAGTCCTGGTCGGGGTTTTCTCCTGAACTGGTAATGATTTCATCAGCTAATTTGTAACATTGCAGCAGGTAATACAATTGGGACCCCGGAGGCTGACATTAGACAGCGCTGCCCCGGGGCCCCGCGATGACACGCACTCTAAGCTATGTCATAATTTAAACCAGCAGCCGGGGAGCCGCAATGGAGCAGCCCGATGCCAGCAATCACATCATTGGACCGGGGCTCAGGTTACGCCTCTAATCCAACCGCGCAGGTTGTAAAATCATAAGTGACGCTCGGCGTTGAAAATCCCCTTGTATCTGCCTGATCCCCGCGTCCGAGGGGACCGCGCTGTTTGGCGGCCATATTGCGATCAGAGAGACCGATGAGTGATAAATGGGAGCAAAGCCGCGCAAAGGAGAGAAAAAAAATCTGTGGAATCTGAGCATTCCGGAGGAAAGAGATCCGATTTATGAATTATTAACGTGTGCGTCCAGACAAAACCGATCGTTCTAAAGTCAAGGTTTAATCTGCTTATATTTCGCCTTCTCTGGTCCCCCCCCACAATCAACATGATGACATTTTTAAATAAAACCTTTCCATTGTCATTATATATCTTATTTTACACCAGCGGTGTCATATCTGGGTCCCTGTGCTTCTCTATGCAATGCAGGCAGATCATGGCTGGAGGGAGTTGTACATACCTTCCTGAAAACATCACAGCCCCCTGCCTCAGTACTGCTCTACAGAGCCCTCAGTCCTGATGCAAGCAGTAGGAGGAGTCATGCAAATTTTCAAATGCCTTGATGGGCCTCAGATCCATCCACAGATCTGCCCACTTCTTGCAGCCTCAGATCCGCCCACTTCTTGCAGCCTCAGATCCGCCCACTTCTTTTTTTTTTTCACAATAGAAATGATCTGCCCACTTCTTGCTTCTTCAAATCCGCCAACTCCTGGCATCTTCAGATCCGCCCACTTCTGGCATCCTCAGATCCGCCCACTTCTGGCATCCTGAGATCCGCCCACTTCTGGCATCCTGAGATCCGCCCACTTTTAGCATCCTCAGATCCGCCCACTCCTGGCAGCCTCAGATCCGCCCACTCCTGGCATCCTCAGATTTGCCCACTTCTGGCACCCTCAGATCCACCCACTCCTGGCATCCTCAGATCCGCCCACTCCTGGCATCCTCAGATCCATCCACAGATCTGCCCACTCCTGGCAGCCTCAGATCCGCCCACTCCTAGCATCCTCAGATCCATCCACAGATCTGCCCTCTCCTTGCAGCCTCCGATCTGCCCACTTCTGGCATCCTCAGATCCGCCCACTCCTGGCACCCTTAGATCGGCCCACTCCTGGCACCCTTAGATCGGCCCACTCCTGGCATCCTCAGATCCGCCCACTCCTGGCATCCTCAGATCCGCCCACTCTTGGCATCCTCAGATCCACCCACTTCTGGCATCCTCAGATCCATCCACAGATCCGCCCACTCCTGAAATCTTTAGATCGGCCCATTTCTGGCATCCTCAGATCCACCCACTTCTGAATCCTCAGATCAGCCCACTCCTGGCACCCTTAGATCGGCCCACTCCTGGCATCCTCAGATCCGCCCACTTCTGGCATCCTCAGATCCGCCCACTCTGGCAGCCTCAGATCCATCCACAGATCCGCCCACTCCTGGCATCTTTAGATCAGCCCACTTCTGGCATTCTCAGATCGGCCCACTCCTGGCATCCTCAGATCGGCCCACTCCTGGCATCCTCAGATCTGCCCACTCTTGGCATCCTCAGATCCACCTACTTCTGGCATCCTCAGATCCATCCACAGATCTGCCCACTCCTGGCATCCTCAGATCGGCCCACTCCTGGCATCCTCAGATCTGCCCACTCTTGGCATCCTCAGATCCACCTACTTCTGGCATCCTCAGATCCATCCACAGATCTGCCCACTCCTGGCAGCCTCAGATCCGCCCACTCCTAGCATCCTCAGATCCATCCACAGATCTGCCCACTCCTTGCAGCCTCCGATCTGCCCACTTCTGGCATCCTCAGATCCGCCCACTCTTGGCACCCTCAGATTTGCCTACTCCTGGCACCCTTAGATCGGCCCACTCCTGGCACCCTTAGATCGGCCCACTCCTGGCATCCTCAGATCCGCCCACTCTTGGCATCCTCAGATCCACCCACTTCTGGCATCCTCAGATCCATCCACAGATCCGCCCACTCCTGACATCTTTAGATCGGCCCATTTCTGGCATCCTCAGATCCACCCACTTCTGGAATCCTCAGATCAGCCCACTCCTGGCACCCTTAGATCGGCCCACTCCTGGCATCCTCAGATCCGCCCACTTCTGGCATCCTCAGATCCGCCCACTCTGGCAGCCTCAGATCCATCCACAGATCCGCCCACTCCTGGCATCTTTAGATCAGCCCACTTCTGGCATTCTCAGATCGGCCCACTCCTGGCATCCTCAGATCGGCCCACTCCTGGCATCCTCAGATCTGCCCACTCTTGGCATCCTTAGATCCACCTACTTCTGGCATCCTCAGATCCATCCACAGATCTGCCCACTCCTGGCAACCTTAGATCTGCCCACTTCTGGCATCTTCAGATCCATCCACAGATCTGCCCACTCCTGGCAACCTTAGATCTGCCCACTTCTGGCATTCTCAGATCCATCCACAGATCTGCCCTCTCCTTGCAGCCTCCGATCTGCCCACTTCTGGCATCCTCAGATCCGCCCACTCTTGGCACCCTCAGATTTGCCCACTCCTGGCACCCTTAGATCGGCCCACTCCTGGCACCCTTAGATCGGCCCACTCCTGGCATTCTCAGATCGGCCCACTTCTGGCATCCTCAGATCCGCCCACTCTTGGCATCCTCAGATCCACCCACTTTTGGCATCCTCAGATCCATCCACAGATCCGCCCACTCCTGGCATCTTTAGATCAGCCCACTTCTGGCATTCTCAGATCGGCCCACTCCTGGCATCCTCAGATCGGCCCACTCCTGGCATCCTCAGATCTGCCCACTCTTGGCATCCTTAGATCCACCTACTTCTGGCATCCTCAGATCCATCCACAGATCTGCCCACTCCTGGCAACCTTAGATCTGCCCACTTCTGGCATCTTCAGATCCATCCACAGATCTGCCCACTCCTGGCAACCTTAGATCTACCCACTTCTGGCATTCTCAGATCCATCCACAGATCTGCCCTCTCCTTGCAGCCTCCGATCTGCCCACTTCTGGCATCCTCAGATCCGCCCACTCTTGGCACCCTCAGATTTGCCCACTCCTGGCACCCTTAGATCGGCCCACTCCTGGCACCCTTAGATCGGCCCACTCCTGGCATTCTCAGATCGGCCCACTTCTGGCATCC
Source organism: Lithobates clamitans (assembly GCA_037952925.1). NCBI lineage: Eukaryota > Metazoa > Chordata > Amphibia > Anura > Ranidae > Lithobates > Lithobates clamitans. The sequence continues at coordinate 196,011 of JBBGZY010002502.1, read as the reverse complement.
TCAGATCCGCCCACTCTTGGCATCCTCAGATCCACCCACTTTTGGCATCCTCAGATCCATCCACAGATCCGCCCACTCCTGACATCTTTAGATCGGCCCATTTCTGGCATCCTCAGATCCACCCACTTCTGGAATCCTCAGATCAGCCCACTCCTGGCACCCTTAGATCGGCCCACTCCTGGCATCCTCAGATCCGCCTACTTCTGGCATCCTCAGATCCGCCCACTTCTGGCAGCCTCAGATCCATCCACAGATCCGCCCACTCCTGGCATCTTTAGATCCGCCCACTTCTGGCATCTTCAGATCCATCCACAGATCCGCCCACTCCTGACATCTTTAGATCGGCCCATTTCCGGCATCCTCAGATCCACCCACTTCTGGAATCCTCAGATCAGCCCACTCCTGGCACCCTTAGATCGGCCCACTCCTGGCATCCTCAGATCCGCCCACTTCTGGCATCCTCAGATCCGCCGACTTCTGGCAGTCTCAGATCCATCCATAGATCCGCCCACTCCTGGCATCTTTAGATCAGCCCACTTCTGGCATTCTCAGATCGGCCCACTTCTGGCATCCTCAGATCCGCCCACTTCTGGCATCCTCAGATCCTGTCCCATTTCTGGCAGTCTCAGATCCGCCCACTTCTGGCATCCTCAGATCCATCAGGCAACATGGACATGACGAATGAAGGGTTATAGGAGCTCCGAAACATTGCTGTTCTTGATGTTGGTGATTGATAAAAGAAGCTCAGGAGCGTAGAATGTTCCGGGATCTTTGCAGTTCTTGAAATGTGTTCATGACACCATCAAAGGTGGTGGATAGTAACTTCCCCCATCCCAGGATCTGAGGCTGCCATAAGTGGGCATCAGGCAACATGGACATGGCGAAGGAGCAGCTATAAGAGCTTCGAGACGTTACTGTTTTTTATGACTGAAAAAAGAAGCTCAGGAGGAGCATAGGATGTGCCGGTGATCTTTGTAGTTCTTGGCACGTGATCATGACACCATCAAAGGTGGTGGGCCATAATCTCCCCTATTCCAGGATCTGAGGCTGCCAGAAGTGGGAGGATCTGAGGCAGTTCTTGGATACCTTACAGTGGCATCGCCCATTGCAGATCACTGTTGAGTGAGATACTGTTTGCCATGCACCACATTCCTCTGTGTGTTAGGATCACGTAGTAGGTGCATGGGGGTCAGAAGTCATACATTCTGTCAGGGCAGCCAATCAGTGCCAAGTTCCCATCTCCTTTCTGTGGAAACAACAGTGACCATGCTATGTTGGGGTGCCAGAGCTGTTGCTTACTGTAAATTGTGAAGTTCTCCACCCATGAATAAATAACACATTTAAAACCATTGCTCTCCCTGGTGACCCCCCATCACTGCCCTGCATAATGTTGCCAAAAACGATTCCATTGCCAATAGCAGCTTCTCCCGCAGTGGGTGGCCCTCTCCTAATGTTCTCCCTAGCTAAGCCTTCCTCAAGCCGGGCTCCATGGAACACTTCAGAGATTGTTAGGGGTTCCTTGAGCCATGAGTGATTTCTAACTCTCAAATATGAAACCACTAACACCAATTATGTTGTAGCTACCAGTAAGGGGGATTCTTTCCACTGACCCCCCACACTAATCCACTCTAAGCTGTAGATATAACAGTTATTGGTAGGGATTCCCTGGGAGCTGAACATTATTTCAAGGGTTCCTCTGTGTAAAAAGTGCATGCCCTTAATGGGATTGTAGGTGCTCAGTGATGGCTTTTGATTGGCTGACAGTGTGGACCAATAAGAAGCTGTCACTCAACAGCCACACCCCTTGATTGGAGGAACGCCACCCATGGCACCACTTGACTGGCCTGCAACAGTGTTGGGCAGCTTCTACAACAGACGGGATTAGGGGGCTCTCTGCATGTGATGGGCCCAATCATGTATCAAACCCCCATAGGCTTTTGGCTATATGAATGGATAAAGACTGTAAATATGCCAGATTTGCCATCCCACATCAATAAAAGGTGAGCACAGAGAAGAAGGAAGGACAGATAGGCAACACAAACATGGCAGCGGGTCCTAAGAGAATGGAGCTCACTGAAATAAAGAATTGTGGGAATTGCTGACCTGCCACTGGGAAATGAGGCCAAATGTTCCTGTTCACATCAGTGTGGAGGACTGGAGGGAGTAATGAATGGTTCTACACATCCAGTAAAGATTAGGGAAGATCTTCCAACCTACTAGGTTAGTTGTTGCCCAAAGCAAGAGCCAACCAATGGAGCTAGTGGCCTTGCGTAGACGTGGGCTTGTCAGATCAGTTGACCGTCATCTCATGCCAATCAGCACCTGATGAATGGTTCTACCCTGGTAGAGACTGGGGAAGATCTTCCAACCTACTAGATCAGTTGTTGCCCAAAGCAAAGGCCAACCAATGGATCCAAATGCCTTGCACAGACAAAGGCTTGTTGTCAGATCAGTTGACAGTCATTTCATGCCAACCAGCACCTGATGAATGATGAATGGTTCTACCCTAGTAGAGATTGGGGAAGGTCTTCTAAGATCTTCCAACCTAATAGGTCAGTTGTTGCCCAAAGCAAGAGCCAACCAATGGAGGTAATGGCCTTGCATAGACATAGCCTTGTTGTCAGATCGGTTGACCCTCATCTCATGCCAATCAGCACCTGATGAATGATAAATGGTTCTACTCTAGTAGAGATTGGGGAAGGTTTTCTATAGTCTTCCAACCTAGTAGGTCAGTTGTTATCCAAGGCAAGAGCAAACCAATAGAGTCAGTGGCCTTACATAGACATGGGCTTGTTGTCAGATCAGTTGACCGTCATCTCAAGCCAATCAGAACCTGATGAATGATGAATAGCTCTTTCCTAGTAGAGTCTGGGGAAGGTCTTCCAACCTACTAGATCAGTTTTTGCCCAAGGCAAGAGCCAACCAATGGAGTTAGTGGCCTTCTGTAAACATGGGCTTGTTGTCAGATCGGTTTACTGTCATCCCATGCCAATCAACACTTGATGAATGATTCTACCCTAGATTGGGGTAGGTCTTCTAAGATCTTCCAACCTAATAGTCGACTGATCTGACAACAAGCCCATGTCTACACAAGGCTATTGGCTCCATTGGTTGGCTCTTGCTTTGGGCAACAACTGACCTATCATCTCATGCCAATGGACACCTTAATCTACATGGAATGAATTCTGCTGTGTTATCTATATTATTCAGAATAAGTGGAGTGGAGAGGACGAGGTACCTGCCTGCTTAGTAACCACAGAAAAGAGCGGTGACTCATAGGCCGCGGTTTCCCCCGGCATCCCATTCATGTGGTGGAGCCGCCAGGTCAGGGATGCTAGCCGTGTTATAGGAGAACCACTGAGATAATGGCTGATCAGGAATCCAGATGACTTAGAGAAACAACACATACAATTTTCTTCCACTGAGGGCTGCCAGAAATTACAACACTGCTCGCTAAACCCATGCAGGTGCAGCTAAAACCACGTCTGAAGGAGACATGACTATGTACACTTAAAGGACAGCTTTTTGTTATTACGTTGGATATATGGGGGCTTTAGGTAGGAGGGCAAGATGTCCACGATCTCTGTTTTAAATGATCCTCGATCAAAAAGTTCCCTATCCCCCCCCCCTCCTTACCGGGCTAATTACATTTTTAAATACAACCTTTTTGTTTTCGTGACATACCTTATTTCAAACCCAGTGATGTCATCACTGGGTCTCTGTGCTTCTCTATGTAATGAAGACTGATCATGGCTGGTGGGAGAGGACAGCAGGGGGCTGTACATAGCTTCCTGAAAACATCACAGCACCCGTCCAGTCCTGATGCAACCAGTGGGGGGGTTATGCAAATATCAAAATACCTTGATCGGTGAGTGTCAGTCTTTAATGTGTGACACCTTGTCTTCACAGTGTCTTCAATAAGTGAAACCCTTGTCTTCACTGAATCTTCAATGAGTGACACCCTTGTCTTTAATGTGTCTTCAATGAGTGACACCCTTGTCTTCACTGAGTCTTCAATGAGTGACACCCTTGTCTTCACTGAATCTTCAATGAGTGACACCCTTGTCTTTAATGTGTCTTCAATGAGTGACACCCTTGTCTTCACTGAATCTTCAATGAGTGACACCCTTGTCTTTAATGTGTCTTCAATGAGTGACACCCTTGTCTTCAATGAGTGACACCCTTGTCTTCACAGTGTCTTCAATGAGTGACACCCTTGTCTTCAATGAGTGACACCCTTGTCTTCACAGTGTCTTCAATGAGTGACACCCTTGTCTTCACTGAATCTTCAATGAGTGACACCCTTGTCTTCAATGTGTCTTCAATAAGTGACATCCTTGTCTTCACTGAGTCTTCAATGTGTGACACCCTTGTCTTCACTGAGTCTTCAATGAGTGACACCCTTGTCTTTATGTGTCTTCAATAAGTGACACCCTTGTCTTCACTGAGTCTTCAATAAGTGACACCCTTATCTTCAATGTGTCTTCAATGAGTGACACCCTTGTCTTCAATGAGTGACACCCTTGTCTTCAATGTGTCTTCAATAAGTGACATCCTTGTCTTCAATGTGTCTTCAATGAGTGACACCCTTGTTTTCAGTGAGTGACACCCTTGTCTCTTTAATGTGTCTTCAATGAGTGACACCCTTGTCTTCAATAAGTGACACCCTTGTCTTCAATGAGTGACACCCTTGTCTTCAATGTGTCTTCAATAAGTGACATCCTTGTCTTCAATGTGTCTTCAATGAGTGACACCCTTGTTTTCAGTGAGTGACACCCTTGTCTCTTTAATATGTCTTCAATGAGTGACACCCTTGTCTTCAATGTGTCTTCAATGAGTGACACCCTTGTCTTATATGTGTCTTAAATGAGTGACACCCTTGTTTTCAATGAGTGACACCCTTGTTTTCAATGAGTGACACCCTTGTCTTAAATGAGTCTTCAATGAGTGACACCCTTGTCTTCAATGAGGGACACCCTTGTCTTCAAGGAGTGACACCCTTGTCTTAAATGTGTCTTCAATGAGTGGCACCTTTATCTTCAATGTGTCTTCAATGAGTGACACCCTTGTTTTCAGTGAGTGACACCCTTGTCTTCAATGTGTCTTCAATGAGTGACACCCTTGTCTTTAATGTGTCTTCAATGAGTGACACCCTTGTCTTCAATGTGTCTTCAATGAGGGACACCCTTGTCTTCAATGAGTGACACCCTTTTCTTCAATGTGTCTTCAATGAGTGACACCCTTGTCTTCAATGTGTCTTCAATGAGGGACACCCTTGTCTTCAATGAGTGACACCCTTGTCTTCAATGTGTCTTCAATGAGGGACACCCTTGTCTTCAATGAGTGACACCCTTGTCTTCAATGTGTCTTCAATGAGTGACACCCTTGTCTTCAATGTGTCTTCAATGAGTGACACCCTTGTCTTCAATGTGTCTCAGTGAGTGACACCCTTGTCTTCAATGAGTGACACCCTTGTCTTCAATGTGTCTCAATGAGTGACACTCTTGTCTTCAATGTGTCTTAAATGAGTGGAACCCTTGTCTTCAATAAGTGACATTCTTGTCTTCAATGAGTGACCCCCCTGTTTTCAATGGGTGACACCCTTGTCTTCAATGTGTCTTCAATGAGTGGCACCCTGTCTTAAATGAGGGACACCCTTGTCTTCAATGAGTGACACCCTTGTCTTCAATGTGTCTTCAGTGAGTGACACCCTTATCTTCAATGTGTCTTCAATGAGTGACACCCTTGTCTTCAATAAGTGACACCCTTATCTTCAATGTCTCTTCAATGAGTGACACCCTTGGTTTCAGTGAGTGACACCCTTGTCTTCAATGTGTCTTCAATGAGTGACACCCTTGTCTTCAATGTGTCTTTAGTGAGTGACATCCTAGTCTTCAATGAGTGACACCCTTGTCTTCAATGTGTCTTCAATGAGTGACACCCTTGTCTTCAATGTGTCTTTAGTGAGTGACATCCTAGTCTTCAATGAGTGACACCCTTGTCTTCAATGTGTCTTCAATGAGTGACACCCTTGTCTTCAATGTGTCTTCAACGAGTGACACCCTTGTCTTCAATGTGTCTTCAATGAGTGACACCCTTGTCTTCAATGTGTCTTCAATGAGTGACACCCTTGTCTTCAATGTGTCTTCAATGAGTGACACTCTTGTCTTCAATGTGTCTTCAATGAGTGACACCCTTGTCTTCAGTGTGTCTTTAGTGAGTCACATCCTAGTCTTCAATGAGTGACACCCTTGTCTTCAATGTGTCTTTAGTGAGTGACACCCTTGTCTTCAATGTGTCTTTAGTGAGTGACACCCTTGTCTTCAATGTGTCTTCAATGAGTGACACCATGGGGTTGATTTACTAAAAAGGGAGTGCAAAATCTGGTGCAGCTCTGCATAGAAACCAATCTGCTTCCAGGATTTTTGTCAAAGTTTAATTGATCAAGCTGAAGTTCGAAGCTGATTGGTTTCTTTGCAGAGCTGCACCAGATTTGGCACTCCCTTTTTAGTAAATCAACCCCCCTCTTGTACTCAATAAACGACACCATTGTCTTCAATGTGTCTTCAATGTGTCTTCAATGAGTGACACCCTTGTCTTCAATGTGTCTTCAATGAGTGACACCCTTGTCTTCAATGTGTCTTCAATGAGTGACACCCTTGTCTTCAATGTGTCTTCAATGAGTGACACCCTTGTCTTCAATGTGTCTTCAATGAGTGACACCCTTGTCTTCAATGTGTCTTCAATGAGTGACACCCTTGTCTTCAATGTGTCTTCAATGAGTGACACTCTTGTCTTCAATGTGTCTTCAATGAGTGACACCCTTGTCTTCAGTGTGTCTTTAGTGAGTCACATCCTAGTCTTCAATGAGTGACACCCTTGTCTTCAATGTGTCTTTAGTGAGTGACACCCTTGTCTTCAATGTGTCTTTAGTGAGTGACACCCTTGTCTTCAATGTGTCTTCAATGAGTGACACCATGGGGTTGATTTACTAAAAAGGGAGTGCAAAATCTGGTGCAGCTCTGCATAGAAACCAATCTGCTTCCAGGATTTTTGTCAAAGTTTAATTGATCAAGCTGAAGTTCGAAGCTGATTGGTTTCTTTGCAGAGCTGCACCAGATTTGGCACTCCCTTTTTAGTAAATCAACCCCCCTCTTGTACTCAATAAACGACACCATTGTCTTCAATGTGTCTTCAATGTGTCTTCAATGAGTGACACCCTTGTCTTCAATGTGTCTTCAATGAGTGACACCCTTGTCTTCAATGTGTCTTCAATGAGTGACACCCTTGTCTTCAATGTGTCTTCAATGAGTGACACCCTTGTCTTCAATGTGTCTTCAATGAGTGACACCCTTGTCTTCAATGTGTCTTTAGTGAGTGACATCCTAGTCTTCAATGAGTGACACCCTTGTCTTCAATGTGTCTTCAATGAGTGACACCCTTGTCTTCAATGTGTCTTCAACGAGTGACACCCTTGTCTTCAATGTGTCTTCAATGAGTGACACCCTTGTCTTCAATGTGTCTTCAATGAGTGACACCCTTGTCTTCAATGTGTCTTCAATGAGTGACACTCTTGTCTTCAATGTGTCTTCAATGAGTGACACCCTTGTCTTCAGTGTGTCTTTAGTGAGTCACATCCTAGTCTTCAATGAGTGACACCCTTGTCTTCAATGTGTCTTTAGTGAGTGACACCCTTGTCTTCAATGTGTCTTTAGTGAGTGACACCCTTGTCTTCAATGTGTCTTTAGTGAGTGACACCCTTGTCTTCAATGTGTCTTTAGTGAGTGACACCCTTGTCTTCAATGTGTCTTTAGTGAGTGACACCCTTGTCTTCAATGTGTCTTCAATGAGTGACACCATGGGGTTGATTTACTAAAAAGGGAGTGCAAAATCTGGTGCAGCTCTGCATAGAAACCAATCTGCTTCCAGGATTTTTGTCAAAGTTTAATTGATCAAGCTGAAGTTCGAAGCTGATTGGTTTCTTTGCAGAGCTGCACCAGATTTGGCACTCCCTTTTTAGTAAATCAACCCCCCTCTTGTACTCAATAAACGACACCATTGTCTTCAATGTGTCTTCAATGTGTCTTCAATGAGTGACACCCTTGTCTTCAATGTGTCTTCAATGAGTGACACCCTTGTCTTCAATGTGTCTTCAATGAGTGACACCCTTGTCTTCAATGTGTCTTCAATGAGTGACACCCTTGTCTTCAATGTGTCTTCAATGAGTGACACCCTTGTCTTCAGGAGTGACACCTGGTCTACAAGGTGTCTTCAATGAGTCTTCAATTAGTGACACCCATGTCCCCCTCTTATCCTGTCCCATCACGTCCTCTGATGATGACTGTGTCCAGATCAATGTAGATGCTTGATGGTGAAGACATGTCCTTGTCCTGACTCAGCCAGCCTCCCATTCACGGGCCCCTGTGTCTTTATTGCCCTGGATTGCACCATGGTGGAGCCTCAGGTAGCACATGGGTCCCATGATAGGGAAGCCTCTGTAATCTGATGGTTATCAGGAGACGTCTGGGGACAGGGAACTCTGGCTTAGTCACCTGGATGAAATGCTCGGAGGTTTAGTCATTGTGAAGGAATGGTGACTCTGCCACACCTGGGGAAATATCAAAGACACAAAGTATCAGAAACCTTTTTTTTTTTTTTCTGATGTTACTGACACATTACAATTCTGAGTCATTCCCCCCAGGAGCTGACACTCTAATGTCCCCTCCAGTCACACACATTCAGGAAGTTGGCTGGTTTGTTCCAGTTTGATGAATTCCATTTGAACGTTCGTAGGATGATTCATCAAAATCGTTCACCAATTTATTCGATGGTTCTATCGTGGGTACGGCAATTTTTTAAAATAATAGTTCATTCAATGGTCATTCCAATATGTCGGATTGTAACATTCGTAAATACCAAATATTCTGAATTTATTAAAATATACTTCAATCGACTTGAATATGTAGCAAGGTCCCAGGCCTCCTTCGGTCTAATGAGGACCTCCAGGGCCAGACATAGCTGACATCCTTCTGTATAGGGTGGGTTGTGAGGCATGGCGGGTGCAAGATGATTAAAGTTATAGAGCGCCAGACACTTCTTGAATGCAAAAGTGAGTTTATTTCTCCTAACAAACTTTTGGGGGAAAGAGGGTTGGGGCCAGGACACCCTTAGGTAGTTGCAAGTTCAATTGGCAGACTCCGAGACTTCGATAGGAGGACATCCATGCAGGGAAAGGCATCCAGCAAGACGCCACATCTGCATGTGCAGGAATGCCGTCTCCTATGGCAACAGTCTTTAACAGTTTCTAACACAGAGCTTAATGCCGCGTACACACGACCGGTTTTGCCGTCGGAATAAACTCCGGAGGTTTCTCCGAGGGAACTCCGAAGGAATTCCGCTCAAGCGGTCTTGCCTACACACGGTCACTCCAAAGTCCGACTGTCCAGAACGCGGTGATGTACAACACGTACGACGGGACTAGAAAAAGGAAGTGCAATAGCCAGTAGCCAATCGCTTCCGTCTCGTACTTGCTTCAGAGCATGCGTCGTTTTGGGTCCGTCGGAACAGCATACAGACGATCGGTTTTCCCGATAGGAATTGGTTCAGTCGGAAATATTTAGAACATGTTCCATTTCTAGGTCCGTCAGAATTTTTGAAAAAAAAAAAAAGTCCGATGAGGCCTACACACGATCGGAATAGACGATGAAAAGCTTCCGTCGGACTTTTGGTTGGACTGCAAGCCTCAATCCCATCTTACTTCTGGATAGGCCCTCAGACAGCCTGGCAGCCGGATGTGCCCAGGATAGGCCCAAACTCCAAGTCTAGCGGCCCGAGCAATACAACACACGTCCACCCAGACAGCCGTCCAGGTGGCACAGAAAACTGATCACCTGACCTCACCCAAATAAATAGGCTCTCCCAGCAGGCCAAGGGATTCAAGAAAACCCCTGCCCATTGGCTGAGATACCCCACATACCTATAACCTGACCTTGCATTGCCCTTCTCATATCTAGTACCACCAAGTACCCGGCCACCTAGTGGTAGAAGAGAAAAGTGCAACAAGGCCAAACTTAGGGAGAAATCAATAGATCTCTAGCAATCAACTAGGATAACTACTCCTCACAAGTACATTTGTGACGGGCAATGCCGTCTAAACTCCAGGGTTCTACAAATACGCTCAGTACAATACACTGAAAACTTTATTTGCATTTATAGGAAGGGTGGGTAGGCGGGGGTGTAGGGTTGCCACATCACCCCTTTAATCCAGGACACACATGTGAATTACACGGGTTCTGGGGCTAATTCAATACAGATAAGGCAGTAAGTGAGATTAATTACCACCTTAATCAGCCACAGAACCCGTGTAATTAATGGGTGGCCTAGATAAAAGGGATGAGGCGGCAACCCTATGGGGGTGTGGTGATCGTCACGTCCTCCATGTTTCCCTCCTCGTTGGGCGTCCAGCAAGGGCCGCGTGAGATGCTTACCCTCGGGTGGGTTCTTCTGGGCTACACTGGGCACTTTGTGCAGGGTCACTGCCGTACACAGGGGGGTACCTTTACTAGAGCCAAGCCCATGACCTGCACAGATGACTAAACATCAGGGCCAGGACAAGGGGTGGGCAGGAGTGGGAGCTGCCCTAGACGCAGTGGTTTATTGCAGGGATGGAGGCATCTTGTGCAAAGTTCCTTCTGTTACAAGGCTAACAGGAGTAGTGACAGCAGCATCACTAAGCCCAGCGCTGGGAGTAAAGAGGACAGAGCCGGGAGGAGGTGCAGGTTGCTCACCTTCTAAGCTTGCACACCATGTGTGAGAATGGGGGTGGCACAGTTTGGCAACTTTGCCCTGGGCGCTGAATGACCTTGTCCCGGCACTGCTGAAAATGAATCAACTCCAGCCACTTGCTGACCGCAAAACGTATATATACATTGCGGCTTTGAAGTGGTTTACCGGGGTTATGGCTGAAGCTATCAGCCATAACTCCGGTGATTCCCTTTCTCATAAAAGTGATCCAAGCGGCTGATTAGGCGTTGGGTCGCTTTTAGAAGCAATGGGAGGGGTCGTCCCCCGCCGGTCATCACTGTTTCTCTGGGTTTACCGTTTTCACCGGCGAGCCCGGGAAATGATCCGACAGTTCGCACAGCTGGCCATAGAGGTGAAGAGAGACCCAATCATCTCTGATCACCTCAATGATCTAGTACAGCCATTCTCAGCCAGGGTTCCTCCAGAGGTGGCTAGAGGGGTTCCTTGAGCTGTGGCTGATTTACCTCCTGTTTGATGGTGCCTACATAGTTCTGAACCAATGCCACTTGGAGGAGCCAGTGGTCTGACACCAATGATCTTTACAGCTCTCTGTAAGGGGGCCATTCTTACCACCACTGTAAGTAAGGGCATTCTTCTCACTGACCACCAAAGTAATGGGCATTGTTCCCACTGACCCCCAATGAATGGGTTTTTTCAGGGGTTCCCAGAGACCTGAAAATAATTTTAAGGGTTCGCCTGGGGTAAAAAGGTTAATAAGGCTGATCTAGGAGACCACAATGATCTAGTACAGCCATTCTCAACCAGGGTTCCTCCAGAGGTGGCTAGAGGGGTTCCTTGAGCTGTGGCTGATTTACCTCCTGTTTGATGGTACCTACATAGTTCTGAACCAATGCCACTTGGAGGAGCCAGTGGTCTGACACCAATGATCTTTACAGCTCTCTGTAAGGGGGGCCATTCTTACCACCACTGTAAGAAAGGGCATTCTTCCAACTGAGCACCAAAATAAGGGGCATTGTTCCCACTGACCACCAATGAATGGGTTTTATCAGGGGTTCCCAGAGATCTGAAAATAATTTTAAGTGTTCCCCTGGGGTAAAAAGATTAAGAAGGCTAATCTAGGAGGACTGGAGTCCCAAGGTCACTTCCGGTTTAGGACGGAAGTAAACATTTTTTTGGATCTTTTGCTTTCGAATGTAGAGGAGAGAATTGGGGTCTTATAGATCTCAGATCTCTCCACAAAGAGGACCTGTCATCCCTTATTTTTATCATTTTTTTTGTATTATTGTTTGTAATAGGAAAAAAAGTGATAAAAACATAAACAAATTAAAGAAATAAAAAAAATGAAATAAAATAAGGAAAAAAAAAAAGAAAAAGAAAAGCGCCTCCATCCCTCCATGCTTGCGCGCAGAAGTGAAAGAATACGCAAGTCACGCACAAGTATGTAAACGGTATTCGCACCACACATGTGAGGTATCGCCGCGAACGTCAGAGTGAGAGCAATAGTTCTAGTACTAGACCTCCTCTGTAACTCTAAACTGGTAACCTTGAAGTGCAAAAAGTGCCTAAATCCTATAGTGCAAAAAAATGTTGTGCAAAAAGAATAGGAAGGTTATACATCCAGTGCCCCCCACCCTCACAGGGGTCCTCACCCAAAAAATGATATCAAAAAACGTTGGCACGATACACAGTAAAATCATAGTCTGATGGAATCGTTCCCAATCTGCCTTCACATATACTAATGTGGGTCTCCGCTTGCCATCAACTTGGATCAATCATACCGATGCTCCTCGGCATTCACCATAGAAGGGAGAGAGGAAGGTCTGCCACATCGCATAAAACCATAAAAGTTTTTTATTATAAAAACAGTGAAAATTCACTTACAATGTTTTATGTCATTCCTGACAATGGGATGAAACACTTTGTGAAACACCCGGGGGCTCCAGCCACAAGCTCAGGCTGCGATCGGGGCGTGCTTGTGCGGGATGACGTCACTCACTGGCTGCGCACTTTTTGCACTTTTTCTATGGTGATTAAGAACTATAGGAGCAAAAAAGATTTTTTCAAGTTGCACGTTTATGAACTTTTTTTACTGATGAGTTTGGACTAATATCAATTCTTTTTTTTTTTTCTCAATTCTTTTTTTTTTTTTTAAGTACTCTGTTATATTCTTTATTTTAATTGTTAGATATATTTACATATTTTAAGTCCAATATCTTTTTATTAAAAAGGTTTTAAAGGTACAGTACATGAGCAGAGATATTGATCCGTAATAATAAGCTGAGTATATAGACATTTACATTTTTTTTCAGTTCTTCTAATATAAATATATAACTGTTTTAGCACTTTATATTAGCAGTTTTATATATTTTGAATTAATTTTTTGAGCATTTTTGTTTTATTGTTTGCATTTTTTTTTTTTTTTGGCGGGGGGACATGTGTCCCCTGCCACTTCCAGTCTGCGGCCCACGCGGAACCGGAACTGGTCATTTTCAGGTGCAATGTGGCTTTTTTGCTCTGTTTTTTTTTACTAATAGCTGACGCCATTATAACATCTTGTTGTAAATAGCTGGAAATAGCCTCTGCTAAGCGCCTGAAAACCGCCTCCCATTTATTCCAGTTTGACTTTGGGGCGGTGCGCTTGCGGGACGGGAAAAAAAGTCCTGCAAGCAGCATCTTTGGGGCGGGTTAGGAGCGCTGTATACACAAAATGCCCCTGCCCATTGGAATGAATGGGCAGTGCTTTCAAAGCGTTGAAAGCGCCACAAAATGGGAGTTTTTAAACCCCTTTTATGGGGTTAAAAGCGCCCCAATAGCGGCTGAAAAACGAGCGGCGCTGTAGCGCTAATGCGGCCCCAGTGTGAAAGGGGTCTAAGGTGTCCCGTCTCCGAGTGTCTCTGGCGCCCCCGCACCTCTGGTCACATGCAGTATTGCATAGATAGACCAGCAGTGGCTGTGGTTCGGATTATCTGAGTTTCCATTATTTCCTATGGGGAAACTGGCTTTGGTATACGAGTGCTTTGGATTACAAGCATGCTTCTGGAACGTATTATGCTTGTAATCCAAGGTACCGCTGTACTTGTTTTTTTGTTTTTTTTCTATAGTAAGAAAACTTTATATATAACACACTTGCAATGTATGTATGGTCCTGAAGAAGCGGGGGATCCCGCGTAACGCGTAGACCAGATACAAGTATATCTATCCATCAGATTTACATCATTTTGTATTTATCGCAAAGTTTCTTTATACAGATCTATGTTTTTAATTTTATGTTTATGACAACTTTTTATGTGTCATAAAATGAATATAGATTTTTATTCTGGCTTTGTTCTCATTTGGCATATTTAAAGCCCCACTACTCTTTTGTTTTTAAAATTACCTAGTTCAGAACTTTCTTTAGAAAGTTTGGAGACCCCTGATCTACAGTTTTTTTCTATCAGTCCTAAACATAATAATCGGGCTCCGGTAATGATATAACTTCTCCCATGACATGGGGGGGAGGGGGGGTATGATTATGTGAACTGCCGGGAAATAGTAGTCAGGTTTACCGATCTCAACACAGTCCATGTAAATATTTCTTCCTGTGTTGTAGAAATTGTACAGCCGATTAAACTTTCCCTCGATGAACCAAAAAAATAAATAAATGCCACCCTTCTCCTTCGACTTTTTGGCTCACTATGGTCCTAAACAATTATCAGCATGTCCCCATTAACACTGAGAAAAGTGAACAAACGTTCTAAAAACAAACATTTTTTAACTAAATTCTACTACTGGTTGTATGGAGAGATTAGGACAGTTCTAATGCTCTACAAATTGCATGGAAACAATGTTTCAAGGTGGAAGAAATGCACTACATTGGACATTTTTTTAACTCCTGTTGACAAACACCAGGGATTTTTTTCTTCAATTGACCCCCAACACAGAGTATTGTTTTCTCCCACTGACCAGCAACACCTCCCAGTGACCATAGACCCAGGCCCTCTTTTCTTCCTGCTTACTGGCAATATAACTATGATACATACTGCTGACAACTGCTTACATACCCCTGACCCCACGTACCCTGTACATTACATACCCCTGACCCCATTATCCTGTACATTACATACCCCTGACCCCATTATCCTGTACATTACATACCCCTGACCCCATTATCCTGTACATTACATACCCCTGACCCCATTATCCTGTACATTACATACTTCTGACCCCATGTACCCTGTACATTACATACCCCTGACCCCATTATCCTGTACATTACATACCCCTGACCCCATTATCCTGTACATTACATACCCCTGACCCCATGTACCCTGTACATTACATACCCCTGACCCCATTATCCTGTACATTACATACCCCTGACCCCATTATCCTGTACATTACATAACCCTGACCCCATGTACCCTGTACATTACATACCCCTGACCCCATTATCCTGTACATTACATACCCCTGACCCCATTATCCTGTACATTACATACCCCTGACCCCATTATCCTGTACATTACATACCCCTGACCCCATGTACCCTGTACATTACATACCCCTGACCCCATTATCCTGTACATTACGTACCCCTGACCCCATTATCCTGTACATTACATACTTCTGACCCCATTATCCTGTACATTACATACTTCTGACCCCATGTACCCTGTACATTACATACCCCTGACCCCATTATCCTGTACATTACATACTTCTGACCCCATGTACCCTGTACATTACATACCCCTGACCCCATTATCCTGTACATTACATACCCCTGACCCCATTATCCTGTACATTACATACCCCTGACCCCATGTACCCTGTACATTACATACCCCTGACCCCATTATCCTGTACATTACATACCCCTGACCCCATTATCCTGTACATTACATAACCCTGACCCCATGTACCCTGTACATTACATACCCCTGACCCCATTATCCTGTACATTACATACCCCTGACCCCATTATCCTGTACATTACATACCCCTGACCCCATTATCCTGTACATTACATACTCCTGACCCCATTATCCTGTACATTACATACCCCTGACCCCATTATCCTGTACATTACATACCCCTGACCCCATTATCCTGTACATTACATACTCCTGACCCCATGTACCCTGGGCAAGGCTGCAAATGACACTGACAAGGCTGCAAGGCTGCAAATGACACTGGACAAGCATGCAGATGGAAGCTGTGCAAGGCTGCATTGATGAGCATTTTAATGTCATTTTTTTTCCTTAGTTTTTTTCCTTAAAATTCCTTAAACTCTTATCTTGAAGTTTGCCCTGTACACACGATCGGACATTGATCGGACATTCCGACCACAAAATCCGTCAGATTTTTTCCGATTTTTTCCCGGATTTTGGGCCAAACTTTTCTTGCATACACACGGTCGCACAAAGTTGTCGGAAAATCCATCCCAGATCTCCCCAGAGGTTCTCCCCCCAGTCTATAGATTGCATTCAGATTTTTGCCACCCAAATGCATTATTTTACATTTTTCTACATTGAACCTCATTTGCCATGTAGTTGCCCCTCCCCCATTCATTTGTTCAGATCTTTTTGCAAGGTTTCCACATCCTGCGGAGAAGTTATTGCCCTGCTTAGCTTAGTATCGTCTGCAAATACAGAGATGGAACTGTTTATCCCATCCTCCAGGTCGTTTATGAACAAATTAAATAGGATTGGTCCCAGCACAGAACCCTGGGGAACCCACTACCCACCCCTGACCATTCTGAGTACTCCCCATTTATCACCACCTTCTGAACTCGCCCTTGTAGCCAGTTTTCAATCCATGTACTCACCCTATGGTCCATGCCAATGCACCTTTTTTTGTACAGTAAACGTTTATGGGGAACTGTGTCAAATGCTTTTGCAAAATCCAGATCCACCACGTCTACGGGCCTTCCTTTATCTAGATGGCAACTCACCTCCTCATAGAAGGTTAATAGATTGGTTTGGCAAGAACGATTCTTCATGAATCCATGCTGATTACTGATAATGATATCATTCTTATTACTAAAATCTTGTATATAGTCCCTTATCATCCCCTCCAAGAGTTTACATACTATTGATGTTAGGCTAACTGGTCTGTAATTCCCAGGGATGTATTTTGGGCCCTTTTTAAATATTGGTGCTACATTGGCTTTTCTCCAATCAGCTGGTACCATTCCAGTCAGTAGACTGCCTGTAAAAGTTAGGAACAATGGTCTGGCAATCACTTGACTGAGTTCCCTAAGTACCCTCGGATGCAAGCCATCTGGTCCCGGTGATTTATTAATGTTAAGTTTCTCAAGTCTAATTTTAATTCCGTCCTCTGTTAACCATGGAGGTGCTTCCTGTGTTGTGTCATGAGGATAAACACTGCAGTTTTGGTTACTGAAGCCCCCCGATTCACACGTGAAGACTGAGGAGAAGAATAAATTCAATACCTTTGCCATCTCCCCATCCTTTGTAACCAGATGTCCTTCCTCATTCTTTATGGGGCCAATATGGTCTGTCCTCCCTTTTTTACTGTTTACATACTTAAAGAATTTCTTGGGATTTTTTTTGCTCTCCTCCGCTATGTGTCTTTCATGTTCTATCTTAGCTGTCCTTATTGCACCCTTACATTTCTTGTTGCATTCTTTATAAAGTCTGAATGCTGATGATGATCCCTCAACCTTGTTTTTTTTGAAGGCCTTCTCCTTTGCTTTTATATGCATTTTTACATTGGAGTTAAGCCATCCAGGACTTTTGTTCGCTCTTTTAAATGTATTACCCAATGGGATACATTGGCTAATGCCCTTATTCAATATGCTCTTAAAGCAAACCCATCTCTCCTCTGTATTCTTTGTTCCTAAGATTTTATCCCAATTTATGCCTTTTAGCAAGGTTTGTAGTTTAGGGAAGTTGGCTCTTTTGAAATTCAGTGTCTTTGTGTTCCCTTCATGTTTCCTATTTGTGTGATTTATACTGAAACTAATTGACCTGTTATCGCTGTTACATAAATTGCCCCGTATTTACACATCTGTGATCAGGTCTGTATTGTTGGTAATCAGTAGATCTAGTAATGTTTTATTTCTAGTTGGTGCGTCTACCATCTGACCCATAAAATTGTCCTGCAAGACATTAAGGAACTGGCGAGCCTTAAATGAATGCGCGGTTCCCTCCACCCAGTCTATGACTGGATAATTAAAATCCCCCATTATGATAACACTTCCCATCCTTGCTGCTAATCCAATTTGTGATAGGAGATCCGTCTCCACTTCCTCCCTTAGGTTAGGGGGCCTATAGCATACTCCCAGTATTATTTTCCCCTTAGCTTCATCCCTTTGGAGCTCTACCCATAAGGATTCCACCTCCTCTCTAGCTCCCTCAGTGATGTCATCTCTCACATTCACTTGTACATTATTCTTGATATATAGGCATACCCCTCCCCCTTTTTTACCCTCTCTATCCTTGCGGTAAAGGGATTACCCTTGAATGTTTGCCAGCCAATCATGAGAACTGTTGAACCAGGTCTCTGAAATTCCCACAAAATCCAAATCCTCCTCGTACAACAGTATCTCTAGTTCACCCATCTTGTCCGCCATGCTCCTGGCATTGGTGAACATGCCACATAGTTTAGACCGGACGCATATTATCCTCTTATTGGGGGTTCCGAGATTGCAACTAGGACTTGCTACTATACTCACCTTGTGTTTATGTGCTTTAGTCAACCTACCACTAATGCCCCACATACTACCCTTTGGAATATGTTCCGCGCTGACTATCTCTACCTCTAGACCCTCATACTTCTGACCCCTGCACTCTCTACATTACACACTCCTGAACCCAGATCTCTCTCTACATTACATACTTCTGACCCCTGCATATTCTACATTACATACTCCTGAACCCTGAACTCTCTACATTACATACTCCTGACCCCTGCATATTCTACATTACATACTCCTGAACCCTGAACTCTCTACATTACATACTCCTGACCCCTGTACTCTGTATGTTACGTACCTCTGACCCATGTACCCTCTACATTACATACTTCTGACCCCTTCACTCTCTACATTACATACTCCTGACCCCTGCACTCTCTACATTGCATACTTCTGACCCCTGAACTCTGTACATTACATACTCCTGACCAAAGTGTTTATTGTCTTAACAGTTGCTGGTTGCTAAGTAGTTTTCAACTATTTTTATGAAGTTCTTCTTTAAGGTTGGCTCAGACAAAGTGTTGGCTCTCCGTCTATATTCTGTTTAATTTTTTAAAGACAATCCTCTATGGTTTATGTGTGTCTGTGAGACTCTTTCTTGTGGTTCGGTAGTTAGGAAGGATTTTGTGTATGTACTGAGAATAGGTATGGACTATACTTAACTATGTTCCTTTAGGCCACGCCCAATATCCAGCACAATTTAGCCACACCCACTCTGTACGCGACATGTTTTCTCCTTTCTCTCTCATCCTCTAAAGACGTAGATGGGTTCAGGAGATCAACATTCCTGAAAGTGTCAGGTTGAAGCATAAATGAAGGTTGGCACAGGCAGCTGGAGAGGTAAGTTGTTTCTCTTTTGCAGGGAGACCATTTATTTTTTTCACTTATTTTTGTCACTTTAACATAGAAAATGAAAAATACAAAGCAGGTGTCTGTGGGAATGTTCTTTCAGATGAGCAAACGTTTGACCTGAATCTACACATTTCTTCACATGGTTGTCCCAGATATGAGGTTCAACCTGAAGTTTTTGGATTGGGGGGGGAGGGAACCGAAGTACCAGGGGTAAGTATGGGGATAACATATCAACTCCATGCAACTTCTTGGGTCTGCCAATAAGAGACCCTGGACCTTCGGTGATAGATAGACATCAATGTTACCAACCATTGCCAGGTTAAAATGTTTTGGTCAAATCATATATCACATCTCCAGGGCCACCAGTACAAACTATGGGGGCCCCATAAAGATTGGTCCCCATACAGGGCTGGTGTTCACCAGCCCTTAGAGTACTGCACACGTTTGAGGAGCATTACTTGACACGTTTGAGGAGCATTACTTGACACGTTTGAGGAACATTACTTGACACGTTTGAGGAGCATTACTTTACACGTTTGAGGAACATAACTTAACACGTTTAAAGAGCATTACTTGACACATTTGAGGAACATTACTTGACACGTTTGAGGAACATTACTTGACACGTTTGAGGAACATTACTTGACACGTTTGAGGAACATTACTTGACACGTTTGAGGAACATTACTTGACACATTTGAGGAACATTACTTGACACGTTTGAGGAACATTACTTGACATGTTTGAGGAGCATTACTTGACACGTTTGAGGAACATTACTTGACACGTTTGAGGAGCATTACTTGACACGTTTGAGGAACATTACTTGACACGTTTGAGGAGCATTACTTGACACGTTTGAGGAACATTACTTGACACGTTTGAGGAGCATTACTTGACACGTTTGAGGAACATTACTTGACACGTTTGAGGAGCATTACTTGACGCGTTTGAGGAACATTACTTGAAGCGTTTGAGGAACATTACTTGAGGTGTTTGAGGAACATTACTTAACACGTTTGAGGAACATTGCTTGACACAACTTGAACACATGCGCAAAACACTTACACTCCTGAGCTCATATTGAGGATCATTCCGGAAATAACCACAGCTGGAACATTGGGGGTCTATCCAGCAGTTTTAAGTTTTAATAGAAAAGTTTGGCAGCACAGTGGCTTAGTGGTCAGCACTTTTCCCTTGCAGCACTGGGGTCCTCGGTTCAAATCCCAACCAGGACACACACTATCTGCATGGAGTTTGCATGTTCTTCTTCTGCTTCCATGGATTTCCTACCAAGCTCCAAAACATGTTGGTAGGTTAGTTACATAATTAGTAAGGTTGAATAAAGACACCAGTCCATCCTGAAAGAGTGTGGGTGCGTGTCCACAATTATACCTATTTTATTTCAGGTACTTATATAGCGTCGTCAATTTACGCAGCGCTCCACACGTACATCGCACACTCACATTGGTCCCTACCCTCAAGGAGCCCACAATCTAAGGTCCCCAACTCACATTCATATACTGGGGCCAATTTTGGACAGAAGCCAATTAACCTACCAGCATGTCTTTGGAGTGTGGGAGGAAACCGGAGTACGCGGAGGAAACCCACACAGGCATAGGGAGAACATGCAAACTCCATGCAGGTAGTGTTGTGGTTGGGATTCGAACCACTCTCTGCTAGGCAAGAGTGCTATCCACTACACCACTGTTCCGCCCCATAGTAGTTGGCCCTACTATGTGTTGTGTATGTGTGACTTAAATTGTAAGCTCCTTGGCACAGGGACTCATGTGAATGTATAATATGTAAAGCGCTGTGTAAATTGAATGTGTTATATTACTGTAATAAATGGGGGGGGGGGGGGTGCGGGGGAGGGGTGTCACTCTGCTGATGTCTTATTGTCATTGTAAACCTCATGAAGCCAGTTAGTTGGCATTCTTCCAGTCCAACCATTGGCAGGACAAAGCCGCAGGCAGAAATGGGATCCCGGCCTTCCTTGTCGGAGGAATCAGTTCTGGATTAGGAAGATAACCTTATCTAAACAGACCGAGGAGGCCTGATAAATCCTCCTCCTCTTCCTCCTCCTCCTCCTCCTCCTCCTCCTCCTCCTCCATGGGTTCAGGTCCCGGTAATCCGGTGAGTCTGGTATATGGGGCTCATTGTGTTCACCCAGGAGGATGGGGGTCTCAGAGATTATTATAATTTATTGTACTATGGAGGTCGCTCCGGATCGGAGGATCCCAGGAAACCTCCAATAATTGCTGAGATAGTGGACTCTGATGTTAGGGGGGACTCTGATGTTAGGGGGGACTCTGATGTAAGGGGGGACTCTGATGTAAAGGGGGGACTCTGATGAAGGGGGCACTCCTAACGGCTCTGAAGTAAGGGTGGCTCTGATGGAGACCTTGCTATAAGAGGAGCTATGATGCGGACCCTGTGGCGAGGGGGGGCTTTGGTGAGAACACTAAAATAAGGGGAGGCTCTGATAAGGACTCTGATGTAAGGGGGGGGAGGGGGGCAATGATGGGGACTATGTAATGTAAGAGAAGACTACTAAGCTTGGCTCTATGTAAGGGGGCTCGGATAGGAATTCTGATGTAAAGGGAGGTTATGATGGGGACCCTGAGGGAAGGGGAGTTCTGGTGGGAACCCTAATATAAGGGGTGCTCTAATAGGGATTCTGATGCAAGGAGGGACTCGTATTGTTGGGTGAATCCGATGGGGATCTTGATACAAAAGGGGCTGTAATGGGGAGCCTGATGTAAGCGGGCTTGGATAGGGACCCTAATATAAGGGGGGCTCTGATAGGGACTTTGATGTAAGGGGTGGTTATGATGGGGACTCTGAGGTCAGGGGTGCTCTGATAGGGACTCTGATGTAGATGGGACTCCGAATGTTGGCTCTGAAGTGAGGGTGGCTCCAATGGGGACCTTAATATAAAAGGGGTTGTGATGGGGACCCTGATGTAAGCGGGCTTGGGTGGGGACCGTTATTAAAGGGGGCTCTAATAGGGACTCTCATGTAGGGAGGGGGGCTCTGATAGAGTCTCTGATGTAAGGTAGGATTCTGATGGGGACCCTGATGTAAGGGGAGCTCTGGTGGGACCCTAATATAAGGGGGGCTCTGGTGGGACCCTAATATAAGGGGGGCTCTGATGTAAGGGGGGGGGGTCTTTGCTTTGATTTACTGAAGTTCTTTCTTGATTAAAAAAAACACATAAAATTTCTTAATTTATTTTTTTTATTATTTATAAAACTGATTTTTTTTTTCATCCTGCAATTATCTGTAACATACAATGTGCCCCCCTCCCCCCCCCGCCCCCCTCCCGTACTGAATGACTGGAGACCCCGACAGCATCAGACCATAACAGGGCACAACGGAGGAGGAAGGGGGGGATGGGGTTATTTGGTTCCACAATTGAGACAGTTGGGAGCTCTGAATTAGATGAAAATATGGAACAGCAAGAATGTGAAAATATAAAAGTGGGGGGAAGTAAATGTTACACTAATTGGCCCCAATGAGAACCCCCCTCCCCCTCCCCCCCCTGTATACATTGGTTTTAATGCGGGCAATAAAATGCATACATTGAGGAGCACTAAACCCAGATCCTCCAGATAAACTACAAAGCAGCGGGAGCCGACTGGAGAGGAAGTCAAAGATGGAAACACAATCTAATTGAGCGTCTGCCCCTGATAGGTCTTCATTAGGGGCCCGCTGACTGGCAGGATGAATCATGGACTTGATTAGGACAGAGGACAGGTCCCCCCAAGAATGGCTGCTTGTTTATTGTTAGTAATAAGAACAAACAGAAGGGGAGAGGAAAGGCGATCTCCTGTTTTTATGGCGCGCCACTCATGTCCGAGGAGGCCAGACGCACGTGCAGCGCCCTTCCAAGGGGTGACCACCCAGGCTGCCGGCTTCTGTATTATTCAGCATTAAAAAATATCCCTTCATATATCCAGGAAAAACAGATACAGGAAGCCGAGAGCAGGAAATGTCAAACAATTCATGAGAACCGAGACGATCGGACAGCGCGAGGGGAAAGGGGGGGGGGGGGGCGACAATGTTTGGGAAGGGCGGTGTAATCCCTCATCATTAATACTGATGTAAAGCCAATCAGTAAAATCCCATATCAGCGTTAATCGGTCTTTTTAAATGTTTTTTTTTTTTTTTAAATCTGCGGATCATCAAAATAATAAATGTGGATCCCGCCATGAGGGCACTTCCCAATGCAGGGTGACAACTGTGTCCCAATTGTGCCCCTTGCATTGTCACATGGTGAAGGCCGACACACGTTTGCACAGGCATGGTGAATGATGGACAACCAATGTATAGGCAGGTGCAGTTCGGCCTCCCTGTGCAGGTGGCGCTGTTTAGCAGCCACCGTGTAGGGAGAGCAAAGGAGAAAGGGGGAACTCATGTTCTTTTGAGGCCTCCATAGGTGTCAAAAGGAGAACCGCTGTCCCATTGGACGCTGCTGCCGTGGAAGACCTCAGCGGCCATCTGCAGTGTGGGCAGTGCTAGTAAATAGCACTGCCCCCCTTCAGTTGGCACACTGCCCCCTTTCAGTTGGCACACATTTACGGGGTGGCTAGGTCTGGGACAGGTACCTGCTGGTTAGGGACAGTGTGTCCAGCGCAGGGAAAGGTTCTGGTGGTGGAGGAGGGACAGAGTAGGGTCTGCTCACCTGTGCCACCAGCTAGGAGCCCTTCCCCCTCCAGGTGCCTTGACCACCAGACCGCCTGCCAGCCACCTCCTCTGTCAGATGCTGTCGGGCATTATAAGTGTTACCACCCTGTCTGAAATTTTCCCGTAATACATATTATTGCAATCCTTGGTCTCCATGTACCTTCTCTGGGTATCAAACTCCAGGCACTGCCCACAAATGAGGACAGAAATCCAAGACAAGTCTAGGTTGGGGGGTGCTGGATATGAATCCTCCACCAGTAACATGAAGTCCTTAGTGGAGCCAAATGACTTGGGCTTGGCGGTTCTATACATGGCGGTGGCTCCTAAAAATAAGGGTCACTCAGATTGAGTAGTCTATACCTGGTTGCATTAGAGAACGCACCAATTAAATGATCCAAGAGCCCAAAAGCTCTTTATTGGTTCAATAAGTGACCATGGAAAGGACAACAGACAACACATTTCGGGGGCCCAAAGATCCCCCTTTCCTCCGGCACACACATTGCACAGGCATGGGCCACTGTTGTCCAGAGCAGTGATGGACAACCAAATATGATTACAGAAATCCCAGATGAGTCAAACAGGGTACTGAATATGAATCCTCTACCAAAAAAAATGAAGTCCTTAGTGGAGCCAAATGGCTTGGGCTTGGCGGTTCTACGCAAGGTCGGAGCTCCTAAAAAATAAAGGTAACCCAAACTGAGTCGTCTATACACGGTTGCATCAGAGAAAGCACAAAATTAATGATCCAAGAGCCCCAAAATGTTTTATTGGTTCAGTAAGTGACCACAGACAACGCGATTCAGGGGCCCAAAGATCTCCCCTTTCCTCCGGCACACACATTGCAAAGTCATGGTACACCCTCGTCCAGAGCAATGATGGACAACCAATTATGAATACAAAGATCCAAGACGGTTTGGGGGAGGGGGGGCTGAATATGAATCCTCTACCAGTAAATTGAAGTCCTTAGTGAAGCCAAAAGGCTTGGAGGGTCTGTACAAAGTGGGGGCCCCTCAAGAATAGGGATCATCCAAGTTGAGTAGTCTGTATACAGTGGCACCAGAAATATCACCAAACAATCCAAGAGATCAAAAATGATTTATTAGTTCAGGAAGTGACCAAGAAAAGGAGAACAGGCAGTCAACATGTTTCAGGGGTCCAAAGATCTCCCCTTTCCTCAGGCACACACATTGCACAGGCATGTCCGACTGTTCTCCAGATCAACCAAGGACAACCCATAAATGCAAACAATCCAAGATGAGTTGAAGGGGTGCAGAATATGAAGTCTCTACCAGTAAAATGAAGTCATCAGTGGAGCCAAATGGTTTGGGGTTGGCGATTCTACATAAAATGAGGTCCCCTCCAAAATTGGGTCACCACATTTAGTAATCTACATACAACTTCACCAAACAATCCAAGAGTCCAAAAATGCTTTACTCTGAGAGGCTTAAGCATAATGAATTGATTTAAAGTGCCCCCTCCCCCTCTATATCTGATATGACCCTCATTATTGTAGGTTATATATATATATATACAGTACATACATGTAATAAACATGGAAAGCTCAAGTCTTGCCTCATCCTTTGCTGCATCTCATAATGTGCCACTCTTCCCCCTCCTCCTATTCCAGGCCGCCATTTTTAAAGATGACATCATCAGTGGCCAGCTTCATCTTCCTTGTTCTTTGCCGGCGGTATGTGATCTGGGGGATCAAGTTATATTTTCCTGCCAAGCCACCCTGTTCTCTTATGGGACATGTGCAAGATCAGGCGAGGATTCCCTGGAGACATCGGTGATGTGGCCTTCCCAAGGTTCACCAGTGCGGCCGGGTGGTACATCACCAGCATCTTGTAAGGTTTACAAAAATCTGTTTAATCTTTGCAATGGCCAGTGTGAGGTTTTTACGGGTGGGAATGTAGTGACCCCTACGTCAGTTTTTCTGTTTGGGGAGGTAAAAGTCCAAGACCCATAAAAGGCCCAATCACGGGGCGGTGTAAGTGTTGAAAAGTTAGATGTGAGCAGCTTTGCCGATCCTTTGATCCCGGTCACAGCTGACTTTTCTTACAGCGAACAACTAAACCCAGCGATTGTGTTTTAAATATTTTAATTATGTTTAGGCCCCCGAGGAAAGGGTAGAGCTTTGGGCCCCAGAAAGCTGTTGGCTGTCTGTTTGTCCTTTCCATGGTCAAACCAATCAACCATATTTGGACTTTTGGATCATTTGTTTGGTGCGTTTTTTTGTTTTTTTTGGTGGAATTGTCTCTAGACCAGGGGTAGGCAACCTGGGGCCACCAGCTGTTGTGGAACTACATTTCCCATGAGGCATTGCAAGGCTCGCAGTTACAATTACTCCCAGAGGCATGATGGGACTTTTGGTCCCATCATGGAGGGCCCCAGTTCTGCAACAGCTGGAGGGCCCCAGGTTGCCTACCCTTGCTATATAGACCATCGAATGTAGACTGGACGTGGATGAGTAGGTTTAGTCATACGGAGGTGCAAGGTAGGATGAAAAATAAAATAAAAATAGGATTTTTTTTTTGTATTCACAATAAAAATATTTTTCTCTGTATTCTTTGAAGGTGTAGCATCCTCCAGCTTAGTGTAGATTGGTAGGTCCTACCTGTAATCTGTGGAGCGGGGGTTGATTGTTCTGACTTGCTCAGCGTTACACAGGCTGCTTGTCTGATTGCTTCCTCCTGAATTGTGGAGGGTTCGAGACCTACAGTGGGTGGAAGAATGGGAGAGCACCTTGAATATTTATGAAAACCTAGCTAATCCCTTGACGGCTGTGTCCAGAGGGTGGTTGGAGAGCCCATAAATAGCCTGAAGCACTGGAACAGAGGGTCTTTGGATCCTGGGTGTGCCCTGTCAAAGGAATCACCTGTCTGAGTGGCTCTGCTCCTCTGGCCAGCCTGCTTAGACTAGGTGTGAAGATCATTGAGGTCCCAGCCATAGCTTAGGCTGGGGGGCACCTATTCCCTAAAATCTGGTGTTTCTCTTATATGGTCCTGTAGGGTCCAGTGGTTGGTGGTATCCTGAGCCTGCGTCTCCCTAAGTGATATTAGAAGGTGGCAGCTGATAATCCCCAGGCCTGTAAGTCCTGAGCCCTGGAGAATGTATGCAGATACCAGTTCTACACAGAGAAAAATCCAAAACTCTTCAACTAGTAAGAAGTGATTTTGAGGAAGCTCCCTGAGAAGAGTCCTCAGTTACGTTGGGGTACCCCATGCCTCCCCATCCCTATTCATGTTTCCACAGCAATAAAAGTACAAAAGATACCCCTAGACTGTTCATGCAAGCCGGTGAGAGAGCAGAAAATGCTGTGTGCCTGGCTGGGTGTGCCCTAAGTGGGAAAAACGGGACCATACAAAACCAGCGGCTTTTTTGGGGAATGCGCTATAAAGGATATAGTGAAGATCTTGACAATTGAGTTATAGCGTCACCTGTGGGAACAGGACACTAGGCACAAAGACACAGCATAGAGGTGGCCCCTGCTGAATCAGTTCACCCCTCCCACTCTTTAGAGGACATTGATGAGGGATGTCCCAATGGTCAAGTTCTAAAGATCTCTGCTGTGTCCTTCAATGAATGGAGGAGAAAATGGGATTTTCATTGAAGGACACAACAGATATCTTTAGATCTTGGCCATTGGGTTATAGTGCCTCCTGCTGGTGTAGGACACTAGGCACAAAAACAAAAGCACAGTCTCAGGTGGTCACACTAGTGGTCACCCCCCAAAAAAATATAAATACAACTTTGGGGGGTTGGGTATAGCATCCCCCCCAAAAGTTTTTTTTTTATCTTATCTTTGTTCATGTTCTGTGTATAGGTTTTAATTACAGGTCGGTCACATTTCCTCATTACATGTGCAGGATGTGCTTCCTACTCTTTGGGGATGCACAATACTGTTTCAAGCATGATCTCCTGACCTTCTGCTGTCTTTAATGACGTGAAACACCCATAATGCTTCTTGTAGCCAGAGAACTTGTGATTTAAGTTGGCTAGGTTTCAACCCCAACCCCGGGATAATTGTTTTATTTCTTAAAATGATCCCCCCGGTAGTGCTATAAAAAAAAATAATAATAATAAAAGAAAAAGAAAAACACCCATGCTGTGATACTTGCCTTTAAACTAGAGCTGTCCACTGTAGTACCTCATCTTTACCACTAGATGTCCTCAGTCAGATTTATTTACCCCAGAAGTTTGAGCAGGGATTTGCAATTAGCGGACCTTCAGCTGCTGCAAAACTACAAGTCCCATCATGCCTCTGAGTGTGATGCTTGTGGCTGTCAGAGTCTTGCTATGCCTCATGGGACTTGTAGTTCTGCAACAGCTGGAGTGCTAGGTGTCATGGCCCGCCCCCTGAGGAGGCATCACCATAGCGCCCACCATTTACAGCATGTTAGTATAGTGAGTGGCTCTGATCTCATCTCATCAGCGCTGCTGTTTGCATTAGTAAGGACCGCCCATCCTGGAGAAAAAGGTAAAAAAGACCCTGCGGTGTCCCATAACTGACCCAAAGTATAAGGTATTGGCAGTGGGGGGCCACAAGAGGGAGAGGGACAGATTTTGGGGAGGGGGGGCAAGGAGTTGGGCTTTCAGGTCACATGGTGGGGCAAAAACGCAGCAATTTGCAATTTTCACCTTAAAAAAGTGGATGTAAACCCGAAATTTTTTTTTAATTAAGGCTTGCACCTTGTACAGTATAGAATTTCATGTCATCTGTGCCCAGTATTGCCACCAAGAGTTAATCCAGCTCTGAGCAATCCTCTTATCTTTTTTCGGTGAGATAAAAATGGACAGACAGAGAAATAAAAGTCAATTTCTCCCCCTTGCTGTGAGTGATCAGTGATTTATATATCTCATGCACGAGCCTTAGAGAGGAAGTAAACCCTGGTGGGTTTTACTTCCCCTTTATTCCCCTAAAAAGGTAAAGCATAATGGGCTACTATGCATCGCGGGAGCCGCCAGTCACGGCACAATATACCCTTTCTGAAGTGCGCATGCGCCGTAGACATCGGCGATTGGCTTTTTTGTAAATGTGGAGGTTTAGGAGACATTTCAAGCACCTACAGGTAAGCCTTAATATATGCCTACCTGTAGGTAAAAGTGGTTGTACAGGGTGTACAACTACTTTACGCCTCATACACACGATTGGATTTTCCGCAGACAAAACCTCGGACTTTGGTCTGAAAGGCGTGTGTCTGGATTTTGTCTTGCATACAAAACGGCAAGGAATTGCCGGCCAACAAACACGAACGTAGTAACATACTATGCGGTTTTTTCAGCTCTTTAGCGCCACCCTTTGGGCTCCTTCTGCTAATTTCGTGTTGGTAGAAGTTTGGTGAGTGTTGATTTGCGCTTTTCATTTCTCGCTTTTCAGTTCGTTTCTGAACGGCCCTTCGTCAACCAGCCACGTTGCGGAATCGGAGGAGATAACGTGTTATTTATTATTGGCCTTGGAGTTATTGCTTTGACCCAAGTCCAGTCCAGGAGGAGGAGTTCTTGGGCCAAAAATTGGTTGCTTTATTAATGGTGACCAATTATGTCATATGCCTTTGCTGCGGGAGCTCCAGGAGAATAATCGGGATGATTTTCGGAATTATCTCTGGATGACGGACCTCTGCTTTCACCAACTCTTGGCATTGCTGACCCCCTATATTAAGAAGCAGGACACATGTATGAGGCTTTTATTTTATTTTTTTTGGTTGAATAATGATTTGATTTGTTATATTTTCTATATTTTTGGATGCATAGAATGCACTTTTTGATTAAGTTCTATTGGCAGATATCATGTCTAATTTTATTTGTTTTCTTTTTTAATGCACAATAAAAGAATAGTGGAGAATAATACTCGGCTTTGTGTTTTACTTCCAATGACAGTTTGGGAATCGGCGGTTACATTTTATAAAATACAATGTAACATTAACAAGAGACACCAACATAGTTGTATCTTTGATCTTATAAACTCCGAGATAATAATGGTGTTGTGGTAACTTGTCCAAAAAAAAAAAAAACAGAATAATATTATTCTTGATATCACTAGAAAAAAAAAGCCTTTGAAAATACTTTTGCAATAACTCCATCATTATCACCAGCAAAGCAGCTTCATTATTATCCCATTATAGAAGAAGAGAATTGTGCGCTGCATTTCCAGATTTTAAATAATTTGCCGCGTGACGAATGTTAATTATCAATTACCATCACTAGTTTACAAGACCGACCGCTCCCGGCTCCTCCTTGCTTCCAAGCATGCGTGTTTTGTACTTTGGACTTTTTTGTCCGATGGACTTGTGTACACACGATCGGAAAATCCGACAACAGACATTTGTCTGCCGAAAATTTATAAGCCTGCCATCCAACATGTGTCTGCGGAAAATCCGACAACAATTGTCTGATGGAGCGTACACACGGTCGGATTTTCCGCCAACAGCCTGACATCACACAATTCCCGTCGGAAAGTCCGATCGTGTGTATGAGGATTTAGAGAGGCATTATGTAAAATTAGGCAAAAAAAAAAAGGATTCTTAGATTAGAGAGATTTGAGAGACGACTGAAACGCGGCAGAAGGGGGGGGTGGGTGGTCGGTCACCTCTCCCGCCGCTGATAAAAGTGATCTTGCAGGGAATCCGCCACGGAGACCACTTTCATCTTAAAGAGGACCGCCCGTGGTTTCAGAAAATACCGGGGTTACGGTAGCTATCTGCTGCCATAACCCCGGTATTCTACGTCAAAGTACCGACGTACAGCTACGGCGGTTTGCGGTGAAGGGGTTGTAAACCCTCGAGGTTTGCATTCTATGCATTAAAGTGAAATACCTTCTATAGTACACCAGCCCCCCCTCCCCCCTTTTACTTACCTGAACTCGATCGTTCCAGCGATGGGGACGAGCACACCAGCTCCAGCCGCTGTTTCGGGGTCCTTGTTGGATAGATTGATAGCAGCGCAGCCATTGGCTCCCGCTGCTGTTAATCCAATCCAGTGACACGGTAGCCGGGGGGGCGGGGCTGAGTCCCGCTGTCTGTGACAATAGAGTGTGCCCGCAAGGGTGCCCCCCATAGAAAGCGGCTCTTCCATGGGGGCGTTGGAGAAGAGGAGGAGCTGATAGCACCAGCGGGGGACCCCAAAAGAGGAGGATCGGGGGGGGGCCCTCTGTGCAAAACCAACTGCACAGAGGAGGTAAGTATAACATGTTTGTAACCCCTTTAATCCCTCAAGATCAGGGGGCCCGCTGATCCCTCCTGTATTGAATCTGTACTGTCTGCCCTCATGTTGTTGGCGCTTTATAAATCCTGTATAATAATAATAATAATAATATAAATCCTGTATAATAATAATAAAGATCCTGTAAAATAATAATAATATAAATCCTGTATAATAATAATAATATAAATCCTGTATAATAATAATAATATAAATCTTGCATAATAATAATATAAATACTGTATAATAATAATATTATTCATTTATTTTTAATTCATGACAGGACAGAGATATTGATATATATATATCCATATATGTCATTCAAAATAGTTCAAAAAATGTAATTTGTTAATGCTGACTTTTTTTTACAATAATATAATGCAGAATAAAATACATAATTCGCCAGTTTTTTTAGGCAGATCATTAATTTCATATCAGCAACAGCTTCTTTTTTTTTGCATTGCCATTACACAAACCACCTGTTAAACGTGTTTTCCAGTTAGAGCTCCACCTAGTGTCCAGACTGTGTTATCACTTACGGGCTGAATAATCGAGCTGAGATTCATCAGAATGGCTGGAGCGCCATCTAGTGTCCAATTATTATTACTACAAAAAGAAAGTTTGGAATTTTAACTGATCCCCTTTATTGGCTAATTTAAGGTAATATATAATTTTTTTGACATTACTTAGACCCATTAGGTGTGGACTAGGGTGGCCAGATGAGATGCAGATGAGGCATAGGTCCCAACTGTCCCTGATTTGGAGCAATGTCCCTCATTTGTCCCTCATTTTGGTCTGATCCATATAGTTATTATCTTTCAAAAAGTGTTTCCCAGAGCTAAACCTTTCATCCAATTTCTAAATTGCTGCATTTGTAAATTCTAATAGCCAGTATAAAGGAATAATAGTGGTAAAAAAAAGACCTTTGTGGATTTATTTAACCTTTTTTTGGTTAATTCTCCTTTAAGGGGGAGTGGCAGGGGGGCGTGTCCTTTGCCTACATACATTTGCTAGTAGGTGTCCCTCATTCCCGTCTCATAATGTTGGGAGGTGTGGATGAGGCCCCAAGTGAGTTTAATTACCACCTTAATCAGCCACAGAACTCGAGGAATTCATGTGGGTTTAAAGGGATGAGGGGCAACCCTGGTGTACACCCCAAAGCTCAAGCACATATATGTTTGTGTGTGTATATATATATATATATACTGACGGTGACAGGAGAGCAGAGATTGGTGTTAGTAAGTTAGTGGACGGTGTCAGTAGTTTTTATTTTTTATACATTTTTACAATTATTTTTTTTAAAAACTTTTTAGGAGCCCTGTTAGGGGGCTTTGGTGGAATATCAGGGGTCTAAGCAGGGGGAATCTGCACCACATGGGGTGATTAGGGTGTGCCCGGGCACACCTGGCCCACCCTGTGCTCACGCCTATGCTTAGACCCTTTCTTCAGGCCTGAAGAGGGATCAGCGCTCCGGCACCAGGCACAGCTCGTCCCAGCGTCGGGTTTTCAGGTTTGCGGCGCACAGCAATTTTTTTTAAAAGGGGGAACGCTGTGGACTCTGATGTAAAGAGGAAATCTGATGTAAGGGGGGTTTCTGCTCCACCGAAACCCCAACTTACATCAGAGTCCCCAGCATTGCCCCTTAAATCAGGGTTCTCAGAGCACCCCTTACATCTCCGTCCCCCCTTACTCTAATGTACTCACTCCCTCGGAGGTAGGAGAGAAGGAGCAGACTTCAGTCACAGACAGTGGATGGTGAGCTCACTCACGCGAGGATGGAGGCTCAGGCATCAACACCTTTCATCAACAATGTACCCGCTAGCTCCTGGATTCGGGAGGAGGTAGAGCAGATCGAGTCCTCTCTCCTCTCCTGTCCATGCAGGGTGGGGTGAGGGGGGGGGGGCGGAACTGTACTGGCTCTGGGCAGTGTGAGGGATGCATAACGAAAGAGGGCGGGGTAGACTTTACCTCCACCAGTAGCATGACACCCAGGTGTATTCAAGCTTCTCATCAGTAGACTGTGTTTGGGAGGGGCTGCTGGAGAAACCCCCCTGCCCCCCCCCTCCTCTCTCACAGCTAATCCACAGAGACATCTACATCCCATAATAGGTTGCTCTCAAGGCAGATACAAACAATAGAACAATGGGATACAGCCACACCTCGAACAAGCTAGTAAAGAGTCTACAACAGTATATGAGACAATATGCTATACATATAATATTCCAGTGTGGTTGTACAGCGAGTCTGATTAGTGCAGATCATAGTGGGGTTCTCGGTCACTCTGCACCCCTAATAGACACAGGGAGACTTACACATAGGAGGGGCCGGGGGAGCTGGACAAGAAGATTCCAGAGTTCTCCAAGGTAAGCTGGGTTCCACAAGCCCGCCGTCCAAAGTGACTCCCGTCACAGATATCTCTTTTCACTTTTGATTAAATTAGGATTTGGGTTCAGGTTTATTTTCTGGGTGCGACTCTTTTATATTGATCCCACGGCCAGTACCGGGGTCAATGGGCTGATCTCGGATTCATTCAAGATACATAGAGGGACCAGGCAGGGTTGTCCCGTCTCCTCTCCTATTTGCATTGGCCATTGAACCCTTGGCTGCTAAGATAAGGGAGGCTGGAAATGTCCGGGACCTGCGGATAGGAGAACTGGAGGAACTGGAAGAACGTGGGTCTTATTATGCAGACGATATTCTCCTGTATCTGGATGATCCACGTAGCTCGTTGGCTGCTGCTTTTACATTGATACGGAATTCAGAGATTTTTTGGGCTTTCGTATCAATTGCACTCTTATGCCCCGTACACATGGTCGGACATTGATCGGACATTCCGACAACAAAATCCTAGGATTTTTTCCGACGGATGTTGGCTCAAACTTGTCTTGCATACACACGGTCACACAAAGTTGTCGGAAAATCCGATCATTCTGAACGCGGTGACGTAAAACACGTACGTCGGGAATATAAACGGGGCAGTGGCCAATAGCTTTCATCTCTGTATTTATTCTGAGCATGCGTGGCACTTTGTCCGTCAGATTTGTGTACACACGATCGGAATTTCCGACAACGGATTTTGTTGTCGGAAAATTTTGTAGCCTGCTCTCAAACTATGTGTGTCGGAAAATCCGATGGAAAATGTGTGATGGAGCCCACACACGGTCGGAATTAATATTCAAGTCACCCTTGGAATCACTCATAGATACAGTAAAACCTTGTGTAACCATAAAATGTCCAATTCACAAATGGAAGCCTCCGCAAGAGGATTAGAAGCAGAATCCAGCAGGAGCTCCAGAGTATAAAAGAGAAGAGAGGGCGCCTCTAAGTGTAGCGATATGGTTACATTTAATGAAGATACAACATTTAGCAACTCACATGGTTGATGATTAAAAGAGACACATCTAAGTATGCCGGCATCCGGGGTAAAGCGGTCCACATAGACCATCCCCCGCACCTCCGGCTCTCACCGCTGTCAGTCGGCAATCATGACCGGGAAGACTCCCCTGCAGTAGAGCGATCTGAAAGTGAGGCTTGAAGCACTCATGGAAGAGATGACGGCGGTGCGGGGGATGGTCTATGTGGACAGCTTTAGATGTGTCTGTTTTAATCATCAACCATGTGAGTTCCTAAATGTTGTACCTTCATTAACCGCTTGCCGACCGCCTAACGCAGATATACTGCGGCAGAATGGCACGGGCATGCAAAATCACGTACCTGGTACATGATCTGCCTCCCGGTGCCCGAGGCGGTCGGCTTCATTAGGGGAGCGATCCAGGCTGAGGGGGAGACCACTCATTCGTGCCTCCCCCCTCCTCGCTCCCAACGAATGAGAATCTTCCTCTGCTGCTGTATAGTAAACAGCGGCAGAGGAAGTGATGTCATCGCTCCTCCGGACGGTATTTTCCGTTCCGGCGCCGAGGAGAGAAGACATCTAAGTAAGTGCAACAACACCACACACAGTAAAACACACTAGGCACACATTTCACCCCCTAATCACACCCCCCCCCCCCCCCCCATCACAGTGACACCAATAGCAGTTTTTTTTTTTAAATCTGATTACTGCATTGGTGTCAGTAAGTGTGGTAGGGCAGTTAGTATTAGCCCTCTGTAAGTCTAGGGTACCCCCCTAAGTATTAACCCCTTGATCACCCCCTGTCACCAGTGTCAGTAAGCGATCATTTTTCTGATCGCTGTATTCGTGTCGCTGGTGACGCTAGTTAGGGAGGTAAATATTTAGGTTCGCGGTCAGCATTTTATAGCGACAGGGACCCCCATATACTATCTAATAAATGTTTTAACCCCTTGATTGCCCCCTAGTTAACCCTTTCACCACTGATCACCGTATAACCATTACGGGTGACGCTGGTTAGTTTGTTTATTTTTTATAGTGTCAGGGCACCCGCCGTTTATTACCAAATAAAGGTTTAGCCCCCTGATCGCCCGGCGGTGATATGCGTCGCCCCAGGCAGCGTCAGATTAGCGCCAGTACCGCTAACACCCACGCACGCACCGTACACCTCCCTTAGTGGTATAGTATCTGAACGCATCAATATCTGATCCGATCAGATCTATACTAGCATCCCCAGCAGTTTAGGGTTCCCAAAAACGCAGTGTTAGCGGGATCAGCCCAGATACCCGCTAGCACCTGCGTTTTGCCCCTCCGCCTGGCCCAGCCCACCCAAGTGCAGTATCGATCGATCACTGTCACTTACAAAACACTAAACGCATAACTGCAGCATTCGCAGAGTCAGGCCTGATCCCTACAATCGCTAACAGTTTTTTTGGTAGCGTTTTGGTGAACTGGCAAGCACCAGCGGCGTAGTACACCCCGGTCGTAGTCAAACCAGCACTGCAGTAACACTTGGTGACGTGGCGAGTCCCATAAGTGCAGTTCAAGCTGGTGAGGTGGCAAGCACAAGTAGTGTCCCGCTGTCACCAAAAAGACAAACACAGGCCCGCCGTGCCCATAGTGCCCTTCCTGCTGCATTCGCCAATCCTAATTGGGAACCCACCACTTCTGCAGCGCCCGTACTTCCCCCATTCACATCCCCAACCAAATGCAGTCGGCTGCATGAG
The DNA here is from genome assembly GCA_037952925.1 of Lithobates clamitans. NCBI lineage: Eukaryota > Metazoa > Chordata > Amphibia > Anura > Ranidae > Lithobates > Lithobates clamitans. The sequence continues at coordinate 159,731 of JBBGZY010002502.1, read as the reverse complement.
AGGCATTTTTATGTCCTCCCGAGTACCCCTACCCAACGAACCCCCCCAAAAAAGATGTCGTGTCTGCAGCAAGTGCGGATATAGGCGTGACACCCGCTATTATTGTCCCTCCTGTCCTGACAATCCTGGTCTTTGCATTGGTGAATGTTTTGAGCGCTACCATTCACTAGTTGAGTATTAGCGTAGGGTACAGCATTGCACAGACTAGGCACACTTTCACAGGGTCTCCCGAGATGCCATCAAGAGACCCGAACCTGGAACCGGTTACAGTTATAAAAGTTAGTTACAAAAAAAAGTGTAAAAAAAATAAAAAAAACTAAATAAAAAAAAATAGTTGTCGTTTTATTGTTCTCTCTCTATTCTCTCTATTGTTCTGCTCTTTTTTACTGTATTCTATTCTGCAATGTTTTATTGTTATTGTTTTATCATGTTTGCTTTTCAGGTATGTAATTTTTTATACTTTACTGTTTTATTGTTAACCATTTTTTTGTCTTCAGGTACGCCATTCAGCTGCAGCGCGGTTTTATTTATCTTGACAGCAACAGCGTTTGCTCCCACGATATAGAAAGCCGTGACTCCAGCGCTGTCGGAGGTGATATATGCCGAAACATGGGGGCAGCAGTGGGCAGAGGAGCGATTTGCTCCTAACGTTTGGGGAGGATGCCCCCATGCTTCAGCATATATAAAAGGTGCATGTATGCCCATCATTAGAAGTGGGTGGATGAAGGGAGGTGTTCTAATGCTGGGCATACCCACCGATCAATCTCTTTTTCGTTCAGCCCACAGGCTGCATGAAAAAATAAGATTACAATATATGCCCAACAAGGACCAGCAAGGTACTGGTATGTTGCTGGACTTTAAGTGGTTATACCAGAATGATGCCTGCAGGTTTAGGTATCATCTTGGTATCACTCTTTTCAGCCAGCGGTCGGCTTTCATGTAAAAGCAATCCTAGTAGCTAATTAGCCTCTAGACTGCTTTTACAAGCAGTGGAAGAGAATGCCCCCCCACCACCATCTTCCATGTTTTTCTCTGGCTCTCCTGTCTCAACAGGGAACCTGAGAATGCAGCCGGTGATTCAGCCAGCTGACCATAGAGCTGATCAGAGACCAGAGTGGCTCCAAACATCTCTATGGCCTAAGAAACCGGAAGCTACGAGCATTTCATGACTTAGATTTCGCCGGATGTAAACAGCGCCATTGGGAAATTGGGGAAGCATTTTATCACACCGATCTTGGTGTGGTCAGATGCTTTGAGGGCAGAGGAGAGATCTAGGGTCTAATAGACCCCAATCTTTTAAAAAAAAAAGAGTACCTGTCACTACCTATTGCTATCATGGGGGATATTTACATTCCTGAGATAACAATGAAAATGATAAAAAATAAAAAAATGAAAGGAACTGTTTAAAAATAAGATGAAAAAGAAAAAAAAATAAAGAAAAAAAAAGCACCCCTGTCCCCCCCTGCTCTCGCGCAAAGGCAAACGCAAGCGTCGGTCTGGCGTCAAATGTAAACAGCAATTGCACCATGCATGTGAGGTATCACCGCGAAGGTCAGATCGAGGGCAGTAATTTTAGGAGTAGACCTCCTCTGTAAATTTAAAGTGGTAACCTGTAAAGGCTTTTAAAAATGTATGTAGTTTGTCGCCACTGCACGTTTGTGCGCAATTTTAAAGCATGTCATGTTTGGTATCCATGTACTCGGCCCAAGATCATCTTTTTTTATTTCATCAAACATTTGGGCAATATAGTGTGTTTTAGTGCATTAAAATTAAAAAAAAGTGTGTTTTTCCCCCCAAAAATGCGTTTAAAAAATCGCTGCGCACATACTGTGTGAAAAAAAAAAATGAAACTCCCATCATTTTAATCTGTAGGGCCTTTGCTTTAAAAAAAATATATAATGTTTGGGGGTTCAAAGTAATTTTCTTGCAAAAAAAAAAATGTTTTCATGTAAACAAAAATTGTCAGAAAGGGCTTTGTCTTCAAGTGGTTAGAAGAGTGGGTGATGTGTGACATAAGCTTCTAAATGTTGTGCATAAAATGCCAGGACAGACACAAGTTGCGGGAAAAAGACACATTTTTTTTTTTTGCACAAAGTTGTCACTAAATGATATATTGCTCAAACATGCCATGGAAATATATGAAATTACACCCCAAAATACATTCTGCTGCTTCTCCTGAGTACGGGGATACCACATGTGAGACTTTTTGGGAGCCTAGCCGCGTACGGGACCCCGAAAACCAATCACCGCCTTCAGGCTTTCTAAGGGCGTACATTTTTGATTTCACTCTTCACTGCCTATCACAGTTTCGGAGGCCATGGAATGCCCAGGTGGCACAAAACACCCCCAAATGACCCCATTTTGGAAAGTAGACACCCCAAGCTATTTGATGAGAGGTATAGTGAGTAATTTGCAGACCTCACTTTTTGTCACAAAGTTTTGAAAATTGAAAAAAGAAAAAAAAAAAAAAAAACATTTTCTTTTCTTTCTTCATTTTCAAAAACAAATGAGAGCTGCAAAATACTCACCATGCCTCTCAGCAAATAGCTTGGGGTGTCTACTTTCCAAAATGGGGTCATTTGGGGGGGGTTTGTGCCACCTGGGCATTCCATGGCCTCCGAAACTGATAGGCAGTGAAGAGTGAAATCAAAAATTTACACCCTTAGAAACCCTGAAGGCGGTGATTGGTTTTCGGGGTCCCGTACGCGGCTAGGCCCTGGAAAAGTCCCACACATGTGGTATCCCCGTACTCAGGAGAAGCAGCTAAATGTATTTTGGGGTGCAATTCCACATAGGCCCATGGCCTGTGTGAGCAATATATCATTTAGTGACAACTTTGTGCAAAAAAAAAAAAAAAAAGTTTGTCATTTTCCCACAACTTGTGTCAAAATATAAAATATTCCATGGACTCAACATGCCTCTCAGCAAATAGCTTGGGGTGTCTACTTTCCAAAATGGGGTCATTTGGAGGGAGGGGTTGAACTGTCCTGGCATTTTATGGCCTTCAAAACTGTGATAGGCAGTGAGGAGTGAAATCACAAATTTACGCCCTTAGAAATCCTGAAGGCGGTGATTGATTTTCGGGGCCCCGTACGCGGCTAGGCTCCCAAAAAGTCCCACACATGTGGTATCCCCGTACTCAGGAGAAGCAGTTGAATGTATTTTGGGGTGAAATTCCACATATGCCCATGGCCTGTGTGAGCAATATATAATTTAGTGACCACTTTTTGTAAATTTTTTTTTTTTTTGTCATTATTCAATCACTTGGGACAAAAAAAATGAATATTCAATGGGCTCAACATGCCTCTCAGCAAATTCCTTGGGGTGTCTACTTTCCAAAATGGGGTCATTCGGGGGGAGGGGGGGGTTGTACTGCCCTGCCATTTTAGCACCTCAAGAAATGACATAGGCAGTCATAAACTAAAAGCTGTGTAAATTACAGAAAATGTACCCTAGTTTGTAGACGCAAACCAATATATATACGCTTATTGACATTTTTTTTTACCAAAGACATGTGGCCGAATACATTTTGGACTAAATGTATGACTAAAATTGAGTTTTTTTACAACAAAAAGTAGAAAATATCGTTTTTTTTTTTTCAAAATTTTCGGTCTTTTTATGTTTATAGCGCAAAAAATAAAAACCGCAGAGGTGATCAAATACCATCAAAAGAAAGCTCTATTTGTGGGAAGAAAAGGACGCAAATTTCGTTTGGGTACAGCATTGCATGACCGCGCAATTAGCAGTTAAAGCGGCGCAGTGCCAAATTGTAAAAAGTGCTCTGGTCAGGAAGGGGGGTAAATCCTTCCGGGGCTGAAGTGGTTAAAAGGTCATGTGTGTGTAAAGGCAGGCGTCACAATACTTTTGGTAATATAGTATATATGTATATATCTCTATATATATATATATCACCCCTCCACCACCACCAATATAAAAACGTACAATGATCCCTCGTCTCGCGTTACCAGTTCTCAGGAACACAGCGGTCATATTGAAAGTCATGTCCTTTATTGAGTCCAAATAATACACCAATAGTTTTGAAAACTATCCAACAGCACATTAAATATTAAGTGCTTAAACTGTTTTTATACAGAATGAACAAGGAAAAAAAAAAAAAAAAAAAAAAAGTTAGAGAAAAGAATGGAAATCTTGAGCGGCGGTGGAGGCGGTTCGGGACGATCCAGTTGTTGCTCGGCGATAAGCACCGGTGACTCGGGGTTCTTCTTTAAAACCGCACGGCGTGTTTAAAAAGAAAAAGCAGCTTTATTCGTTCTGCCATTTGTACACAGGACCATTTTGTACAAAATATGAAGTCTAAAGTTTTATTACTTATTACCATAAAACAAAGTACAATGTATGTACAATATTAAAATGAAGCCATACTACAGCCACGCTAAAAAGACACTTGTCATAGTACTGTTGACATTCCTGATGTACAGGTAAAAATTTCTGAAAAAAAAAGGTGTGAACAATCGACTTTACTGAGAAAAACAATCACCAAAAAAAAAAATCCCCCATGGTGTTTTCTTTGCCTTATTTGGTGAATGTTTTCCTGCAATAAAGACCAAGAAAAACAAAAACACAATTTTTTTTTCTTTTTATAACAAAAATAGATGAGTTTGCACAGTCAACCAAACATCGATATACAGGCTGTGAGTCGGGTAAAATGAGAAAAGGGTTGAAGCGTTCTCGTTTTCTAAGCGATGTTTTTTTTTTTTTTGCCCATGTACACAAAGAAAAAAAATAATAATAAATTAACAGCGAAAGATGATGGAGGTTCAAACAATGGTACACCAAATACGCAACAGACAAGCGCCGCGCCGCCCTTTATCTCTGCTCTTCGTGTGAAGCGTTGTTGTTCCAGAGCTTTTTTTTTTTTTTACAGGGGGAACAAAGTTGAGAACTCAGTTGCACTTTCTCTGCTGAAAGAGTCCCTCCTGAAGCATAAAAGCCAAAAAAACTGAAAAAAATAATCAAAAAAAAAAAAAAAAGGCCTTTTCCAGGAACTGTAACACATTGCCACAAAGAAGCAAATATTTTTGTGATCATTGAAGCTTCCTTGACTAATACTAATCTGAGCTGGTTGAAGGAGAACAAAAAAGTTGCAAAAACCTTGAATACTGGCCGCCCTGAGATTACAAAAAATCAAAAAATAAAAAAATTAAACAAAACAAAAAAAAAAATCAAAAAATTAAACAAAAAAAAAAATCAGTCTGCTTGAACCCGGACTACACAATGCCATGTCACCCCCAATGAGGGGAAATCATGGCAGCATCTGGAATCAAACAGCAAAACAGACGTATTTACAGGATCATCGGAGAGTGCGCTTCTAAAATAGAACTTTAGAACGTAGGGAAACACTCCGCGTGTCGCACGGCCGCCAGCAACGTCTCATTTTCTGAGGCCTATTTCTGCAAACTCCTTTATATAAAAACTCACAAATAATCAGCCTTCCTCCAAAAATATACACATTTATAAAGAGCCAACAGCTTATACAGTATATATACTTCTTACGGTTACTACCAGCAAATGAAAAAGAAAAAAAAAAAATCTAAAGCTCCCTCCAATGAAAGCGTTAAGTAAAAGGTGAGGAACGCGCGTGCCCAGGAACAGGATCAGCAGTGAAACAAAATCACAACTTTTTTTTTTTCCATTTTTCAACACAAAGTTTTTTTTGTTATATTTACTTGATTTTCTTTTTTTTACATTTTTAATAGAGCAGCACTCGTGTCACCAGATGGGTGGGAGAGCGGCGCTCGTGTCACCAGACGGGTGGGAGAGCGGCGCTCGTGTCACCAGACGGGTGGGAGAGCAGCGCTCGTGTCATTAGATGGGTGGAAGAGCGGCGCTCGTGTCACCAGACGGGTGGAGACCGGCGCTCATGTCACCAGATGGGTAGTACAGTGCCGCTCGTGTCATTAGATGGGTGGAAGAGCGGCGCTCGTGTCACCAGATGGGTGGAAGAGCGGCGCTCGTGTCACCAGACGGGTGGAGAGCGGCGCTCGTGTCACCAGACGGGTGGAGAGCGGCGCTCGTGTCACCAGACGGGTGGAGAGCGCCGCTCATGTCACCAGATGGGTAGTACAGTGGCGCTCGTGTAATTAGATGGGTGGAAGAGCGGCGCTCGTGTAATTAGATGGGTGGAAGAGCGGCACTCGTGTCACCAGACGGGTGGAAAAGCGGCGCTCGTGTCACCAGACGGGTGGAAAAGCGGCGCTCGTGTCACCAGACGGGTGGAAAAGCGGCGCTCGTGTCACCAGATGGGTGGAGAGCGGCGCTCGTGTCACCAGATGGGTAGTACAGTGGCGCTCGTGTCATTAGATGGGTGGAAGAGCGGCGCTCGTGTCAGCAGATGGGTGGAAGAGCGGCGCTCGTGTCACAAGATGGGTAGTAGAGCGGCGCTCGCGTCATTAGATGGGTGGAAGAGCGGCGTTCGTGTCATTAGATGGGTGGAAGAGAGGCGCTCGCGTCACCAGATGGGTGCAAGAGCGGCGCTCGTGTCACCAGTTGGGTGGAAGAGCGGCGCTCGTGTCACAAGTTGGGTAGAAGAGCGGCGCTCGCGTCACCAGATGGGTAGTATAGCAGCGCTCGCGTCACCAGATGGGTAGTAGAGCGGCGCTCGTGTCATTAGATGGGTGGGAGTGCGGCGCTCGTGACACCATATGGGTGGAAGAGCGGCGCTCGTGTCACCAGATGGGTGGAAGAGCGGCGCTCGTGTCACCAGATGGGTGGAAGAGCGGCGCACACGTCATTAGATGGGTGGAAGAGCGGCGCTCGTGCCATTAGATGTGTGAAAGAGCGCCGCTCGTGTCAGATGTGGGAAGAGCGGCGCTCGTGTGAAATGGGTGGAAGAGCGGCGCTTGTGTCATTAGATGGGTGGAGGAGCGGCGCTCGTGTCATTAGATGGGTGGAGGAGCGGCGCTCGTGTATTTAGATGGGTGGAAGAGCGGCGCTTGTGTGAGATGGGTGGAAGAGCGGCGCTCGTGTCATTAGATGGGTGGAGGAGCGGCGCTCGTGTATTTACATGGGTGGAAGAGCGGCGCTCGTGTGAAATGGGTGGAAGAGCGGCGCTTGTGTCATTAGATGGGTGGAGGAGCGGCGCTCGTGTCATTAGATGGGTGGAGGAGCGGCGCTCGTGTATTTAGATGGGTGGAAGAGCGGCGCTTGTGTGAGATGGGTGGAAGAGCGGCGCTCGTGTCATTAGATGGGTGGAGGAGCGGCGCTCGTGTATTTACATGGGTGGAAGAGCGGCGCTTGTGTGAGATGGGTGGAAGAGCGGCGCTCGTGTCATTAGATGGGTGGAAGAGCGGCGCTCGTGTCATTAGATGGGTGGAAGAGCGGCGCTCGTGTCATTAGATGGGTGGAAGAGCGGCGCTCGTGTCATTAGATGGGTGGAGGAGCGGCGCTCGTGTCACCAGATGGGTGGAGGAGCGGCGCTCGTGTCATTAGATGGGTGGAAGAGCGGCGCTCGTGTCATTAGATGGGTGGAAGAGCGGCGCTCGTGTCATTAGATGGGTGGAAGAGCGGCGCTCGTGTCATTAGATGGGTGGAAGAGCGGCGCTCGTGTCATTAGATGGGTGGAAGAGCGGCGCTCGCGTCACCAGATGGTGGTAGAATGGTCCTTTAGTGCACTTTTAGAAATGTTTTTTTAATACTTAAATGATGATGTGATGAAGACCAACAAGAATATGGCTTTTCAATACACAAAGAAGAGATACAGAACAAGAACTTTTCCCCGCCCCCAAAAAAAAAAACCCCAAAAAAAACCTGAGGAGTAATAATAATTAAACTAAACTTGAGACGGGGATTGTGGGAGGAAAGGTTAACCAACAAAGTCTACGCAGCACATGCAGTTAAAGCCTCTAATTGTTCCCCCTAATCAACAATATAAAAGAGCAAAGTAAAGAAATGCGTTAGTAGATTGAAGTAAACGATCGTTCCGAAGCACCAGTGTCCTTTGCATGGCTGTGTGTGAATTTTTGGTGAGACGTCACCCCATCGCTCTGCACCGATTACAGAAGACTTGTTACCATTGTTTGAACGTCAGATCTTAGGCTGAACGCTGGGACTTATTGCCTACAGAACAGGGGTGAGAAAAGCTTGGACTGCGTTTAAAGAGATCGGTATGGCACAAAAAAAAAAAAAAGTTATTTTTCCTCTTTCTACTCATTGCTTCTGGAGAGGGGAGAGGGAGGAAAAAAAAAATCCACAAAGTATGATTGAAATTGTCAAAGTCTAATGCCCGTCGTGGGTTATTAATTCGTCAGCTCGGCAATGAGATTCCAAGGCTTTCATGGTATAGATGTCCTGAGGCAATTCTGACTTGCGTCGTACAAGAGGTCGGTCCTTCTTTAAATCTTTTAGAGCCTGGAAATAAAAAAACATAAAACGTCAGACGGGAGAAATGAAGGAAAATGTTTTACCGATATTATGGACTTCTCTTCAATACAAAACCCTCCATACCGTCTCCAGAACCCCTTAAGGGGGCTGGCAGAACAAAAGAAAGGTGGAGTTCCCGATCATGTCACCATTGTCATTAGCACCCAGCAGTCACGTGACTGGGAGCCCCTCCCACCAGTTCCTGATCATAAATGGGGACAGTGCGGTCAGTGTGTTGGGGAGAACGCAGTGAGCACGCTCTCCATACAGAACAATGAAGCACAATGAACATGTGTAGTAAGTGGCTACTAGGCCCCACCGACACGTCTGCCCTACACATATGATCAGCAAGAGGTTACAGAAAACATACAATATACGACCAAATCAGTGTGGACATCTGACTAGAACACCTACAGTATATTGGCCTGTGGGACATCACATTCCAAAACCATGGTCATTACTCTGGAAGTGGCCTCCCCCCCTTCGGTAAAACATGAAAACATTCTTTAATGCAGATTTATCTTGGATAATAACTCATGAAAGTACGGCGTTGGGTAAGTTAAGTTAGGTGAATACATTATATGGCCAAAAGTATGTGAGTGAAGGGTCCATCAAACAAAAAAATTGTAGACGATTGTACTCTTCCAACCTTGTGGTAACAGTTTGGTGAAGACCCTTTTCTGTTCCAGCATCCCCATGTACAAAGCCAGCTCCATAAAGACATGGTGTGACGGGATTGGTGTGGAGGAACTCCAGCGTCCTGTACAGAACCCTAACCTCATCCCTACTGAACATATTTGGGATGAATTGGTGAACTGGAACACCAAATTTAAGCCAGATCCAGAAAGACATTAAATTGACCAGTATGGTGTGGAGGAACTCAACTCTACAGAACACCTTTGAGGTGAATAAGAATGCTGAATGTGATCGCCGTGTCTTCTCATCCAATATCAGTACACAACCTCACAAATGGCCATAGATTCCCTCCAAAATCTTGTGGAAAGTCTTCCCAAAAAAGCGGAGGCTGTTATAGATGCTAAGTGAGCCAGCTCCACAAAGACATGGTTTAACAGTTTGGTTGTGGAGGAACTCGAGAACCTCCAGAGAAACACAAAATGAGTAACAAGGCTTACAATTTCATTAGTTGATCAAGACCTAATGGACTCTTTTTATGGACAATTGTTCTCTTCCAAACTTGTGGTAACAGTTTGAAGACTCTTTTCTGTTCCAGCATGACTGTCCGGTATGTACAAAGCCAGCTCCATAAAGACATGGTGTGACCAAGTTTGGTGTGGAGGAACTCGAGTGTCCTGCCCAGAGCCCTGACCTCAACCCTACTGATCACCTTCAGGAGGAATTCTCATCCAACATCAAAATCTGACCTCACAAATTTTCCTTTGGCTCATTACAAATTTCCAAAGACATGCTCCAAATTTTGGGGGAAACCTTTCTAGAAGAGTGGAGCCAGCAAAGTCATGGTATGACTAGTTTAGTGTGTAGGAACTCCAGTGTCCTGTACAGAGCCCTCACCTCATCCCTACTGAATGCCTTTGGGATGAAATGGAAAGCCAATGATAGGCCAGGTCTTCTCATCTAACCTCACAAATAGGCCCAAATACCCAAAGACAACCTCCAAAATCTTGTGGAAAGCCGGAGGATGTTATAGCTTCAAAGTGGGCCAGCTCCACAAAGACATGGTTTGGCCAGTTTGGTGTGGAGGAACTTGAGTGTCCTATACAGAGCCCTGAACTCATCCCTACCGAACATCTTTGTGATGGATTGGAACACATTTGGTAAGCCAGGTCTACATCCAGAATCAGTACCTGACCTCATGTAATTGGCACAAATTCCTACAAACACCCTCCAAAATCTTGTGGAAAGTCTTCCCAGAACAGTGGAGAACGTCATAGAAACATGGGAGCAATTTTACCATATTAGTGACACATAGATGTGATAGACAGGTGTCCAAACTTTTGGCCATATGGTGGACATTTGGTCATGTTGTGTATTCGGTGAAAACCATACTTGGAGCAATTCATTGTAGATCAAAAAGGTCCATCAATCTCAAACACATATAAAACATGGAGGGAAATGAATGGCGGTTATTCCTCTTGAGGGTTAATTAATTAAATATACATACAGTGCCTTGCAAAAGTATTCACCCCCTTGGCTTTTTACCCATTTTGTTACATTACAGCCTTTAGTTCAATGTTTTTTTTTATCTGAATTATATGTGATGGATCAGAACACATTAGTCTAAGTTGGTGAAGTAAAATTAGAAAAATATATACATAAAACTATTTTTCAGAAATAAAAAACTGATAATTGTCATGTGCGTATGTATTCACCCCCTTTGTTATGAAGCCCATAAAAAGCTCTGGTGCAACCAATTACCTTCAGAAGTCACATAATTAGTGAAATGATGTCCACCTGAGTGCAATCTAATTGTCACATGACCTGTCATTACATAGACACACCTTTGTAAAAGGCCCCAGAGGCGGCAACACCTAAGCAAGAGGCACCACTAACCAAACACTGCCATGAAGACCAAGGAACTCTCCAAACAAGGAAGGGACAATGTTGTTGAGAAGTACAAGTCAGGGTTAGGTTATAAAAAAATATCCAAATCTTTGATGATCCCTAGGAGCCCCATCAAATCTATCATAACCAAATGGAAAGGACATGGCACAACAGCAAACCTGCCAAGAGACGGCCGCACACCAAAACTCCCGGAGCGGGCAAGGAGGGCATTAATCAGAGAGGAGCACAGAGACCTAAGGTAACCCTGGAGGAGCTGCAGAGTTCCACAGCAGAGACTGGAGTATCTGTACATAGGACCACAATAAGACGTACGCTCCATAGAGTTGGGCTTTATGGCAGAGTGGTCAGAAGAAAGACATTACTTTCACCAAAAAACAAAATGGCAGGGTTTGAGTTTGGGAAAAGGCATGTGGGAGATCCCAAAATGTATGGAGGAAGGTGCTCTGGTCTGATGAGACGAAAATTCAACCTTTTGGCCATCAAAGAAAACGCTATGTCTGGTGCAAACCCAACACATCACATCACCCAAAGAACACCATCCCCACTGTGAAACATGGTGGTGGCAGCATCATGCTGTGGGGATGTTTTTTCAGCAGTCGGGACTGGGAATCTGGTCAGAGTTGAGGGAAAGATGGATGGTGATAAATACAGGGATATTCATGAGCAAAACCTGTAGCACTCTGTGTGTGATTTGAGGCTAGGACGGAGGTTCACCTTCCAGCAGGACAATGACCCCAAACACACTGCTAAAGCAACACTTGAGTGGTTTATGGGGAAACATGGAAATGTGTTGGAATGGCCTAGTCAAAGCCCAGACCTCAATCCAATAGAAAATCTGTGGTCAGACTTAAAGTGGAGTTCCACCCAAAAGTGGAACTTCCACTCATCGGATTGCTCCCCCCTCCAGTGTCACAATTGACACCTTTCAGGGGGGAGGGGGGTGCAGATACCTGTATATTACAGGTATCTGTACCCACTTCCGGCATAGATAGCCGCAGAATCTGCGGTTATTTACGCCACTTCCTGTCCCCCCCCCACTGGGAAACACACGGGTCCCAGAGACAGCAGGGACCATCCGTATTGCGCTGCGCGACTCGCGCATGCACAGTAGGGAATGGGGAAGTGAAGCCGCAAGCCTTCACTTCCGGATTCCCTTACCAAAGATGGAGGCGGCAGCACCCGAGGACCGAGAGACTGTTCGGCCTCGGGTGCCGACATCGCTGGACCCTGGGACAGGTAAGTGTCCATGTTTTAAAAGTCAGCAGCTGCAGTATTTGTAGCTGCTGACTTTTAAAAAAAAAATTCAGCGGAGCTCCGCTTTAAAGATTGCTGTTCACAAGGGCAAACCATCCAACTTGAAGCAGCTGGAGCAGTTCTACAAGGAGAGGAATGGGCAAAAATCCCAGTGGTGAGATGTGGCACCTCATAGAGACTTATCCAAAGTGACTTGGAGCTGTGATTGGTAGCTCTACAAAGTATTGACTTTAGGGGGGTGAATAGTTTTGCACATTGACTTTTTCTGTTATTTTGTCCTTTTTTTTTTTATTGTGAAGCAAACAAACATCTTTAAATTTGTGGGCGTGTTCTGTACATTAAATGATGGAAATCCTCAAACAATCCATGTTAATTCCAGGCTGTGAGGCAACAAAACACCAAAAATGCCAGGGGGGTGAATACTTTTGCAAGGCACTGTATATATATTTTGATTTAATCATCAGCAGCGATGCCTTTATTGGTGAACGATCTGATTTTAGAGTGGGGATTAGCTTGGCCTTGAATCTTGTGAGAAGTACTGTATTTATCGGTGTATAATACACACTTCTTTCAAGCACCGCTGGATTCCACAGAGCGGGGATATCCCGTTTATTCTGCGGCCCCTATAATACAAAGTCCCGCCTCCTGGACCAGCTCCTATGATAGACGTCACATGTCCCGGCATTGGACTGGTGTTCTGTCCATCATAGGAGCTGGTCCAGGAGGCGGGACTTCGTATTACAGAGGGCGCCGAGTAAACGGGAGAACCCCGCTCTGTGTAATCTAATCTCTATACTGGTGAGGCTGTAGATAGTTGCTTATCAATGCAGCCTGTTCAGTGCCTATGAGGCAGCATTGATGGGGCACTGGCGAGGCTGCATTGATGGGGCACTGGCGAGGCAGCGTTGATGGGGCACTGGCGAGGCAGCGTTGATGGGGCACTGGCGAGGCAGCGTTGATGGGGCACTGGCGAGGCAGCGTTGATGGGGCACTGGCGAGGCAGCGTTGATGGGGCACTGGCGAGGCAGCGTTGATGGGGCACTGGCGAGGCAGCGTTGATGGGGCACTGGCGAGGCAGCGTTGATGGGGCACTGGCGAGGCAGCGTTGATGGGGCACTGGCGGGGCAGCATTGATGGGGCACTGGCGGGGCAGCATTGATGGGGCACTGGCGAGGCTGCATTGATGGGGCACTGGCGAGGCTGCATTGATGGGGCACTGGCGAGGCTGCATTGATGGGGCACTGGCGAGGCTGCATTGATGGGGCACTGGCGAGGCTGCATTGATGGGGCACTGGCGAGGCTGCATTGATGGGGCACTGGCGAGGCTGCATTGATGGGGCACTGGCGAGGCTGCATTGATGGGGCACTGGCGAGGCAGCAATGATGGGGCACTGGCGAGGCAGCATTGATGGGGAACTGGCGAGGCAGCATTGATGGGGAACTGGCGAGGCAGCATTGATGGGGAACTGGCGAGGCAGCATTGATGGGGAACTGGCGAGGCAGCATTGATGGGGAACTGGCGAGGCAGCATTGATGGGGAACTGGCGAGGCAGCATTGATGGGGAACTGGCGAGGCAGCATTGATGGGGAACTGGCGAGGCAGCATTGATGGGGAACTGGCGAGGCAGCATTGATGGGGAACTGGCGAGGCAGCATTGAGGGGGAACTGGGGAGGCAGCATTGAGGGGGAACTGGGGAGGCTGCATTGAGGGGGCACTGGCGAGGCTGCATTGAGGGGGCACTGGCGAGGCTGCATTGATGGGGCACTGGCGAGGCTGCATTGATGGGGCACTGGCGAGGCTGCATTGATGGGGCACTGGCGAGGCTGCATTGATGGGGCACTGGCGAGGCTGCATTGATGGGGCACTGGCGAGGCTGCATTGATGGGGCACTGGCGAGGCTGCATTGATGGGGCACTGGCGCATTGATGGGGCACTAGCGCATTGATGGGGCACTGGCGCATTGATGGGGCACCGGCGAGGCTGCATTGATGGGGCACCGGCGAGGCTGCATTGATGGGGCACCGGCGAGGCTGCATTGATGGGGCACCGGCGAGGCTGCATTGATGGGGCACCGGCGAGGCTGCATTGATGGGGCACCGGCGAGGCTGCATTGATGGGGCATCGGCGAGGCTGCATTGATGGGGCACCGGCGAGGCTGCATTGATGGGGCACCGGCGAGGCTGCGTTGATGGGGCACCGGCGAGGCTGCGTTGATGGGGCACCGGCGAGGCTGCATTGATGGGGCACCGGCGAGGCTGCATTGATGGGGCACCGGCGAGGCTGCATTGATGGGGCACCGGCGAGGCTGCATTGATGGGGCACCGGCGAGGCTGCATTGATGGGGCACCGGCGAGGCTGCATTGATGGGGCACCGGCGAGGCTGCATTGATGGGGCACCGGCGAGGCTGCATTGATGGGGCACCGGCGAGGCTGCATTGATTGGGCACCGGCGAGGCTGCATTGATGGGGCACTGGTGAGGCTGCATTGATGGGGCACTAAACCTTATTTTGCTTCAAATATATTTGATTAAAATGTAAGTGTTTTTCCTGAAACCTCCCCCTTGAAATGAAGGTGGGTGTTATACTACGATAAGTACGGTAGCTTTACCTTGTAAACTGCTACAATGTCACAACAAGTAGTAAAACAAAAAAAAAACACAAAAACTGTAAAAGGTAAAATTACCTGAGATGCCTCTTCCCGCACGGTCTTTTTAAGCATCTGTACATCTTCAAGTAAAGGTCCGTCTGTCTCCATCGCAACAGGACTGTTCAGAGGGGATGTGTCGCTGTCAATGGGGTACTGAAACAGACAAAAACCCGGGGTTACCCCAGAGAAGGAGGGGGAGGGGCATTGTAGACTTGTGACTGCCAAGACACACTACATGCATTATATATCACAGTATATACATGATATATACACAAGTGTATTACAGCATTTGTAAAAGAAAACAAAATGTATCATTTCTGCAGAAGAAAAATGAATGAAAAGCAATGCAGGTGAAATGTAATAATAATAATAATAATAATAATAAATCGCATGCTGGGAGGAATCTGACGGGTTTCAGCCGAATATCTGGCAGTAAAAGGAAACGGCGCGGCGTAGAATCATGAAAACATCTCACAGATCATTCGGGGATATATATGGATTACAATACTAGAGGACTGGTGCTTATATATATATATATAAAAAGAAAGTATAGTAATAAAAAATGGCGTCTTCATATGACTTACAGCCTGGATCTCATTGGGGGTGGGGGGTGGGGGGGGCAAATTCATATATAATTATTGGGGTTTGCTTTGTATGTTTTATGAACTTTGAGCTTTTATGACCCAAGCTTGGATCCCCCCTCTAATCTACCCGCCATTACTATACATGTCATGATAAATATGATCCCCAGAAATGTGCCCCCCTCCCCCCATAGTTGGGTTTAAAAGAAAAAAAAAAGCCACCTACGATCTCCTTTAACTTACCTAAATCCGTGGTCATGTGATCCCAAGTCATCTCCTTCATGGGGGGAGGGGAGGATCCTTCTTTGGGTGTCTTGGATGTCCAGTGTTGGTGTCTTCTCAGGTTACAGGAGACGGCGGCGGGATGACGTCACCAGGAGGGGACTACAATGCTGGAGCAGCGGTCTCGACTCTCAGAAGAGGCGCCAGATAGCGACACGTGACAGCGGATTCCGGTAACCAAAACATGATAAAGGTTTTTTTTTTTTTTGAGTCTAAATGATTTTTTATGGTTTGCAGACTGAAGCTCATATTTATGTCACAGTCATTCGGAGATCATTGTCTGCCTGATGGCTACCCTAATGCAGTGACACCACATACTCAGGGGGCACCACACAAGTCATTCTAGTCTTCTATATAATAATTTGGTGGGACAACCCCTGGGGGGAGGGGGAGGGGCAGATTGTGGACCCCACTTGTCCTGCCATTAGATTCCAGACTCCCAGAAGTCAGGGAAATGTTCAGCTGGCAGAGGAAGCCACACGATGGAGGGAGGAAAACAAAAACTCTAAGAGGATCTCCCACAGCAGGAATACGGCTTCTCCATCAAAGCTCCAAGAACAGAGACAGAAAAGAGTTTGTTCAGAAATGCAAATATCTGTGTGATAAATACAGGGTGACCGGTCACATGTCCCCCAAACACTACACGGGAGCCTCCCCGCTCCTTTCCTCCCCGCTCCTTTCCTCCTCCCCCCGGTGATCTTTACTCCCTCCCCCTCCTCTTCACTTCTCCCCACCCCCCCCGCTCCTCTTCTC
The DNA here is from genome assembly GCA_037952925.1 of Lithobates clamitans. Lineage (NCBI taxonomy): Eukaryota > Metazoa > Chordata > Amphibia > Anura > Ranidae > Lithobates > Lithobates clamitans. The sequence continues at coordinate 143,292 of JBBGZY010002502.1, read as the reverse complement.
TCCTTTCCTCCCTGCTCCTCCAACCCCCCAGCTGATCTTTTCTCCCTCCCCCTCCTCTTCACTTCTCCCCACCCCCCCCGCTCCTCTTCTCTCCTTTCCTCCCTGCTCCTCCAACCCCCCAGCTGATCTTTTCTCCCTCCCCCTCCTCTTCACTTCTCCCCACCCCCCCCGCTCCTCTTCTCTCCTTTCCTCCCTGCTCCTCCAACCCCCCAGCTGATCTTTTCTCCCTCCCCATCCTCTTCAACCCCCCCCCCCCCTGCTCCTCTTCTCTCCCAGGTTCTTCTCCTTCCCTCCCCGCTTCACCTGTTCTTCTTTTCTCCTCTCCTCTCCATCCCTCCCAGCTCCTCCCTGCCTAGCTCCTCTCCTTCCCTCCCAGCTTCTCCCCTTCCCTCCCCGCCCAGCTCCTCTCTTTCTCTTGCCGCCCAGCTCCTCTCCTTCCCTTCCAGCTCCTTCCCACCCAGCTCAGCTCCTCTTCTCTTCTCTCCTCTCCACACCTTCCCTCCCCACCCAGCTCCTCTCCACTCCTTCCCTCCCTAGCTCCCCTCCTTTCCTCCCTGCCCAGCTCCCCTCCTTGCCTCCCCGCTGCTATCCTCTCCTTCCCTCCCCTCTCCTTCCCTCCCTGCCCAGCTCCTCTCCACTCCTTCCCTCCTTTTGTCCCTGCTGCTATTCTCTTCTTCCCTGACCCTCTCCTTCCCTCCCCTCTCTTCTCCTTCCCTCCCAGCTCCTCTCCTTCCCTTCCCTCCCTGCCCAGCTCCTCTCCTTCCCTCCCAGCTCCTTTCCTTCCCTGCCCAGCTCCTTTCCTTCCCTGCCCAGCTCCTCTCCTTCCCTGACCCTCTCCTTCCCTCCCCGCCCAGCTCCTCTACTCTCCTTCCCACTCCTTTCTGTTCCTCTCCTCCTCGCTCCTCTCCTTCCCCTCCCTCATTCCATTATGATTGGTAAAGCTAAACCTGCATGTACCGCCAACCCATTTCAGGGGTCCAAGCATGCTCCCAGCAATAACCAACTGCTGACCAGAGTGCCTGTCAGCTCCTCATATGAATCTTCCACCTTTAGTTTTCCTCTAACACCTCCACTACCGATAAAATGGACACTCTAGTCGCTGAAACGCGTAGGATAGACATAGAGCTTTTCCTTGATTTTAATCTGGACTCCAACCTGCTGGTTTGGTGCTCTGGTTCTCCCTCTTCCCACATTTACAGCAATAAAAGACTGACAGAGGCTCAACACTTCCTGGCACTTTCCAAATTTAAAGTAGAACTATAGGCAATTGTTTTTTCCCCATTAGAAGATTTCCGTTCTATTACTTATCTGGCGACAACCCAAAATTTTGAATTTTATTTTTTTTTCCCACTTACAGTGATAATGGTAACCAGGACAAAGAGAGAGGGGGAATCTCCCTAATGGGGGCGCAGACAGTAATAAGAACCTAGCAGGGGCTCTAATTCCTCTCCACTCCATCCAACGCAAACAATAACGTTTTTCCTTTAATTATACTTTTTGTCCGGAGCCGGTCTTTAAAACTGAAGTTTATTTAAAAAAAAATATTCTCCCTACAACATCAGTTACATTTCTTACCTGTGATGATGTGCAGGCTGCTGGATCCTGGAGGAATCTTCACTGCAGGGCTGCCCCGCCCTCTTCCTGCAAGGCTGCCCCGCCCTCCTCCTGCAGGGCTGCCCCGCCCTCCTCCTGCAGGGCTGCCCCGCCCTCCTCCTGCAGGGCTGCCCCGCCCTCCTCCTGCTGCTGAACTTCCAGCACTGTGTGTGTGTGTGTGTGTGTGTGTGGGGGGGGGGTAACAGCCGAATCGACCGGGACACGCCCCCTCAAGTAACAATCTTTCACTGATTACACTGCTTGTAACACAATCTAATTGGTGGAGGGAATCCTGTGACTGAACCAACTCTCCTCCATTCACAAAATGTATTACAGGCAATGTAATCTAAGAAAGCACTTTTCTTATTGGAGAAGAGGACAGAAGGGGGTGTGCCGGAAGTTCAGCAGCAGGAAGAGGACGGGTCAGGCTGGCATCGAAGAGGACGGGGCCGGCTGGCAGGAAGAGGAGGGGGCAGGCTGGCAGGAAGAGGAGGGGGCAGGCTGGCAGGAAGAGGAGGGGGCAGGCTGGCAGGAAGAGGAGGGGGCAGGCTGGCAGGAAGAGGACGGGGCAGGCTGGCAGGAAGAGGACGGGGCAGGCTGGCAGGAAGAGGATGGGGCAGGCTGGCAGGAAGAGGACGGGGCAGGCTGGCAGGAAGAGGACGGGGCAGGCTGGCAGGAAGAGGACGGGGCAGGCTGGCAGGAAGAGGACGGGGCAGGCTGGCAGGAAGAGGACGGGGCAGGCTGGCAGGAAGAGGACGGGGCAGGCTGGCAGGAAGAGGACGGGGCAGGCTGGCAGGAAGAGGACGGGGCAGGCTGGCAGGAAGAGGACGGGGCAGGCTGGCAGGAAGAGGACGGGGCCGGCTGGCAGCGAAGAGGACGGGGCAGGCTGGCAGCGAAGAGGACGGGGCAGGCTGGCAGCGAAGAGGACGGGGCAGGCTGGCAGGAAGAGGACGGGGCAGGCTGGCAGCGAAGAGGACGGGGCAGGCTGGCAGGAAGAGGACGGGGCAGGCTGGCAAGAAGAGGACGGGGCAGGCTGGCAGTAAAGAGGACGGGGCAGGCTGGCAGGAAGAGGACGGGGCAGGCTGGCAGTGAAGATTCCTCAAGGATCCAGCAGCCTTCACATCGGAGGACAACCTTCATGACAGGTAAGTAGAGAAAGTAAAGTTGTACAAAAGCATTGAGTTGTTTGACCCCCAAGATAAACCAAACCACAGATAGGAGATCAGTACACAGGTTATAAAAGTTCATATTCAATTTTTATTCAGCAAATCTCATAAAAAACACAGAAAAAAAACGAGAGTTTGGGTAGAATACTGATCATGCTGATTTGCTGAAATTTGGCTCCAGGTTTCTCATGTTGTAAAGTGTTTTCATATAAGAAAAGAATATCTCAAAATGCGTTAGACATGAACAACTTGCACCCAAATATCATCATGATCACCGTTATTCCCGTTCTCGTTTTTATGTGATTTTAATGAGATTCACTGAATAAAGTTCGGATGTATTTTAATCTGTATACTGATCACTAAACGTCCCATTCTAAACAGATTTTTTTTTTTAAGGGTAACTAAAGCTGTATATATAAAAAAAAAAAAAGCTTTAACTAAACCTCAGATGAGCTCTTAGGGCCTCGTTCACACGAAGCGTACAACATACACACAAATAGATGTCAGAGAGTCATATACGCCCAAATACCGGCGCCACATCCCCCCAACAAAGAGAAAACCTGCTACAGGTGGGATTTTACAGGAACCACGAGACCAAAACCATAAATCCAAATGCAAAAAAGTTTATTGTATAATTATTAAAAGTAGGGGGAAGTTGTTAAAACCAATCCACACTCGACACTCGCCCTCCACTAATTTCCACTCGCCAAATGCGAGCAGGTGAGTGGAGATTTTGAAGGTTGTGTGTGTGTGTGTATGTATATATATATATATATATATATATATATATATATATATATATATACACACACATACACACATACATGCATCCATACACACACATATACACACACACACAGCCCTCCAAATTTCCACTCGCCTGCTCGCATTTGGCGAGTGGAATTTAGTGGAGGGCGAGTGTGGAGCAGGGGAGACAGTTTCCTGGCTGATCGCTTCTGGTGTAGGTCCGTCTCAGCGGCCCCGAGGGGGGGCTCCCTGCCCCCCGGACCGCTCTGATGTCCTGTAAAAAAGGCTGCACTGCTTCTTCCAGAAGCGATCAGCCAGGAGACGGTAAGGAGGATCTGGCGGTCGGATCGCACAGAGCAGGGATCTCCCGCTGAGACACATCTTGTATATGAATAGCCGTGTTGTCAAACGAAGTCCCGCCTCCTGGACCGGCATTGGACCATTGTGCTGTCTATTGGAGTGGCTGGGACTTCGTTTGACAGCACAGCTCATTATATACAAGATATGTCTCAGTGGAGGAGAGAGCAATATACTGCACTGATGAGGCTGCACTGATGAGGCTGCGCTGATGGGGCGGCGCTGATGAGGTGGAGCTGATATGCTGCACTGGTGGTTACTGATGAGGTGGCACTGATATGCTGTACTGATGGGCCTGCAATGATGGCCACTAACCCCAACTTCCCTCCTAAAATTGGGGTGCGTGTTATACGCTGGTATGCGTTATACACCAAGAAATACGAATATATATATATACACACACACACACAGTGTGCAAAATCATGAGAATCCCCATCGGTCAGAGATCATGAGTGAAGAGATGAACCCAAACGCGTTTCAACTTTCGCATGCTTCTTCAGGGTTTTTTTTTTATAGGATGGGTGGATTCTAAAGAAACAAAAACACCAATCCTTGATTGGTGTTTTTGTTTCTTTAGAATCTACTCATGCTATAAAAAAAATCCTGATGAAGACTGCATAAGTTGAAACACGTTTGTGTTCATCTCTTCACTCATGATCTCTGACCGATGGGGATTCTCATGATTTTGTACATGATCTCCATATAAATTTATACACACACAATTATATATATATAAATACACACATACATACTTAACAACTTCCTCCTGCTTTTAATATTAGTACAATAACTTTTTTGCATGTTAATTATGATTTTGGTTTCAGGGTGCCTTTAAAATCCCATCTATAGGACATTTTCTCCGAGTTACAATATACATTGATGTGAGGCCCATATTTACTCAGGTATGTACTGGTGCTCTGTGGATCCCCATGCAGGCTGGGAGCTGCCCGGACAGTCACTACTCCTAATCTGACATCTGTGCACGGCTCCAAACGCACCTAACCAACGCACAGATGTCATATTGGGAGCAGTGACTGTGTGCAGCTACGTCTGCCAACTAACATTAATGGGCCGGTCTACACGGCGATGGACAGAACACCTGTGCAGGGTAAGCAGGGCCCTCACACAGATGGACACTGTGTAACACGCACTGTGTAAATGAGGCCTAACTGTGAACTATACATGTTACAGTCTACGAGGTCGGGGGTCTACTCCCGGTGAATGAATATGGGGGTCATACAAGGTCGGGGTTCTGCTCCTGGTGAATGAATACAGGTGTCATGTAATGTGGGGGTCGGCTGCCGGTGAATGAATATGGGGGGGGGGTCACGTGAGGTGGGGGTCTGTTCCCGGTGAATGAATAAGGGGGGTCATGTGAGGTGGGGGTCAGCTCCCGGTGAATGAATATGGGGTCATGTGATGTGGGGGTCTGCTCCCGGTGAATGAATATGGGGTCATACGAGGTCGGGGGTCTGCTCCCGGTGAATGAATATGGGGTCATGTGAGGTGGGGGTCTGCTCCCGGTGAATGAATATGGGGTCATGTGAGGTGGGGGTCTGCTCCCGGTGAATGAATATGGGGTCATACGAGGTCGGGGGTCTGCTCCCGGTGAATGAATAAGGGGGGTCATGTGAGGTGGGGGTCAGCTCCCGGTGAATAAATATTGGGTCATGTGATGTGGGGGTCTGCTCCTGGTGAATATGGGGTCATGTGAGGTGGGGGTCTGCTCCCGGTGAATGAATATGGGGTCATACGAGGTTGGGGGGTCTGCTCCCGGTGAATGAATATGGGGGGTCATACGAGGTCGGGGGTCTGCTCCCGGTGAATGAATATGGGGGGTCATACGAGGTCGGGGGTCTGCTCCCGGTGAATGAATATGGGGGGTCATACGAGGTCGGGGGTCTGCTCCCGGTGAATGAATATGGGGGGTCATACGAGGTCGGGGGTCTGCTCCCGGTGAATGAATATGGGGGTCATACGAGGTCGGGGGTCTGCTCCCGGTGAATGAATATGGGGTCATACGAGGTCGGGGGTCTGGTCCCGGTGAATGAATATGGGGTCATACGAGGTTGGGGGGTCTGCTCCCGGTGAATGAATATGGGGGGTCATACGAGGTCGGGGGTCTGCTCCCGGTGAATGAATACGGGGTCATACGAGGTCGGGGGTCTGCTCCCGGTGAATGAATATGGGGGGGTCATACGAGGTCGGGGGTCTGCTCCCGGTGAATGAATATGGGGGGTTATACGAGGTTGGGGGTCTGCTCCCGGTGAATGTATATGGGGTCATACGAGGTCGGGGTCTGCTCCCGGTGAATGAATATGGGGGGTCATACGAGGTCGGGGGTCTGCTCTCGGTGAATGAATATGGGGTCATACGAGGTTGGGGGGTCTGCTCCCGGTGATTGAATATGGGGGGTCATACGAGGTCGGGGGTCTGCTCCCGGTGAATGAATATGGGGTCATACGAGGTTGGGGGTCTGCTCCCGGTGAATGAATATGGGGGGGTCATACGAGGTCGGGGGTCTGCTCCCGGTGAATGAATATGGGGGGTTATACGAGGTTGGGGGTCTGCTCCCGGTGAATGTATATGGGGTCATACGAGGTCGGGGGTCTGCTCCCGGTGAATGAATATGGGGGGTCATACGAGGTCGGGGGTCTGCTCTCGGTGAATGAATATGGGGGGGTCATACGAGGTCGGGGGTCTGCTCCCGGTGAATGAATATGGGGGGTCATACGAGGTCGGGGGTCTGCTCCCGGTGAATGAATATGGGGGGTCATACTGGGTTGGGGGTCTGCTCCCGGTGAATGAATATGGGGTCATACGAGGTTGGGGGTCTGCTCCCGGTGAATGAATATGGGGGTTATACGAGGTCGGGGTCTGCTCCCGGTGAATGAATATGGGGTCATACGAGGTCGGGGGTCTGCTCCCGGTGAATGAATATGGGGGGTCATACTGGGTTGGGGGTCTGCTCCCGGTGAATGAATATGGGGTCATACGAGGTCGGGGGTCTGCTCCCGGTGAATGAATATGGGGGGGTCATACGAGGTCGGGGGTCTGCTCCCGGTGAATGGGGATCACACAGATGGTCATACACAAGGCTGCACTATACACCAAAATCATCATTACTGTCAAATCATCTTTATTGTACATTTTACAAACACCAATAAAAAGAACTCTCTGTGTGTCACAGAACAGAATGCAGAGAACATGTCTGGGGCTAAAAAATAAAACAGGTCACATGACCGATCACTTCCAGGCAAACACTAAAATACGGGTTATTTACAAAGGTCACAGACAACGGGACGTGGCTGCATTTGTTGGTGGTACCTCTAGACGCCCGGACCCTGCAGCTGACATGAATGGATGCTTCACTCACAGAGCGGAATGTGCCGGCACAGAGCTGGTCTGATGGGTGGGGGGCTCCACCGCCTGATGACTAAAGCCAGCCTGTCCCCCCCAAACAGGAGTCAAGCAAATACCCGAGTTCACTGCGCGGCAATGCTGCAGCTCCCAGCGCTGGTACAGAGGACAGCGCACCACCGTCAACCAATCAAAACACGCAGCTCTGAGGGGGGTTGAAGCATCGTCAAGGGGAGACCAACATTCGCAAAGTCTGGCCAACATGGCTTCATTATCAGCTCCAGCAACCACAGATGCATTATGGGAGTCCAGGAGTCCTCACCTGGGGGTTGGATTTGGCGAGGTTTCTATTTTAACCCAAGCTTCTTCTCTCTCCTTCAGCTTTAGCTTCTCCCTGGAACACAAAGCAAGACGTGAGCGGATGGAAGGACGGCCATTGACAGGAGGAGATCATAGGGGGAGGGGGATCTGGTCACCCCTTACAGATCACTAAACGTAAAAACACAAAATGTCATATCAATATCAGATTACTAGTCCTTTAAGAGGAGCCCCAATCTCCCCCAAAAAAATCGAAAATCAGCTACAAATAGTGTAAGGACTCATACAGAGGGGGAAAATAATGATTGTCTTCCCTGCAGATTGTGTAAGTTTGCCCACTTACATAGAAATGAAGGGTCTATAATTTTTATCATAGGTGTATTTTATATGATAGAGACAGAATATCAACCAAAAATCCAGAAAAATCACACAATACAAATGTTATAAATGGAGTTGCAGGTCAGGGAGTAAAATAAGTTGTACATGACTTAGTAGTTGGTGGAGAAACCCTTGTTGGTGATCACAGAGGTCAGACGTTTCTTGTAGGTGGTGATCAGTTTCCACACATCTCAGGAGGGATTTTGGTCCACTCTTCTTTACAGATCTTCTCTAAATCCTTAAGGTTTCTTGGCTGTCTCTTGGGAACCCAAAGTTTCAGCTCCTCCCATAAATTTTCTATAGGATTAAGGTCTGGAGACTGGCTAGGCCACTACATGACCTTAAAGTGCTTCTTCTGGAGACACTCCTTGCCTTGGTGGTATGTTTTGGGTCATTGTCATGCTGGAAGACCCATCCATGACCCATCTCCAGTGTTCTGGATGAGGGAAGAAGGTTCTCCTCCAAGATTTTACAATACATGGTCCCGTCCATTGGACCCTCAATGCGGCAAAGTCGGCCTGAACCTTTATCAGAGAAACAGCCCCAAATCATCATGTTTCCACCTCCATGTGAGTGTAGGGATGGGTGTGACTTTGGGGCTGTTTCTCTGATAAAGGTTCAGGGCCGACTTTGCCCCATTGAGGATCCAATGGACGGGGCCATGTATTGTAAGATCTTGGAGGAGAACCTTCTTCCCTCATCCAGAACACTGAAGATGGGTCATGGATGGGTCTTCCAGCATGACAATGACCCAAAACATACCTCCAAGGGAACAAAGGAGTGGCTCAAGAAGAACCACAATAAGGTCATGGATCTCCAGACCTTAATCCTATAGAAAATATATGGAGGAGATGAAACTTCGAGTTGCCAAGAAACCTTCAGGATTTAGAGCAGATCTGTAAAGAAGAGAAAATCCCTCCTGAGATGTGTGGAAACTGATCACCACCTACAAGAAACGTCTGACCTCTGTGATCACCAACAAGGGTTTCTCCACCAATTACTAAGTCATGTTTTGCTTGGGGATCAAATACTTATTTTACTCACTGAACTGCAACTCCATTTATAACATTTGTATCGTGTGATTTTTCTGGATTTTTGGTTGATATTCTGTCTCTATCATATAAAATACACCTATGATAAAAAATTATAGACCCTTCATTTCTATGTAAGGGGGCAAAACTTGCACAATCTGCAGGGGAGACGATCGTTATTTTCCCCATTGCACCTGTCCAGGGATCCAGCGCTGTCCTCACCTGAGCCGGCTTCACAGCCGACTTCCAACTGTGCATGCGTAAGCCATGTGCGCTTTGTGATTGGTCCTGCAGTCTTCTAGCACCTGTGATGTGTCCAAAGGCTGCGGGGGAAGGAGGGGGGTTCGGAACTTTCTTCCAGATCGCTGCAATATTCTGACTGGAAGTGGGGGGTGGGTACCTGTCAAAAACGGGTACCCTGCTCCCCCCCAAAAAATAATGCCAAATGTAAAGAGGAGGGAGGAGGAGGAAGAGGAGGAGGAGGGAGGAGGGAGGAGGAGGAGGAGGAGGAGGAGGAGGAGGAGGAGGAGGAGGAGGAGGAGGAGGGGGAGGAGGAGGAAGAGGAGGAGAGGAAGAGGAAGAGGAAGAGGAAGAGGAAGAGGAAGAGGAGGAGGAGGAGGAGGAGGAGGAGGAGGAGGAGGAGGAGGAGGAGGAGGAGGAGGAGGAGGAGGAGCACCCTTTTCCGCTTAAGTTCCACATAAGATGAGGCTGCATTCGTCTTATTTTGTAGGCCAAAAAACGCATAAAAATCCTGCCAGAGACGTAACCCCCTCGTCACTTCCTGAGAACGGAAGCATTACCACCAGTCTACCGAGGACAATTTATTTTTTGCACTCATGGTAAAAAAAGAAGAAAATAAAGAAGACTTTAACTCCTTTAATACCGGACACTCCCCAGGCCAATTTTCAGCTTCCAGCGCTGTCACACTTTGAATGACAATTACACGGTCATGGTACACATAGGACATTTTTTTGTACACAAATAGAGCTTTCTTTTGGTGGTATTTAACCACATGCCGACCAGCCGCTGCAGATATACTGTGGCCGCTTTGCATGTATCGCCGTACCGGTACGGTGCTTAATGTAATAGCTATAGCAGGCGCGTCCTCAGAGCCGATGGGCGTGGCCGGCGGCCGCGATGTCAGCCAACCACCTGCGATCGCTCCACAGAGAGCCAAAATGGGGATCTGCCAATGTACACAAAATAGATGCCCGTTCTGACAGGGGAGAGTGCGATCAGGAACAGCGATCTCTCTACTCCCAGTCAGTCCCCTCCCCCCACAGTTAGAACACACCCAGGGAACACTTAACTCCTTAAACGCCCCCTAGTGTTAACCCCTCCCCTGCCAGTGACATTTATACAGTAATCAGAGGCTATTTTTAGCTCTGATCGCTGTATAAATGTCACTGGTCCCAAAAAAGTGTCCAGTGTGCCCGATCTGTCCGCTGCAATGTCGCAGTCCTGCTAAAAATCGCTCATCACCACCATTAGCAGTAAAAAATATAAATTAAAAAAATGCCATAAATCTATTTTTGAGACGCGATAACTTTGCGCAAAGCAATCAATATTCACTTACTGTGATTTTTTTTTAATCAAAAAAAAAAAAGTAGAAAAATCAGGTTGGCCTAAACCGAGGAAGAAAGAAGTTATTTTTTATAAAAATTTTTGGGATATTTATTATAGCAAAAAGTAAAAAATAGTTTTTTTTTTTTTCAAAACTGTTGGTCTTTTTTTGTTTCTAGTTTGTGAGCTACACTCAGCTGGCGCTCGTCTTTTCCCATTTTATGTATTTTCTGAAAGCAGAGGCCCTGGAGAATACAATGGCGAAGTTGCAATTTTTTGTGTCATCATATTTGCTCGGCTATTTATCAAATGCAGATTTTTATGAAAAAACTAAAATGAATTTTGGTGCAAACACGCCCAATGCCCAATTTTTTGGATAAAGCATGAAAGATGGGGTTGCGCCATATAAAGAGAAACATGTCGAGCCTTAGAATTGTTCACGCCTGTGACATCACCAAAAGAAAAACCATGGTAACCAGAATCCTCCATAGGGGGCGCATTAGAAGCCTTTACCGGTCACCAGTTTAGTGTTGACCATAAATGATCACCCCAGAATTATTGCTCCAACGTTCGGGGCGATACCTCGTGTGCGGCACAACTGATGTCTACTTGTGTTCACCCAACGCTGAGCTCTTCATATATGGGGTGTGGACGGAGGTACTTTAATAAAGTTATTTGGATTATTTATAAACTACTTTATATGTTTTTTTTCCACTTTATTGCTAAAACAAGAGTTCTAACAAATCCCCTATGTGATAGCATGGTCCGCTCACAAGCCCTCTCTATGGAAACCATGGAAACTATTCAAATACAGATTGTGCTGCATCGTCGTCTACACTGAGGAATGACAGCTATGACCTCAGAGGTGACACTTTTGGGGTCATTAGTCCCAGGAGGGATGGGGGGATGGATGTTCTCGGAGTTCCTCCTGCTATTACTGTATGAGCAGATTCCCAGAGTCATGAGAGAGCCTGGTATCCCCCCCATGGGTGGCCCTTGGTGGGGGGTGCACTTTGAGAGCCCCATAAAAGTGATCTCTCCCATCTCTAGAGCCACCTGGATCACTTTTTCCAGAAAGCCCCTCGCTGGCTCCTAAAGCCGGGACCATGACAACGGCTACAGCAGGCAGCAGTGATCTTGATTACCCCCTGTCCACCATGCTTTCTTCCCCCTGTAGACCACGACTCTCCCCATTCCTAATGCAATGGAGATGGACAAAAGCAGACATGAGTGACGTCCAGCCTGGGTGATAGCCTTGGCTCCCTCTGTAGATACAGCAGAGCAGAAGACAGATGAGGTCATCCCTCTACTCTTCTCTCCTCTCCTCCTTCTCATCCGCATGCAACACACCTGCCCAGTCTGAGTACTGCAAGGGATGATACCAAGTCCAATTCCGGTACCTTCACATCTGCCTGGTGTGTGTGCTGAAGAATTACGGTGACCACCTCCCAAAGGACGGGACGAGGACCGGGACAAGGACGGGACAAGGACGGGACAAGGACGGGACAAGGACGGGACAAGGACGGGACAAGGACGGGACAAGGACGGGACAAGGACGGGACGGGACAAGGACGGGACGAGAATGGGACGAGGATGGGACGAGGACGGGACGAGGACGGGACGAGGACGGGACGAGGACGGGACAAGGACGGGACACGGACGGGACACGGACGGGACGAGGACGGGACGAGGACGGGACGAGGACGGGACAAGGACGGGACAAGGACGGGACAAGGACTGCACACATCAGCAATGTTCCCGTTTTTTCCATTCCATAAAGGAGAAGCCTCATACTTCCTTATGATTTGACTATATGAAGAATACATTGTTCCTCGTTGGTGAAACCTCTAGACAGTGCGGGGGAGGGGTGCTTCAGCATCTAAGGTGACTAGATCAACCCCCAACCCCCACCATTAGCTGTAAACTGACTCAGCAGTATAGGTTCTACCCTCTCCCCCTGCTGGAGCACCCAAGGCGGCTGCCCCTTCTGCCCATTCCTCGGCCCGGTCTCTACACACCCTGATGGAGGTAAGTCGTTCTCGGAGTACACAGAGGAGGATGGGAGGTAACAGGCGACACTTACTTTTGTTTCTCTGCTTTAAACTGTTGGGTGCAGTCATCGAAAAGTTTTTGGTTCATTTCCATAAACAGCTTCAATGCATTGTATATCAATCCATGGATAGTCCTAGGAGAGAAGGCGACACAAGTATGACCATCAGAGAGGGAAGGAAATCCTTAATGACGTCACAAAGCAAAATAATCCCCAAACAGCCAAAAAGCAAATAGTAAGGCTGCCGATAGAAAGCCTCACCAATCATCTTAATATTTAAACCCGCCGGCGTGGGCTCCACCTTTATGTCCTTTGCAGATTGGTGGGGTGTACAGTGTCCGGCCCCTGCAGCCCGTCAGTCTATGGCAGGTTGTGGCTGAACTCTGTACTGAGTGGTACTCGTGTTTAGGGCCCTGTGTGTTGTGGAATGCGGGTCTTCTGTGTTGTGGCCCTTTGTCTCAGAATGCATAGGGCCCCAACGAGAGTATTACTCAATACAGCTTTTAGCTCAGTGCATTTGCAACCTGCCATAAACTAGACAGGCTGCAGGTGATGGGGCTGTACACTGTACCTAGGTGGTCCTGTGTGCAAGGGGCATTTCTAATCCTGGTACACCAATGTAAGGCCCAGGGTGTTATTTCTGGTATGACAAGCGGAGCTAATCCAAGAAACCTCATCAGTCCTCTCTATGATGAACGTATCTTAGATTATTTTGTGCTGTGGCTTGTAGGTTTACCAGCCCTCCAGGGGGACCGCCCTGCTCTCCACCGGCCCCTCCAGGGGGACCGCCTTGCTCTCCACCGGCCCCTCCAGGGGGACCGCCTTGCTCTCCACCGGCCCCTCCAGGGGGACCGCCTTGCTCTCCACCGGCCCCTCCAGGGGGACCGCCCTGCTCTCCACCGGCCCCTCCAGGGGGACCGCCCTGCTCTCCACCGGCCCCTCCAGGGGGACCGCCCTGCTCTCCACCGGCCCCTCCAGGGGGACCGCCCTGCTCTCCACCGGCCCCTCCAGGGGGACCGCCTTGCTCTCCACCGGCCCCTCCAGGGGGACCGCCTTGCTCTCCACCGGCCCCTCCAGGGGGACCGCCTTGCTCTCCACCGGCCCCTCCAGGGGGACCGCCTTGCTCTCCACCGGCCCCTCCAGGGGGACCGCCTTGCTCTCCACCAGTCCCTCCAGGGGGACCGCCCTGCTCTCCACCGGTCCGCCAGGGGGACCGCCCTGCTCTCCACCGGTCCCTACAGGGGGACCGCCCTGCTCTCCACCGGCCCCTCCAGGGGGACCGCCCTGCTCTCCACCGGCCCCTCCAGGGGGACCGCCCTGCTCTCCACCGGCCCCTCCAGGGGGACCGCCTTGCTCTCCACCGGCCCCTCCAGGGGGACCGCCTTGCTCTCCACCGGCCCCTCCAGGGGGACCGCCTTGCTCTCCACCGGCCCCTCCAGGGGGACCGCCTTGCTCTCCACCGGCCCCTCCAGGGGGACCGCCTTGCTCTCCACCGGTCCCTCCAGGGGGACCGCCCTGCTCTCCACCGGTCCGCCAGGGGGACCGCCCTGCTCTCCACCGGTCCGCCAGGGGGACCGCCCTGCTCTCCACCGGTCCCTACAGGGGGACCGCCCTGCTCTCCACCGGCCCCTCCAGGGGGACCGCCTTGCTCTCCACCGGCCCCTCCAGGGGGACCGCCTTGCTCTCCACCGGTCCCTCCAGGGGGACCGCCCTGCTCTCCACCGGTCCGCCAGGGGGACCGCCCTGCTCTCCACCGGTCCCTACAGGGGGACCGCCCTGCTCTCCACCGGTCCCTCCAGGGGGACCGCCTTGCTCTCCACCGGCCCGCCAGGGGGACCGCCCTGCTCTCCACCGGTCCCTACAGGGGGACCGCCCTGCTCTCCACCGGCCCCTCCAGGGGGACCGCCTTGCTCTCCACCGGCCCTCCAGGGGGACCGCCTTGCTCTCCACCGGCCCTCCAGGGGGACCGCCTTGCTCTCCACCGGCCCTCCAGGGGGACCGCCTTGCTCTCCACCGGCCCTCCAGGGGGACCGCCTTGCTCTCCACCGGCCCTCCAGGGGGACCGCCTTGCTCTCCACCGGCCCTCCAGGGGGACCGCCTTGCTCTCCACCGGCCCTCCAGGGGGACCGCCTTGCTCTCCACCGGCCCCTCCAGGGGGACCGCCTTGCTCTCCACCGGCCCCTCCAGGGGGACCGCCTTGCTCTCCACCGGCCCGCCAGGGGGACCGCCCTGCTCTCCACCGGCCCGCCAGGGGGACCGCCCTGCTCTCCACCGGTCCCTCCAGGGGGACCGCCCTGCTCTCCACCGGCCCCTCCAGGGGGACCGCCTTGCTCTCCACCGGCCCTCCAGGGGGACCGCCTTGCTCTCCACCGGCCCCTCCAGGGGGACCGCCTTGCTCTCCACCGGCCCGCCAGGGGGACCGCCCTGCTCTCCACCGGCCCGCCAGGGGGACCGCCCTGCTCTCCACCGGTCCCTCCAGGGGGACCGCCCTGCTCTCCACCGGCCCCTCCAGGGGGACCGCCTTGCTCTCCACCGGCCCCTCCAGGGGGACCGCCTTTCTCTCCACCACCCCCCCCAGGTGAACTGCCTTGCTCTCCACCCCTCCCCGGCGGAGCACCCTTTCAGGTAGACCGCCCCTCCGGGTGTACATGGGAGGAGCCCGTGATACTCGTGGACGCGGGAGGAGCCCGTGATACTCGTGGACACGGGGAGGAGCCCGTGATACTCGTGGACACGGGGAGGAGCCCGTGATACTCGTGGGCACGGGGAGGAGCCCGTGATACTCGTGGGCACGGGGAGGAGCCCGTGATACTCGTGTGCACGGGGAGGAGCCCGTGATACTCGTGTGCACGGGGAGGAGCCCGTGATACTCGTGTACACGGGAGGAGCCCGTGATACTCGTGTACACGGGAGGAGCCCGTGATACTCGTGTACACGGGAGGAGCCCGTGATACTCGTGTACACGGGAGGAGCCCGTGATACTCGTGTACACGGGAGGAGCTTGTGATACTCGTGTACACGGGAGGAGCCTGTGATACTTGTGTACATGGGAGGAGCCTGTGATACTTGTGTACATGGGAGGAGCCTGTGATACTTATGTACATGGGAGGAGCCCGTGATACTTGTGTGCACGGGAGGAGCCTGTGATACTTGTGTACATGGGAGGAGCCTGTGATACTTGTGTACATGGGAGGAGCCTGTGATACTTGTGTACATGGGAGGAGCCTGTGATACTTATGTACATGGGAGGAGCCTGTGATACTTGTGTACATGGGAGGAGCCTGTGATACTTGTGTACATGGGAGGAGCCTGTGATACTTGTGTACATGGGAGGAGCCTGTGATACTTGTGTACATGGGATTTTTTCCTTTTTTATTTTTAATAAATTTGCAAAGATTTCAAACAAACTTCTCCCACGTGGTCATTATGGGGCATGGTTTGTAGAATTTAATCCATTTTGGAATAAGGCTGTAACATAAAATGTGGAAAAAGTGAAGTGCTGTGAATACTTTCCGGATGCACTGTACTATCCATGTGCTCGTGGTGTGAGCTGGTCCTTAAAGTTTCATTCTCCGGAATGGTCATCCTGATCAGGGAATCCCTAAGAGAGTTTCATGATCCCCAAAAACCAGAGCTAAACTCTGATCACACTTCTTCTCTCCGTCCCCTAAAAAGCAATCCGCCACTAAAGGGTTATTTTTTTGGTGACCTAATAATATCTCCTCCAGGCTCCCTCTGGCTCTGGGCCCGGCAGGAGGTTGACATGTCCCCCGTCATTATCCAGGAAATGTGTTTCGGCAGAAGCAGCCAATTAGTGTCCCTTCCTGACCAGAGTTCCTGGATGACGGCAGTGGCCAAGTAACCCTCCAGCTACAGAGAGGCTGGAACCGAGGAGGGAGGAGAGCCTGGAACCGAGGAGGGAGCCTGGATCCGAGGGTGGAGGGGAGCCTGGATCCGAGGGTGGAGGGGAGCCTGGAACCGAGGATGGAGGGGAGCCTGGAACCGAGGGTGGAGGGGAGCCTGGAACCGAGGGTGGAGGGGAGCCTGGAACCGAGGGTGGAGGGGAGCCTGGAACCGAGGGTGGAGGGGAGCCTGGAACCGAGGGTGGAGGGGAGCCTGGACCCGAGGAGGGAGGGGAGCCTGGAACCGAGGGTGGAGGGGAGCCTGGAACCGAGGGTGGAGGGGAGCCTGGACCTGAGGAGGGAGGGGAGCCTGGACCCGAGGAGGGAGGGGAGCCTGGAACCGAGGGTGGAGGGGAGCCTGGACCCGAGGATGGAGGGGAGCCTGGACCCGAGGAGGGAGGGGAGCCTGGAACCGAGGGTGGAGGGGAGCCTGGAACCGAGGGTGGAGGGGAGCCTGGACCCGAGGGTGGAGGGGAGCCTGGAACCGAGGGTGGAGGGGAGCCTGGAACCGAGGATGGAGGGGAGCCTGGACCCGAGGATAGAGGGGAGCCTGGACCCGAGGATAGAGGGGAGCCTGGAACCGAGGGTGGAGGGGAGCCTGGAACCGAGGGTGGAGGGGAGCCTGGAACCGAGGGTGGAGGGGAGCCTGGAACCGAGGGATGGAGGGGAGCCTGGAACCGAGGGATGGAGGGGAGCCTGGAACGGAGGAGGGAGGGGAGCCTGGAACGGAGGAGGGAGGGGAGCCTGGAACGGAGGAGGGAGGGGAGCCTGGAACCGAGGAGGGAGGGGAGCCTGGACCCGAGGATGGAGGGGAGCCTGGAACCGATGATGGATGAGCAGAAGAAATGCTTTAATGTCAGATTACATGGGGAGAGTAAAGAAAAATCCCAATCTTGAGATGGTTTACAGTAGAACCCAATGAGGGAATCTCTGTCCTTCATATTGCAGTGATATGTTGTATATCAGCTGATCTCTGTATTTAGAGGTCCCCAGTGCAGGAAAAGCCCGGCTCCGGTCTTGGCCACCCCGTCTTTCAGGGCTCCACCATTCCAAATACAAACCCTCTTCATTGTCTCGATTATAAATGGAGACTTGGAAGATTTCTCTCGATTCTGATGACAGATAAAACTTTGGACTTCCCTTTGTTTTCAGTCTCGGTGATAATGCTCACCAAGACAATTAGGGTGAATCCCCCCCCCAGCGAGGACATAGACAGCAATAAAACCCTGACCGGGGTTTATAACCGCTCCCCAGTCTATCCAAAACGAAGGCAGCCTTGAAGGCCTTGTTGTCACAGGTATATCACATGTATGGGTGTCCCATGCTTCCCCATGCAGGCAGTCCCATTTGTGTCATCTACACAGACAGCCACCAATCCCAAACTGACAGCTGTGTGGGTGCGTGCAAGACATATTTTGCAATGTTTCCATTTTGTCTCTTAACCATAATATTGCAATTATAGAAGAATCCCAGACAATCCTGCCAGAAATCCAGAGTGCTCCTAACTTTCTGTAGTGAGGACAGTGCTGCCCTGAGATCCCTAAGCTCTGCAGAACATCTCTCCCTTGTGTTATGAAGATAAGAAAAGGGGGAGGAACTTCTGTATCTTTGTTTTACTATGTCTACAGCTCTACAAATAACCATGAAATAGATGACAAAGGATTCTAAAAGCACTCCGGGTCACCTGACAAGGAACTGTGGAAGCCACCTGGAGGACCACTGAATCTTCTACATTTCTATAGAAGCTCGGCTATAAATGTGACCGACCAACCGAACCATGACACAGAACGTTCACAGACATTCATCCAGAAAAACGATCCTCTTACTTGTTCCAATGTGTCTTGGAGTTGCGGTACAACGATGGGAACATAATGGGGAGGATTTTAGCTGCGTTATCACTGATTAGACTCATGATGTATTCGTTATTCCAATAATATAACGCTCGTTCCGCCACCTGAAATAAAACGAGAGCATTAAACACCCCGAATATTCACCTTCATTTCCTCTACATGTAAAAAAGGAAAAACAACAAAACATTCATGAAGGGGGTGAGTGCGGGTTATATTACAGAGGAACGCAAACTGTAAAAACATGTCAACACCCCCAATCTACCCCCACTATTGTAACATCAACTTATATACCATACCTACCTATAGACACCCCAATCCACCCCCACTACTATACCACCAGGTCATACACCATACCTACCTATAGACACCCCAATCCACCCCCATTACTATACCACCAGGTCATACACCATACCTACCTATAGACACCCCAATCCAGCCCCATTACTATACCCACCAGGTCATACACCATACCTACCTATAGACGCCCCAATCCACCCCCACTACTATACCACCAGGTCATACATCATACCTACCTATAGACACCCCAATCCACCCCCACTACTATACCACCAGGTCATACACCGTACCTACCTATAGACACCCCAATCCACCCCCACTACTATACCACCAGGTCATACACCATACCTACCTATAGACACCCCAATCCACCCCCATTACTATACCACCAGGTCATACACCGTACCTACCTATAGACACCCCAATCCACCCCCACTACTATACCACCAGGTCATACACCATACCTACCTATAGACACCCCAATCCACCCCCATTACTATACCACCAGGTCATACACCATACCTACCCATAGACACCCCAATCCACCCCCACTACTATACCACCAGGTCATACACCATACCTGCCTATAGACACCCCAATCCACCCCCATTACTACACCACCAGGTCATACACCATACCTACCCATAGACACCCCAATCCACCCCACTACTATACCACCAGGTCATACACCATACCTGCCTATAGACACCCCAATCCACCCCCCAATACTATACCACCTGGTCATACACCATACCTACCTATAGACACCACAATCCACCCCCACTACTATACCACCAGGTCATACACCATACCTACCTATAGACACCCCAATCCACCCCCCAATACTATACCACCAGGTCATACACCATATCTACCTATAGACACCCCAATCCACCCCCACTACTATACCACCAGGTCATACACCATACCTACCTATAGACACCTCAATCCACCCCCACTACTATACCACCAGGTCATACACCATACCTACCTATAGACACCCCAATCCACCCCCACTACTATACCACCAGGTCATACACCATACCTACCTATAGACACCCCAATCCACCCCCACTACTATACCACCAGGTCATACACCATACCTACCTATAGACACCCCAATCCACCCCCCAATACTATACCACCAGGTCATACACCATACCTACCTATAGACACCCCAATCCACCCCCATTACTATACCACCAGGTCATACACCATACCTACCTATAGACACCCCAATCCACCCCCCAATACTATACCACCAGGTCATACACCATACCTACCTATAGACACCTCAATCCACCCCCACTACTATACCACCAGGTCATACACCATACCTACCTATAGACACCCCAATCCACCCCCCAATACTATACCACCAGGTCATACACCATATCTACCTATAGACACCCCAATCCACCCCCACTACTATACCACCAGGTCATACACCATACCTACCTATAGACACCTCAATCCACCCCCACTACTATACCACCAGGTCATACACCATACCTGCCTATAGACACCCCAATCCACCCCCACTACTATACCACCAGGTCATACATCATACCTACCTATAGACACCCCAATCCACCCCCACTACTATACCACCAGGTCATACACCATACCTACCTATAGACACCCCAATCCACCCCCCAATACTATACCACCAGGTCATACATCATACCTACCTATAGACACCCCAATCCACCCCCACTACTATACCACCAGGTCATACATCATACCTACCTATAGACACCCCAATCCACCCCCACTACTATACCACCAGGTCATACACCATACCTACCTATAGACACCCCAATCCACCCATATTACTATACCACCAGGTCATACACCATATCTACCTATAGACACCCCAATCCACCCCCACTACTATACCACCAGGTCATACACCATACCTACCTATAGACACCCCAATCCACCCCCCACTACTATACCACCAGGTCATACATCATACCTACCTATAGACACCCCAATCCACCCCCACTACTATACCACCAGGTCATACACCATACCTACAGACACCCCAATCCACCCCCATTACTATACCACCAGGTCATACACCATATCTACCTATAGACACCCCAATCCACCCCCACTACTATACCACCAGGTCATACACCATACCTACCTATAGACACCCCAATCCACCCCCACTACTATACCCACCAGGTCATACACCATACCTACCTATAGACACCCCAATCTACCCCCATTACTATACCACAAGGTCATACACCATACCTACCTAATGACACCCCAATCCACCCCCACTACTATACCACCAGGTCATACACCATACCTACCCATAGACACCCCAATCCACCCCCACTACTATACCACCAGGTCATACACCATACCTACCCATAGACACCCCAATCCACCCCCATTACTATACCACCAGGTCATACACCATACCTACCCATAGACACCCCAATCCACCCCCATTACTATACCACCAGGTCACACACCATACCTACCTAATGACACCCCAATCCACCCCCACTACTATACCCACCAGGTCATACATCATACCTACCTATAAACACCTCAATCCACCCCCATTACTATACCACCAGGTCATACATCATACCTACTGACACCCCAATCCACCCCCACTACTATACCACCAGGTCATACACCATACATGCCTATAGACACCTCAATCCACCCCCATTACTATACCACCAGGTCATACATCATACCTACTGACACCCCAATCCACCCCCACTTCTATACCACCAGGTCATACACCATACCTACCTGATGACACCCCAATCCACCCCCATTACTATACCACCAGGTCATACTCCATACCTACCTATAGACACCCCAATCCACCCCCCAATACTATACCACCAGGTCATACACCATACCTACCTATAGACACTCCAATCCACCCCCCAATACTATACCACCAGGTCATACACCATATCTACCTACTGACACCCCAATCCACCCCCACCACTATACCACCAGGTCATACACCATATCTACCTATAGACACCTCAATCCACCCCCACTACTATACCACCAGGTCATACACCATACCTGCCTATAGACACCCCAATCCACCCCCCAATACTATACCACCAGGTCATACACCATACCTGCCTATAGACACCCCAATCCACAGCCACTACTATACCACCAGGTCATACACCATACCTACCTATAGACACCCCAATCCACCCCCACTACTATACCACCAGGTCATACACCATACCTGCCTATAGACACCCCAATCCACCCCCCAATACTATACCACCAGGTCATACACCATATCTACCTATAGACACCTCAATCCACCCCCACTACTATACCACCAGGTCATACACCATATCTACCTATAGACACCCCAATCCACCCCTATTACTATACCACAAGGTCATACACCATATCTACCTATAGACACTCAAATCCACCCCCCAATACTATACCAATGTAAGGCCCAGGGTGTTATTTCTGGTATGACAAGCAGAGCTAATCCATGAAACCTCATCAGTCCTCTCTATGATGAATGTATCTTACATTATTTAGTGCTGTGGCTTGTAGGTTTACCAGCCCTCCAGGGGGACCGCCTTGCTCTCCACCACCCACCCCAGGTGAACCGCCTGCTCTCCACCAGCCTCCAGGTGGACTGCCTTGCTCTCCACCCCTTCCCGGCGGACCGCCCTTTCAGGTAGACCGCCTGCTCCCCACCGCCCCTCCGGGTGTACATGGGAGGAGCCCGTGATGCTCGTGGACACGGGAGGAGCCCGTGATGCTCGTGGACACGGGAGGAGCCCGTGATGCTCGTGGACACGGGAGGAGCCCGTGATACTCGTGGACACGGGAGGAGCCCGTGATACTCGTGGACACGGGAGGAGCCCGTGATGCTCGTGGACACGGGAGGAGCCCGTGATGCTCGTGGACACGGGAGGAGCCCGTGATACTCGTGGACACGGGAGGAGCCCGTGACACTCGTGGACACCATATCTACCTATACACACCCAAATCCACCCCCACTACTATACCCACCAGGTCATACACCATACCTACCTATACACACCCCAATCCACCCCACTACTATACCACCAGGTCATACACCATACCTACCTATAGACACCCCAATCCACCCCCACTACTATACCACCAGGTCATACATGATACCTACCTATAGACACCCCAATCCACCCCCACTACTATACCACCAGGTCATACATGATACCTACCTATAGACACCCCAATCCACCCACATTACTATACCGCCAGGTCATACATCATACCTACCTATAGACACCCCAATCCACCCTCCAATACTATACCCACCAGGTCATACACCATACCTACCTATAGACACCCCAATCCAGCCCCATTACTATACCACCAGGTCATACACCATACCTACCTACTGACACTCCAATCCACCCCCACAAATATACCACCAGGTCATACACCATACCTACCTATAGACACCCCAATCCACCCCCACTACTATACCACCAGGTCATACCTACCTACAGACAATCAGCTGTGTGAAAGGCACTGCTAGACATTTCTGGGGGCTTTTACCACCCTACTTTTAATGCACAATGTAGCTTGGCCATCTATACTATCTGATAACTTTTTGTGCCGAGCTGTAGCAAAGGTAACACACTAGATAAAAAGTGAAAACCCTCAACCATCTACAATGGGGGAAATAGTGATTTTTCCTGTTTGGGGGGGAGGGGGGAATCTAAAAATAAAAAAAAGGCGAGAGCTCCCCTGCAGCCTGAAGATGGCATTGTGCTTCTTCTTTATACTGTAACAATGTTTAAAAAAAAATGCCAAATTTGTTAATTTGTCAGCTCATAATTTAAAAACAGATTATGTAAGTTCACCATCAGAAACATTATCTAAAAAGCCCTCCGTGCAATTTTATATCCCCTGAATAGTACATACCGGTGCTCCCCCTTTTCCAGTGCTGAAGCTGCTCCCATTATACGTACTGCTGGCCCCTCGATCCCCGCCCCCCCAGTCCTGCCAATTGTAGGAATGGCTGGATGCTACAACTGTGGCCCCCTGGTGAGTGTTCTGGGCTATTTAAACTCTGCACCTAGAGGAGGGAATGTACTGAACATGAGGGCAATTTTTATGGCCCAGAGCAGCCGCTAGGGGGCGCACAATCGTAGTGTCCGCAAACAGCAGGATGGAGGGAGATCGAGGAGTCAGCATTTATTGTTTTGTACAGAGACCCCCCCCAAGCCACCAATGCTGCATGTGTAATGTGAGCAGGTGCAGCATTTAAAAAAGAAGGCACACTGGTATGTACTATTCAGGGGGTACGGAATGGCATGGGGGGGTATTTGGAAAAAGGGGGTGAAGGTAAATTTACACGTGGAAGTTATTTAGGTAGACTAGTAAGTGGGAGTTATTGTCAATGAGCATAAATTAGGTAAAAAAAACACATGGCAAAACGGAGATCACCCGAAAACACAGACCGCACTGCGCTGCACCCCTTATACTGGAATGGAGGGAGAAATGCTGTACAGATATCAGGAATGGCGGCGTACCTGGAAATGCGGGCTGGACACACATTTAGCGAGCTGCCGGAAGAGCGGCTCCATGACTTTTACAAATTCCGAAGGTTCTATGACGTCTAAAATTTCCTCTAGTTCATTTAAAAACATGACTTCCTTAGGACTGTGAGTCTTCGGCCAATACTTCAAGAGAGCCATCACCACCTGCGAAGGAACACAGACCCCAAATTAATGAGCAATAAACATTGGAACCCCGAATGATCAGTGTCTGAAAGGAGGACTGTCTGTGCTTTCTATGAACAAATCTCCTCCAGTCTAAGGTGGTTGGTGAGAAGAATGTTCCTTACATTGGTGATCAGTGAGAAGAATGTTCCTTACATTGGTGATCAGTGGGAAGAATGCTCCTTACATTGGTGATCAGTGAGAAGAATGTCCCTTACATTGGTGATCAGTGGGAAGAATGTTCCTTACATTGGTGATCAGTGAGAAGAATGTTCCTTACATTGGTGATCAGTGAGAAGAATGTTCCTTACATTGGTGGTCAGTGAGAAGAATGTTCCTTACATTGGTGATCAGTGGGAAGAATGTTCCTTACATTGGTGATCAGTGAGAAGAATGTTCCTTACATTGGTGATCAGTGGGAAGAATGCTCCTTACATTGGTGATCAGTGAGAAGAATGTTCCTTACATTGGTGATCAGTGGGAAGAATGTTCCTTACATTGGTGATCAGTGAGAAGAATGTCCCTTACATTGGTGATCAGTGAGAAGAATGTTCCTTACATTGGTGATCAGTGAGAAGAATGTTCCTTACATTGGTGATCAGTGAGAAGAATGTTCCTTACATTGGTGATCAGTGAGAAGAAGGTTCCTTACATTGGTGATCAGTGAGAAGAATGTTCCTTACATTGGTGATCAGTGAGAAGAATGTTCCTTACATTGGTGATCAGTGAGAAGAATGTTCCTTACATTGGTGATCAGTGAGAAGAATGTCCCTTACATTGGTGATCAGTGGGAAGAATGTTCCTTACATTGGTGATCAGTGAGAAGAATGTTCCTTACATTGGTGATCAGTGGAAAGAATGTTCCTTACATTGGTGATCAGTGAGAAGAATGTCCCTTACATTGGTGATCAGTGAGAAGATTCCTTACATTGGTGATCAGTGAGAAGAATGTTCCTTACATTGGTGGTCAGTGGGAAGAATGTTCCTTACATTGGTGATCAGTGAGAAGAATGTCCCTTACATTGGTGAACAGTGAGAAGATTCCTTACATTGGTGATCAGTGAGAAGAATGTTCCTTACATTGGTGATCAGTGAGAAGAATGTTCCTTACATTGGTGATCAGTGGAAAGAATGTTCCTTACATTGGTGATCAGTGAGAAGAATGTCCCTTACATTGGTGAACAGTGAGAAGATTCCTTACATTGGTGATCAGTGAGAAGAATGTTCCTTACATTGGTGGTCAGTGGGAAGAATGTTCCTTACATTGGTGATCAGTGAGAAGAATGTTCCTTACATTGGTGATCAGTGAGAAGAATGTTCCTTACATTGGTGATCAGTGGGAAGAATGTTCCTTACATTGGTGATCAGTGAGAAGAATGTTCCTTACATTGGTGATCAGTGAGAAGAATGTTCCTTACATTGGTGATCAGTGAGAAGAATGTTCCTTACATTGGTGATCAGTGAGAAGAATGTTCCTTACATTGGTGATCAGTGAGAAGAATGTTCCTTACATTGGTGATCAGTGAGAAGAATGTTCCTTACATTGGTGATCAGTGGGAAGAATGTTCCTTACATTGGTGATCAGTGAGAAGAATGTTCCTTACATTGGTGATCAGTGAGAAGAATGTTCCTTACATTGGTGATCAGTGAGAAGAATGTTCCTTACATTGGTGATCAGTGAGAAGAATGTTCCTTACATTGGTGATCAGTGAGAAGAATGTCCCTTACATTGGTGATCAGTGAGAAGAATGTTCCTTACATTGGTGATCAGTGAGAAGAATGTTCCTTACATTGGTGATTAGTGAGAAGAATGTTCCTTACATTGGTGATCAGTGAGAAGAATGTTCCTTACATTGGTGATCAGTGAATGACATATAATAATCATCTTACCGGCTCGGTCAGGGTGCTGTCCTTCTCTAAAAACTGAACTACACAATACGCCAGCTGGAAGAAAACAAACAAATCGGCATTAATATTGACAATGGAACAGAAATCAGATCACAATGAAGACACATTTGTGGTCAGAACAGATCAATCTTTCAATAATTCCGCTTTTTTGATTAACTTTTTTTTAACCAATAGTTGAAACCATTTATAGGGTCACCTGACTGGCTCTCTGCTGGGAAGACTCCCCCCCCCTCTTTTCACTAATGCAGTGATCAGTGCTAAAAAAAAAAAAAAAAAAAAAATGCACCGTCACTGTATTAATGACACTGGCAGGGAAGGGGTTATCATCAGGGGTGATTAAAGGGTTAAATGTGTCCCTGGGAATACTTTCTACCCGTGGGGGAGGTGCTTTGACTGGGGGAAGACCGAGATCCGTGTTCCTGCTTAGCAGAAACGATCGGGTGGTGGCGGTGAATATCGGGCCCGCCGATTGGCTCCCGTTGTGTCCAATCAGAACGGGAGCGGGTTGCCAGCGACGCACGTGCCCCAGACCCAGTGCACGAAATCACATACAGGTACGTGATTTTGCGCAGGAGGGCCGCCCTGCCGCAGGCGGTCCAGAAGAGGTTAACCCCTTGCTGACCAGCTCACGCCGATATACGTCGGCAGAATGGTTCTCCTGTGTAAACGGACGTATCTGTACATCAGTCCGTGAAAGTAGGATAGCAGGCGCACGCGCCGTGGGAGTTGATGTCCGCCGGCGGCTCGCAATCGTTTCGAGGAGAGGCAGAACGGGGAACTGCCGATGTTAACAAGGCGGATCCCCATTCTGACAGGAGACATGACTGGGATCTACTTTTCCCAGTGATCTCTGTCATGCCCCAGACAGCCCATCCCCCCCCCCTACAGTTAGAACACGCTGAGGGAACACACTTAACCCCTTGATCGCCCCCTAGTGTTAACTTCTTCCCTGCCCG
Organism: Lithobates clamitans; assembly: GCA_037952925.1. Lineage (NCBI taxonomy): Eukaryota > Metazoa > Chordata > Amphibia > Anura > Ranidae > Lithobates > Lithobates clamitans. The sequence continues at coordinate 116,072 of JBBGZY010002502.1, read as the reverse complement.
TGTCATTTATACATTAATCAGTGCATTTTTATAGCACCGATCAGTTTAATAATGTCACTGGTCCCAAAAAGTTTAATTTGGGGTTAGATTTGTCCGCTGCAATGTTGCAGCCCCACTAAAAATCGCAGATCGCCGCCAGTAAAAACAATTAAAAAAAATTAAAAGCCCCTAAATCTGTCCCATAGTTTGCAGACGCGATAACTTTTGCGCAAACCAATCAATATCAACATCTTAGTTTCCGGCACTTCACCCCCCGTGGCTGTGGGCGGGTATTTTGCGGGTATATAGGTAACGTCCTGTGCGCCGCACTGTCTCCTGGGAGCTCATGTCATTGTTCCCAGGAGTCATTGCGGAGGCCCGACAGCGAGTTCTCGCGGGATTTGGAAAGATGAACTTCCTACAACGCCGCCCGTTGTGATGGCAACCAGGAAGTTTTACGGCGCTCCGCGCCGTTGCAACTGCGCATGCGCAGGGACGATGAAGGAATGCTGGTAGGTCAGCATCACTGGAACCAGGAATTTAATGCTTGTGGGCTTCAAATGCCCACAAGCAAGATGAAAACGGCCATCCACATTTTTTACGACTAAGGCTATTGCCGAAACGCGTCAGATTCGTTTTATTGTCACTCTGATGTACCAATAAACGTCACTTCAAGGATTACAGTTTTGCCGGCTCTCCTTATTACTGTCACATTTTTTAGAACTTCTTTACAACAAAACCGGACATCGGGGGGAGATAATTCACTAAAACAGGGAGTGCGCCATTGTCAGTATGTGATGTATGTTAATGTTTGGAAAATTAAAAAAACAAACAAAAAAACAAAACGTCACTGAACCTCCGCTTTAAGGTGGGCTGTCCTCTTACAGGTCTGGTTAGGACAGGAATCCAAGAAAGGGGACCCCCCTGAGGGTTGCATGCGAGTAAACCCCCCATCCCCATCCCCTCTCCCCTATCCCCGCTCCCTCATCCCCATCCCCTCTCCCCCATCCCCCCCCCCACCGACATTTGGAGACATGAGGGAAAGTACTTACCTGTGGATGGTAGACACTGAGGGACTTGACTTTGTGTAGCGGTAATAACACCTTCAGCAGGAAGATCTTGTGCTCTTCTTTTAATGGTAAGGCAAACCCATTAATTATACTGAAAACACAAAAAAATCGGACAGGATTAGAATCATCGGAGGATCTCCTGCAGACTTGTAATAGAAATATTCTTTCCTGTCTCCCTCCCCCCCAGTCTAATTCCGGCCCATACACGCTTCGAATTTCGAAAATCGTATGAAAGAATTTTCGTATGAATTTCGCACCATTAGTGGGGCCGCAGCAACGGCCGATTTTCGTGCGGCAATCAAATTCTAGGAATCGGACATGTTGGAAATTTTTAGAAAAACGAACAATTTTCGAATCAATGATGGGAGAAATGTAATAAGAAAAGAAAAATTTACGGAGAGAAAAGAAGATTCCCGGCCATGAAAACCTTAGTTAGACTTACCGGTGACGGTATTTCTACGAGCCTTTCAGGACAGCACCTTGGAGAGAGCGCAGCTCCACCTCTTAGACAGGAAACACTGCGTGACAACGCCCCTTTAAAAAGCAGCTGCTTCCACCATGCCATCAGTTGTTACCGAGAAATCCTCCGACATGCTGGAAAATATAATCAGACAATTACCAGGTCCTATAATTATACTTTACATACGATAACCAAGGGAGGGAAGTAGGCTGCTGTCCTGAAAGGCTCGTAGAAATACCGTCACCGGTAAGTCTAACTAAGGTTTTCTCCCTTCGCCTTTCAGGACAGCACCTTGGAGAGGATAACCGAGAAACTTACTTCAGGGTGGGACTACTGCCTGCAAAACCTTCCTACCAAATGATTGGTCCGAAGCTGATAGTAGATCCAAGCGGTAGTGCCTTATGAAGGTCGAAAAACTGGACCATGTGGCAGCCTTGCAGATTTGCTCAGGAGATGCCCCAGCCCTTTCTGCCCATGATGCCGCTACTGCTCGAGTAGAATGAGGTAATACCCCTTCCGGAGGTTCCAGACCCAAAGATATGTATGCCTCTTTGATGGCCTGCTTTAACCATCTTCCAAGGGTGCTTTTGGAAGCTTTACCTCCTTTGTGAGTACCTTCCATTAAAACAAAGAGTGAGGATGACTTTCTGATTTCCTTAGTTCTTTCCAGATATTTAAGCAGGCACCTCCTGACATCAAGGGTATGGAAAGCTTCTTCTCCTGCTCCCGAAGGTAAAGGACAAAAAGTAGGGAGAATGATTTCCTGTGTACGGTGAAAAACTGAAGCCACCTTTGGTAGAAATGCTGGATCCGTCCTTAAGACTACCCTATCCTGTAGACATCTCATGAAGGGCTCTTTAATTGAAAGGGCTTGTAACTCACTAATTCTACGTGCGGAAGTTACTGCTACCAATAAAATAGTCTTTAACGTCAAGAAACGTAATGATGCTTCTTCTATGGGTTCAAACGGTGCCATAGTTAGTCCCTGAAGAACTAAAGATAAATCCCATTTGGGAAAACTAACAACAGGTCTAGGCTTTACTTTTGCCATTGCCCTAAAAAATCTGATTATTAAAAGGTTACCCTGACAGGGTTCTTTCCAAAAAAACTGATAAAGCAGCTACCTGCGTCTTGAGCGTACTTGCTGCTAACCCCTTCTCCAATCCCTCTTGAAGAAATTCCAAAACTGAAAATGTGGTACGAAAATCAAAGTTTTTACTGGAACACCAAGAATTATAGATCTTCCAGACTTTAAAGTAAATGTCTCTCGTCACTTTTTTTCTACTTGCAAGAAGGGTAGAAATAAGCCTCTCTGATAAACCCTTCCGTCTTAAGATTTGTTCTTCAGAAACCAAGCTGTTAGTTTGAGGTAAGCTGGATCTGGATGGAGAATTCGGCCCTGACTCAACAGGTCTGTCCTGATTGGTAATCTCCAAGCAGGTTTCACTGAGAGGTTCATCAAGGTTGAAAACCAGGGTCTTTTTGGCCAATAAGGAGCTATTAATATTAGCTCCGTGGACTCCAATCTGAATTTGGCTAACACCTTTGGTATCAGTTGGAACGGGGGAAAAGCGTAGGACAGATGGAAGTCCCATTTGTGAGCTAACGCATCTACTCCGAGAGCTTGATCCTGTCTCTGAAGAGAGAAGGAGACTGGTATTTTTGCATTTTCCTGTTTTGCAAAGAGGTCCACTTGGGGATGACCCCAACTCTTGGAAATCTTTTCGAATAATTCCTGATTGAGAGACCACTCTGCTTCCCTTAATTCTTTCCTGCTGAGGAGATCTGCTAAGGTGTTTTCCGTCCCCTTTAGATGGACTGCTGATAGAGAGGCCACATTGTTCTCTGCCCCTCTTAGGATCTGATGCGCTAGACCCATTAGGGTTTTGCTTTTTGTGCCCCCTTGCTTTGTTAAATATAATACTGTCGTCATATTGTCTGACAATATTTGGACATGTTGATTCACTAGAAATTCCTGGAGGGAGAGGAGGCTTAAGTGAACAGCCTTTAACTCTCTCCAATTTGAAGATCTTCTTGCTTCTGGTTTGGTCCAAACTCCCTGAACCGTTTTTTCTTCCAGATGAGCTCCCCATCCCCAGGCGCTGGCATCTGTAGTCAGCCTTCTGGTTACCGGAAAGACCCAAGGAAGCCCCTTTGAAACGTTTCCTAGGTTCCTCCACCACCAGAGAGACCTTTTTGCTCTTGCCCCCAAGTTGAATTTCTTCTCCAGAGGTTCCTGGTATGACCAATTCATCAGGATATCCGATTGCAGAGGACGGCAATGCAACCTGGCCCACTGTACCGAAGGAATTGCTGCTGTCAACAGACCCAGAGCAGACATGGCTTGTCTTACAGAGATCTCTGCGTTGGATTGAAGTGTTATCAGGGTCAACTGCATCTTCTCTATTTTCTCCTGGGGTAGAAAAATTCTCTGTTCTATCGAGTCTATTTCGTACCCCAGAAACCTTACCCTTTGAGATGGAATTAAGTTTGACTTCTGAAGATTGAGAAGCCATCCCAAACCTCTTAAATGTGTTTGAACTGTCTGTAGGTTGACCTCTACTTGACCCCTTGAGTCTGCAAACAGTAGCAGATCGTCCAAATAGGGTACTATTGAAATCCCCTCTTGATCTTTTGGAACCTGGGAAATGACCTTCTGTTGCATCAGTTCCTGTAACAGAGACTTCATGGCCAGAGCCTTTTCCCGATCCTTTGGCAGGTTTGTGATGTAAAACCGACTTGGGGGGCTTTGTGAGAATTCCAATTGATAACCCTTTTTGATTAACCCCAGAACAAAAGGACTCTTTGTTGTTTTTTCCCAGATTGGTAAGAAGTCCTGTAGTCTCCCCCCTACTAGATGGTCATTGTTTTTTAGGGGTTTGTTCTGGGGTTCTAAAGAGTACCCCACCTCTACCTCTTCCTCTCTGAGAAGACCAGGGTCTCTTCTGTGTGTGGTCCTTTTCCTTATCGGTTTGTCGAAAAGGACGAAAATTTTTCCTCTGCTGTACCGTTTTCTTCTTCTGTGGGAAAGCTTTCTTCTTGTCTGCTGTCCTGTCAAGGACAGTCTCTAGTTCTGGCCCAAACATCAGGTCTCCTGAAAAGGGAATTCCGCACAGTTTTACTTTAGAAGCTGAATCTCCTGACCAGGTCTTTAGCCAGAGTGCTCTTCTTGCTGAGTTAACAAGCGCAGAGGACCTGGCTGACATCCTGATAGATTCTGCAGAGGCATCTGCCATATATTTTACTGCCTTAAGCAGGGTAGGGAAGGACTCCAATAAGTCTTTTCTGGAGGTACCTGCCACAACATGATTTTTAAGTTGCTCTAACCAGCACTCCAGATTCCTAGCCACAACCGTAGCCGCCATTGCTGGCTTAAGATTAGCTAGAGATGAGTCCCAGGCTTTCTTCAGTAGCCCATCTGCCCTCTTATCCATAGCATCTTTGAGAATACCCATGTCCTCAAAAGCTAAATCAGTCTTCCTAGATACTTGAGAAAAGGCAGCGTCTATTTTTGGTTTTTTATTCCACAATAGTTCCTCATTCTCCTCAAAAGGAAACCTCCTTTTGAGGGTTTTAGAAAAAAACTGTCCTCTCTCTGGATTCTTCCATTCCTTTCTAATAGTGTCTGTTAACACTTTATGCACAGGGAACACCCTGTGTTTAATTTCCTCCAGCCCCAGGTACATCTTGTCATGCACGGACAGCTGAGCTTTTTCTTCCTGGATCTCCAGGGCAGTATAAATTGCCTTGAGTAATTCATCCACCTCCTCAAGTGACAGCTTATATCTAGATGATCTTGACTCTTCTTCCACCTCCTCCTCCTCAGAATCAATGGTTGAGGGTGGAATGCTTTCCCTTTCCTCCTCCGACTCACTTTCCACCTGTCTGGAAGTGGACTGAGGGAAACTGGAGTGAGAACTCTGCTCTTGGCTGGAACTCTGGCCGTGCTTTACAAGGGAACGCACTGTCCCTAGGGCCTCTGCTAACTCCTTCCTCACAGAAGATAAGAGCTCTTTGCACTCTTGTGAGGATTCTTCTTTTACTAAATCCACAATGCAGGATTTGCACAGTGGTTTGGGCCAAGAGTCCCTTAAAGGATTTTTGCATGAGGGGCACTTTCTCCCTGTTCTCTCTGATTTGGCAATAGCTTTCTGAAACAGAGAAACAAGAAAAACCCAGGTCCTTTAGAACTAAGGCTTCAGAGAAAAGTAGTACCTCCAGCCAACACCCTAAGTGCCCAGAGTCTCACTCCTTTGCTGAACTGCTAATGGAAACTGTTACCCCATAGCAGACAGCAGCAGGTTTTGAATAACCACATCAAAGATAAAACACCCAGTGATATAAAAGGAAAGAGGTGCCACCGCACCTCTCCTACCTGGGCCTGGCCGGGAACCTGGGCGCCTGCATCCGCCATTGCTGCTGACGATTCCGCTGTCTCCATAGTGCAATCCGCAGCTGCTGCACTGTGTACTAGGTTCCATGTGCCAAACAAAAGGAAGTCCCGGCCAGAGGACCTGCCCCTTCCTCCTGCGTTCCAGCAGCAGGAACCAATCGCTGCTACGCCCCGCCGGAAGTATCCGCCCACCGGAACTGACATCACCTGCTGTCCGGGATTCGGCGCCGCCATGCAGAGGCCTGGCATGGACGCTCTTACTGAGCACAACCGCGGCCCCCCGAACACCCCGGGTGGAAAACTTCCGGCAGACCATTACTCCTGTGAGCCGGAGAAGGAAGGGACACCGGAGCACCCTCCTCACGTGAGGGAAGGAGCTGGGTTGGTCTGAGTTTCCAAACGTGGAGGTCCTGCCAAAACCCTCTCCTTGGAGAGAGCGCAGCCCCTCTGGTTCCCCAAGCAGTGCTTCCACCATGGCGGAGGAAACACTAAAACTGATGGCATGGTGGAAGCAGCTGCTTTTTAAAGGGGCGTTGTCACGCAGTGTTTCCTGTCTAAGAGGTGGAGCTACGCTCTCTCCAAGGTGCTGTCCTGAAAAGCGAAGGGAGAAAATTCTTTTCTGTAGCAACCATCGGATCTGTGGCGCCATCGGATCACACAAAAAAAAAAAAAAAACATTCTGATTTTGAAAAGAAAATTAGTTCGAAATTCGACCGTGTATGGCCTGCATTATATATAAAAGTCTCCTCACCCTGTCCATATCATTACTGTCCGCCTACAGGGGGGGGGGTACAGCTGTAATTGCAAAAGGCAGGCCATAGATGATGCGATTTCTTTCCTTCCACAGCTGTTGCCAATCACAGCCAATCGCAAAACAATATACATGGAATTAATCCGTTTCATTCAGAAAAAATGCTGCTTATACCAATGAAATCCACTAGTATAAGCAATCAATGTTATTTTGTTTTTGCTTTTAAGGCTCGGTTCACACGGGGGCGACTTGTCAGGCGACCTAGCTGCCTGACAAGTCGCCTCCCGTTCTGTACAATAGAACCGTTCTAATAGGAGCAACGCAAGTCGCTCCGACTTAGAAGAAAGGTTCCTGTACTACTTTGGGGGCGACTTGCATTGACTTCTATGCAGAAGTTGTCTTGCAAGTCGCCCGGCAGTCGTGTGCAGGTCGCCTCGGTGAGGCGACCTGCAAGTCGTGCCGCGTCTAGTGTGAACCGGCACTTACACACACTGTCAGCAGTGTCCCTCATCACGCTGTATTGCACTAGTGACAGCATGTTAAAATTTTATTTATTTTTTAAAAAGGTACATTTTTATTTATTTTTTTAATATCATTTTTTTATGTGACAAAAATTTGTGACAAAAAAAAAATAAAAAAAAAAATCACAACTTCAACAAACCCGACCATGCCTCTTACTAAATACCTCGGACGGTCTACTTTACTTTTCCTACAAACTAAATAATAGACACTGATTTGGGTTATTTTAACCAAAGAAGATTAGCAGAATATGTTTTGTCCGAAATTTAAGAAATAACGTTTTGCAAATAATCAACAGAAACAAAGAAAACATTTGTCTTTTAACCACTTAAGGACCGGTAGATTTATTAATAATAATAACCAGGCCATTTTTTCCTGGGCAGAAGGGGGTGGGGGGAATTGCCCGGCATTGAAGGGGTTCATTGACATCAGTACAACCAGCCTGCCCATAGAGGAATTGAACCTCAGTCGATCCTAGCTGAGATTCGATCCATCTGTGGCCGGCTTAAGGCTCTGGCTGTAAATGAGGAGAAAACCTCCATTCATCGCTATGGAGAGAACATCTACTATGTGTTCCCCATAGGAATGGATGGAGATTTCTCTGCACACGTGCAAAAGAAGCAGCTTCCCCCCTCCCCCATCATGTCACACATGAAAATGATGTGAAAATGTATCTTTATCTGAGGATCCCGAGAATCTTTATTGGAGGATTGCTCTGATTGGGCGATGATGAGGAAGGAGGAGATAAAGGAGGTACCGACCTTCCCAGGATTTCCAGAAGCTCCGCTATGCCGTTGTGATGTTCTGTTTCATAAATAAACCTAAAAACATAAAAAAGAAATAAAAAAATCACACTTTAGCAGAAAAGGGGTTCAGGTTGTTGTATGGCGTTTTAGTTGCTGGACATTAATGGTGGTAAACGGTTAACGCTTAAAGGAGTTGTAAACCTTCGAGGTTTGTATCCTATGCGTGAAACCCTTCTATAGGACAGCCCCCCCCCCCAGAGCCCCCCTTTACATACCTGAACCCCGATCTTTCCAGCGACGGGGAGGAGCACAGCAGCTTCAGCCGGTTTCTCGGGTCCTGGTTGGATAGATTGATAGCAGCGCAGCCATTGGCTCGCGGGGGGTGGGGGGTGGGGGGGGGGGTGGGGGGTGGGGTGGGGGGGGTGGGGGCCGAGTCCTACTGTCTGTGTCAATGGACGCAGCAGCAGGACTCGGGAGCGCGCCACCAACAAGTGCCCCCATGGAAAGCGGCTCTCCAACGGGGCACTCAAGAAGAGGAGGAGCCAGGAGCGCCGCTGAGGGAACCCCAGAAGAGGAGGATCGGGGGGGCCACTCTGTGCAAAACCAACTGTACAGAGGAGGGAAGTATCACATGTTTGTTATTTAAAAAAAAAACGAAGGTTTAGTTAACCTTTAAGTTTAATCTGCTTAGATTTTACCTTCCCTACTTCCCCCTCCCCCCTCATCAACATAATGACATTAAAAAAAAAAATCTATTACATTCCTTATTTTATGCCCGGTGACATCACTGGGTCTCTGTGCTTCTCTTATACAATGCAGGCAGATCATGGCTGGTGGGAGGAGCCAGAAGGGGGCTGTACATACAGTAGCTTCCTGAAAACATCCCAGCCTTGGTACTCCTCTCTAAAAGCCCCCAGTCCTGATATAAGGAGGAGGAGTCTGGCACCCACCAACTACTGCCCAAGGGTGGGACACGTTTTCCTGCAAATACCGTATTTATCGGCATAGAACACGCACCATAATTTCAAAGAGGGACGTTTCAGGAAAAAAGAACTTAAATTTCAATTAATGGACTCTGAAGCAAATCAAAAGGTCAGTGCCCATCAATACAGCCTGATCAGTGCTCATCAATACAGCCTGATCAGTGCTCATCAATACAGCCTGATCAGTGCTCATCAATACAGTCTGATCAGTGCCCATCAATACAGCTTGATCAGTGCCCATCAATACAGCCTGATCAGTGCTCATCAATACAGTCTGATCAGCGCCCATCAATACAGTCTGATCAGTGCTCATCAATACAGCCTGATCAGTGCCCATCAATACAGCCTGATCAGCGCCCATCAATACAGTCTGATCAGTGCCCATCAATACAGTCTGATCAGTGCTCATCAATACAGCCTATCAGTGCTCATCAATACAGCCTGATCAGTGCTCATCAATACAGCCTGATCAGTGCCCATCAATACAGTCTGATCAGTGCTCATCAATACAGTCTGATCAGTGCTCATCAATACAGCCTGATCAGTGCTCATCAATACAGCCTATCAGTGCTCATCAATACAGTCTGATCAGTGCCCAGGTGAAAGGTGAACTTTAATAATACAATTTCTCCTGACTTTGATGCTCATTACACTGGAGCTGATGACTCCACCGGGGGCCGATGACTCCCCCGGGGGCCCGATGACTCCCCCGGGGGCCCGATGACTCCCCCGGGGGCCCGATGACTCCACCGGGGGCCCGATGACTCCACCGGGGGCCCGATGACTCCACCGGGGGGCCGATGACTCCACCGGGGGGCCGATGACTCCACCGGGGGGCCGATGACTCCACCGGGGGGCCGATGACTCCACCGGGGGCCCGATGACTCCACCGGGGGCCCGATGACTCCACCGGGGGCCCGATGACTCCACCGGGGGGCCGATGACTCCACCGGGGGCCCGATGACTCCACCGGGGGCCCGATGACTCCACCGGGGGCCCGATGACTCCACCGGGGGCCCGATGACTCCACCGGGGGGCCGATGACTCCACCGGGGGGCCGATGACTCCACCGGGGGCCCGATGACTCCACCGGGGGGCCGATGACTCCACCGGGGGGCCGATGACTCCACCGGGGGCCCGATGACTCCACCGGGGGCCCGATGACTCCACCGGGGGCCCGATGACTCCCCCGGGGGCCCCGATGACTTCCCCGAGGGCCCGATGACTTCCCCGGGGGCCCGATGACTCCCCCGGGGGCCCGATGACTCCCCCGGGGGCCCGATGACTTCCCCGAGGGCCCGATGACTTCCCCGGGGGCCCGATGACTTCCCCGGGGGCCCGATGACTCCCCCGGGGGCCCGATGACTTCCCCGAGGGCCCGATGACTTCCCCGAGGGCCCGATGACTTCCCCGAGGGCCCGATGACTCCCCCGGGGGCCCGATGACTCCCCCGGGGGCCCGATGACTCCCCCGGGGGCCCGATGACTCCACCGGGGGGCCGATGACTCCACCGGGGGGCCGATGACTCCACCGGGGGCCCGATGACTCCACCGGGGGGCCGATGACTCCACCGGGGGCCCGATGACTCCACCGGGGGCCCGATGACTCCACCGGGGGGCCGATGACTCCACCGGGGGGCCGATGACTCCACCGGGGGGCCGATGACTCCACCGGGGGGGCGATGACTCCACCGGGGGGCCGATGACTCCACCGGGCTTCTGTCTGGTAGATGTACCGGTGAGATGGAGACACAGGGGAGTTTATTGAAGAGTGATCCACACTCCATACATACACAGGTTGGACACAGCAGCCAGGCAGTCAGCATTTCCAGAAGGGTGCAGTCTTATCCCTCCCTATAGGGAATACAGAGAGATGACCAGAGAAGACGATCGTCTTATTAGAACGTATTGCATATTTCTGGCCTCTATCATACAATAGAATGGTGTATAAATAGGGCCGTTATTCGGAGTCATAGGGCCCCAGAAAAAAAATGAGGAGAGAGATCGTCCGGCATTCTTCCCAGAACAGGCGTGAAGCTCAGTTGTGTGGGGGAGGGGAGATTACTGAAAAGGTTTATTAAAAGACAGAATTGAGGAGTCTGGTTAAAAAACAAAAAAAAAAACAAAGGTTTAATATTCGCCTTCAATCTGTAGAGGTGAGCTGCAGTACCCAACATCTACCACAAGATGTCCTCAGACACACAGCATCACCCAACCTGAAGACTGAGAACAGACTGAGCGCCGGGCGTCACTGACCTGCTGCCCCCTCCCCCCCCGGGGGGCCATTATTATCACAGCCTGCAGTCACTGTGTATAGGGAGACCTCAGAGGAGAGTCATGTGAGCGGCCCGAGGACATCAGAAGAGGGGAAATAATATCCACACTGGAGGATGTAGTCAGAGTTACTCTTTAATGTCTTCAATATTTTCCAAGTCACTGACCAGAATCCACATACAGATCTGGATACCACCAAGAAGCCGACCCGGCCAATCACAGGCACCGACACATTTCCTGATCTGTGCAGCTGAGGACCGAGAAATGTCTCCCTGCCTGTGATTGGCCGAGTGCAGCGTCAGCTTCCTGGCGGGATCGGGGCACGTAGCATTTCGAACACACCCGAGTCTATCACTAATCAGGAGCGGACTCCACTCGGATGCTCATCCTTTTCCGGGATCACCGACTGACACCAACCAGCCATATCATCAGTATGACCACCTCCCTAATATAGGGTAGGTCCCCCCTCTCCTCACCTCTGAAGGTACAATGTGGTATCTGGCACCAAGTCATCAGTAGCAGATCCTGTAAGTTGAGAGGCGGGGCCTCCATGGATCAGACTGGTTTTTCCAGCACATCCCACAGATGCTCGATTGGATGGAGATCTGGAGAATTTGAAGGCCAAGCCAATACCTCAAAACTAGGGGTGTCCCCCCAATCGAAATTTTGGTGCCAAAACCGAAAATGCAGGATGAACATTTCTTAAAAACTCGTTTTCGGCAACATATATATTTTTATATATAAAATTGTATTGTATTCGACTTTTTAATTAAAATCATCAATTTTAAATGAATATGAATTTATTGTCGGCCATTATTGGCACCTTTAGTGCAAGAAAGGTCAAGAAAAATGCAGTCTGCAGTCTCTGACCATCTCCTGTATCGTGTCCTCAGTCTCTGATCATCTCTTGTATCGTGTCCTCAGTCTCTGACCATCTCTTGTATCGTGTCCTCAGTCTCTGATCATCTCTCGTATCGTGTCCTCAGTCTCTGATCGTCTCTCGTATCGTGTCCTCAGTCTCTGACCGTCTCTCGTATCGTGTCCTCAGTCTCTGACCGTCTCTCGTATCATGTCCTCAGTCTCTGATCATCTCTCGTATCGTGTCCTCAGTCTCTGACCATCTCTTGTATCATGTCCTCAGTCCCCGACCGTCTCTTGTATCGTGTCCTCAGTCTCTGACCGTCTCTCGTATCGTGTCCTCAGTCTCTGACCGTCTCTCGTATCGTGTCCTCAGTCTCTGACCGTCTCTCGTATCGTGTCCTCAGTCTCTGATCATCTCTCGTATCGTGTCCTCAGTCTCTGACCATCTCTTGTATCATGTCCTCAGTCTCTGATCATCTCTCGTATCATGTCCTCAGTCCCCGACCATCTCTTGTATCGTGTCCTCATTCTCTGACCATCTCCTGTATCATGTCCTCAGTCTCTGATCATCTCTTGTATCGTGTCCTCAGTCTCTGACCGTCTCTCGTATCGTGTCCTCATTCTCTGACCATCTCCTGTATCGTGTCCTCAGTCTCACCATCTCCTGTATCGTGTCCTCAGTCTCTGATCGTCTCCTGTATCGTGTCCTCATTCTCTGACCGTCTCTCGTATCGTGTCCTCATTCTCTGACCATCTCTCGTATCGTGTCCTCAGTCCCCCATCATCTCTTGTAACCTCGCCAGTGCCCGTCCGATGCAGCCTCGCCAGTGCCCGTCCGATGCAGCCTCCCCAGTGCCCGTCCGATGCAGCCTCCCCAGTGCCCGTCCGATGCAGCCTCCCCAGTGCCCGTCCGATGCAGCCTCCCCAGTGCCCGTCCGATGCAGCCTCCCCAGTGCCCGTCCGATGCAGCCTCCCCAGTGCCCGTCCGATGCAGCCTCCCCAGTGCCCGTCCGATGCAGCCTCCCCAGTGCCCGTCCGATGCAGCCTCCCCAGTGCCCGTCCGATGCAGCCTCCCCAGTGCCCGTCCGATGCAGCCTCCCCAGTGCCCGTCCGATGCAGCCTCCCCAGTGCCCGTCCGATGCAGCCTCCCCAGTGCCCGTCCGATGCAGCCTCCCCAGTGCCCGTCCGATGCAGCCTCCGCCAGTCCCCGTCCGATGCAGCCTCCGCCAGTCCCCGTCCGATGCAGCCTCCGCCAGTCCCCGTCCGATGCAGCCTCCGCCAGTGCCCGTCCGAAGCAGCCTCCGCCAGTGCCCGTCCGATGCAGCCTCCGCCAGTGCCCGTCCGATGCAGCCTCCGCCAGTGCCCGTCCGATGCAGCCTCCGCCAGTGCCCGTCCGATGCAGCCTCCGCCAGTGCCCGTCCGATGCAGCCTCCGCCAGTGCCCGTCCGATGCAGCCTCCGCCAGTGCCCGGATCAGAGCGGCGATCTCTCATTGTGTCATGGAGCTGGATTTGAATTTTGCCGGCCGCAGAAACAATGTCCCGCCTCCTGTGATCACGTCACACCGATTCAATGTCCCGGCATTGGATTAGTGTGCCGTCTATCACAGAATGCAGGACATTGTTACTGCGCCACTCAGACAATTCAGCCCCATGACACATGGAGATCACCGCTCTGCAACAAGAGGATGGAGGGGAGGACTGGGGCGCGCTAGGATGAAACCCCCGCAATGGGCGGCACCTGGGTGGACTCCGCCCCCTTTCCGGCTCCATTAATCGGCACATTTTCTTCTTTCGGTCGCATGCCAAAAAACAGTTTTCAGCCAATATGTTTCGGTGCACCACTACCTCAGACTTCTTATGTGCTCCTCAAACCATTTTTGCAGTGTGACAGGTCCCATTATCCTGCTGAGAGGTCACCGCCATCAGGGAATATCGTTTCCATGAAGGGGTGGACTTGGTGAACAACGTTTGGGTATGTGATCCTCACAGGTCCATTGTAGGGGCTTCTGACTGTGGACACCCTGATCAGTCTGCTGCTACCCATCCCCCATACACCACAACCTGTGATGACCATCTACTTCAGGGACAACTTATTCACTTCCTGTCTTATATATCCCACCCACTTCCAGATGTCATTGTAACCAGATAATCCATCTTATCACCTGTCAGTGTACATACAGCCACACACAGCCAGGCAATTAACATTTCCAGGAGGTTCTGTATATCTCTCAGTACAAGTTTGTGGCACACAATTATGAAGTGGAAGGAAAATGATAAATGATACAAATAAATATGTGAAAAGTGTGGGGGGAGGGGGGCATTGGTATTCAGCCCCCTTTACTCTGATACCCCTAACTAAAATCTAAAGGAACCAATTGCCTTCAGAGTCACAGAATTAGTAAATAGAGTCCACCTGTGTGTCATTTAATCTCAGTATAAATACAGCTGTTCTGTGAGGCCTCAGAGGTTTGTTAGAGAACCTTACTGAACAAACAGCATCATGAAGGCCAAGGAACACACCAGACAGGTCAGGGATAAAGTTGTGGAGAAGTATAAAGCAGGGTTAGGTTATAAAAAAATCTCCCAAGCTTTGACCATCTCACGGAGCTCTGTTCAATCCATCATCGGAAAATGGAAAGAGTATGGCCCAACTGCAAACCTACCAAGACATGGCCGTCCACCTAAACTGACCGGCCGGGCAAGGAGAACATTCATCAGAGAAGAGCCAAGAGGTCCATGGTAACTCTGGAGGAGCTGCAGAGATCCACAGCTCAGGTGGGAGAATCTGTCCACAGGACAACTATTAGTCGTGTTCTCCACAAATCTGCCCTTTATGGAAGAGTGACAAGAAGAAAGACATTGGTGGAAGAAAGTCATAAGAAGTCCTGTTTGTAGTTTGTGAGAAGCCATGTGGAGGACACAGCAAACATGTGGAAGAAGGTGATCTGGTCACATGAGACCAAAATTCAACTTTATGGCCTAAAAGTAAAACTCTATGTGTGGGGAAAACTAACACTGCACATCACCCTGAACACACCATCCCCACCGTGATACATGGTGGTGGCAGCATCATGTGGTGGGGATGGTTTTCTTCAGCAGGGACAGGGAAGCTGGTCAGAGTTGATGGGAAGATGGATGGAGACAAATACAGGACAATCTTAGAAGAAAACCTGTTAGAGTCTACAAAAGACTTGAGACTGGGGCGGAGGTTCACCTTCCAGCAGGACAACGACCCGAAACATCCAGCCAGAGCTACAATGGAATGGTTTACATCAAAGCATATTCATGTGTTAGAATGGCCCAGTCACAGTCCAGACCTAAATCACATTGAGAATCTGTGGCAAGACTTGAAAATTGCTGTTCACAGACGCTCTCCATCCAATCTGACAGAACTTGAGATATTTTACAAAGAAGAATGGGCAGAAATGTCCTCTCTAGATGTGCAAAGCTGGTAGAGACACCCCCAAAAAGACTTGTAGAGAAAGGGAGTTCTACAAAGTATTGACTCCGGGGGGCGCCATACAAATGCCCCTCCCCCACACTTTTCACATATTTATTTGTATCATTTATCATTTTCCTTCCACTTCACAATTATGTGACACTTTGTGTTGGTCTATCACATAAAATCCCAATAAAATACATGTATGGTTTTGGTTGTAACATGACAAAATGTGTAACGGTTCAAGGGGTATGAATACTTTTTCAAAGCACTTTCTATAACACACATATTGCAAGGGAGGAGGAAAACGTCACCGACCACCAAACCAGCAATAGACCCCCTTCCTGATGTAGACTGCAAATCCCTGAATATAGAAATGACGTCACCCAGAGAGAGCAATACCCCCCCTCCCCCCCGTGTGTAAATCCCCCCCTCCCCCCCATATATGTGACCAAGTCCTACAACTCCCACACTGGTCATTCTACACATCGGGGATACCCATCCAGGTAAAACATTACAATCCATTCACATTCCACCCCCACATATCATCCCCCTACCACCCCACATATCATCCACCTACCACCCCACATATCATCCCCCTACCACCCCACATATCATCCCCCTACCACCCCACATATCATCCCCCTACCACCCCACATATCATCCCCCTACCACCCCACATATCATCCCCCTACCACCCCACATATCATCCCCCTACCACCCCATAGATCATGAGGAAAAGATGATCCGCACTCCGGTGATTGCTCTTTAAAAGTGTAATATTTATTGACAAGCCACAGTGAAAAAAAACGCAAATGAGAACAGTTGACGCGTTTCAGCCTATAAGGCCTTAGTCATAATGACTAAGGCCTTATAGGCTGAAACGCGTCAACTGTTCTCATTTGCGTTTGGTCACTGTGGCTTGTCAATCTCTTCCTCATTTCTCTACTCAGCCAGCGACTGTGGATCGAGCCCCCGGGATCTCTGCTTTCTATGTGATGTATGGGTAGTAGCACTGACTTTTTTGTTTATACCCCACATATCATCCCCCTACCACCCCACATATCATCCCCCTACCACCCCACATATCACCCACCTACAACCCCACATATCATCCCCCTACCACCCCACATATCATCCACCTACCACCCCACATATCATCCACCTACCACCCCACATATCACTCACCTACCACCCCACATATCACCCACCTACAACCCCACATATCACCCACCTACAACCCCACATATCATCCCCCTACCACCCCACATATCACCCACCTACAACCCCACATATCATCCCCCTACCACCCCACATATCATCCACCTACCACCCCACATATCATCCACCTACCACCCCACATATCATCCCCCTACCATCCCACATATCATCCACCTACCACCCCACATATCATCCACCTACCACCCCACATATCATCCCCCTACCACCTCACATATCATCCACCTACCACCCCACATATCATCCACCTACCACCCCACATATCATCCACCTACCACCCCACATATCATCCACCTACCACCCCTCATATCATCCCCCTACCACCCCACATATCATCCCCCTACCACCCCACATACCATCCACCTACCACCCCACATATCATCCACCTACCACCCCACATATCATCCCCCTACCACCCCACATATCATCCACCTACCACCCCACATATCATCCACCTACCACCCCACATACCATCCACCTACCACCCCACATATCATCCCCCTACCACCCCACATATCATCCACCTACCACCCCACATATCATCCCCCTACCACCCCACATATCATCCCACTACCACCCCACATATCATCCACCTACCACCCCACATATCATCCCCCTACCACCCCACATATCATCCCACTACCACCCCATAGATCATGAGGAAAAGATGATCCGCACTCCGGTGATTGCTCTTCAAAAGTGTAATATTTATTGACAAGCCACAGTGAAAAAAAACGCAAATGAGAACAGTTGACGCGTTTCAGCTTTTAAGGCCTTAGTCATAACTTAGTCATAAGGGTTAAGACTAAGGCCTTATAGGCTGAAACGCGTCAACTGTTCTCATTTGCGTTTGGTCACTGTGGCTTGTCAATAAATATTACACTTTTTAAGAGCAATCACCGGAGTGCGGATCATCTTTTCCTCATTTCTCTACTCAGCCAGCGACTGTGGATCGAGCACCCGGGATCTCTGCTTTCTATGTGATGTATGGGTAGTAGCACTGACTTTTTTGTTTATACCCCACATATCATGCACCTACCACCCCACATATCATCCACCTACCACCCCACATATCATCCACCTACCACCCCACATATCATCCACATCATCCTATGGTAACAGGATACATTGTACCCAACAAGGGGAAGTCAGAACTTCCTGAAGTTTTGGGTGGAGAGAGAAGGTAATATACAAGCAGAATAAATGTCAGCTCCTTTGTACTCCTCATTCTCTCAGCGCTTGTGATGAGCGGGGGCTGGAATTAGGAAGGACAGGTACACAAGTCACACACATCCCATTGATGGAAGGTTCCTTTCACACGGGCGATCGGTTCTCCAGGTGGATCTGATAGGATGGTCCATGCATCCCGATGGATAGGTGGGAGTAAATGACTTGTGTCTGTTTACACCCAACCACCTCCCTCCGGGTCCAACCCGATCCACTGAAACAATACAGAAGGGGATCCCATCCTCCTCTGTTTAGGGGGATCGGAGCGTGGTGTATACAGACCGGGTGGAGTCCGTATACTCCCAGCCATCCATAGAGCAGAGCGAGTGCCATCTGATCTACAGATAGTAGGAGGAGCTGTGATCAGGAGGGGATCAGGGAGCCGATCGAATGATCCCGTGTGGAAGGACCCTTCTATATCAGGAGATACAATGTAACATGTGACGGGACAATCCTGAGTCCTCCAGGAGGAATATTCCTGACATGGAGTCCGGATGGATGTGAGCACACAGTACACTCAGCCGATCACCTACCTATAAAATATATTATTGATCTGCTTCCTTATGTAAGCGCGAAGGCCTAAAAATTTTCCGTAGATTCGGTGCAGAGTCGTCTTCAGGAAATCTCGCTCTCGGGGGTCTTCACTGTCGAAGAGTTCCAACAACTGAGGAGGGGGAAGGGAAAAATAATCACATGATTACAACACATCACAACGTCATCACCATCAGAGGAAAACACCGCGAGACGTACCTGAAGAACAAACTTCTGATCGATATATTTCTTCGCTACGTTCGGCTGGAAATCCGGAGACTCCAGAAATCGCAGGAAAAACTCGTATACAAGCTGCAAAGACACCAAATACAGACGTCAGTCCAATAAAGAGCCGAAATGACAGAATTATAGAGGCGGCTTTCTGTACTGGAAGAACGTCAATCACCGCTGGTGATGAGGAGTCCGCCGCATCTCTATCCCTATCCAGGGGAGGGAACGTCTTCCTCAGATACAGAGAAGATATAGGAGATTACACCGCTAATAACCTTAGAGAACGTTTTCTGTCTGCTCCAATCACACTGCAGCGCAGGCTGGAGGTGCAATACAATCCAGACATGCCGCATCTCATCACAGCAGACAGGAGGCGCCGCACGGCACCAAGACATACAGGATCTCACAAAAGTAAGTACACCCCTCAGTGACATTTGTGTAAATCTTTTCTTCTATCTTTTCATGTGACAACACTGAAGAAATGACACTTGGCTACAATGTAAAGTAGTGAGTGTACAGCTTGTATAACAGTGTAAATTTGTTGTCCCCTCAAAATAACTCAACACACAGCCATTAATGTCTAAACCGCTGGCAACAAAAGTCAGTACACCCCTAAGTGAAAATCTCAAAATTGGGCCCGATAAGTCATTTTCCCTCCCCGGTGTCATGTGACTCGTTAGTGTTACAAGGTCTCAGGTGTGAATGGGGAGCAGGTGTGTTAAATTTAGTGTTATCGCTCTCACTCTCTCATACTGGTCACTGGAAGTACAACATGGCACTTCATGGCAAAGAACTCTCTGAGGATCTGAAATAAAGAATTCTTGCTCTACATAAAGATGGCCTAGGCTATAAGAAGATTGCCAAGACCCTGAAACTGATCTGCAGCACGGTGGCCAAGACCATACAGCGGTATAACAGGACAGGTTCCACTCAGAACAGGCCTCGCCATGGTCCACCAAAGAAGTTGAGGTCACGTGCTCAGCGTCATATCCAGAGGTTGTCTTTGGGAAATAGACGTATGAGTGCTGCCAGCATTGCTGCAGAGGTTGTAGGGGTGGGGGGTCAGCCTGTCAGTGCTCACACCATACGCCGCACACTGCATCAAATTGGTCTGCATGGCTGTCATCCCAGAAGGAAGCCTCTTCTAAAGATGATGCACAAGAAAGTCCACAAACAGTTTGCTGAAGACAAGCAGACTAAGGACATGGATTACTGGAACCATGTCCTGTGGTCTGATGAGACCAAGATAAACGTATTTGGGTCAGATGGTGACAAGCGTGTGTGGGGGCAACCAGGTGAGGAGGACAAAGACAAGTGTGTCTTGTCTACAGTCAAGCATGGTGGTGGGAGTGTCATGGTCTGGGGCTGCATGAGTGCTGCCGGCACTGGGGGGCTACAGATCATTGAGGGGACCATGAATGTCAACATGTACTGTGACATACTGAAGCAGAGCATGATCCCCTCCCTTCAGAGACTGGGCCGCAGGGCAGTATTCCAACAGGATAACAACCCCAAACACACCTCAAGACCACCACTGCCTTGCTAAAGAAGCTGAGGGTAAAGGTGATGGACTGGCCAAGCATGTCTCCAGACCTAAACCCTATTGATCATCTGTGGGACATCCTCAAACGGAAGGTGGAGGAGCACAAGGTCTCTAACATCCACCAGCTCTGTGATGTCATCATGGAGGAGGGGAAGAGGACTCCAGTGACAACCTGTGAAGCTCTGGTGACCTCCATGTCCAAGAGGGTTAAGGCAGTGCTGGAAAATAGTGGAGGCCACACAAAATATTGACACTTTGGGCCCAATTTGGAGATTTTCACTTTTCGCTGTCTGACCGGACGCAGCCGCTGTTCCGCTGGCAGTTTCCGGCACGGCTCCTCTGATTCCTCAGTGAAAGGTTGTTGGGTGGGGGGAGGGTGCGATTTTGCAGGTTTATCAGGAACAGGCTGACATTTGCTCAGTTTACGGCCAGCTTGGCCTGTGCAGCTTCTATGCCACCAGGTGGCGCTATTATTCCATCTGGATATGAACTCTCGGCCCCGAGTTTTCCCCTCTCTGTAGCTCATAGTAGAAGTGACGTGCCGAGGGCCTTGTTTACACGCGCTTCGTATTTTCTGAAGCTTTAACCACTTGACCTCCGGAAGATTTACTCCCCTTTCATGACCAGGCCATTTTTTACGATACGGCGCTGCGTTACTTTAGCTGACAATTGCGCGGTCGTGCGACTTTGTACCCAAGTAAAATTTGTGTCCTTTTTTCTCACAAATAGAGGTTTCTTTTGGCGGTATTTACTCACCCCTTTTTTTTAAAATCTAATTTCTTCACAGTTTTTTTCCAATATATGTATTCTGCTACATATTCTTGGTAAAAAAAAATCCCAATAATCTAATAATATATTGATTGTTTTCTGCAAAAGTCATCACGTCTACAAACTATGTGATATTTTTAATTTATTTCTTTTTACTAGAAATGGCGGCGATCAGCGACTTATAGCAGGGCTGCAATATTGCGGCGGACAATCTGACACTTTGTAAGGACCAGTGACACCAATACAGCGATCAGTGCTAAAAATATACACTGTCACTGTACTGACACTGGCCGGGAAGGGGTTAACATTTAGGGGCAATCAAATGGTTAAATGGGTGCCTAGGTTGTGCTTACTCACTGTGGGGGAGGTGCTTTGATTAGGGGAAGGCAAAAGATTCACGTTTCTGCTTAGCAGAGACACAGGATCAATGCCTTACCTACTGACAGAACGGTGATCTGCCTTGTTTACATAGGATGATTCTTCTGCCTGTGTCATCGGTGGGTGCCGGTGTCCTATCGAGAAATGCCCTCCGTCGAAAAATGCCTCCAATGGGTCTGCGCATGCGCAGTACGCAACATCACTCCAGCTGATATGTTAATCAGCTGGCATGACGCCAACACGGCGCATGCGCAGATCATCGGAGGCAGTATTTGACGATCTAAGCGCAGAGGGAGAATGTAATTGTCAGACTCCGCCTCGCTATTGCGGGGCGGGCTGTGGGCGTGTTGAAGGGCGGGTTTTATGTGTGTTTTAAGCCCGCCCTTAGACACAGCCAAAACCCGCCCTTTCACACACTCGAGACACCGTGCGACAGACAGAAAACACGGCCAAAACCCGCCCGGCAACAGCGAGGCAGCTTCTGATAATTTCTCCATCGGCGCTTAGCAGAGCGTCAGATACTGCCTCCGATGATCTACGCATGCGCCGTGTTGACGTGGCCGTGGGAGCGTCTCCACAGCCACCAGAATACGGAACTTTACCCATCACAACCCGATATAATGCAAGGAACATCCATTCCACATTAATATTTCTGTGAGTGCTGTAAACTGCCTCCAGCATTGCTTCTATTTCTTCCTACCGGCGGCGGCCATATTTCAGAAGCCCAGAGCCCCTGAACAGCAATAAATCATAAAGAAGCACTAAACCTATTGATTTAAGGCTTCTTTCACATCGGGGAGGCCGATCCATTAATGGTAAAGTCCTGCTAGTTTTAGCGGCCCTTTTCGGCCATTAGTGGGGGTAAAAAGGGCCGAAGAAAGGGTCAAAACCGCCCGTGTTGCGCTGGCCATTCAATGGGAAGGGGCGGTGGAGGAGAGATGTATACAACGCTCTTACACCGCCCCAAAGAAGCTGCTTACAGGACTTTTTTTCCCGTCCCGCAAGCACACCGCCCCCAGTGTGAACACACTCCGGCTTTCACACTGGGGGGGCATGAGAGGCGCTTTACAGGAGATATTTTTAGCACTAAAACCCCTGAAAAAAAGCCGCAGTGTGAAAAGGGGTCTGAGAGTTTCAAACAGTTACATTTCTGGAATGCCGGGATTGCCAACTGTCATTTGCATGTGTCCCCAACCAAACTGTCCATCAAATGGCCGCTGTCCTAACCTGTCACATGTGTAGCACTATGGCAGTTGCAGATCAAACAGAAGCAGCTTCCTTGGCTGTAAAGGATAGGAGGGTTCAATTCCACTTTAAGGCTGTCAGCAGATCGGCCTCTACAAATTCAGCAGTGCCTAAAAATGAAGAGCAACTGAGCATGTGCAGAGCGGGGCAGAGCGGGGCAGAGCGGGGTGAGACCGGGTATTGCTGGATTATAAACAGTATAGAGACAATTATGATTAATGTGTTACATCTCTATACCGCTGTTCTGTCAAAAGAGCCAACTCGTCAAAATCTCCAATTAAGTCACTTCCGGTGATTTCGATGAGTTCCTTGTTTTCACCAGCAGCGTATACACTATGGTACACGATATAATGACTAAATGTTCTTAGTCCGCCCGCTAATAACCAACAACATGGCCGCCTCCAAGGTGGAGACAACTTTTTGTCCTCAATACCTGGTGTTGTGTGAAAGCAGGCAGCTCGCCGTGTACCGTAGTGCATGCGCTGCCGGTGTTCTGTGAAAACGGGTAACTCATCCAAATCTGCCATTACAGCTGCTGCAGAGTCACCGGAAGTGACATAGGTGGAGATATGGAAGAGTTGGCTCTTTTGACAGAACAGCGGTATAGAGATGTAACACATTAAACATAATTGTCTATACACTGTTTATATTCCAGCAATACCCGGTCTCACCCCGCTCTGCACATGCTCAGTTGCTCTTCATTTTTTGCACTGCCGGAGAGTCACCAGAAGTGACGTGATTGGAGATTTTGACGAGTTGGCTCTTTTGACAGAACCCCGGCCCTGATGTCATCTGACAGAACTTAAAGGAGAAGTACGGGGGAAAGCTTGTTTGGATGGGACTTCTCCTGGGGATCACAGACATGCAGTTTGTTTTGTACTCCTGTGACCCGGTTTCAGCAAAGTGCGGGCTGAAGTCCGCTCTCCGCTGACGTCACAGAAGTCGGTCCAGGCACGGCATCATCGCGACCATGGAGATGGGATCCGCACCTGGCTCCGCCTCTCAGGGAGCCGGCCGCTTCCTCCAGAACCCAGCAAAGCAGAGAGCTGTGACTGACAGTCTGCAGCTCTCTGCTCAGGGAGCTATGAGAACCGAGCGATCGGCGGTGTTTGATCGCTCGGTTCTCCGCGTTCGAGGTGCCGGGGGACAGATGCAGCATCCACCTAGGAAAGTATAAATAAAAAAAAAATACACATAAAACCCTCATAATTCTCTTTTAATTTTCTGACTAATGTTCTACTTTATATGTCTGAAAGATCCAAAGCAGAGCAGCCCGAAGTGTAATAGGAAATAAGCTGGAAGTCCATACCTGTAGGTGTGGCCACGCGGCCTCTAACGTCGGCTCGTCTTCCTCCGGATCAAACTCGGCTCCCGTGGGGTTGGAGGAGGGGGGTAATGTCCGGAACATGTTCACTGCAAACTAAACGAGACGGGATTTATTAAAATAAATAAATAAATAGCTGACATTAAAGCAGAGAGTGAGATAAACCCGTCCAATCCCAACCCCAATCCGATCTGTTACAGAGACGTTACCACTTTGTTATTGGCTGAGGAGTTCTTGGTTTGGGGTTCTACGTCAGGTTGGGGGCAACTTGTGTTCTCCATACATTAGACTCATGTGGGCTGCCATGTAAATTACCAACATCCCTTAGTGGACCAAACAGAAGAACACCTCAAGGTTTGGGGATTTAAAAAGGCAATGTAAACAGATCATTTTTATAAAAAAATATATTTTATCATTGCAAAAATATCTAAAAACGATGATCATGTGGATCTACACAAGTAAATTAGAAATACAACGAAGTTCAACAAAGAGATAAATAACATAACTCTAGGTGATACATAACTTTTTGTTGAACTTCCTTGTATTTTGCCACTTTCTGATATCATTATATGTCTCTATATGTATTTCTGCGTATTAATTCTAATTGTGTAGATCCACATGAGCATTGTTTTTAGATATTTTTGTATTAATAAAATATATTTTTTTATAAAAATGATCAGTTTACATTGCCTTTAATATCCCAAAACCTTGAGGTGTTATTCAACTTGGGTTCTCCAATTTAAAAGTACTTCCTGGATGGACGATTTCCTGCCAAGCCCCTTTATAATGACGGATGGCCTTACTAGATGCCCACAGAGACTTCAGCAAGCTCCGGCCCTTCACCCACCATACACGGGCATACAGAGTACCTGAGAAGTGGGCACAGTGGTGTGTAAACTACTGCTATCCAGGGACGGGTATGTGGGAGATTGTGACATCTGCACTGCAGGAAGGAGGAAGGAGATGTGTCTTAGCAGATCTGTTACTAAGTGCTGATTACTAGGGCACCGGCCTATCAGCCCTCATGTACACGAACGTTTAGCAGCTCCCATGTGATGGAGGCATAAAATACCCGGCATTCTCTGGCTCTCATGCCGTGTAGCAATGCCAATATGGTTTTACCAGGCCATGGTCAGGCTTCTACCCCCGCATACATGTATAGTACTTCCCCCTGAATGTGGTACTTCTGCATTCTGTGAGATGCAGGATACACACATGTGCGGTAAAACAGGGAGACAGAAGCCATTGCCAACACAAAGCCAAGCTCACAACACAGATTGTATAAGCAAATCAGGGCACCAGAAGACGTTGCAGATTGATGACGAAACGCATAGGAAGGGACTTCTGGGTGATGCCAAATCCACCGCTTGGAAGGCACATCGGTCATAGTGAATGCGACACTTTGCGGTTTTTAACATAGACTGTCTATGATGTTTGTATGTAAGTGTAATACCTTGACCTACTCTTCTTAATGATTATACACTTTATAAGGCTCCCCTCCCCTCCCTTTATGGTAACATTTGCGGCACCTTTTCCTGGGCTATAAGGGGCATTCCAGAAGACCTTTGTAAGCTGGATGGAGGAGTGCAAAGCGGGCCGAACTCACAGGAATCCGACCGTCCGGAAAGGGCCGAGCACTTTCAACTTGCTTGGTGACACAAGAGGTCACATCTTCTAGATTGTAAGCTCTTATGATCAGGGCCCTCCGATTCTTCCTGTATTGAATTGTATTGGAACTGAACTGTCTGCCCTCATGTTATAAAGCCCTGCGCAAACTGCGCCACATAAATCCTGTATAATAATATATAAATCCTGTATAACAATATATAAATCTTGTATAATAATAATAATAATAAAGCTAGTGAGTGCTGGGCATACACTGGGGCACTGCGGGGGTCTGAGTGCTGGGGCACTGCGGGGGTCTGAGTGCTGGGGCACTGCGGGGGTCTGAGTGCTGGGGCACTGCGGGGGTCTGAGTGCTGGGGCACTGCGGGGGTCTGAGTGCTGGGGCACTGCGGGGGTCTGAGTGCTGGGGCACTGCGGGGGTCTGAGTGCTGGGCATACACTGGGGCACTGCGGGGTCTGAGTGCTGGGGCACTGCGGGGGTCTGAGTGCTGGGGCACTGAGGGGGTCTGAGTGCTGGGGCACTGAGGGGGTCTGAGTGCTGGGGCACTGAGGGGGTCTGAGTGCTGGGGCACTGAGGGGGTCTGAGTGCTGGGGCACTGAGGGGGTCTGAGTGCTGGGGCACTGAGGGGGTCTGAGTGCTGGGGCACTGCGGGGGTCTGAGTGCTGGGGCACTGCGGGGGTCTGAGTGCTGGGGCACTGCGGGGGTCTGAGTGCTGGGGCACTGCGGGGGTCTGAGTGCTGGGGCACTGCGGGGGTCTGAGTGCTGGGGCACTGCGGGGGTCTGAGTGCTGGGGCACTGAGGGGGTCTGAGTGCTGGGGCACTGAGGGGGTCTGAGTGCTGGGGCACTGAGGGGGTCTGAGTGCTGGGCATACACTGGGGCACTGCGGGGGTCTGAGTGCACACTGGGGCACTGCGGGGGTCTGAGTGCACACTGGGGCACTGCGGGGGTCTGAGTGCACACTGGGGCACTGCGGGGGTCTGAGTGCACACTGGGGCACTGCCGGGGGTCTGAGTGCACACTGGGGCACTGCGGGGGTCTGAGTGCACACTGGGGCACTGCGGGGGTCTAAGTGCTGGGCATACACTGGGGCACTGCGGGGGTCTGAGTGCTGGGCATACACTGGGGCACTGCGGGGGTCTGAGTGCTGGGCATACACTGGGGCACTGCGGGGGTCTGAGTGCTGGGCATACACTGGGGCACTGCGGGGGTCTGAGTGCTGGGCGGGCACTGCGGGGGTCTGAGTGCTGGGCGGGCACTGCGGGGGTCTGAGTGCTGGGCGGGCACTGCGGGGGTCTGAGTGCTGGGCGGGCATGCGGGGGTCTGAGTGCTGGGCATACACTGGGGCACTGCGGGGGTCTGAGTGCTGGGCATACACTGGGGCACTGCGGGGGTCTGAGTGCTGGGCATACACTGGGGCACTGCGGGGGTCTGAGTGCTGGGCGGGCACTGCGGGGGTCTGAGTGCTGGGCGGGCACTGCGGGGGTCTGAGTGCTGGGCATACACTGGGGCACTGCGGGGGTCTGGAGGAATTCCAACGCAGAGCACTTTATTTTGATGAACCTGATTGGATGACGTTTGGAGTGACATGGAGCAAGTTAACACTTTGATTGAACGGTTTAGTAAGGTGTGGACACGCCCACTGCACTATATCTTTTATTGTATCATATTATCCATAAATCTTGTTTATATTGATGGAATTTTTATATCTTTTTTAGAAAATAGGCAGCGCTGCATCCCTAACCTCTTGGCGCCGAGCGCCCGGAACAGTGTGCCCTCTTGGCAGGCGGCCTTGGCACCTTGTGGCCGCATATTTGCATGCAATAGTGCAAAATACAGCTGTGCCAAGAGAGCCTCGGCACATTAAATGGTGGCGAACGGAAAGCTCCTTGCTCGCCATTTGCGATCGGGAGCTTTCTGATCATGTGATGGTATAAAGAACCCCCAAAAAAAAAAATAAGATTAACCACATGACCATAAGCCCCACCTCCCAGCATTCTAAGAGACCCCTTAGAGGGCCGGCAGGCGCCAGCTCCAAGGGGGTAATCTTTTTATTTGGGGCTCTTTATACTATACTAGTCCTTGTACTTAACCTTCCATTTACTCGACTGCCATTCGGGGACATCAGAGTACGTGGGAGCATGTGACTATCAGCGGCCTCCCAGAATGCAGTGCTCTGTATATGAACAGCCAATGGTCAGGCTGCAGCAATCTCATGTGACCCAGAGCAACAGAATTTGTATTTTTGTTTTAGGAAGGGCTCAGGATCACAAACCAGTGGAAATACAAGTGCAGGAGGATGGCTGCCATGCAATGACAAGGAAGGGATGTGCAGACACCAAGAGATCCACAGTGCTGGACCAGGCAAGTGTCTTCCACCTTACGCGTTTCATGTGTCTCAATATAACCTTTCCAGACCAAACAGATTTCTCCGCTTTCCTTCACTGGCCTCCTCCAGTCTTCCAGAGACCAGAGCTGAACCTCAGCCTCAGTTCCCCAGAGATCCGAATGAGAGAATCCCTTCTACACCAGAAAGGACACCCCATCAGGATTCCAGTTTTGAGATCCTGCGCTCAACATACCTACTCCTTACCAATAAAAACCTGGCAGAGCTTAGAACCCTTCCCTACTTTATAGAGAAATAAAAAGTTCTGACTCCATCCCAAACTGGCTCATCCATGTCTTTATGGACTTTGCTATGTGCACTGGTCCAAATCATTTGGTGGAGAGGGGGATTATGGTGTTGGTGGGGAGAAGGGATTATGGTGGGGGTGGGGGTGGGGGATTATGGTGTGTGGGGGGGGGGATTATGGTGTGTGGGGGGGGGGGGGGATTATGGTGTGGGGGTTGTTTTTCAGGGGTTGGGTTTGGCCCCTTAGTTCCAGTGAAGGGAACTCTTAAGGCGTCAGCATACCGAGACATTTTGGACAATTTCATGCTCCCAACTTTGCGGGAGGAGTTTGGGGACGGCCCCTTCCTGTTCCAACATGACTGCACACCAGTGCACAAAGCAAGGTCCATAAAGACATGGATGAGCGAGTTTGGGGTGGAGGAACTTGACTGGCCTGCACAGAGTCCTGACCTCAACCCGATAGAACATCTTAGAGAGGAGACTGCGAGCCAGGCCTTCTCGTCCAACATCAGTGCCTGACCTCACAAATGCTCTTTTGGAAGAATGGTCAAACATTCCCAAAACACACTCCTAAACCTTGTGGACGGCCTTCCCAGAAGAGGTGAAGCTGTTATAGCTGCAAAGGGCGGAGCCAACTCAATATTGAACTCTACAGACTAAGACTGGGATGTCATTAAAGTTCATGTGTGTAAAGGCAGGCGTCCCAATACTTTTGGTAATATAGTGTATGTGTAATCCTTGTATATAGAAGAACATTACCCCACCTGGTAACTCCCTACATATCTATTGTGTTCTGGAGTGACTAGGGGTCAGTAGGAGGAAACATGGCAGTCTATGGTGGAGGGGGAGGGGGTGGGGACTACTACTACCTGACCAGCCGGTGGAGAGAGATCCAATCAGTGCTAGAACTCTGCTACGTTGAGTGAAGTCTTAGCCAAAGGGGCCAATGGACATGAATAATCATGTGACGACCAGCGATGTACCAGTACATCACTAGACTTGGTTATACCAGAATTGTATTCCAGAGCCGAAGGTCAGCTTTCTTGTAAAAGTAAGCCTAGCAGCTAACCAGCCACTGGATTGCTTTTACAAGCAGTGGGAGAGCCCGTTCCCCTCCCTCCCCACGGCTTTCTTGGGCTCTCCCGTCCCATAGAGATAAACAGGGGGACGGAAAGGCTCTGATCACCTCTGTGATATAAAATACCAGAAGCAATGAGGATCCATCACTTCCGGTTCCGCTGGATGTAAACGGCGCCATTTTCCAATCTGGAAAGCGTCTGATCACCCCGATCCTGGCAGAGGAGGGACCCTAGATCTCCCCATAAAGAGTACCTGTCACTGCTTATTACTATCACAGGGGACATTTATATTCCCTGAGTACAATAAAAGGGATAAAAAAAAAAAAAAAAAAGAAAAGAAAAATTAAGCGACAGTGTAGCAATCGTCCCCCACATGTGAGGTATCAGGGTGAACGTCAGATCACGGGCAGTAAATTCTAGCACCAGACCTCCTCTGTACATCTAAAGTGGGAGACGCTTTCAATTTTTTACAGGTTTTCTGTTTAGCGTAACAGAGGAAGTCTCTAGCACTGATTACTGTGTAAATGTCACTGGCAGGGAAGGGGTTAACACTAGGGGGCAATCAAGGGGTTAAATGTGTTCCCTGGGTGTGTTTCTTACTATGGAGGAGGGGAATCTGACCGAGTAGAGGACAAGCCAGATCGTTGTTCCTAGCACATAAGAACAGACGATCTGTCTCTCCTCTCCTGACAGAACTGGGATTTGTGTATTTACACAAATGCCCATCCTGTCTCAATTGCCCGTGACCGCCGGCCACACGCATTGGCTCCCCCACCATGAAGCGCGTGCCTGCTCTAGCTGTTTAAAGGGCCGACGTACAGCTATGGCGATTTGAGGGCCAACCTGCTGCTCTAGAATGATCACTTTTTGATCACTTTTATTCCTATTACAAGGAATGTAAACATCCCATGTAATAGAAATAAGAGATGACAGGTCCTCTTTATAGAAAGATCTCATGTCATAGAAATAAGAGATGACAGGTCCTCTTTATGGAGAGATCATGTAATAGAAATAAGAGATGACAGGTCCTCTTTATGGGGAGATCATGTAATAGAAATAAGAGATGACAGGTCCTCTTTATGGAGATCTCATGTAATAGAAATAAGAGATGACAGGTCCTCTTTATGGAGAGATCTCATGTAATAGAAATAAGAGATGACAGGTCCTCTTTATGGAGATCTCATGTAATAGAAATAAGAGATGACAGGTCCTCTTTATGGAGATCTCATGTAATAGAAATAAGAGATGACAGGTCCTCTTTATGGAGATCTCATGTAATAGAAATAAGAGATGACAGGTCCTCTTTATGGAGATCTCATGTAATAGAAATAAGAGATGACAGGTCCTCTTTATGGAGATCTCATGTAATAGAAATAAGAGATGACAGGTCCTCTTTATGGAGATCTCATGTAATAGAAATAAGAGATGACAGGTCCTCTTTATGGAGATCTCATGTGATAGAAATAAGAGATGACAGGTCCTCTTTATGGAGAGATCTCATGTAATAGAAATAAGAGATGACAGGTCCTCTTTATGGAGAGATCTCATGTAATAGAAATAAGAGATGACAGGTCCTCTTTATGGAGAGATCTCATGTAATAGAAATAAGAGATGACAGGTCCTCTTTATGGAGATGTCATGTAATAGAAATAAGAGATGACAGGTCCTCTTTATGGAGATCTCATGTAATAGAAATAAGAGATGACAGGTCCTCTTTATGGAGATCTCATGTAATAGAAATAAGAGATGACAGGTCCTCTTTATGGAGACTTCTCATGTAATAGAAATAAGAGATGACAGGTCCTCTTTATGGAGATCTCATGTGATAGAAATAAGAGATGACAGGTCCTCTTTATGGAGAGATCTCATGTAATAGAAATAAGAGATGACAGGTCCTCTTTATGGAGATCTCATGTAATAGAAATAAGAGATGACAGGTCCTCTTTATGGAGATCTCATGTAATAGAAATAAGAGATGACAGGTCCTCTTTATGGAGAGATCTCATGTAATAGAAATAAGAGATGACAGGTTCTCTTTATGGAGATCTCATGTAATACAAATAAGAGATGACAGGTCCTCTTTATGGAGATCTCATGTAATAGAAATAAGAGATGACAGGTCCTCTTTATGGAGATCTCATGTAATAGAAATAAGAGATGACAGGTCCTCTTTATGGAGATCCCATGTAATAGAAATAAGAGATGACAGGTCCTCTTTATGGAGAGATCTCATGTAATAGAAATAAGAGATGACAGGTCCTCTTTATGGAGAGATCTCATGTAATAGAAATAAGGGGTGACAGGTCCTCTTTATGGAGAGATCTCATGTAATAGAAATAAGAGATGACAGGTCCTCTTTATGGAGAGATCATGTAATAGAAATAAGAGATGACAGGTCCTCTTTATGGAGATCATGTAATAGAAATAAGAGATGACAGGTCCTCTTTATGGAGATCTCATGTAATAGAAATAAGAGATGACAGGTCCTCTTTATGGAGATCTCATGTAATAGAAATAAGAGATGACAGGTCCTCTTTATGGAGATCATGTAATAGAAATAAGAGATGACAGGTCCTCTTTATGGAGATCTCATGTAATAGAAATAAGAGATGACAGGTCCTCTTTATGGAGATCTCATGTAATAGAAATAAGAGATGACAGGTCCTCTTTATGGAGAACTCATGTAATAGAAATAAGAGATGACAGGTCCTCTTTATGGGGAGATCTCATATAATAGAAATAAGAGATGACAGGTCCTCTTTATGGAGAGATCTCATGTAATAGAAATAAGAGATGACAGGTCCTCTTTATGGGGAGATCTCATATAATAGAAATAAGAGATGACAGGTCCTCTTTATGGAGAACTCATGTAATAGAAATAAGAGATGACAGGTCCTCTTTATGGGGAGATCTCATATAATAGAAATAAGAGATGACAGGTCCTCTTTATGGAGAACTCATGTAATAGAAATAAGAGATGACAGGTCCTCTTTATGGGGAGATCTCATGTAATAGAAATAAGAGAGGACAGGTCCTCTTTATGGAGAGATCTCATGTAATAGAAATAAGAGATGACAGGTCCTCTTTATGGAGATCTCATGTAATAGAAATAAGAGATGACAGGTCCTCTTTATGGAGATCTCATGTAATAGAAATAAGAGATGACAGGTCCTCTTTATGGAGAGATCTCATGTAATAGAAATAAGAGATGACGGGTCCTCTCTATGGAGAGATCTCATGTAATAGAAATAAGAGATGACAGGTCCTCTTTATGGAGAGATCTCATGTAATAGAAATAAAATTGGGTATTATATTTTGTTTTTGTGCATTAAAATTCAAAAGTTTTTTTTCCTCCCCAAAAAATTGTGTTTAAAAAACCACGGCGCAAATACCGTGTGAGATAAAAAGAATTACAACACCCACCAATTTATTCTCGAAGGCAACTGCTTTAAAAAAAAAAAAAAAAAAAAAATGTTTGGGGGGGATTCTAAGTAATTTTCTAGCGAAAAATACTGATAGTAAAAAGTGTCAGAAAAGGCCTGTGGGGGGGGTTCAGGGTGGATAATACCCGCTTTCTTCACACAATGCAGGCGTAGGGTGTCACCAGTAGGGGGCATCATACTCTCCCATCTACCAGGAAGCCCAGAATCTGATTGGTGGCAGGAGCTCTTCTACAGAGTGAAGTTTTTGAAGGTCAGGTATCTGTAATAAAACTTTTTTTCACAGGCTGGTGGTTTTTTTATTTTGTTGACCCCATAGAAGGTCATCTCTGTCACTTCCTAAACCTGCGAAGATCTCGGGAAAAGTCGATTTTTCTGTAGCGCTCGGACTCACTGAGATGTCAGCTTTAGGACTTGATGCTCCGAATAACTGATGTAATGAGGTCAGGGAAAGGCTGGAAATCACATCAATACTGGAACTAGTGAGAGAGCGAGCGCAACGAGAACCGGACCAATCAGGCCAACGCCCGGACTTACCACATGAACCACCTCCGGGTAGATGGGCTCCGTGATGACATTGCGGTTGTGTGTGATGTATTCTACCATCTCGCTCAGGGCCGCCCTCTTTACCTCCTTCCATTTTAGATCACTCAGGGGGTCGGAGACAAAGTCGAAAAGGACGCAACACTGGCGCAGCTTCTGGACAAACAACTTTTCCTGCTCAGCCGGGGGAACGTCTGAAAAGAAAGAGGAGGAAGCACATGTTAGAGGAAGTCACATCAATAATTAGTCACATCAATAATTTCAAGATAAAACTTCGATGTAATGGAGGCCGCCATGTTTTCACCTTCAGTAGCTGGTCAATTGCATCGTGAGGAGTATAGAAGCGTAAACATTTCACTGTGCGTTATCTACCACACAAAAAGGTGATACAAACGAGTTCAAGGTCTGTTATGGGTTTGTTAAGAATGGACCAATGCAAGTGATTGCCAGACCATTGTTCCTAATTTTTACTGACAGTCTACTGACTGGAATGGTACCAGTTGATTAGAGAAAAGCCAACATACAGGGATATATAATGTAATACTGACACATAATCACACACATAGGTTGGACTTGATACTATATAACTATGTAAGGCTACAGACACAAATGTTTAAGAACTCCGAAGCATTAAACTAAATACAGATCCATCCAGTCATACAGCCCAAATACCCGCATCAAGTTCTTCAGTGAATGGATACTGAAATGTGAATAAAATCCCAAATCTTATCCTTGCTTTCCAGCTTCTCTGCTCCCTTGCCGACAGAAGCCCAATTTGTGGCCGTTATGAAGGTTGAGATTAACCATATTAATGGCCATGATGGGGGGACAGGGGACGACAACTCCATATTAATGGCCATGATGGGGGGACAGGGGACGACAACTCTATATTAATGGCCATGATGGGGGGACAGGGGACGACAACTCTATATTAATGGCCATGATGGGGGGACAGGGGACGACAACTCCATATTAATGGCCATGATGGGGGGACAGGGGGCGACAACTCCATATTAATGGCCATGATGGGGGGACAGGGGGCGACAACTCTATATTAATGGCCATGATGGGGGGACAGGGGACGACAACTCTATATTAATGGCCATGATGGGGGGACAGGGGGCGACAACTCCATATTAATGGCCATGATGGGGGGACAGGGGACGACAACTCCATATTAATGGCCATGATGGGGGGACAGGGGGCGACAACTCTATATTAATGGCCATGATGGGGGGACAGGGGACGACAACTCTATATTAATGGCCATGATGGGGGGACAGGGGACGACAACTCCATATTAATGGCCATGATGATGGGGGGGGGGGCAGGAGAGAGACAACAACTCCATATTAATGGCCATGATGGGAGGGGGGGGGGACAACTCCATATTAATGGCCAAGGTCTTGGAATGACATGTCCAAAAAGCTCATATAGGTGTGATGGGTGGAGGAACTTGAGCACCCCACTGAACACCTTTGGGATGGATTGGAACACTGATTGTGAGCCAGGTCTTCTAATCCAACATCAGTACCTGAAGGGTCCTGTTAACGCCACATCATAGAAAGACACAGTAGACAATTGTGCTCCTCCAATCTTGTGGTAACAGTTTGGTGAAGACTCTGCCCGCCCCCCCCCCCACACTGTGTACAAAGCCAGCTCCATGGAGACATGATGTGACCAGTTTGGTGTGGAGGAACTCAAGTGTCCTGCACAGAGCCCTGACCTCCACCCTACTGAACACCTTTGGGATGAACTGGAACACAGACTGAACAAGGGCTTTTTTTTTTGGAGCCCAACATTTGAGCCAGGTTTTCTCCTCCAACATCAGTCCTCCACCTGACCTCACAAAAGGGCACAGTTCCTCACGGACGCCCTCTAAAATCTTGTGGAAAGTCTAATTTACTACTTTTTCAGGCAACCTCATTAAAATCTGTAAATACATCATTTCATCTTTTTTTGCTTTGCCCTAAAATCACTACTGAAAAGCCACAGAAATGCTCAAATATCCTGTCAGCCCAGGTTCCTTGGCTGTTGCTCGTAAAAAGACATCTGAACAAATTTCCAACCACAGCAAAGGCATCGAAAATAAACTCAACCTCTTTCCAGGCATGGATGTAATAGGTGGGAGGAAATAGAAGTCGTATAATACCGATTCAGGATCAATCCCATTTCCTATTGCCTGAGTCAGACGGAGGAGTCATGTTTCCGCAATTGTGAACGCTAATTATCTGGACCAAGAGATATCGATTTAACTGAAACATAGAAAAGTGAAGCCATAGATCTTGCTAAGCCATCTGGTGGGGGAAACACAAAGCCATCTGAATAGAGAAATCTCCGGCAGATAAGAGTTTGTATTGAGGAAATAATTTCTGGTCTGGAGTTTTGCTTTGCCTGCAAGATGGCCAAATGCAGAGCATTCTTCCTCAATCCCCCGATCAATTCTCATTGAGAACCGACCAATAAAAAGACCTAATTCGAAAATGAATTGTAAGAAAGTGGGGGAGCTCAGGCTTCACCATCGCTCCATTTCCAGTACATCCTTCCCGAGGACCGATGCCAAGAACTGGAACCATGTACAGCGCTGACTATCACTACCTCTGGACCCCCCCCCCCCCCCCCCTCGTCGCCTAGTTTAAAAGCCCTTCTAACTTTACGGCCATCTTCACTCCCAGCAGATCTGCACCTTCCCCATTTAGGTGCAGTTCGTCCCTTCTATAGAGCTGGTAACTGACTAGGAAGTCGCCTCAGTTCTCCAGGAATGCAAACCCCCCGTTTCTACACCAGCTCCTCAGCCACTTGTTTACTTCCCTAATCTCCCTCTGCCTATCTGGTGTGGCTCGAGGTACAGGTAGTATTTTCCTCTCACTGATATAAGGGACATTCTTCTCACTGATCACCAATGTAAGGAACATTCTTCTCACTGATCACCAATGTAAGGAACGTTCTTCTCACTGATCACCAATGTAAGGAACGTTCTTCTCA
This sequence comes from Lithobates clamitans, assembly GCA_037952925.1. Taxonomy (NCBI): domain Eukaryota; kingdom Metazoa; phylum Chordata; class Amphibia; order Anura; family Ranidae; genus Lithobates; species Lithobates clamitans. Next base: position 79,807 of record JBBGZY010002502.1, on the reverse strand, counting down.
CTGATCACCAATGTAAGGAACGTTCTTCTCACTGATCACCAATGTAAGGAACATTCTTCTCACTGATCACCAATGTAAGGAGCATTCTTCCCACTGATCACCAATGTAAGGAACATTCTTCTCACTGATCACCAATGTAAGGAGCATTCTTCTCACTGATCACCAATGTAAGGAACATTCTTCTCACTGATCACCAATGTAAGGAACATTCTTCTCACTGATCACCAATGTAAGGAACATTCTTCCCACTGATCACCAATGTAAGGAACATTCTTCTCACTGATCACCAATGTAAGGAACATTCTTCTCACTGATCACCAATGTAAGGAACATTCTTCCCACTGATCACCAATGTAAGGAACATTCTTCCCACTGATCACCAATGTAAGGAACATTCTTCCCACTGATCACCAATGTAAGGAACATTCTTCTCACTGATCACCAATGTAAGGAACATTCTTCTCACTGATCACCAATGTAAGGAGCATTCTTCTCACTGATCACCAATGTAAGGAACATTCTTCTCACTGATCACCAATGTAAGGAGCATTCTTCTCACTGATCACCAATGTAAGGAACATTCTTCTCACTGATCACCAATGTAAGGAACATTCTTCTCACTGATCACCAATGTAAGGAACATTCTTCTCACTGATCACCAATGTAAGGGACATTCTTCTCACTGATCACCAATGTAAGGGACATTCTTCTCACTGATCACCAATGTAAGGAACATTCTTCTCACTGATCACCAATGTAAGGAACATTCTTCTCACTGATCACCAATGTAAGGAACATTCTTCTCACTGATCACCAATGTAAGGGACATTCTTCTCACTGATCACCAATGTAAGGGACATTCTTCTCACTGATCACCAATGTAAGGAACATTCTTCTCACTGATCACCAATGTAAGGAACGTTCTTCTCACTGATTACCAATATAAGGAGCATTCTTCCCACTGATCACCAATGTAAGGAACGTTCTTCTCACTGATTACCAATATAAGGAGCATTCTTCCCACTGATCACCAATGTAAGGAACATTCTTCCCACTGATCAACAATGTAAGGGATATCCGGTGGAGTGTAGGGACCCCCCGATGAAGGGGCTTTTGTTTGCTTTGAATTGTTTTGTAATTTCTGTCTCTTATCTTTAGATTGGTGTGTAAATGTATATATGTAGAAAAATAATAAAATGTAATAATTAAATAAAAAACAAAATGAGCCCCAGTGTAAACTAAGGGAAAGTGTAACAAGGGAGAGGAGCTGGAGCTCCGGGCTTTAGTTGATGTTCATTCTTCCAACTCTAGAAGAAGTATAATATAAAAGGCATGAGGGGTGGGGGTGGGGGTAAAGCAACTAAAAAGTGAGCAAAGAGGTTTTTAACCACAGTTTTGGGGATTTTGGGGGTGGGGGGGAGGTTTTTGCCAACCAACCATAACATCCCCGACACACACCCAGAGTTACCGACATCTCTAAAGTAACCAGAAGAAATCAGCCACATGGGTGGAGGATGGTGTTTATCTGAGAGGACTCTTATCTGTCGGGTATTTTTAGCTCCTAGGGTTAGGAAAGGTGTGATGTGCGTTGTGCGTTTATCTGCTGGTGATAAGGCGTTTACTCTCCGAGCACAAGAGGTTCTATTTTTTTTCATGCAAATCATATTCAAAATATCGCTTGCAGAGAGTCACCGATAGCGAGCAGAAAGTTCGAAGACATCTGTAACAAAAATAATAGGTACACCGCTAACAGAATGGAGAAGGTGACGGCCAATCACAGCACGGTCTCAGCTATTACAATAATCAGACTGGAGGTCTTTCTAGTATATCTAAAGACAATTTTTTTTTTTTTTTTGGGGGGGATGGAGTAGGGAATGGTTTGAACCTCTGACAAGTACCTTTTTGAGGTCTTTGCCTCATTGGGGAAATTTTCCTATCTTGAGACACAACATGAACAGAGAGGAGACCTCGCCAACTTGAGCAAATAACCTCTTAGTGGCCAATGGATGTAATGTCCCCTATTGGAAGACTCCACCTCTTTCCCTTGTCCTGTGACATCACAAAATGTTTGAATTCAGGCAAACTATAACCCTCAGAAGCCTTCGTACAGCAAGCCATTCCCAACCGAGGTTCCTCCAGAGGATGATGGAGGTTCCTGGAGCCATGGCTGATGACCTCAGAGGTTCCTGGAGCCATGGCTGATGACCTCCCATCTGAGGGTGACATCATAGTTCCAGAACCGACACGGCAGAGCCAGCAGCATGACACCAAATTCTCTTTTTTAGCTGTCTGTAGGAGAGCCACCCTGACCAGCAATGTAAATTTTACATCAAAGCCCCCCTTTGTATCACAGTCCGCCCTTTTACAATACAGCCCATCACACCCGTCCCTTTCTTTACATCAGTCACCCCCCCGCTTCCAGTCTTACCTTACATAGCAAGGCGGGGGGGGGGGGGGGGGGTGACTGATCTGGATGGAGGACGGGAACTTTTCAACTTTTTCTGTTAACAAGTGGGCGATTGGTCGCGAGGACACGGGGCGGTCCTGGCAACCAATCACCCGCCTTTCCTAAAAAGTGGGGCAGCTCCAGTTCTCCATCCAGATATGTCGGACCTCCTGTGCTGCTGTGAAGATATTTTTTGGGGGGAAGGGGGGGGGGGACGGGGACAGCCAGTGCTGTGGTGGTCTTGGTCCTCCATTTAGTTTGGGGGTCATGGTCCTCCATTTAGTGATCCCCGCTTTACTCAGTAACCCAGAACAAGCGTCGCGCTGCCTCATGTGTACAGACTTCATTTTGGCCAATGTCTCAGCCAAGTATTTGGGATAAAATAACATTCCCGTATGAGGGGAGATTCAGGAATAAGACGCAGGTGAATGTTTTCTCCAGAGAATGCTCAGCCACGTAGCACCACATATAACACGGCCGCTCAGCTGCCATCTTTTTTTTGGTTGGTATCACGCCGGTTTTATTGCAGCTTCCTGCTGTCTGGATGAGAACCAACTCTGGATATCAGTCCCCTGACTACTGTGTGTGCGAGGCGCAACCGATACCGAGGAAGAAAGGAGGGGGAAGCAGCCGGCTGATGACAGTAAATAACACACAATGCAAGTCAAACTCAATTACAGCCTTCGTCATTGTTGCTGGGAAACCATTGATGGCAGAGAGCTCTGTATCTGGAAAGGTGCTAAATGACAGCAGCTCACCAACTCGGCTTCTGAGGGCTAAAAATATGACCGCTTGACATAAAGGGGGGGAGGGGAAAAAAAAAAAAATCGACCAGAACCCACCAACAATTTCTCTATTGTAATCGGATGGATTCGGGTTGTTTTCTGAATTCCAAATAATAATAAAAAGTCCAGCCGAACATGAAACGACGGAGGAGACACAGCCTGACCTCTAAGAGTCTTCACCCGCCATTCACCCCCATCTGTGAGATTCCCAGCCCCCTATATTCCTAGAGTTCCCACTAAATGACCATAAATCTGAGTCTATGGAAAGCAAGCCACGGCGTTCCGGGATTCTGGCAATGTTCTCTTTAAAGCCGATAAGAATTCATTAAATATATTCCTCGTCAGCAACCAAAGGCCAGAAATCCAATCTGTGTGAATGCTTAGCAAATGCAGATATTACCCTGTAAATGCAGCAGTGACATCATCACTGGGCTGTATATAGACTGTGCAGAGAGCAGAGCTGTGGGAGGGGCCTAGTCTTCTCTGACAACCAACCACCCGGTATGCAGGATCAATAAAGTGTGTACTTTCTATTATACTTCTCTACACATCTTTCTGGTTTTCCAGCCTATGCCTATAAAGTCTCAGGAGGCATCTCCTTTGTTTTTCTTTCTCTATTTAGGGATGTGGCATTAGGATCCAGTTATTGTCTATACAGTTGGCTTTCTTTCTTCAATAATTTACCCGGTATAGAGGAGAGCAGGAACCAACCACAGCTAGATAGAAGTGTACTGAAGTGGATATGGACTCGATGGGCACGTCAGCTGGCCGGGTTCTGGAATTCTCCCAAAAGCCTTAGTGCTGGAAGTGGTCGGTTTCTTTCGCTCCACAAACCAGAACATTCCAGTGAAAACTGAAAAAATAAACCTTTAATATGTATTCAGGCAGCAAACCCCACTTCCTCTGAATCCTTCACGTACCAATTCATCTCGTTCCCCTTTTACCTGAAATCTGGAAATGATAGAAAAGTCTTCCTTTCAGAGAAATCAAACGTTCTAAGAGGAACACCATATACAGTAGAGGTGCGGACATCTCCGATCCCTTCATGTGTAACATTGAACACAGGGACAAGGCAACATTTATATGTAGTCCCTCTTTTTTGTTTTAGTTTAGGATAGAGAAGGGAATGGTTAGACTCCGGTCAGATTTTCGTTCTTGCTGCCTGTGTCCCATTAGGGAGATCACTTCCTGTCTCGTGGACAGCGCCCCCGGTCTCCCCTCCCCCGGTGGGACAGCGCCCCCGGTCTCCCCTCCCTCGGTGGGACAGCGCCCCCGGTCTCCCCTCCCCCGGTGGGACAGCGCCCCCGGTCTCCCCTCCCCCGGTGGGACAGCGCCCAAGGTCTCCCCTGTCCCGGTCTCCCCTGTCCCGGTGGACGCCCCCCGGTCTCCCCTCCCCAGGTGGACGGCGCCCCCGGTCTCCCCTCCCCCGGTGGACGGCGCCCCCGGTCTCCCCTCCCCCGGTGGACGGCGCCCCCGGTCTCCCCTCCCCCGGTGGACGGCGCCCCCGGTCTCCCCTCCCCCGGTGGACGGCGCCCCCGGTCTCCCCTCCCCCGGTGGACGGCGCCCCCGGTCTCCCCTCCCCCGGTGGACGGCGCCCCCGGTCTCCCCTCCCCCGGTGGACGGCGCCCCCGGTCTCCCCTCCCCCGGTGGACGGCGCCCCCGGTCTCCCCTGCCCCCGGTGGACAGCGCCCCCGGTCTCCCCTGCCCCCGGTGGACAGCGCCCCCGGTCTCCCCTGCCCCCGGTGGACAGCGCCCCCGGTCTCCCCTGCCCCCGGTGGACAGCGCCCCCGGTCTCCCCTGCCCCCGGTGGACAGCGCCCCCGGTCTCCCCTTCCCCGGTGGACAGCGCTCCGGTCTCCCCTTCCCCGGTGGACAGCGCTCCGGTCTCCCCTTCCCCGGTGGACAGCGCTCCGGTCTCCCCTTCCCCGGTGGACAGCGCTCCGGTCTCCCCTTCCCCGGTGGACAGCGCTCCGGTCTCCCCTTCCCCGGTGGACAGCGCTCCGGTCTCCCCTTCCCCGGTGGACAGCGCTCCGGTCTCCCCTTCCCCGGTGGACAGCGCTCCGGTCTCCCCTTCCCCGGTGGACAGCGCTCCGGTCTCCCCTTCCCCGGTGGACAGCGCCCCCGGTCTCCCCTCCCCCGGTGGACAGCGCCCCTGGTCTCCCCTTCCCCGGTGGACAGCGCTCCGGTCTACCCTTCCCCAGTGGGCTGCGCCCCCGGTCTCCCCTTCCCCGGTGGACAATGCCCCGGTCTCCCCATGGACAACACTCACATGGTGCCGAGCAAGCTATGTGGACACCGACCCGAGACCAATTTGTGCCCCAACACTATGCCGGGTCCAAGCTCACTTTCTGCACGCTCATCGTATAGGGATAGAAAGCACTCTTAAGTCATTACTACGTGAAAGGAAACAAATGAATCTATTATGCTCCAGACTCCAAATCTCGGGCACAGTTCATATTCACACAAATCCATACCAGGCCATAAGTCCAACTGAACAATGCCCCCAGACAACCTCTTCCAGCAGGCCAAGGGGCAGTACAATCACACTAGTCAAACACAATAGACTGTGGGGGGTCAAACATGCTCGAACACAGTCTGTACACCCCAATGAGAGTAGACCCCCAGGGGCTCTCTCAAGACTGGGGGGAAATTCCTTCTTAGATAGTTGTCAGCCAAGTGTGCACATTGGAAGACTTACTTTATATTCTTGTTTTGATGACACCTCAAAAACATTTCGGATGATCCCATTACTTCCTCTCCCCAAGAAGGTGGTCATCAGAACCAATGGAGGGGTGACTTCAAGGTTACGCTTGGTTTACATGCTTCCCCCTACAGGAGACCGGCTACCAAGCAGACTTAAGGTGGCCATAGACGGTTCGAATCTCGAACGGTTCAGCAGAGACCGGCTGGGATTTGAACTATGTATGGGTTGGCTGAATGTACCAAAGTTGATTAATCAATCAACTTGTGTACAACCAGCTTGCCATATTTTACATGTGATCCTTGTAAGTGGCTATTACAGCAGCTAGCAGTAATCACTGTGCTCTCCTAGCTGGAGGGAAGCCGTCCCCAACGGGAGAAAACATGAACTGTATTGATGGGGGAATGGAACCCGTAGCTGCAGGAAAGAAAATCGCCATCTACGGCCAGCTAAAGGCTCCATGCACAATGGGCTTAAAAACACGTCTGTTCTCTTGGCAGTGAAATACGCTCATACAGAGCATTTTTTTGTACAAAGTTTAGACGAGTTTTAAGTTTTTTTTTCTGCCAGTAAGCTCCAATCAAACGCGAACGAGAAGGGTTTTTTCCCTGCCTCTAAACGCTGAGCTCAAAATATGCCTGTAATCGTGCATGGACACATAGGATAACATTGAGCTGCTTCTACAGGTAGAACACAAAACTCCTGTAGAAACAACGATTTTCAAGCCAAAGTGCAGGGAGCCTTAGGCTGACTAGAGGCAGAAGGATTTCTCAGTTAACTAGATCTTTATCAGGTTGGCCAACAAGGTGTGGATGACAGTAACATTTTTTGCTGAAAATGGTAACAGCTGTCTAAAAAAACCTAAACATTCCCCAGGAAAATCGCCTGACGTTCCAGTTGTTAATGATATGCGACATTTAAGATCTGATACAGATGTCACAGTCCTCTATCCAACGCATCTGTGCAACCACTCCCTCCGATAATATCCCCGGGTTACCAACCCCCTGCAGAGAAAAATCTTCCATCGTTGGGGTCTAAATAAAAGCATGTGAACCCTTTCCATCCTCTCTGTACATTTATAATTTCCGTCATTCTATGAAGAGAGCAACAGACATGGCAGAAAACCCAAAAAAGCCTAAGAAGGAACCCATCATACCTCTCGAAACTCAAGACATAGAAGATGGTAAATCCAGTAGACCAGGGGCTCTCCAAACTTTGTAAACAAAGGGCCAGTTTACTGTCCCTTAAACTTAAGGGGGGGGGGGGGCAGAGTGTGGCCAATGGGAGTAGAAATTTATCTGGCGTCAGTGGGAGGAAGTGCGCCCCATCCCTGGCCTCAGTGGGAGGAAGTGCGCCCCATCCCTGGCCTCAGTGGGAGGAAGTGCGCCCCATCCCTGGCCTCAGTGGGAGGAAGTGCGCCCCATCCCTGGCGTCAGTGGGAGGAAGTGCGCCCCATCCCTGGCGTCAGTGGGAGGAAGTGCGCCCCATCCCTGGCGTCAGTGGGAGGAAGTGCGCCCCATCCCTGGCGCCAGTGGGAGGAAGTGCGCCCCATCCCTGGCGTCAGTGGGAGGAAGTGCGCCCCATCCCTGGCGTCAGTGGGAGGAAGTGCGCCCCATCCCTGGCGTCAGTGGGAGGACATGCGCCCCATCGCTGGCGTCAGTGGGAGGACATGCGCCCCATCGCTGGCGTCAGTGGGAGGACGTGCGCCCCATCGCTGGCGTCAGTGGGAGGACGTGCGCCCCATCGCTGGCGTCAGTGGGAGGACGTGCGCCCCATCGCTGGCGTCAGTGGGAGGAAGTGCGCCCCATCGCTGGCGTCAGTGGGAGGAAGTGCGCCCCATCGCTGGCGTCAGTGGGAGGAAGTGCGCCCCATCGCTGGCGTCAGTGGGAGGAAGTGCGCCCCATCGCTGGCGTCAGTGGGAGGAAGTGCGCCCCATCGCTGGCGTCAGTGGGAGGAAGTGCGCCCCATCGCTGGCGTCAGTGGGAGGAAGTGCGCCCCATCGCTGGCGTCAGTGGGAGGAAGTGCGCCCCATCGCTGGCGTCAGTGGGAGGAAGTGCGCCCCATCGCTGGCGTCAGTGGGAGGAAGTGCTCCCCATTGTTGGTATCACTTGCAGGAAATATGCCCCATGGCTGGTATCAGTGGGAGGAGTGATGCCCCAAGGGCCAAATGAAAAAGCAAGAAAAAGGGCCAGTTTGGAGACCACTGCAGTAGACAAAGGACTGAAGTCTGAAATTAATCTATGTTTGTTATGTAACCTGTTAGAAGTAGTAAAGGAATTTTCAGAGCTCCCTGAGCAGAGAGCTGTAGACTGCCAGTCACAGCTCTCTGCTCCCTCCTCGCTCATTGGAGCATTGGGCTGTGGAGGGGGTGGGGGGCGGTCAGCTCAGTCTCTTAGTGGCTCGCTGATAGGTTGAGCTGGGTGCCAGTCCAGGTACCTGGCAGATCCAGACTCTGTGGTCAGGATGACGCAGTGCCTGGACCGACATTGGTGACGTCAGCAGAGAGCGAACCTCAGTCCGCTCTCTGTTGAAAACGGGTTACAGGAGTGCAAAATGAATTGCATCCTGTGATACATAGAAGTACAGCCAAACCAGCTTCCCCCGTACTTCTCCTTTAAACCCAAAATTTAAATCGCACATTTAATCTCTGCATATCTGGGGATGTTTTCAAAACATATCTCTGTGTACACGGCGACTATGCAACATTTCTGTGAATGTTGTCACAACACGCTTTAGGCTCCAGTCACACAGAGGAACAAGAGTTCCCGCTTCCACTTCATAGGCCACCCTATGTGCGTTTGTCACTCGAAAAGAAGCTAATGCTCTCCTTTGTAGGCAACAAGCGCAGCACATTTTGTAAATTCATGTTATGCCATGATCGTGCTGCTCAATTATTGAGGCTGAATCGCATCACATTTGGGGTGTCATTAAAGAATGATGGCATCCAAAAGCGTGTTGCAAGGTTTGCAGTGACTGGGAACATGGGAAGAATTGCAGCAGTTCTGCCACGATCACAAATGGCGAGATGTGAACAGAGCCTTAGGTTTATCTTTGATTTCTTAATAAAATATATTGTTCTACTTATGGAGGGTGTCTGTGGGAATTTGTGAGGTCAGGTACTGATGTGTGATACTGGTCTTCTCATCCAATGTCTGGGCCTCACACTGGGCACCAAATAAATGCCAATTAATCCCAAAGTTGTTCAGTGGGGTTGAGGTCAGGGCTGTGTGCAGAACACTCAAGTTCCTCCACACCAACCTGGTCACACCTTGTCTTTATGGAGTTACCCTCCTCTTTCCATGGTCATTAATATGAAGTTGTCCCTTTTATATCCTCCACTCCTCTGGGAATGCTTTACACAAGATTTTGGAGGGTGTCTGTGGGAATTTGTGAGGTCAGGATGTTGGATGAAAAGACCTGGCTCACATGTTGGGCCTCACATTGGGCACCAAGTAAAAAACATGGCTTACAGTCAACATTCCAATTCATCCCAAAGGTGATCATAGGGTTGAGGTCAAGGCTCTGTGCAGGGCACTCAAGTTCCTCCACACCTTGTCTGTATGGAATGGACCCACTTTGTATCTATAACATCCTCCACTCCCCCGGGAAGACTTTCCACAAGATTTTGGAGGGTGTCTGTGGGAATTTGTGCCACATGTGAGGTCAGGTACTGATGGATGCGAAGACCTGGCTCGCCAATAGCATTCCAATTCATCCCAAAGATGATTAGTAGGGATGAAATCAGGGCTCTGTACGGGACACTGGAGTTCCTCCACACCAAACTGGTCACACCATGGCTTTATGGAGCTGGCCCTGCTCTTCTGTAAAGGCTTCCCACAAAATTGTGGAGTATACCTGTGGAAATTTGTGTCCAATAAGCAAAAGGAACATTTGTAAGGTCAGGTACTGATGTTTGACTAAAAGACCTGGCTCACAAACCATCCAAAAGGTGTTCAGTAGGGTTCAGGTCAGGGCTCTGTACAGGACACTCAAGGTCATCCAGACCAAACTGGTCACACCATGTCTTTATAGAGCTGGCTTTGTATACGGGGGGAACAATTATGCTGGAACAGAAAAGGGTCTTCACCAAATGGTTAACACAATGTCGGAGGAGCACAATTGTCTACAATGTCTTTGTATGATGAAGGATTACCCCTTCACTGGAGACACCTGAACTCTGAATGGTTGTCTATATACTTATGCCCATGGACAGGAGGTAGGAGAGGTATATACAATACATATCTCGGTCACATACAGATTTGTTTCTGCAGCACACGGGTTTCTTGTATAAGAACATCATATCGGTGCGTTCTACCAGCACAGCTTGGCATTTTTCTTCTCTCTGTAGTGATGGAGAAGGCAGAGGAATGACAAGTCCAGGCTGCATTTAGTAGGAGTGTGATAGAGAAATCGCAGAGGGACAAGCATACACTTGCAGGACTGGAGACACTGACAGCCTCCCACCCTGCAGCAGATCTGTGTCAGAGCCGTGCTTGGTCGTCAATCATGTGCGCTCGGTATGCCGTCAGATTTCCATAGTCATGATCGCAGGCTGCTACAAAGTCAAGCCTGAACTTGGAAGCAAAATGTGAAATATTTGCATTACAGAGGGAAATGGGGGGTGGGGGTGGGAAGAGCCGGGTCACGTTTGTGGATAATTAAAGGGCTCAGCGATATGACTGCTTCCCTTTGTTTAGGAACATCAGTGGTGAGTCCAGAGGGGATCGTCAGCATGAAATGACAGCCGTTCCCTCAGAATAGATGACATGGAGGAAGAACAAGGAGCAGAATGCCCAATAAATGTCAAACAGACAGTTTTATCTCACTGCATCATATACAACTAAATATCTGGGAGCCCAGAAGTCCAACCTGCAACTCTTTGGCACTTTTTGTTCAGCTCATGGGGGCCCTGCAGACACTAATCTGTGTTTCCCCATTTCTCAGTTATAGTCATGACTTCTAGTACGTAACAAGTCCCCAGCCCCCTACAACTTCTGCACCAGGTCGTCAGTCTCTGACCTTCTCCTGCACCGTGTAGGTAGTCTCTGACCTTCTCCTGCACCGTGTAGGTAGTCTCTGACCTTCTCCTGCACCGTGTAGGTAGTCTCTGACCTTCTCCTGCACCGTGTAGGTAGTCTCTGACCTTCTCCTGCACCGTGTAGGTAGTCTCTGACCTTCTCCTGCACCGTGTAGGTAGTCTCTGACCTTCTCCTGCACCGTGTAGGTAGTCTCTGACCTTCTCCTGCACCGTGTAGGTAGTCTCTGACCTTCTCCTGCACCGTGTAGGTAGTCTCTGACCTTCTCCTGCACCGTGTAGGTAGTTTCTGACAGTCTCCTGCACCTTGTAGTTAGTTTCTGACCTTCTCCGGCACCGTGTAGGTAGTCTCTGACAGTCTCCTGCACCTTGCAGGTAGTCTCTGACCTTCTCTTGTAGCATGACCATAGGCTGACCATCTGTTGTTGTGTCGGTCATCTCTGACATTGAATATTCACTGAATTGTATGTTCGGCCCTTTGGTGATGTCGAGGGTTGTACCTGAGGGCCCCCCCCCCAATATCAAGAAGGTTAACCACCACTAATCTGCAGCGATCTTAAAAAATAAAAATAAAAAAACCCACAACACTTGAGTCTGAACTTGTATAAAATCCGAACATTCTGCCGGTCTGGGTTTGCACTCTGGAATCTGGGACTCGCGGTTCTGAAGTTGGCCCACAGCTTTTCTTTATAGCACAAGGCCAGGCCATGTATAAAGACTGCAACTCTGCCAGACTTCAGGGATCCGACTCTTAGGTGGGAAGGTTCCTTCACACCATCAAAGCCAACACTCACCAAAGTTCATGGTCTCCACCAAGAACCTACAGTGTGCCGACAGCCCTGCTTTATAGCCCAATGCAGAGGATCTGTACCCAGCAATAACAAAATCTGGCAGGGCCCATTTCTCTGCGTGTTAATCCCCCAATAAAATAAATGGCCCCCAAAAGCAAAGCGTCTCAATGCACATAAACTCCATCACTAGAGATCCGTGACACCGGCCTGACATCAGAATGGGGAAGAAAGGGGATTGAAGGGACTTTGAACGTGGCATGGTTGTTGGTGGCAGTCGGGCTGGTCTGAGTATTTCTGGGATTTTCACACACAACCATCTCTCAGGATTACAGAGAATGGTGGGAAAGAGAGAAAATATCCAGTGAGCGGCAGTTGTGTGGAGGAAAATCCCTTGTTGAGGTCAGAGGAGAATGGGCAGACTGGTTCCAGATGATAGAAAGACAACAGTAACTAAAAAAACCTACATCCAAGGTATGCAGAATACCATCTCTGAACACACAACACATCCAACCTTGAAGAAATGACACTTGTCTACAATGTAAAGTAGTGAGTGTACAGCTTGTATAACAGTGTAAATTTGCTGTCCCCTCAAAATAACTCAACACACAGCCATTAATGTCTAAACCACTGGCAACAAAAGTCAGTACACCCCTAAGTGAAAATCTCCAAATTGGGCCCAATTTGCCATTTTCCCTCCCCGATGTCATGAGACTCGTTAGTGTTACAAAGTCTCAGGTGTGAATGGGGAGCAGGTGTGTTAAATTTGGTGTTATCGCTCTCACTCTCTCATACTGGTCACTGGAAGTACAACATGGCACCTCATGGCAAAGAACTCTCTGAGGATCTGAAGAAAAGAATTGTTGCTCTACATAAAGATGGCCTAGGCTATAAGAAGATTGCCAAGACCCTGAAACTGAGCTGCAGCACGGTGGCCAAGACCATACAGCGGTATAACAGGACAGGTTCCACTCAGAACAGGCCTCACCATGGTCCACCAAAGAAGTTGAGGTCACGTGCTCAGCGTCATATCCAGAGGTTGTCTTTGGGAAATAGACGTATGAGTGCTACCAGCATTGCTGCAGAGGTTGTAGGGGTGGGGGTCAGCCTGTCAGTGCTCAGACCATACGCCGCACACTGCATCAAATTGGTCTGCATGGCTGTCATCCCAGAAGGAAGCCTCTTCTAGAGATGATGCACAAGAAAATCCACAAACAGTTTGCTGAAGACAAGCAGACTAAGGACATGGATTACTGGAACCATGTCCTGTGGTCTGATGAGACCAAGATAAACGTATTTGGTTCAGATGGTGACAAGCGTGTGTGGGGGCAACCAGGTGAGGAGGACAAAGACAAGTGTGTCTTGTCTACAGTCAAGCATGGTGGTGGGAGTGTCATGGTCTGGGGCTGCATGAGTGCTGCCAGCACTGGGGGGCTACAGATCATTGAGGGAACCATGAATGCCAACATGTACTGTGACATACTGAAGCAGAGCATGATCCCCTCCCTTCAGAGACTGGACCGCAGGGCAGTATTCCAACATGATAACCACCCCAAACACACCTCCAAGACCACCACTGCCTTGCTAAAGAAGCTGAGGGTAAAGGTGATGGACTGGCCAAGCATGTCACAAGACCTAAACCCTATTGACCATCTGTGGGACATCCTCAAACGGAAGGTGGAGGAGTGCAAGGTCTCTAACATCCACCAGCTCTGTGATGTCATCATGGAGGAGGGGAAGAGGACTCCAGTGACAACCTGTGAAGCTCTGGTGACCTCCATGCCCAAGAGGGTTAAGGCAGTGCTGGAAAATAATGGTGGCCACACAAAATATTGACACTTTGGGCCCAATTTGGAGATTTTCACTTAGGGGTGTACTGACTTTTGTTGCCAGCGGTTTAGACATTAATGGCTGTGTGTTGAGTTATTTTGAGGGGACAGCAAATTTACACTGTTATACAAGCCGTACACTCACTACTTTACATTGTAGACAAGTGTCATTTCTTCAGTGTTGTCACATGAAAAGATAGAAGAAAAGATTTACACAAATGTGAGGGGTGTACTAACTTTTGTAAAATACTGTATATACAAAAACATACAGTTAGGTCCATATATATTTGTACATAGGCACAATTGTAGTTTTTAGGTATTTACCAAAACATATTCAAACTATAGTTCTATAATGGATATGGGCTGAAAGGTCACACTCTCAGGTTTATTTTGAGGGTATGTACATCCAAATCGGAGGAAGTGTTTGGGAATTACAGCTCTTAAGAATAGCCAAGCCCCCTTTTTCAAGGGACCAAAAGTATGATTGAAATCAAAAGCAGTTTCATGGCCAGGTGTGGGCCACTCCATTATTTCTTCATCAGTTAAGCAGGTAAAAGGTCTGGAGTTGATTCCAAGTGTGGTATTTTCATTTCGAATGTATTGCTGTGAACCTACATCATGCATTCAAAGGATCTGTCCAAGTGAAATGGTACATTGTAAGGCTTCAAAAATTGAACAAATCCATCAGAGAGATAGCAGCAACATTAGGAGTGGCCAAATCAACAGTTTGGTACATTCTGAGTAAAGAAGGATGCACTGGTGAGCTTAGCAACATAAAAAGGCCTGGACGTCCACAGAAGACAACAGTGGTGGATGATCGCAGGATACTCTCTATGTTAAAGAAAAACCCACTCACAACATCCAGACAAGTGAAGGACACTCTCCAGGAGGTGGGCATATCATTGTCAAAGTCTACAATCAAGAGATAACTTAATGAGAGCAAATACAGAGGGTCCACCACAAGGTGCAAACCATTCATAAGCCTGAAGAATAGAAAAACCAGATTAGACTTTGCCAAAAAACATCTAAAAAAAAGCCAGACTAGTTCTGGAAAAGCATTCTTTGGATGGACGGATGAAACTAAGATTAATCTGTAGCAGAATGACAGGAAGAAAAAAGTGTGGAGAAGGCTTGGAACAGCTCATGATTCAAAGCACACAACGTCATGTGTGGTCACATGGTGGAGCTTGCAGTGTGATGGGATGGGCATGCATGGCTTCCAGTGACACTGGGTCATTGGTGGTTATTGATGTGACAGTAGCAGGCGGATGAATTCTGCCGTGTTTAGAGATATACTGTCAGCCCAGATTCAGCCAATGATTCGACGGCACTTCAAAGTACAGATGGACAATGATCCAAAACACACTGCAAAAGCAACCCAGGAGCTTTTGAAGGAAAAGAAGTGGAATATTCTGCAATGGCTGAGTCAATCACCTGATCTCAACCCAATTGAGCATTTCACTTGCTGAAGACAAAATTAGAGGCAAAAAGAGCCACAAACAAAGAACAACTGAAGACAGCTGCAGGTAGAGCCGGGCAAAGCATCAGAAAGGAGGAAAGCCAGTCTTTGGTAAGGTCCATGGGTTCCAGACTTCAGGCACTCATTACCACTAAAGGATTCTCAACAAAATATTCAAAATTAACATTTTATTTATCATTATACTAATTTGTCCAATTACATTTGAGCCCCTGTGGGTTGCAGTTCCTAAAATTTGTACATTATCAACCCCTTGAATTAAAGCTGAAAGTCTTCACTTCAAATTCATTTGCATTTTCATTTTATACTGGTGGCATACAGAGCCAAAAGTATGGAAATTGTGCCTGTGTCCAAATATAGATGGACCCAAGTGTATACCGTATATACATTTGTTACATGCACCATTCTTCTACAGGCAGAGTAGGTGGTCACAATAGAGGAGGTGACCTCGGTGCTCTGTACTTATATTGTCTGGCTAGTGGAAGGAACAGCCATGCAGGAAGCTCTCAGGAATGCTGATGGCCACAGAGTTCTTTTTTCTGAGCAGCTTCCAGGCTTTGGGCGGAGAGCCAAGATCTCAGTATATTCCGCTTTCAGGCAAAATAAAACCGTCCACAAGATTGTGCAACTAGCTGGACAAGGCCAAAAATAGCCGCGATTCGCCGAAATAAACTGAGCTATCAGCGGGGAGGGCTTGGGGGGGGAGGTTGTAGTTCTGACTTTTCCTTCTGACAGCTTTCAGAATTAATGCTCCCATCAGATATAGATGGATAGTTGCTCCTGGTTGCTCAGTGCTCAGATTGTGGCTATAAAGTCATCCCTACTGAGGACCAGCAGATGAACACCGACATGAAATCCTGAGAGGAGGAGAGGCCGAGGCCTGCACTTCTCCTGATCTGGGGGAAGGATCCGTCCGCTCTGCTCATAGCGACAACAAACTGAGCAGCTCATCTATGGGAGGTCTAGAATGCCTTCTCAGAGACTCTCACTATTCAGGGCCAGGTGGCAATGTCTCGTGTAAGCTCGCTACTGTACCCCTTACAACCAGAGCTGGGAGGTACACACCGTGTAAGCTATGCTTTGAAAGAGGATTGGCCATTCAGACCTGAGCATTGCATCCTGGGAGGAGGTCCAATGCTCCCTCATACCCAGAAACATAAAAGTGTGTCGGGACTTTCAAGGGAAACTTTCACTCAAAATGTGAGATTCTCTTTAAACCATAATTCCCAGAATCGTCACGTTACACAGTCACATTGTTCCAGCTTCGATCAATGAATGTGACATGCCCAGCCAATGCCGCTGGAAATCAATAAAGTAGACACTATTTTTTTTTTTTTTTTAAAGCCCGTGGTGTGTGAAACACACTTGAACACACAAATGTGGAAACACAAAAAAGTTCACAGGGTGTACACATGGACCTCCTCGGAAGAGAAAGGACCCTTGCCCTGATCCCCTGGGGCGCAAGGCTTCTGACAGGGACTGGGCTACCCACCTAGCTGAAACCTGTCAGACCCCCTGTGACAGACTCACCCGGGACAGAGGCTATTGGAGGGGACTGAACGCAAGCCTCTTGCCCACCGATTATGGGCCCTAGCATTTGGGGGAATGGTGCTCTCTGTGAGCTGTATGCCTGGGGACCCTGGGGTTGGTGTTACTTTGGATTCAGCTCCATGTCCCCCCAAAACACACAGACTCTGGGAACCCTGTATATGCCATATTAGAATGAGAAGACTGAATTATACTGTTGGGACACATCCTGTGAGGAGATGTTGGTGTCATCAACTCCAACTACCTGTGTTTATGTTAATTGAGTGAGCTGATCACATTAGCCTCCAGGACTGGCTAGGAGACGAACTGTTGATGACTAGGCTGAGGAGGGGGGAGATTGTTGTTTGTATTGTTAATTGTAATTAGCTCCAGTTATTGTGTTTATACTACTGTGTGAAGCTCGGTGCCCACAAGTCTGTCATCTGGTCTGGGTAAATGTTTTAGTAAATTAGCTCATGTTAATTAGGTTAGCTTTGAGTCAGCCTGCTGTATAAATGTGTGTGAGATCTCAAATAAAGAGTTAGTTCTGATGTACTCCAAGACTGGTGTTGTCTAGTTCTTGGGGGTTCCTATAGCCAGATCCATTGGACTCGTGTTCCAGAACTTAGGAAGCGGTATACTGACGGAAGCACTCAAGCGGAGTGAGGGACGTTCCGTGACACCCCCGTTCTCTGGGAGGACTGCATGAACAGCCTAACCCCAAGTACTGGGTGGGGCTCCTCCGAAGACACCATAAGAGGGCGAACCAGACCAGAAGGCCAAGACTCAGGGCAGGTCCAATCTACACCCTACTAATCGTGTTGTGAGGTAAGTGCATACCGTGCAAAGTGACAAAAACACACACGAAAAAAAAACCTGGGAGAAATCAAAGGGGGTAAATGCCAAGTGCCATAGTGCAATGCCATGACAGGCGCTTTGGCTAGGAATCAAAAATTCCTCTGGTCTCGGCCCTAGAGACAGGTGCAAAAGAAGCATGAATATGGTGCAGGGCCCTTGGTGCCACAAAAAAACTCAAATTGAATATCTCCACCGTGAGAATTTACGGCACCCCTGGACTGCCACCCCAGGGGCACATACACCACGGGCTTCTTTTACAGCCTGGCCTAACTACTACTACTACACCGCTACTACAGTGATTACCACTTCTTTTCAGGTTGTGTTAAGCGGCAGGCCTGATGCATTGTGAATACACAAGGTCGGATGATTAGTGCACCACCAAGCAGAGAATGCTTTGGATTCCGTTAAGGACCATCATTACAGGCAATACCCCCATACAGTGACCACTATACAATATCTCTCACTATAGTGGCCCTTTAATATACATGTGTTTGGGGGCCCCTGGGACACAAAGGACCATACTTGTTCACATGCGGGGACACGCTCCTCTGGATTGCTGTCTGTCACATCTGACAGGTTTGAGGATCTTTATATCTGGAGGAACTGGTCTGTATAGAATGTTCATCTTATTATAGGACAGTGACACAACCTCCTATAGGAAACATCGGATTATAATAGCTGAGAGATGACTAAACTATATTAGTGCTGGATGGAGGTTCAGGTTTAAATATGAAGAGCCAATACACATTGATTACAGGTAAGTGACCATATTATTATTATTTATAAAATTCATATGTATACAACGTATACGTATATCTGTGACCGGTTTAGGAAATAACCAGTCACAGATTCATGAAATTCACAGAAGGTACCAAAACAAACCCGCAGATTACCTTCACTAAACAACGCATGGCAGAAATCTCACTAGATCCAGAGATGGAGGCAGAGGACCTTCTATAAAATGTGGACTTTTCCCTTTATACATTGAGTCTGACCCTGGCCTGCTCCAGCCCCATAAGTCTAGGCACTGCCACTTATTGGAAGACCACAGATCGTGTCAAAGAACCAAAAACTCCAAAAGAGAAGATCCAAGCTCGACTTTACATGAAAAGGGAAGTCCCACCCTGCCCCCTCCAGCCTCCTGAGTCCAGACACTGTCAGTCAATGGAGGACCATGGATTATGTCAAAGAACCAAGAACAACCAAGCCCATCTTTACATGAAAATGAAAGTCGGACTCTGCCATGTTCCCACCACTTGAGTCCAGACACTGCTACTCAATGGAGGACTATGGATCATGTCAAAGGACCAAGAGGAACCCCAGGAGAGGAGCACCAACTCGACTTTACATGAAAAGGAAAGCCTGACCTTGCCCCAGCACCAGCCTCCTGAGTCTAGGCACTGCCACTCAACGGAGGACCATGGATCGTGTCACAAGACGAAGAAGGACCCCAGAAGAGAAGAACCAAGATCAACTTTACATGAAAAAAAAGGTATGCTACTTAATGGAGGACCATGGATCATGTCAATGAACCCAGAAGAACTCGAGAAGAGAAGAACCAAGCTGGACTTTTTCATGAACAGACTCCAGGTCACACAGAAGATGAACCTACCAGCAGATATACTGAACATGAAAATGACAGCCATGCAGGAGGAAAACCAAGTTCCATACAGCCACAATTCTTCAACTGAATACCCCTTTCCTCCAAACATCACCCCAATGTAACCTCAAACCTCCCCCTTTACAGGAAAGAAAAAAAAAAAAGGAATTTTCTGCAGAGACAGTACATGGAGACATAAAAATACCCGTGGCTGCAATTTATATTTTATATTTGTGTCACCATTTACCACCTAGAGAACCGCTGATTAAAGTAACAAAATAGGGGGGGGCAGGGAGGACGTACGGGCCAGAAGTACGGGAATCTTTTTTTGTAGAATTATACTTACCTAGGTGGATGCTGCATGTCTCCCACCGGCTCTAAGGCTGAGAATAAGGATGGGCTCAGGCGTGTTCACAACTCCACGTGCCCGCCAGGAAGCCGACACTGCGCAGCGCTAATCGCAGGTAGGAAGACCATTCCAGATCTGTACAGCATTACAAAAGCAGGTAAGTATGACGTTTATTTGAAAAACTATTTTTTCCCACACCAAATACTGTTAAGTTCTGTACTTGTGAGCGGAACATTCCTGCCAACCCGTGTGCCGGACAACCTCACTTTTCACTAATGTAATTAAGCAATACAGCTTGGTCACCAGCCAATCACAGCCTGCTGACTGAGGGGGGTAAAGAGCTATAATAACACACTGACAAGCGTCCATCCTTCTATTCTCATATTCTGTAAGTAGCTCAGAGAAGGAGAGGGACCGTAATGTACAGGCCTTGACCCTCCCTCTCCCAGTCGGAGTTCTGCTCTACAGGAGGCCAATATCCACACATATTTAAGTATTTGAGACAGTCGTCTGTAAAAACACATTTAGACCTCAGTCAGGAATGCCGATCTGCACCCGACCCGTACTCCGGTACAAGGGGCCGACTTCAGCTGTCCAGGTTGCACAGGTCTTCATGCAGGCAGCCTGTTCAATGACAGGAGACCTGCTGTACGAACCAACATAGATCTCCCTGTACATCCCGGAGTATACAGCCAATGCACCCCCGAGTATACAGCCAATGCACCCCCGAGTATACAGCCAATGCACCCCCGAGTATACAGCCAATGCACCCCCGAGTATACAGCCAATGCACCCCCGAGTATACAGCCAATGCACCCCCGAGTATACAGCCAATGCACCCCCGAGTATACAGCCAATGCACCCCCGAGTATACAGCCAATGCACCCCGGAGTATACAGCCAATGCACGGATCTCCCTGTACACCCCGGAGTATACATCCAATACACGGATCTCCCTGTACACCCCGGAGTATACATCCAATGCACGGATCTCCCTGTACACCCCGGAGTATACATCCAATACACGGACCTCCCTGTGTACCCCGGAGTATACATCCAATGTACGGATCTCCCTGTACACCCCCCCGGAGTATACAGCCAATGCACGGATCTCCCCGTACACCCCGGAGTATACATCCAATGTACGGATCTCCCTGTACACCCCGGAGTATACATCCAATGCACGCCTCTCCCTGTACACCCCGGAGTATACATCCAATGCACGCCTCTCCCTGTACACCCCGGAGTATACATCCAATGCACGGATCTCCCCGTACACCCCGGAGTATACATCCAATGCACGGATCTCCCCGTACACCCCGGAGTATACATCCAATGTACGGATCTCCCTGTACACCCCGGAGTATACATCCAATGTACGGATCTCCCCGTACACCCCGGAGTATACATCCAATGCACGGATCTCCCTGTACACCCCGGAGTATACATCCAATGTACGGATCTCCCTGTACACCCCGGAGTATACATCCAATGCACGGATCTCCCTGTACATCCCAGAGTATACATCCAATGTACGGATCTCCCCGTACACCCCGGAGTATACATCCAATGTACGGATGTCCCTGTACACCCCGGAGTATACATCCAATGTACGGATCTCCCTGTACACCCCGGAGTATATATCCAATGCACGGATCTCCCTGTACACCCCGGAGTATACATCCAATGCACGGATCTCCCTGTACACCCCGGAGTATACATCCAATGCACGGATCTCCCTGTACACCCCGGAGTATACATCCAATGTACGGATCTCCCTGTACACCCCGGAGTATACAGCCAATGCACGGATCTCCCTGTACACCCTGGAGTATACATCCAATGTACGGATCTCCCTGTACACCCCGGAGTATACATCCAATGCACGGATCTCCCTGTACACCCCGGAGTATACATCCAATGTACGGATCTCCCTGTACACCCCGGAGTATACAGCCAATGCACGGATCTCCCTGTACACCCCGGAGTATACATCCAATGTACGGATCTCCCTGTACACCCTGGAGTATACATCCAATGTACGGATCTCCCTGTACACCCCGGAGTATACATCCAATGCACGGATCTCCCTGTACACCCTGGAGTATACATCCAATGTACGGATCTCCCTGTACACCCCGGAGTATACAGCCAATGCACGGATCTCCCTGTACACCCCGGAGTATACATCCAATGCACGGATCTCCCTGTACACCCCGGAGTATACATCCAATGCACGGATCTCCCTGTACACCCCGGAGTATACATCCAATGTACGGATCTCCCTGTACACCCCGGAGTATACATCCAATGTACAGATCTCCCTGTACACCCCGGAGTATACATCCAATGCACGGATCTCCCCGTACACCCCGGAGTATACATCCAATGTACGGATCTTCCTGTGTACCCCGGAGTATACATCCAATGTACGGATCTCCCTGTACACCCCGGAGTATACATCCAATGTACGGATCTCCCTGTATACCCCGGAGTATACATCCAATGCACGGATCTCCCCGTACACCCCGGAGTATACATCCAATGTACGGATCTCCCGGTACACCCCGGAGTATACATCCAATGTACGGATCTTCCTGTGTACCCCGGAGTATACATCCAATGTACGGATCTCCCTGTACACCCCGGAGTATACATCCAATGTACGGATCTCCCGGTACACCCCGGAGTATACATCCAATGTACGGATCTTCCTGTGTACCCCGGAGTATACATCCAATGTACGGATCTCCCTGTACACCCCGGAGTATACATCCAATGTACGGATCTCCCTGTATACCCCGGAGTATACATCCAATGTATGGATCAGGATGTAGACTGGGCTCCGATCTGTACACCGGATCCTGATGAAGGTCACTTCAGGATGGGTGTGGAGATCTGTGCCGCCGGTCGTGGAGATCTGTGCCGCCGGTCGTGGATTTGAAGAGGTTGCCTCCATGGAACACTTGTACATGCTGGGCGGCCGGAGACGGCCATTATCACAGAGCGGTACACCCGTGTGAACGAGGCCTAAATACATGAATTATTATAATTACTGGAGTCTGTTGTCGATCAAACGAAAATTTAATATTTGTAATAAAAATTTGAGAATCATGCAAAGACCAGAAAATCATGTGATTGGTTGTATCGGAATTCCATTTTTATTTTTTAATTAACTTTATCCTTCCAACTTTTATCCCCCTGAACTTTCCACTGGCAATTTAACGACCAATTCCACATTAGCGGCTTAGTTCTGTGGCCACGACTTAAATGACCTTCTCCTAACGTCACGGAGCGGGAGAAAGCATGCTGGAGATCACTGCCGCATCGAATTAGTGAGCTCACTGTTACCATGGAAACCTGCAACCAGACGGGGGCAAAAAAAAAAAATGGGAGAAATTCAATTACATGGCAACAGGCACTGAAAAGGTGGACTAGGAACATGGAGGGCATATGGGGGAGGGGTGGAGCGAAGTCCGTACAGTGATGAATGACCGGTGATCTAAAAGAGCTTCAGGGGGGGGTGTCACTCAGGGAGAAGTCCTTGTCACTCATTCGGTACTTACCCCGACACATTCACATCTCCCCCCGCAATCCAGGAGGCCCAACCAATCACAACAGGGCTTCTGGGTACAGAGGATGTGACAGCACTCAGCAGCCAATCACTGAACCCAAACACTGTCATGTGGGTGGGCTCATTACACCAGCTCCATGTCTAAGCTCTGACATTAGGGATGCACAGAGCTATCGGCCAGCAAAAACTATTGGCTATAAAAAAAAAACAAAAGAAGAAAAAAGAAGGTTATGGCAATAGAAAAAGAAAGAAGGTGCCGATAGCGGCCACTGAAAAACGTGATAGATTCTGCCACGTTTACGGTGCATTTTTCATATGATCAGGTGACTCAAAAACCGCATCACAAATACATCATAGGTGTGTTTTTAATGCATTTCAAGGGGGAGGTGTGTTTTTTGTGCTTTTTTATGCACTAAAAATGCAGCAAGCAGGATTTTTAACATCACAATGGGGGGTTCGGATGGAGGAGGGGCCTGACATGGCGTAGACCCCGCGGAGCCTGCGGCGATCTATGCCCAGAAGTGGGAGAAAATACCTGGGATTAGACAGGAATCCCCTCCCCCCTAAAAAGTGCCAAATGTGACACCGGAGGGGGGAGGAATAATATGCAAAATGGTTGGAGGGAAGCTTCGGAATGGCAAAGATGTTTTTATTACAAATTATGTGAGCAGACTGCAGTTCCTCTTTAAATCTGGAGGCTGCGTTCATTCTGTTCCTTTTATTTCAACCCAGAGATCCTGCCAAATACCCCACTTCCTATCCTAGGGTGACTACATTCACTCCTCCCCTGTATATCTATGGAGGCAGCCAGGCTGGTCACCCATACTGGACTCTCTCCATGTGTCTATCTCCATTACATGGCTGGACTCTCTCCTTGTGTCTATCTCCATTACATGGCTGGTCACCCATGCTGGACTCTCTCCATGTGTCTATCTCCATTACATGGCTGGTCACCCAGGCTGGACACTCTACATGTGTCTATCTCCATTACATGGCTGGACTCTCTCCATGTGTCTATCTCCATTACATGGCTGGACTCTCTCCATGTGTCTATCTCCATTACATGGCTGGACTCTCTCCATGTGTCTATCTCCATTACATGGCTGGACTCTCTCCATGTGTCTATCTCCATTACATGGCTGGACTCTCTCCATGTGTCTATCTCCATTACATGGCTGGTCACCCTGACTGGACTCTCTCCTTGTGTCTATCTCCATTACATGCTGGACTCTCTACATGTGTCTGTCTATCTCCATTACATGGCTGATCACCCAGGCTGGACTCTCTCCATGTGTCTATCTCCATTACATGGCTGGTCACCCAGGCTGGACTCTCTCCATGTGTCTATCTTCATTACATGGCTGGACTCTCTCCATGTGTCTATCTCCATTACATGGCTGGTCACCCTGACTGGACTCTCTCCTTGTGTCTATCTCCATTACATGCTGGACTCTCTACATGTGTCTGTCTATCTCCATTACATGGCTGATCACCCAGGCTGGACTCTCTCCATGTGTCTATCTCCATTACATGGCTGGTCACCCAGGCTGGACTCTCTCCATGTGTCTATCTTCATTACATGGCTGGACTCTCTCCATGTGTCTATCTCCATTACATGGCTGATCACCCTGACTGGACTCTCTCCTTGTGTCTATCTCCATTACATGCTGGACTCTCAACATGTGTCTATCTCCATTACATGGCTGATCACCTAGGCTGGACTCTCTCCATGTGTCTATCTCCATTACATGGCTGGACTCTCTCCATGTGTCTATCTCCATTACATGGCTGGACTCTCTCCATGTGTCTATCTCCATTACATGGCTGGACTCTCTACATGTGTCTATCTCCATTACATGGCTGGTCACCCAGGCTGGACTCTCTCCATTACATGGAGGATGATGGGAGTCGTCGTTTACACACCATACAAAGAATAGTTAGTTTTGATTCCAGTTTATCTCATAGGAAGTGACAAGGACACGGCATATTTCTGGCAGGATCAACCAGGTATATTCTGTACTCAGCCTGAAAAAAAGACGACTAATGCAGCCAGCACCTCTCAGGACCGGGAGCTGCCATGTGACCTTGCTGGGCTCGGTCGTTGACCTTGTCGCTTTTGTTCACCATGCGGCTTCAGGCGCCCCAACAACCGCCATTCTGCCCCCTACTGCCGGACAAAGAACCCAACACCAGAGCTCTGTTATTAATGAAAATAAAAGTAATTGTACGGAAAAATCTAAAGCCGACAAGTCCGCAGCCGCCACGTACCCGGCTGTACGCCGCATTGTTCTCTGACTGGTAATAGGCGGTCACCGGCGATTTTCACCCCAGCACACCGAGCGCTTTTGTATGGAGGAGCAATTCCCGACATTTACAGCAATGTACAGAGAAGTGCGATCACCTGCTGAGAAAATGAGACATTCCTGTCACTGCGGTGAAAACCGCGACTGAGCGCAAAAACACCACCCCTCCCCCATTCCTTACCTCCACCATAACATTTACAGCAGAGTGCCCGACACAAACTCATGAAAAGAGATTATCCAATCACCACAAAGGAAATAAATCCGATCGCTGCACACCAATCAGCTCTACAACCCGAGATATTACCTTGTAAAATAAGCAATGACATCACCATGTTGTAGAGCAGAGCTGTGGGAGGGGCCCTGCAGGCTCCACCCACCACAGCCTGTCTGCGGAAAGCCGCTTGCTGGGCGGGCTCTCATGCGTTCTCGCTCCCGGGCCGCCTCTCTGAGTCCATAAGACACAGAGAACACGGCTCAGCCCCACCCCAGTGGCTGTGATTGAAAGCAGCGGGAGCCAATGGCTCGGCCAATCAGAAGGGAGAGACCCAGGAGAGCCTTGGGTCTCATTGACATCGCTGGATGTAGAGGGGGCTCAGGTAAGTATTGGGGGGCTGCTGCACACAGAAGGCTTTTTACCTTCTGCCTTTACAACCACTTTAAGGTAGAACTTCTTTTCTGTCCTCTGTGTCCCCATTGGAGAGATTTCCCTTCACTCCCTGTCCCCTGTGTCCCCATTGGAGAGATTTCCGTTCACTCCCTGTCCTCCGTGTCCCCATTAGGGAGATTTCCCCTCACTCCCTGTCCTCCGTGTCCCCATTAGGGAGATTTCCCTTCACTCCCTGTCCTCCGTGTCCCCATTGGAGAGATTTCCCTTCACTCCCTGTCCTCCGTGTCCCCATTGGAGAGATTTCCCTTCACTCCCTGTCCTCTGTGTCCCCATTGGAGAGATTTCCCTTCACTCCCTGTCCTCTGTGTCCCCATGGAGGGATTTCCCTTCACTCCCTGTCCTCTGTGTCCCCATGGAGGGATTTCCCTTCACTCCCTGTCCTCTGTGTCCCCATTGGAGAGATTTCCCTTCACTCCCTGTCCTCTGTGTCCCCATTGGAGAGATTTCCCTTCACTCCCTGTCCTCTGTGTCCCCATTGGAGAGATTTCCCTTCACTCCCTGTCCTCTGTGTCCCCATTGGAGAGATTTCCCTTCACTCCCTGTCCTCTGTGTCCCCATTGGAGAGATTTCCCTTCACTCCCTGTCCTCTGTGTCCCCATTGGGGAGATTTCCCTTCACTCTCTGTCCTCTGTGCCCCCATTGGAGAGATTTCCCTTCACTCCCTGTCCTCCGTGTCCCCATTGGGGAGATTTCCCTTCACTCCCTGTCCCCATTGGAGAGATTTCCCTTCACTCCCTGTCCCCCCATTGGAGAGATTTCCCTTCACTCCCTGTCCCCTGTGTCCCCATTGCAGAGATTTCCCTTCACTCCCTGTCCTCCGTGTCCCCATTGGAGAGATTTCCCTTCACTCCCGGTCCTCCGTGTCCCCATTGGGGAGATTTCCCTTCACTCCCTGTCCTCCGTGTCCCCATTGGAGAGATTTCCCTTCACTCCCGGTCCCCATTGGAGAGATTTCCCTTCACTCCCGGTCCTCCGTGTCCCCATTGGAGAGATTTCCCTTCACTCCCTGTCCCCATTGGAGAGATTTCCCTTCACTCCCTGTCCCCATTGGAGAGATTTCCCTTCACTCCCTGTCCCCATTGGAGAGATTTCCCTTCACTCCCTGTCCCCATTGGAGAGATTTCCCTTCACTCCCTGTCCCCATTGGAGAGATTTCCCTTCACTCCCTGTCCCCATTGGAGAGATTTCCCTTCACTCCCTGTCCCCATTGGAGAGATTTCCCTTCACTCCCTGTCCCCATTGGAGAGATTTCCCTTCACTCCCTGTCCCCATTGGAGAGATTTCCCTTCACTCCCTGTCCCCATTGGAGAGATTTCCCTTCACTCCCTGTCCCCATTGGAGAGATTTCCCTTCACTCCCTGTCCTCCGTGTCCCCATTGGAGAGATTTCCCTTCACTCCCTGTCCCCATTGTGGAGATTTCCCTTCACTCCCGGTCCTCTGTGTCCCCATTGGAGAGATTTCCCTTCACTCCCTGTCCCCATTGTGGAGATTTCCCTTCACTCCCGGTCCTCTGTGTCCCCATTGGAGAGATTTCCCTTCACTCCCTGTCCTCTGTGTCCCCATTGGAGAGATTTCCCTTCACTCCCTGTCCTCTGTGTCCCCATTGGAGAGATTTCCCTTCACTCCCTGTCCTCTGTGTCCCCATTGGGGAGATTTCCCTTCACTCTCTGTCCTCTGTGCCCCCATTGGAGAGATTTCCCTTCACTCCCTGTCCTCCGTGTCCCCATTGGGGAGATTTCCCTTCACTCCCTGTCCCCATTGGAGAGATTTCCCTTCACTCCCTGTCCCCCCATTGGAGAGATTTCCCTTCACTCCCTGTCCCCTGTGTCCCCATTGCAGAGATTTCCCTTCACTCCCTGTCCTCCGTGTCCCCATTGGAGAGATTTCCCTTCACTCCCGGTCCTCCGTGTCCCCATTGGGGAGATTTCCCTTCACTCCCTGTCCTCCGTGTCCCCATTGGAGAGATTTCCCTTCACTCCCGGTCCCCATTGGAGAGATTTCCCTTCACTCCCGGTCCTCCGTGTCCCCATTGGAGAGATTTCCCTTCACTCCCTGTCCCCATTGGAGAGATTTCCCTTCACTCCCTGTCCCCATTGGAGAGATTTCCCTTCACTCCCTGTCCCCATTGGAGAGATTTCCCTTCACTCCCTGTCCCCATTGGAGAGATTTCCCTTCACTCCCTGTCCCCATTGGAGAGATTTCCCTTCACTCCCTGTCCCCATTGGAGAGATTTCCCTTCACTCCCTGTCCCCATTGGAGAGATTTCCCTTCACTCCCTGTCCCCATTGGAGAGATTTCCCTTCACTCCCTGTCCCCATTGGAGAGATTTCCCTTCACTCCCTGTCCCCATTGGAGAGATTTCCCTTCACTCCCTGTCCTCCGTGTCCCCATTGGAGAGATTTCCCTTCACTCCCTGTCCCCATTGTGGAGATTTCCCTTCACTCCCGGTCCTCTGTGTCCCCATTGGAGAGATTTCCCTTCACTCCCTGTCCCCATTGTGGAGATTTCCCTTCACTCCCGGTCCTCTGTGTCCCCATTGGAGAGATTTCCCTTCACTCCCTGTCCCCATTGTGGAGATTTCCCTTCACTCCCGGTCCTCTGTGTCCCCATTGGAGAGATTTCCCTTTACTCCCTGTCCCCATTGGAGAGATTTCCCTTCACTCCCTGTCCTCTGTGTCCCCATTGGAGAGATTTCCCTTCACTCCCTGTCCCCATTGGAGAGATTTCCCTTCACTCCCGGTCCTCTGTGTCCCCATTGGAGAGATTTCCCTTCACTCCCGGTCCTCTGTGTCCCCATTGGAGAGATTTCCCTTCACTCCCGGTCCTCTGTGTCCCCATTGGAGAGATTTCCCTTTACTCTCTGTCCTCTGTGTCCCCATTGGAGAGATTTCCCTTCACTCCCTGTCCTCTGTGTCCCCACTGGGGAGATTTCCCTTCACTCCCTGTCCTCTGTGTCCCCATTGGAGAGATTTCTCCTGTGTTCCTTTTCTGGGGACAACCCAAAATTTGTGATTTTTCAGGGATAATGATCTCCAGGACTAAGAGGGCGAAGGTTTTAGGTTTGGGGGACCAGGCATGTGGGGGAAGAGGGGGGGGGGGGGGTTCGGGGGACTGGCGTGAGGGAAGATTCGTGACCAGCTTGGGGAGGGAGGGTTTGAGGGACCAGCATGGGGGGGGGGGGGGAGTTCGGGGAACTGGCGTGAAGAGGGAAGATTCGTGGGACCAGTGTGAAGGGGGGGGAGGGTTCGGGGGACTGGCGTGAAGAGGGAAGATTCGTGGGACCAGTGTGAAGGGGGGGAGGGTTCGGGGGACTGATGTGAAGAGGGAAGATTCGTGGGACCAGTGTGAAGGGGGGGGAGGGTTCGGGGGACTGGCGTGAAGAGGGAAGATTCGTGGGACCAGTGTGAAGGGGGGGGGAGGGTTCGGGGGACTGGTGTGAAGAGGGAAGATTCGTGGGACTAGTGTGAAGAGGGGGAGGGTTCGGGGGACTGATGTGAAGAGGGAAGATTCGTGGGACCAGTGTGAAGGGGGGGGGAGGGTTCGGGGGACTAATGTGAAGAGGGAAGATTCGTGGGACCAGTGTGAAGGGGGGGGCAGGGGTTCTGGGGATCAGCGTGAGGAGGGAAGATTTGTGGGACCAGCGTGAGTGCAAAGGGGGGGGTGGGTGGGTTCGGGGGGCCGGCGTGAGGAACGGGCTGAGCAAAGAAAAATAAAAAATAAAAAACAACTTGTAGGAGTGACATCATCTGGCACTGGCCAATCAAGATCTCTGAAGCCCGGCACTCGGAAGAAGATGGAAAGAAGAGGCCGGTGAGGGACTTTGGGGACAGAACTGGATATTTTCCTCTTTGGTTCCAGCTCCGGTAGACAAGGACTGAAGACGCGGTGAACCATAGACGGCAGATGGTGGCCATCTCCACCACAAGATCCGATGACAGAACGGACATTGTACACACCTACAAGTGATCATCAGGTAAAGCCGAGGGCTCCCATTGGAGGGAAGACGGAGCGCTGCAGGGGAGAAAAAAAACCTGGAAATCTCCAGTACAATCAGCGGAGCCGTTCCCGGAATGAGTGTGGACCACCAGGCTCAGGGAAGTCTTTGGAAGATCACTGTGGTTACCACTGGATGGAACTACGGCACCCCCCATAGAGGACGGCGTCCTGCAGGCAGAGATCGCTGGGAACAATGTAACCGACACACCTGAGTGCAGCACTAGCAGAGAGAAAACATCCGATAAGAAGAATTCTGATCAGGCTGTTTTCTGCACATATTCATCAAATGTAACAAAACTATCAATAGAATATTTACCAGGCTAAAAGGGTGCAACAAGTTCCCCGTTATGGATTACATGGGATTTTAGGGAACTCTTATGCCGCGTACACACGGTCGGATTTTCCAACGGAAAATATTCAATGGGACCTTGTTGTCGGAAATTCCGACCGTGTGTAGGCTCCACCGGACATTTTGCGTCGGAATTTCCGTCACACAAAATTTGAGATCTGGATCTAAAATTTTCCGACAACAAAATCCGTTGTCGTAAATTCCGATCGTGTGTACACAATTCCGACGCACAAAGTGCCACGCATGCTCGGAATCAAGCAGAAGAGCCGCACTGGCTATTGAACTTCATTTTTCTCGGCTCGTCGTACATCTTGTACGTCACCGCGTTCTTGACATTCGGAATTTCCGACAAGATTTGTGTGACCGTGTGTATGCAAGACAAGTTTGAGCCAACATCCGTCGGAAAAAATCCATGGATTTTGTTGTCGGAATGTCCGATCAATGCCTGATCGTGTGTATGGGGCATTAGGGTCACCACACACATTACAATCTGACTGTCCAATCAACTTTAAATTTACAGACTATATACTATGAGGACAGTCAGTTGGGATGCGGGTCCCTGCACTCCATAGTCATTGGCAGATGTAAGGCTTCTTCACACTTGTTACATTGCGGAAATATGTGCAGCATTGCGCGCTTTCCTGCAACACACAAAGATGCGATTATCTTTTTTTTATATTTACATTAAAATTATAGGGCCGTCCTAAACACGGTGTGCAGAAAAGAAGTGATCACCACCCTATGAATGGAGCCTAAAGAGACTGTATGGACTACAATACACAGTGGTTAGCGCTTCTTCCTGGCAGCACTGGAGTTGGCAGTTCAAATCCCAACCACAGCACTACCTGCCCAGAGCGCGCATTAGAGGGGGAGAGGGGGACGATTAGTAGGGGGGAGAGGGGGACGATTAGTAGGGGGGAGAGGGACGATTAGTAGGGGGGAGAGGGACGATCAGTCGGGGGGAGAGGGACGATTAGTAGGGGGGAGAGGGACGATCAGTCGGGGGGGAGAGGGACGATTAGTAGGGGGGAGAGGGACGATTAGTCGGGGGGGAGAGGGACGATTAGTCGGGGGGAGAGGGACGATTAGTCGGGGGGAGAGGGACGATCAGTCGGGGGGAGAGGGACGATTAGTCGGGGGGAGAGGGACGATCAGTCGGGGGGAGAGGGACGATTAGTCGGGGAGAGGGGCGATTCGTCGGGGGGAGAGGGACGATTATTCGGGGGGAGAGGGGCGATTCGTCGGGGGGAGAGGGACGATTAGTCGGGGACGATTATTCGGGGGGAGAGGGACGATTAGTCGGGGGGGAGAGGGACGATTAGTCGGGGGGAGAGCGACGATCAGTCGGGGGGGAGGGGGACGATCAGTCAGGGAGAGGGGGACGATTAGTCGGGGGGAGAGGGAC
This sequence comes from Lithobates clamitans, assembly GCA_037952925.1. Taxonomy (NCBI): domain Eukaryota; kingdom Metazoa; phylum Chordata; class Amphibia; order Anura; family Ranidae; genus Lithobates; species Lithobates clamitans. The sequence goes on along the minus strand of JBBGZY010002502.1, from coordinate 48,119 downwards.
GATTAGTCGGGGGGAGAGGGACGATTAGTCGGGGGGAGAGGGACGATTAGTCGGGGGGGAGAGGGACGATTAGTCGGGGGGGAGAGGGACGATTAGTCGGGGGGGAGAGGGACGATTAGTCGGGGGGGAGAGGGACGATTAGTCGGGGGGGAGAGGGACGATTAGTCGGGGGGGAGAGGGACGATTAGTCGGGGGGGAGAGGGACGATTAGTCGGGGGGAGAGGGACGATTAGTCGGGGAGAGGGATGATTAGTCTGGACGATTAGTCAGGGACGATTAGTCGGGGACGATTAGTCGGGGGGGAGAGGGACGATTAGTCGGGGGGGAGGGGGACGATTAGTCGGGGGGGAGAGGGACGATTAGTCGGGGGGAGAGGGACGATTAGTCGGGGGGGAGAGGGACGATTAGTCGGGGGGGAGGGGGACGATTAGTCGGGGGGGAGAGGGACGATTAGTCGGGGGGGAGGGGGACGATTAGTCGGGGGGGAGAGGGACAATTAGTCGGGGGGGAGAGGGACGATTAGTCGGGGGGAGAGGGACGATTAGTCGAGGGGAGAGGGACGATTAGTCGGGGGGGAGAGGGACGATTAGTCGGGGGGAGAGGGACGATTAGTCGGGGGGAGGGGGACGATTAGTCGTGGGGACAGGGACGATTAGTCGGGGGGAGAGGGACGATTAGTCGGGGCGATTCGTCGGCCGTGGCCCTAGCGGCTCCGTGATTTATTATTATTCATTAGATGGAGGATTCTGGGAGTCAATAAACAGCAAACCCGGACAAGATCCCAGACATACGAGGGCCTCTCTCCCTCCATAGCCGTCTCCCATCCTCTGACATGGGGGCGGGGGAGGGAGGACAAAGCTGGATGTACACCATCGGGGGTTAGAATATAGCTGACGGGAGGGAAGGGGTTACCCAGCGCTGCACTTCCTGCTCTCTCACAATCACACAGAATGGGGAATAAAAGGAAGAAAAGCGTCCACTCACCGCGGATGTAGAGCAGAGCCGCCGGCTGGAAGGGGCCGTTGGAATTGGCTGCCTCCACCACCATCCTGCTTCCAGTCTGATTACATGACATCAAACAATCCCAGAGAACGGAGGAGACCCGAATAAAAGGCTGGGGGCTCCTTACTGCAGCCGAGACCAATCCTCCATTTTAGTTATTAAAAAAAAAAAAAAAAAAAAAGAAAAAAAAAAAAAAAAGAAGAAGGAAGCAGGCAGGTCTGCGAGCCGGAGGGAACTGGATGGGGTGTGATGTCAGCAAACAGGAGCCTGCTGATTGGCTGAGCTGCTGCAACTGAAAATGACACTAAAAATTACAAATAGAAAGGGGCTCCTGATTGGCTGTCGCCGTGCATTGAGGATCGCAGCTCTTGTAGGGTTTATGCCGAGGATCCATTGAAGTGTAACTTCTAATCCCCGACACTCAGGAAGTCAGATGTGTGTCTGCTGTGTGAGGGGGGGGGGCAGCCCAGGAAAATCTCCCCCCCCCCCCCCCCCCCCCGCCCCCAGGCTTTGTGTGAGAGGCCAAGGAGCAGGGGAGGGGCTACAGCTGGAAGAATGAGACAGCAAATGACCCTCCGAGACAATGAGGAGCAAAGGAAACACGTCACTAACAACAGGCTGGAGACATCCTCTACAGGATACAATGTAACAAGATAGAAACATCCTCTACAGGATACAATGTAACAAGATAGAAATAAGATAGAAACATCATCTACAGGATACAATGTAACACAGAAATAAGATAGAAACATCCTCTACAGGATACAATGTAACAAGATAGAAATAAGATAGAAACATCCTCTACAGGATACAATGTAACAAGATAGGAACATCCTCTACTGGATACAATGTAACAAGATAGGAACATCCTCTACTGGATACAATGTAACACAGAAATAAGATAGAAACATCCTCTACAGGATACAATGTAACAAGATAGAAACATCCTCTACAGGATACAATGTAACAAGATAGAAACATCCTCTACAGGATACAATGTAACAAGATAGAAACATCCTCTACTGGATACAATGTAACAAATTAGAAATAAGATAGAAACATCATCTACTGGATACAATGTAACACAGAAATAAGAGGCTCTATAGCAACATCCTCTGCACCAGGTATATGCAATTAATGGACCTCCAGCTGTTGCAAAACTACAAGTCCCATCATGCCTCTTCCTCTGGGTGTCATGCTTGTGGCCGTCAGTCTTGCTATGCCTCATGGGACTTGTAGTTCTGCAACAGCTGGAGGTCCGCTAATTGCATATCACTGCTCTGCAGGATACAATGTAACACAGAAATAAGAGGCTCTATGGAAACATCCTCTGCAGGATACAATGTAACACAGAAATAAGAGGTTCTATGGAAACATCCTCTGCAGGATACAATGTAACACAGAAATAAGAGGCTCTATGGAAACATCCTCTGCAGGATACAATGTAACACAGAAATAAGAGGCTCTATGGAAACATCCTCTGCAGGATACAATGTAACACAGAAATAAGAGGCTCTATGGAAACATCCTCTGCAGGATACAATGTAACACAGAAATAAGAGGCTCTATGGAAACATCCTCTGCAGGATACAATGTAACACAGAAATAAGAGGTTCTATGGAAACATCCTCTGCAGGATACAATGTAACACAGAAATAAGAGGCTCTATGGAAACATCCTCTGCAGGATACAATGTAACACAGAAATAAGAGGCTCTATGGAAACATCCTCTGCAGGATACAATGTAACACAGAAATAAGAGGCTCTATGGAAACATCCTCTGCAGGATACAATGTAACACAGAAATAAGAGGCTCTATGGAAACATCCTCTGCAGGATACAATGTAACACACACACCTTTACCAGAAATACGCAGACAGACAGACACGGGGATAGCGAATACAAATCACCAGAAATACGCAGATGTGGGGATAAAATATCCACTTGACCTTGAAGACCTTTTTCTGACACTTTTTGTTTACAAGTTTAAATCGGTATTTTTTGCTAGAAAATTTAGAACCCCCAAACCTTTTTTTTTATTTAAAGCAGAGGCCCTAGAGAATAAAATAGCGATTGCTCTAATTTGTTATGTGACACGGTATTTGCGCAGCAGTTTTTCCCAAATATTTTTTGAGGAAAAAACACAATTTAATGAATTTTAATGAAAAAAAAAAAAAACCTATAGCGAGGGAAAAAAATATTTGATCGGTTGCTGATTTTGTGACAAAGAAACAAATCGGTCAATAATTTTATTGGTCGGTTTATTATAACAGTGAGAGAATAACAACAATATCCAGAAAAACGCATTTCAAAACAGTTATAAATTGATTTGCATTTTAATGAGTGAAAAAAGTATTTGATCCCCTATCAATCAGCAAGATTTCTGGCTCCCAGGTGTCTTCTATACAGGTAACAAGCTGAGATTAGGAGCACTCTTCTCTTCTCTCTCTCTTATAGGGAGTGCTCCTAATCTCAGCTTGTTGCTGGTATAAAGGACACCTGTCCACAGAAGCAATCAATCAGATTCCAATCTCTCCACCATGGCCAAGACCAAAGAGCTGTCCAAGGATGTCGAGGAGAAAATTGTAGACCTACACAAGGCTGGAATGGGCTACAAGACCATCAGCAAGCAGCTTGGGGAGAGGGTGACAACAGTTGGTGCGATTATTTGCAAGTGGAAGAAACACAAAATAACGATCGATCTCCCTCGGTCTGGGGCTCCATACAAGATCTCACCTCGTGGAGTTTCAATGATCATGAGAACGGTGAGGAATCAGCCCAGAACTACACGGGAGAATCTTGTCAATGATCTCACCATAGTCACCAAGAAAACAATCGGTAACACACTACACTGTGAAGGACTGAAATCCTGCAGCCCCCGCAAGGTCCTCCTGCTCAGGAAATCACATGTACAGGAACGTCTGAAGATTACTAATGAACATCTGAATGATTCCGAGGAGAACTGGGGGAAAGTGTTGTGGTCAGAAGAGGCCAAAATCGAGCTCTTTGGCATCAACTCAACATGTTTGGAGGAGGAGGAGGAATGCTGCCTATGACCCCAAGAACACCATCCCCCACCGTCATACATGGAGGTCCTATGACCCCAAGAACACCATCCCTCACCGTCATACATGGAGGTCCTATGACCCCAAGAACACCGTCCCCCACCGTCATACATGGAGGTCCTATGACCCCAAGAACACCGTCCCCCACCGTCATACATGGAGGTCCTATGACCCCAAGAACACCGTCCCCCCACCGTCATACATGGAGGTGGGGGGTGGGACACTATTCCTCCCGCTGACACCAGTGACGGGACACTATTCCTCCCGCTGACACCAGTGACGGGACACTATTCCTCCCGCTGACACCAGTGACGGGACACTATTCCTCCCGCTGACACCAGTGACGGGACACTATTCCTCCCGCTGACACCAGTGACGGGACACTATTCCTCCCGCTGACACCAGTGACGGGACACTATTCCTCCCGCTGACACCAGTGACGGGACACTATTCCTCCCGCTGACACCAGTGACGGGACACTATTCCTCCCGCTGACACCAGTGACGGGACACTATTCCTCCCGCTGACACCAGTGACGGGACACTATTCCTCCCGCTGACACCAGTGACGGGACACTATTCCTCCCGCTGACACCAGTGACGGGACACTATTCCTCCCGCTGACACCAGTGACGGGACACTATTCCTCCCGCTGACACCAGTGACGGGACACTATTCCTCCCACTGACACCAGTGACGGGACACTATTCCTCCCGCTGACACCAGTGACGGGACACTATTCCTCCCGCTGACACCAGTGACGGGACACTATTCCTCCCGCTGACACCAGTGACGGGACACTATTCCTCCCGCTGACACCAGTGACGGGACACTATTCCTCCCGCTGACACCAGTGACGGGACACTATTCCTCCCGCTGACACCAGTGACGGGACACTATTCCTCCCGTTGACACCAGTGACGGGACACTATTCCTCCCGTTGACACCAGTGACGGGACACTATTCCTCCCGCTGACACCAGTGACGGGACACTATTCCTCCCGCTGACACCAGTGACGGGACACTATTTCTCCCGCTGACATCAATGGCGGGACACTATTCCTCCCACTGACACCAATGGCGGGACACTATTCCTCCCACTGACACCAATGGCGGGACACTATTCCTCCCGCTGACACCAGTGACGGGACACTATTCCTCCCGCTGACACCAGTGACGGGACACTATTCCTCCCGCTGACATCAATGGCGGGACACTATTCCTCCCGCTGACATCAATGGCGGGACACTATTCCTCCCGCTGACATCAATGGCGGGACACTATTCCTCCCGCTGACATCAATGGCGGGACACTATTCCTCCCGCTGACACCAATGGCGGGACACTATTCCTCCCGCTGACACCAATGGCGGGACACTATTCCTCCCACTGACACCAATGGCGGGACACTATTCCTCCCGCTGACACCAATGGCGGGACACTATTCCTCCCACTGACACCAATGGCGGGACACTATTCCTCCCACTGACACCAATGGTGGGACACTATTCCTCCCACTGACACCAATGATGGGGCACTATTCCTCCCACTGACACCAATGATGGGGCACTATTCCTCCCACTGACACCAATGATGGGACACTATTCCTCCCACTGACACCAATGATGGGGCACTATTCCTCCCACTGACACCAATGATGGGGCACTATTCCTCCCACTGACACCAATGATGGGGCACTATTCCTCCCACTGACACCAATGATGGGGCACCATTCCCCCCACTGACACCAATGAGGGGGCACTATTCCTCCCACTGATACCAATGATGGGGCACTATTCCTCCCACTGACACCAATGAGGGGGCACTATTCCTCCCACTGATACCAATGATGGGGCACTATTCCTCCCTCTGACACCAATGATGGGGCACCATTCCCCCCACTGACACCAATGAGGGGGCATTGCTTACTGTAAGGGCATTTTCTATTCAAACTGGCCACAGTCTGTCCCCCTCAAAGTCTGAGTAAACTGGGTTCTTTTGTAAAATTAGGAGACCCCGGGTCTAGATCTAGCAGATCCTTGGCCTGGTGTCCGGTGTGTTCTAGAACTGCATACAGCTGCCCACCGACATGAATGGGTGAAGGCGGATGAATGCAGCTATTTGTGTAAAGAAACGCACCCAATGTAGCTTCAGTCTCCTGGACACAGGTAATGTATAGGAATGAAGGTCCCCCGCTGGCCACCGTTCCTCAGCAGTCCAGGAAGGTGAACGATCAAATGCCAGGTTTTGGTTCACACTGTGTGTAGAAGAGGTCAGTAAGGCAGCGCGAAGGATTGGTTGGTTTCAGCTGAAGGTCACATGACAAATTGCTAACTTTCCCCTGACACAAATTCCTCGTCTGCGGAGGAAAGACTAAATGCTTGCCAAGTTCTCAACTTATAGGTCCACTTTGGCTTTGAGTGTTGCTGGCTTTACTATTCCAGTGACACTGGTACTCCTTTATTAATCTGGTGACACCAGGATTCCTCAGATACAAGCCAGAACCTTGTCAGTCTTACCTGGTTAGAAGTGATCGGGACAGTCTAGGTCACCATAACACCTGAACTTGTCTGCCTGCAGGCAGCTCCATCATGTGTTTTCTTTTTATACTCCTCATGGACTGAGCTATCCTCCCCAGAACTCCACGTTCTGCCCAACTACCCAACTACCCCGGGTATTCCCAATGCCAAGCGATGGTGGGACACACATTAAATAGATGTTATATGACACAAATGAGAAATGCAGTTAGCAACATTTTAGTTTTGACTTAGCAACATTTTTTTGGGGGGGGGGAGGGGGGATTCTCACCGTTTGCTATGGACGGCATGCAGAATTTTTAGAGCTGTGCTAATCTGCCCTTCTGTACAACCTAACCCGATTCTCAGCACCCCCACACAACACAAGGCTTTTATTTGTAAAGAGCCTTTAAATCTCCTGGCTGTGTATCCTCTCTCTCTCTCCGTTCCTTTCGGGACAATGGAAATAAAGAGTGTAACGTTTCCTCTCTTTCTGCATCCACTTCCGCCAATTGAGTGGCGAGGTTCACTTTGGGTCTGGAATAGGCAACACCTGTATCGGAGCTCTCCGTATATACTCAGAGGAATGAAGAATATACTAGATGGGGGGGGGGGGGATAAGAAGACTATACTGCAGATGGATGATATGAGGGGATAGGAAGACTATAACGCAAATACAAAAGATCAAAAATGCAGCGCTAAATAAAACAGAATCTTAAAAATAAATATGATAGTCCATAAAAGCCAATGAAGAGTAGAGATGAGATGGAAGCCTCCACCAAGGGAAGAGCACACCACACCCAAGTGCTGTCAATCTGCTTACCAGAAGGATATGAAAAACAAGCGATGTATTCGTATGGTGCAAAGGCTCAACAGTCTCACTTTGATAGATGACTGGATGACCATCAGTTCCCTCAAACTCAATGGGTCAAAAACAGAACTTCTTCTCCTACACGCTAACCAAAATGCTAAAACCAAGACTCCGTGGACTCCTCCTACCATCTTAGGACAGACCATCTCTCCGAGCACCAAAGCCAAGAGTCTCGGAGTTATCTTTGACTCAGAAATGACAATGGATGCACAAATAGGATCAGTAGTCAGCGGATCTCACCATCTCCTCCGCCTGCTACATAGACTCATCCCCTTCATCCCAGAAGAGGACAAAGCAGCAGTAGTTGGAACAATCATCAATTCCCGACTCGACTACGCAAACTCACTCTACATAGGATTACCCCAATATCAGCATGCGCGCTTACAGGCCATCCAAAACGCGGCGGCAAGCCTGCTAACAGGAAAAAAACCCTGGGAGTCCATCTCCCCATCCTCGAAGAGCCTACATTGGCTAACCGTAAAGAATCGGATCACATTTAAGACCCTCTGCCTCACCCACAAATGCATACAAGGCAACGCCCCTCAATACCTCCGAGAGAAAATAAAACACTACACACCCAATCGCAATCTGTGATCATCTAACCAAAACCTCCTCCTCATTCCCAAATACCCCTACAAAGCAAGGGGAGAACGAAGATTCGCAGTCCAGGGACCTCGGCAATGGAACGCTCTTCCGACTTACATCCGCATGGAAGAAAACTATCTGGCCTTCAGGAAAAAACTCAAGACCTTCCTCTTCTAAGAGGATGACAGCACAAAACGCATTAGCGCCTTGAGGCGATTTAGTTAGCATTTGCAGCGCTTTACAAATCATTCATTCATTCAACAGTAAATCCAAATAGCACACCCCATCATGGACAGACAGATTATGGGAAAGGTCAGGCTGTCACATAACACCAGGAACTCAAGATTCACATGGGACGATGAATGAATGGTGCGATCATCAGCAGGATAACCCAATAAGAAGAAAGTAACAATAGTGAAGCCCGTAGAGGTAAAACTATCATCGTTAGCGTGATGCCTCTGATGATATCCACATAGGATGATACATGTCAGGCTGGGCGATGCAAGCCCCCTTAGAGCCGCGGATTACTTTCTATTTTGTGATGATGTTCAACTGATACCTGTAAGTAGACTACAATAAAAACGTGTGTTTTACCTCTACGGGCTTCACTATTGTTACTTTCTTCTTATTGGGTTTTCCTGCTGATGATCGCACCATTCATTCATCGACCCATGCAGGGACGGACTGATAACTCATGGGGCCCCCGGGCAATAGGAGATTATGGGGCCCCCAAGCAATCAGAGATTATGGGGCCACACAGTATACACACACAGTATACAATCACATAGTATACACATACATGTACACACAGTATACACAGACAGATGTAAAAAAAACAAAACACAGATTTATACATACTGTCCCTGGTTTTACTGAGGCTGGCAACCCTGATTGGGCCCCCTAGTGGCCCAGGGCCCTCGGGCAGTGCCCGAGTGGCTCAATGGTCAGTCCGCCCCTGGTCCCATGTGAATCTTGAGTTCCTGGTGTTCTGCGACAACCGGACCTTTCCCCTAATTGGTCTGTCCATGATGGAGTGTGTTATTTGGATTTACTGTTGAGCCTTTGCACCATACGAATACATCGCTTGTTTTTCACATCCTTCTGGTAAGCAGATTGACAGCACTTGGGTGTGGTGTGCTCTTCGCTTGGTGGAGGCTTCATCTCATCTCTACTCTTCATTGGCTTCTATGGACTATCATATTTATTTTTAAGATTCTGTTTTATTTAGCGCTGTATTTTTGATCTTTTGTATTTGGGTTTGGTGAATTAACAAACAATGCTGGCTGCTAATTGTATGTATATTTATCTCAGTTAGAGCAGATATTTGTTCACATCTTTTTTTTTTCAAATAACAGTTTTTTATTAGTCACAGGTATATATAGATACAAAAGATTTGTAATTTGCTCAATACAAAAAACATTTGGCAGACATTCAAACTGGTATTCAAAAGACAGTAGGATATATTCATCCAGATAAAGTAGTAATGTAGCGCAGATGGGGGATATGGGGGGGGGGGTTCCCCTCGCAGAACAAATTTGAGGAGAGTTAAGATTTTACTATTACAAAGAGGTAGAAGTTCCCATAGTAAAGTCGCCAAATAACAGATGAAGGCTGTACTGAAAGTAATGCAAAGTGGAACTTTTTTTTTTAATAACTTACACGGGTCATTTAAATGTCACTCAGCTTGGGGAAACAACTCCTATTTCATTGCAGATAAATTGTGGATTACAAGCTGAAGCAACGTGCCATCATTGATTTGATTTAGAAGGGGTGAAGGCTGTCCACAGAAGACTACAGAATGTTTATGGAGATGACACCATTGACAAGAGCAATGTGCACAGATAGATGAAGAAGTTTAAAGAAGGGGAAGCCACCAATGAAGACAAACTATGCAGTGGAGACCACCAACTGCGACCACTGACAGGAATCATCAGTGAATGGACAAATAGACTCACATGGACAGACGAGTCACCGCGAACTTGCTGCAAAACTGGACTGTGGTCACAAATACCAAAGAGAAGATGGAAGACTTGAGGTATCGGAAAGTGTGTGCAAAGTGGGTGACACCAGATTGAAGGTGAGAAGGGTGGACATCTGCTCTGGATCTGCTGGAACCCAATGAAGACCAATTCTTTGATGATTTGGTGACCGAGGATGAAAGGTGGACGTATCCTAATGATCAGGAAAATAAAGAATCAGTTCATGAAATGCTGTCACACCTCTTCCCCAAAGCCTGAGACGTTCAAGAGCCAGCGATCATCACAGGAAGTTATAGTGACTGTCTTTTGGGGATGACCAGGGTGTCATTCTCCTTTATTTTCTGGAATGCGGCCAAACTGTGACCAGCGCGTGGTACATTGAGACCACATTGAGAAAAAGTTTAGAGAAGCCAAGAATTTGAAAACCATCCACCATGACAATGAGCGACCACACACATCTTGATCAAGAAATCAGACGGGAAAATTTGGTTGGTCCCCCATCCACCGACTTCCACTGGTTGTGTGGAATGTGAAGAATCGGGTACAACAACAGTGCACACTGGAATTTTTTCAAAGCTGCTTCAACAATGGTGCAAATGCATCTCATGTGATGGAGACGTAGAACCTTTATGCAGAAGGAAGAGTTACCGATGTAGGACTGTTATTAGTAGTTATGACTTTTGCATTATTTTTGGTACAGCCCTTGTATATAAAATCCACGTTCCTTTAGATGTGTGGGGTTTTTTGTACACAGGCTCTTTTAGTGCCCTTTCAGACCACTCCAGTCTGTGGCTCAAAGTAGTTCATAAAAATATGAAATGGGCTGCTGATGCTCCTCCATGAGCAAACAAAAAACTGCAGCGGACATGAGTTGCCTGTAAACTATGGCTGGACATTGAGCCACCATTCTAAATAAAGGGCACCACAAAGTCCAACCACCATGTTTTACCACACATTACCGCCACACATGGGGGCCTGGAGCAGCATGAAGCACAGAGTGGTACACTGCAATACGGATCTCTCTATGCTTTTCCTGCAATATATTTTGAGTTGGTGACAGGGTCTCTTTACATTGCCGCTCTCTGTAACTTATATTTTTACCTATTAGAGAATTCAAAGCCGTTTGCAGCTTTCAATTAAAACCTTCCCGGCTGTGCATCCCTGCAGATTAGAAGCTCCCGCGGAGGAGCCGGCTCAGAATCTGCTATCTCCAGGTCAGGCCTCCATCACACGGAGTCAAACATCATTAACAAAAATTGCCACAAATTAAACTGAAAATTAGTGACCTTTAAAGATAATGATCCCGTGTGGCTCTTCTCATCCCCCTCACAGGAGAATCAGCTCCTCGGGTCTGCGAGAGATCACAGCACTGCAACTAGAAGAGTCCGTTCTCTACCACCCCAATCTACAGAAACTAGAAGAGTCCACTCTCTACCACCCCAATCTACAGAAACCAGACAAGTCCGTTATGTGACCCCAATCTACAGAAACCAGAAGAGTCCGTTCTCTACGACCCCAATCTACAGAAACCAGAAGAGTCCACTCTCTACCACCCCAATCTACAGAAACCAGACGAGTCCGTTCTGTGATCCCAATCTACAGAGACCAGAAGAGTCCGTTCTCTACCACCCCAATCTACAGAAGCCAGAAGAGTCCGTTCTCTACCACCCCAATCTACAGAAGCCAGAAGAGTCCGTTCTCTACCACCCCAATCTACAGAAACCAGAAGAGTCCGTTCTCTGACCCCAATCTACAGTGACCAGAAGAGTCCGTTCTCTACCACCCCGATCTACAGAAACCTGAAGAGTCCGTTCTCTACCACCCCAATCTATAGAAACCAGAAGAGTCCATTCTGTGATCCCAATCTACAGAAACCAGAAGAGTCCTTCCTCTACGACCCCAATCTATAGAAACCGGAAGAGTTAGTTCTCTACCACCCCAATCTACAGAAACCAGAAGAGTCCGTTCTCTACGACCCCAATCTACAGTGACGAGAAGAATCCGTTCTCTACCACCCCAATCTACAGAAACCAGAAGAATCCGTTCTCTACCACCCCAATCTATAGAAACCAGAAGAGTCCGTTCTCTACAACCCCAATCTACAGAAACCAGAAGAGTCCGTTCTCTACAACCCCAATCTATAGAGGCCAGAAGAATCCGTTCTCTACAACCCCAATCTATAGAAACCAGAAGAGTCTGTTCTCTACAACCCCAATCTACAGAGACCATAAGTGTCCATTCTCTACAACCTCAATCTATAGAAACCAGAAGAATCCGTTCTCTACAATCCCAATCTACAGAAACCAGAAGAGTCCGTTCTCTACAACCCCAATCTACAGAAACCAGAAGAGTCCGTTCTCTACAACCCCAATCTACAGAAACCAGAAGAATCCGTTCTCTACGACCCCAATCTACAGAAACCAGAAGAGTCCGTTCTCTACGACCCCAATCTACAGTGACGAGAAGAATCCGTTCTCTACCACCCCAATCTACAGAAACCAGAAGAATCCGTTCTCTACCACCCCAATCTACAGAAACCAGAAGAGTCCGTTCTCTACAACCCCAATCTACAGAAACCAGAAGAGTCCGTTCTCTACAACCCCAATCTCCAGAGACCATAAGAGTCCGTTCTCTACAACCCCAATCTATAGAAACCAGAAGAATCCGTTCTCTACAACCCCAATCTACAGAAACCAGAAGAGTCCGTTCTCTACAACCCCAATCTACAGAAACCAGAAGAGTCCGTTCTCTACGACCCCAATCTACAGTGACGAGAAGAATCCGTTCTCTACCACCCCAATCTACAGAAACCAGAAGAATCCGTTCTCTACCACCCCAATCTACAGAAACCAGAAGAGTCCGTTCTCTACAACCCCAATCTACAGAAACCAGAAGAGTCCGTTCTCTACAACCCCAATCTCCAGAGACCACAAGAGTCCGTTCTCTACAACCCCAATCTATAGAAACCAGAAGAATCCGTTCTCTACAACCCCAATCTACAGAAACCAGAAGAGTCCGTTCTCTACAACCCCAATCTACAGAAACCAGAAGAGTCCGTTCTCTACAACCCCAATCTACAGAAACCAGAAGAGTTCGTTCTCTACGACCCCAATCTACAGTGACGAGAAGAATCCGTTCTCTACCACCCCAATCTACAGAAACCAGAAGAATTCGTTCTCTACCACCCCAATCTACAGAAACCAGAAGAATCCGTTCTCTACCACCCCAATCTACAGAAACCAGAAGAATCCGTTCTCTACCACCCCAATCTACAGAAACCAGAAGAGTCCGTTCTCTACAACCCCAATCTACAGAAACCAGAAGAGTCCGTTCTCTACAACCCCAATCTACAGAAACCAGAAGAGTACGTTCTCTATGACCCCAATCTATAGAGTCCAGAAGAATCTACTTTTCTATAACCCCAATCTCCAGGTTCCAGAAGAATCTGCTCTCTATGACCCCAATCTCCAGAAACCAGAAGAGTCCCTTCTCTATGACACCATTCTTCAAAAACCCAAAGAATCCACTCTCTGTGACCCCAGTCTCCAGAAACCAGAAAAGTCTGTTCTGGTCTCTGGAGATTGGGGTCATAGACAACAAATTCTTCTGGTGTCTGAAGACTCCATTCTCTATGGCTCCAATTACCAGAAACCAGAAGTAATCTGTTCTCTATGATCCCGATCTACAGAAAGCAGAGGAATCCTACAAAAACTGGTCATTTAACCCTTTCTCACTGGGGTATTCAGCATGGTCCATATACTGCTCATAGCTAAACAGTCTGAGTTATTGAAGAGTAAAGATAAAATAAAAATAAACTGACTTCCGGGATCTCAGCAAAGTCACATTTCTGGCTTCCTATGAAAGTTTCTATTAAAGTGTTACTGCACACACTGCCCCCTGGTGTTCAGTCACTTCACTGCAGTTCCTCTCCCCTCCACAGAGCAGAAGTGAAGATTCAATTAGTAAATGCATCTCCTGTGTTATATCAAATCACTTGCTGCATTTGTTTTCCTGGTTGGATTCTGATTCTCAGCCCTCTTCCTTCACTTTACAGACAATGCCGATCTTATATCAGGGATCGGTTCCCACCAACTGCAAACACCAATACAAGGCAGGGGGCCCGGGGCGCGCACAGGCAGGGGGCGCGCGCAGGGGGCCCGGGGCGCGCGCGCAGGCAGGGGGCCCGGGGCGCGCGCGCAGGCAGGGGGCCCGGGGCGCGCGCGCAGGCAGGGGGCCCGGGGCGCGCGCGCAGGCAGGGGGCCCGGGGCGCGCGCGCAGGCAGGGGGCCCGGGGCGCGCGCGCAGGCAGGGGGCCCGGGGCGCGCGCGCAGGCAGGGGGCCCGGGGCGAGCGCGCAGGCAGGGGGCCCGGGGCGAGCGCGCAGGCAGGGGGCCCGGGGCGAGCGCGCAGGCAGGGGGCCCGGGGCGAGCGCGCAGGCAGGGGGCCCGGGGCAAACGCGCAGGCAGGGGGCCCGGGGCGAGCGCGCAGGCAGGGGGCCCGGGGCGAGCGCGCAGGCAGGGGGCCCGGGGCGAGCGCGCAGGCAGGGGGCCCGGGGCGAGCGCGCAGGCAGGGGGCCCGGGGCGAGCGCGCAGGCAGGGGGCCCGGGGCGAGCGCGCAGGCAGGGGGCCCGGGGCGAGCGCGCAGGCAGGGGGCCCGGGGCGAGCGCGCAGGCAGGGGGCCCGGGGCGAGCGCGCAGGCAGGGGGCCCGGGGCGAGCGCGCAGGCAGGGGGCCCGGGGCGCGTGCACAGGCAGGGGCCCGGGATGAGTACATGCCATGGCTGCAATGCTCTGCAGCTGGAATTAAACCCCCTGTCATGCCCCACCAAAGCAGCCTTTCTATTGAATGGGGCTGTGCTGCGACCACGTGCAATGCATGGAGCAGTGCAGCATTTAGGGGGATAAAACATATCATCCTCCTCACCACCTGCTGAACGTATAAATAAATTGATTGTTGTTTAATGAATTCATAAACACACTACAAGGACTGATTGTTCGATATACACTATATTCCCAAAAGTATTGGTCCCCCCCCTTTACACACACATGAACTTTAATGACATCCCAGTCTTAGTCCGGAGGGTTCAATATTGAGTTGGCTCCGCCCTTTGCAGCTATAACAGCTTCACCTCTTCTGGGAAGGCCGTCCACAAGGTTTAGGAGGGTGTCTATGGGAATGTTTGACCATTCTTCCAGAAGAGCATTTCTGAGGTCAGGCACTGATGTTGGATGAGAAGGCCTGTCTCGCAGTCTCCTCTCTAATTCATCCCAAAGGTGTTCTATCGGGTTAAGGGCAGGACTCTGTGCAGGCCAGTCAAGTTCCTCCACCCCAAACTCACTCATCCATGTCTTTATGGACCTTGCTTTGTGCACTGGTGAGCAGTCATGTTGGAACAGGAAGGGGCCGTCCCCAAACTCCTCCCACAAAGTTGGGAGCATGAAATTGTCCAAAATGTCTTGGTATGCTGACGCCTTAAGAGTTCCCTTCACTGGAACTAAGGGGCCAAGCCCAACCCCTGAGGAGCCAAGCCCAACCCCTGAAAAACAATACTCCTCCCTTCACCAAATGATTTGGACCAGTGCACAAAGCAAGGTCCATAAAGACATGGATGAGCGAGTGGAACTACACTACTTAAAAGTATCCATAGGTGACGCTTTAAAAATTTCAACAGGTTACCAGTTTAGAGTTACAGAGGAGGTCTAGTGCTAGAATTATCGCTCTCACTCTAACGATCGCGGCGATACCTCACATGGTATGAACACCGTTTACATGGGTGGGACTTACATATACGTTTGCTTCTGTGAGCTCAGAGGGGTGGGGCACTTTTTCCTTATTTTTCATTTTTACATTGTCCCCTTAATTATTATTTCCTGATGACTTTTATTGCTGTCAGGAGAAGGAATGTAAACATCCCCTGTGACAGCGATGGTCAGCGGCAGCGATAGTCAGCGGCAGCGATAGTCAGCGGCAGGTACTCTTTATGGATAAGACTCCAAATCTCTGCTTTACACCTAAAAGCATTAAAAAAACGCCAAGTTTGGCTGTTTTGAAGGATGTAATTTTTTTAAATTTGGCGCCTTAAAGTCTTCCGTAAACCGGAAATGATGTCATGACGTTGCTCCCGGGTGACTAGATCAGAGACCCGATCGAAGCCGATTCTGACGTTTTTGAGCATTGTCCTACGCTATAGGGGAGGAGTCCAATGAGTCTCCACCCCCATCCACCCCCATCCCCCCCCCCCGGTTCTTACTCTTGGAACTTGGAACTATAGATCTGTTAGTAGTATAGAGATGAGAGTGGAAAGGATTCAGCAGTTTAGCAAAAATCCCAGTGGGCAGGGCTGACACCACTCGCTCCACAAAGCTGCTGTGTGGTCAGCACAGAATACGTTTGTTGAGTGGAACACATTTGTGGCCGGTCCTCAGGTCCTGTCAGGGATATAACATGGCGGGGTGGGTATGTGGTGCAGAGATGTGTGGCAGGTTGTGGCTCTTATTTTGCTGGGATAGAAGTGAAGTGCGTGGCGAGGATTTCGGCGCACAGAACCAGCCGGCGCTCTCTGTAATCAATGATGTCTTCTCTGCTGAACGACGAGGCCGATCTGTGTGTAGCAGAACGACAATCGCTGAACTCCACCGTCTGCATCCCACAATGCACAGCAAGCCGATCGCTCAGGTGCTCACACTGCATTGTGGGATGTGAAAGGAGCATCTAAAAATAAACCCGACACATCCTAAAAATAACCCACCTGCAAATCATTCACTGCACCGAGTCTTCCTCCGAGCCGTCTGTAAAGAGAACCAATCACCAGGATAGAGAGCCGAAACATCTACAGGTCCCTGAACACTCAGTATGGCCTCCTGTACACCTATGTGGGGGGGCAGTAAAAACGCAGCTCAGCCCACCAACCACTCCTTATTAAGCTGCAATGGCAGCAGGTTGAGATGCGCATGTCACAGCATTGCAAAATGAACCCCTCCCCTCCCCCACATGCTCAGTGGGCAGTGCTGCTTACCAAAAGCAACCCAGTTGAAGCAAGGCGGCATTAAAACAACATTCACTGACTTCTATAGCTGCAGGCACTGTGGAGATACTCATCCTCAAACTTCATAGGCTCTAATAATAATAATAATAAATTTAAAATATCTGGATTATCCATCAGCTGCCCCCAGGATCAGGCTGAGGCCCACACACCTGGAATGCCCGATAAACCAACATCCACCTCCGACGTCCAATCCCATCCCCCACACTTATCAATCATCAGATGACATCACAACGTCCCCAGGAAATCCCATGTCATTTTATGTGACCGATTTCCCACACTTGCAGCTCATAGCACATTTCCGCCTACCTGTCCATCACATTCCCTGCACTCACCACACCTCCTCTTACCTGTCCATCACATTCCCTGCACTCACCACACCTCCTCCCTGTCCATCACATTCCCTGCACTCACCACACCTCCTCTTACCTGTCCATCACATTCCCTGCACTCACCACACCTCCTCTTACCTGTCCATCACATTCCCTGCACCCACCACACCTCCTCTTACCTGTCCATCACATTCCCTGCACTCACCACACCTCCTCCTACCTGTCCATCACATTCCCTGCACCCACCACACCTCCTCCTACCTGTCCATCACATTCCCTGCACCCACCACACCTCCTCCTACCTGTCCATCACATTCCCTGCACTCACCACACCTCCTCCTACCTGTCCATCACATTCCCTGCACCCACCACACCTCCTCCTACCTGTCCATCACATTCCCTGCACTCACCACACCTCCTACCTGTCCTTCACATTCCCTGCACTCACCACACCTCCTCCTACCTGTCCATCACATTCCCTGCACCCACCACACCTCCTCCTACCTGTCCATCACATTCCCTGCACTCACCACACCTCCTACCTGTCCTTCACATTCCCTGCACTCACCACACCTCCTCTTACCTGTCCTTCACATTCCCTGCACTCACCACACCTCCTCTTACCTGTCCATCACATTCCCTGCACCCACCACACCTCCTCTTACCTGTCCATCACATTCCCTGCACCCACCACACCTCCTCTTACCTGTCCATCACATTCCCTGCACCCACCACACCTCCTCTTACCTGTCCATCACATTCCCTGCAACCACCACACCTCCTCTTACCTGTCCATCACATTCCCTGCACCTACCACACCTCCTCCTACCTGTCCATCACATTCCCTGCACTCACCACACCTCCTTTTACCTGTCCATCACATTCCCTGCACTCACCACACCTCTTACCTGTCCATCACATTCCCTGCACCCACCACACCTCCTCTTACCTGTCCATCACATTCCCTGCACCCACCACACCTCCTCCTACCTGTCCATCACATTCCCTGCACTCACCACACCTCCTACCTGTCCATCACATTCCCTGCACTCACCACACCTCCTACCTGTCCTTCACATTCCCTGCACCCACCACACCTCCTCTTACCTGTCCATCACATTCCCTGCACCCACCACACCTCCTCTTACCTGTCCTTCACATTCCCTGCACCCACCACACCTCCTCTTACCTGTCCATCACATTCCCTGCACTCACTACACCTCCTCTTACCTGTCCTTCACATTCCCTGCACTCACCACACCTCCTCTTACCTGTCCACCACATTCCCTGCACTCACCACACCTCCTCCTACCTGTCCATCACATTCCCTGCACTCACCACACCTCCTCTTACCTGTCCATCACATTCCCTGCACTCACCACACCTCCTCCTACCTGTCCATCACATTCCCTGCACCCACCACACCTCCTCCTACCTGTCCATCACATTCCCTGCACTCACCACACCTCCTCCTACCTGTCCATCACATTCCCTGCACTCACCACACCTCCTCTTACCTGTCCATCACATTCCCTGCACTCACCACACCTCCTCTTACCTGTCCATCACATTCCCTGCACCCACCACACCTCTTACCTGTCCATCACATTCCCTGCACTCACCACACCTCCTCTTACCTGTCCATCACATTCCCTGCACTCACCACACCTCCTCTTACCTGTCCATCACATTCCCTGCACCCACCACACCTCTTACCTGTCCATCACATTCCCTGCACCCACCACACCTCCTCTTACCTGTCCTTCACATTCCCTGCACTCACCACACCTCCTCTTACCTGTCCATCACATTCCCTGCACTCACCACACCTCCTCTTACCTGTCCTTCACATTCCCTGCACTCACCACACCTCCTCCTACCTGTCCATCACATTCCCTGCACTCACCACACCTCCTCTTACCTGTCCATCACATTCCCTGCACCCACCACACCTCCTCTTACCTGTCCATCACATTCCCTGCACTCACCACACCTCCTCTTACCTGTCCATCACATTCCCTGCACCCACCACACCTCTTACCTGTCCATCACATTCCCTGCACTCACCACACCTCCTCTTACCTGTCCATCACATTCCCTGCACTCACCACACCTCCTCTTACCTGTCCATCACATTCCCTGCACCCACCACACCTCCTCTTACCTGTCCATCACATTCCCTGCACTCACCACACCTCCTCCTACCTGTCCATCACATTCCCTGCACCCACCACACCTCCTCCTACCTGTCCATCACATTCCCTGCACCCACCACACCTCCTCCTACCTGTCCTTCACATTCCCTGCACTCACCACACCTCCTCTTACCTGTCCATCACATTCCCTGCACTCACCACACCTCCTCCTACCTGTCCATCACATTCCCTGCACCCACCACACCTCCTCCTACCTGTCCATCACATTCCCTGCACTCACCACACCTCCTACCTGTCCTTCACATTCCCTGCACTCACCACACCTCCTCTTACCTGCCCATCACATTCCCTGCACTCACCACACCTCCTCCTACCTGTCCATCACATTCCCTGCACCCACCACACCTCCTCTTACCTGTCCATCACATTCCCTGCACTCACCACACCTCCTCCTACCTGTCCATCACATTCCCTGCACTCACCACACCCCCTACCTGTCCATCACATTCCCTGCACTCACCACACCTCCTCTTACCTGTCCTTCACATTCCCTGCACTCACCACACCTCCTCTTACCTGTCCATCACATTCCCTGCACCCACCACACCTCCTCTTACCTGTCCATCACATTCCCTGCACCCACCACACCTCCTCTTACCTGTCCATCACATTCCCTGCACCCACCACACCTCCTCCTACCTGTCCATCACATTCCCTGCACCTACCACACCTCCTCTTACCTGTCCATCACATTCCCTGCACTCACCACACCTCCTCTTACCTGTCCTTCACATTCCCTGCACTCACCACACCTCCTACCTGTCCTTCACATTCCCTGCACCCACCACACCTCCTCTTACCTGTCCATCACATTCCCTGCACCCACCACACCTCCTCTTACCTGTCCATCACATTCCCTGCACTCACCACACCTCCTCCTACCTGTCCTTCACATTCCCTGCACCCACCACACCTCCTCTTACCTGTCCATCACATTCCCTGCACTCACCACACCTCCTCCTACCTGTCCATCACATTCCCTGCACCCACCACACCTCCTCCTACCTGTCCATCACATTCCCTGCACTCACCACACCTCCTCCTACCTGTCCATCACATTCCCTGCACTCACCACACCTCCTCTTACCTGTCCATCACATTCCCTGCACTCACCACACCTCCTCTTACCTGTCCATCACATTCCCTGCACCCACCACACCTCTTACCTGTCCATCACATTCCCTGCACTCACCACACCTCCTCTTACCTGTCCATCACATTCCCTGCACTCACCACACCTCCTCTTACCTGTCCATCACATTCCCTGCACCCACCACACCTCTTACCTGTCCATCACATTCCCTGCACTCACCACACCTCCTCTTACCTGTCCATCACATTCCCTGCACTCACCACACCTCCTCTTACCTGTCCTTCACATTCCCTGCACTCACCACACCTCCTCCTACCTGTCCATCACATTCCCTGCACTCACCACACCTCCTCTTACCTGTCCATCACATTCCCTGCACCCACCACACCTCCTCTTACCTGTCCATCACATTCCCTGCACTCACCACACCTCCTCTTACCTGTCCTTCACATTCCCTGCACTCACCACACCTCCTCCTACCTGTCCATCACATTCCCTGCACTCACCACACCTCCTCTTACCTGTCCATCACATTCCCTGCACCCACCACACCTCCTCTTACCTGTCCATCACATTCCCTGCACTCACCACACCTCCTCTTACCTGTCCATCACATTCCCTGCACACACCACACCTCCTCCTACCTGTCCATCACATTCCCTGCACCCACCACACCTCTTACCTGTCCATCACATTCCCTGCACCCACCACACCTCCTCTTACCTGTCCTTCACATTCCCTGCACTCACCACACCTCCTCTTACCTGTCCTTCACATTCCCTGCACTCACCACACCTCCTCTTACCTGTCCATCACATTCCCTGCACCCACCACACCTCTTACCTGTCCATCACATTCCCTGCACTCACCACACCTCCTCTTACCTGTCCATCACATTCCCTGCACTCACCACACCTCCTCTTACCTGTCCATCACATTCCCTGCACCCACCACACCTCTTACCTGTCCATCACATTCCTTGCACCCACCACACCTCCTCTTACCTGTCCTTCACATTCCCTGCACTCACCACACCTCCTCTTACCTGTCCATCACATTCCCTGCACTCACCACACCTCCTCTTACCTGTCCTTCACATTCCCTGCACTCACCACACCTCCTCCTACCTGTCCATCACATTCCCTGCACTCACCACACCTCCTCTTACCTGTCCATCACATTCCCTGCACCCACCACACCTCCTCTTACCTGTCCATCACATTCCCTGCACTCACCACACCTCCTCTTACCTGTCCATCACATTCCCTGCACACACCACACCTCCTCCTACCTGTCCATCACATTCCCTGCACCCACCACACCTCTTACCTGTCCATCACATTCCCTGCACCCACCACACCTCCTCTTACCTGTCCTTCACATTCCCTGCACTCACCACACCTCCTCTTACCTGTCCTTCACATTCCCTGCACTCACCACACCTCCTCTTACCTGTCCTTCACATTCCCTGCACTCACCACACCTCCTCTTACCTGTCCATCACATTCCCTGCACCCACCACACCTCCTCCTACCTGTCCATCACATTCCCTGCACCCACCACACCTCCTCCTACCTGTCCATCACATTCCCTGAACTCACCACACCTCCTCCTACCTGTCCATCACATTCCCTGCACCCACCACACCTCCTCTTACCTGTCCATCACATTCCCTGCACTCACCACACCTCCTCCTACCTGTCCATCACATTCCCTGCACCCACCACACCTCCTCCTACCTGTCCAACACATTCCCTGCACTCACCACACCTCCTCTTACCTGTCCATCACATTCCCTGCACCCACCACACCTCCTCTTACCTGTCCATCACATTCCCTGCACCCACCACACCTCCTCTTACCTGTCCTTCACATTCCCTGCACTCACCACACCTCCTCTTACCTGTCCAACACATTCCCTGCACTCACCACACCTCCTCTTACCTGTCCATCACATTCCCTGCACCCACCACACATCCTCTTACCTGTCCATCACATTCCCTGCACCCACCACACCTCCTCTTACCTGTCCATCACATTCCCTGCACCTACCACACCTCCTCTTACCTGTCCATCACATTCCCTGCACTCACCACACCTCCTCTTACCTGTCCTTCACATTCCCTGCACTCACCACACCTCCTCTTACCTGTCCTTCACATTCCCTGCACCTACCACACCTCCTATTACCTGTCCATCACATTCCCTTCACTCACCACACCATCCTCTTACCTGTCCATCACATTCCCTGCACTCACCACACCTCCTATTACCTGTCCATCACATTCCCTGCACTCACCACACCTCCTCCTACCTGTCCATCACATTCCCTGCACCCACCACACCTCCTCTTACCTGTCCATCACATTCCCTGCACTCACCACACCTCCTCTTACCTGTCCATCACATTCCCTGCACTCACCACACCTCCTCTTACCTGTCCATCACATTCCCTGCACTCACCACACCTCCTCTTACCTGTCCATCACATTCCCTGCACCCACCACACCTCCTACCTGTCCATCACATTCCCTGCACTCACCACACCTCCTACCTGTCCATCACATTCCCTGCACTCACCACACCTCCTACCTGTCCATCACATTCCCTGCACTCACCACACCTCCTACCTGTCCATCACATTCCCTGCACTCACCACACCTCCTACCTGTCCATCACATTCCCTGCACTCACCACACCTCCTCTTACCTGTCCATCACATTCCCTGCACTCACCACACCTCCTCTTACCTGTCCATCACATTCCCTGCACCCACCACACCTCCTCTTACCTGTCCTTCACATTCCCTGCACTCACCACACCTCCTCCTACCTGTCCATCACATTCCCTGCACTCACCACACCTCTTACCTGTCCATCACATTCCCTGCACTCACCACACCTCCTCCTACCTGTCCATCACATTCCCTGCACTCACACCTCCTCTTACCTGTCCATCACATTCCCTGCACTCACCACACCTCCTCTTACCTGTCCAACACATTCCCTGCACTCACCACACCTCCTCTTACCTGTCCTTCACATTCCCTGCACCCACCACACCTCCTCTTACCTGTCCTTCACATTCCCTGCACTCACCACACCTCCTCTTACCTGTCCATCACATTCCCTTCACTCACCACACCTCCTTACCTGTCCATCACATTCCCTTCACTCACCACACCTCCTCTTACCTGTCCTTCACATTCCCTGCACCTACCACACCTCCTATTACCTGTCCATCACATTCCCTTCACTCACCACACCTCCTCTTACCTGTCCATCACATTCCCTGCACTCACCACACCTCCTCTTACCTGTCCATCACATTCCCTGCACTCACCACACCTCCTCTTACCTGTCCAACACATTCCCTGCACTCACCACACCTCCTCTTACCTGTCCTTCACATTCCCTGCACCCACCACACCTCCTCTTACCTGTCCTTCACATTCCCTGCACTCACCACACCTCCTCTTACCTGTCCATCACATTCCCTTCACTCACCACACCTCCTTACCTGTCCATCACATTCCCTTCACTCACCACACCTCCTCTTACCTGTCCTTCACATTCCCTGCACCTACCACACCTCCTATTACCTGTCCATCACATTCCCTTCACTCACCACACCTCCTCTTACCTGTCCATCACATTCCCTGCACTCACCACACCTCCTCTTACCTGTCCATCACATTCCCTGCACTCACCACACCTCCTCTTACCTGTCCATCACATTCCCTGCACTCACCACACCTCCTCCTACCTGTCCATCACATTCCCTGCACCCACCACACCTCCTCTTACCTGTCCATCACATTCCCTGCACTCACCACACCTCCTCTTACCTGTCCATCACATTCCCTGCACCCACCACACCTCCTACCTGTCCATCACATTCCCTGCACTCACCACACCTCCTCCTACCTGTCCATCACATTCCCTGCACTCACCACACCTCCTCTTACCTGTCCATCACATTCCCTGCACTCACCACACCTCCTACCTGTCCATCACATTCCCTGCACCCACCACACCTCCTACCTGTCCATCACATTCCCTGCACTCACCACACCTCCTACCTGTCCATCACATTCCCTGCACTCACCACACCTCCTCTTACCTGTCCATCACATTCCCTGCACTCACCACACCTCCTCTTACCTGTCCAACACATTCCCTGCACTCACCACACCTCCTCTTACCTGTCCATCACATTCCCTGCACCCACCACACCTCCTCTTACCTGTCCTTCACATTCCCTGCACTCACCACACCTCCTCCTACCTGTCCATCACATTCCCTGCACTCACCACACCTCTTACCTGTCCATCACATTCCCTGCACTCACCACACCTCCTCCTACCTGTCCATCACATTCCCTGCACCCACCACACCTCCTCTTACCTGTCCATCACATTCCCTGCACTCACCACACCTCCTCTTACCTGTCCATCACATTCCCTGCACCCACCACACCTCCTCTCACCTGTCCATCACATTCCCTGCACCCACCACACCTCCTCTTACCTGTCCATCACATTCTCTGCACCCACCACACCTCCTCTTACCTGTCCATCACATTCCCTGCACTCACCACACCTCCTCTTACCTGTCCATCACATTCCCTGCACCCACCACACCTCCTCCTACCTGTCCATCACATTCCCTGCACTCACCACACCTCCTACCTGTCCATCACATTCCCTGCACTCACCACACCGCCTCCTACCTGTCCATCACATTCCCTGCACTCACCACACCACCCTCCTACCTGTCCATCACATTCCCTTCACTCACCACACCTCCTCTTACCTGTCCTTCACATTCCCTGCACTCACCACACCTCCTACCTGTCCATCACATTCCCTGCACTCACCACACCTCCTCTTACCTGTCCTTCACATTCCCTGCACTCACCACACCTCCTACCTGTCCATCACATTCCCTGCACTCACCACACCTCCTCTTACCTGTCCATCACATTCCCTGCACTCACCACACCTCCTCTTACCTGTCCAACACATTCCCTGCACTCACCACACCTCCTCTTACCTGTCCTTCACATTCCCTGCACCTACCACACCTCCTATTACCTGTCCATCACATTCCCTGCACTCACCACACCTCCTCTTACCTGTCCATCACATTCCCTTCACTCACCACACCTCCTCTTACCTGTCCATCACATTCCCTTCACTCACCACACCTCCTTACCTGTCCATCACATTCCCTTCACTCACCACACCTCCTCCTACCTGTCCATCACATTCCCTGCACTCAGCACACCTCCTCCTACCTGTCCATCACATTCCCTGCACTCACCACACCTCCTCTTACCTGTCCATCACATTCCCTGCACTCACCACACCTCCTCTTACCTGTCCATCACATTCCCTGCACTCACCACACCTCCTCTTACCTGTCCATCACATTCCCTGCACTCACCACACCTCCTCTTACCTGTCCATCACATTCCCTGCACCCACCACACCTCCTCTTACCTGTCCATCACATTCCCTGCACCCACCACACCTCCTCCTACCTGTCCATCACATTCCCTGCACCCACCACACCTCCTCCTACCTGTCCTTCACATTCCCTGCACTCACCACACCTCCTACCTGTCCATCACATTCCCTGCACCCACCACACCTCCTCTTACCTGTCCATCACATTCCCTGCACTCACCACACCTCCTCTTACCTGCCCATCACATTCCCTGCACTCACCACACCTCCTCTTACCTGTCCATCACATTCCCTGCACCCACCACACCTCTTACCTGTCCATCACATTCCCTGCACCCACCACACCTCCTCCTACCTGTCCATCACATTCCCTGCACCCACCACACCTCCTCTTACCTGTCCATCACATTCCCTGCACCCACCACACCTCCTCCTACCTGTCCATCACATTCCCTGCACTCACCACACCTCCTCCTACCTGTCCATCACATTCCCTTCACCCACCACACCTCCTCTTACCTGTCCATCACATTCCCTGCACCCACCACACCTCCTCTTACCTGTCCTTCACATTCCCTGCACACACCACACCTCCTCCTACCTGTCCATCACATTCCCTGCACTCACCACACCTCCTCTTACCTGTCCATCACATTCCCTGCACACACCACACCTCCTCTTACCTGTCCATCACATTCCCTGCACTCACCACACCTCCTCTTACCTGTCCATCACATTCCCTGCACCCACCACACCTCCTCCTACCTGTCCATCACATTCCCTGCACCCACCACACCTCCTCTTACCTGTCCATCACATTCCCTGCACTCACCACACCTCCTCTTACCTGTCCATCACATTCCCTGCACCCACCACACCTCCTCTTACCTGTCCTTCACATTCCCTGCACCCACCACACCTCCTCTTACCTGTCCATCACATTCCCTGCACTCACCACACCTCCTCTTACCTGTCCATCACATTCCCTGCACTCACCACACCGCCTCCTACCTGTCCATCATATTCCCTGCACTCACCACACCTCCTCTTACCTGTCCATCACATTCCCTGCACCCACCACACCTCCTCTTACCTGTCCTTCACATTCCCTGCACCCACCACACCTCCTCTTACCTGTCCTTCACATTCCCTGCACCCACCACACCTCCTCTTACCTGTCCATCACATTCCCTGCACCCACCACACCTCCTCTTACCTGTCCATCACATTCCCTGCACTCACCACACCTCCTCTTACCTGTCCATCACATTCCCTGCACCCACCACACCTCCTCTTACCTGTCCATCACATTCCCTGCACTCACCACACCTCCTCCTACCTGTCCATCACATTCCCTGCACCCACCACACCTCCTCCTACCTGTCCATCACATTCCCTGCACTCACCACACCTCCTCTTACCTGTCCATCACATTCCCTGCACTCACCACACCTCCTCTTACCTGTCCATCACATTCCCTGCACTCACCACACCTCCTCCTACCTGTCCATCACATTCCCTGCACCCACCACACCTCCTCTTACCTGTCCATCACATTCCCTGCACCCACCACACCTCCTCTTACCTGTCCATCACATTCCCTGCACTCACCACACCTCCTCCTACCTGTCCATCACATTCCCTGCACCCACCACACCTCCTACCTGTCCATCACATTCCCTGCACTCACCACACCTCCTCTTACCTGTCCATCACATTCCCTGCACTCACCACACCTCCTCCTACCTGTCCTTCACATTCCCTGCACCCACCACACCTCCTCTTACCTGTCCATCACATTCCCTGCACCCACCACACCTCCTCTTACCTGTCCACCACATTCCCTGCACTCACCACACCGCCTCCTACCTGTCCATCACATTCCCTGCACCCACCACACCTCCTCTTACCTGTCCATCACATTCCCTGCACCCACCACACCTCCTCCTACCTGTCCATCACATTCCCTGCACCCACCACACCTCCTCTTACCTGTCCATCACATTCCCTGCACCCACCACACCTCCTCTTACCTGTCCATCACATTCCCTGCACCCACCACACCTCCTCCTACCTGTCCTTCACATTCCCTGCACTCACCACACCTCCTACCTGTCCATCACATTCCCTGCACTCACCACACCTCCTCTTACCTGTCCATCACATTCCCTGCACCCACCACACCTCCTCCTACCTGTCCATCACATTCCCTGCACCCACCACACCTCCTACCTGTCCATCACATTCCCTGCACTCACCACACCTCCTCTTACCTGTCCATCACATTCCCTGCACTCACCACACCTCCTCCTACCTGTCCATCACATTCCCTGCACCCACCACACCTCCTCTTACCTGTCCATCACATTCCCTGCACCCACCACACCTCCTCTTACCTGTCCATCACATTCCCTGCACTTACCACACCT
Source organism: Lithobates clamitans (assembly GCA_037952925.1). NCBI lineage: Eukaryota > Metazoa > Chordata > Amphibia > Anura > Ranidae > Lithobates > Lithobates clamitans. Next base: position 19,525 of record JBBGZY010002502.1, on the reverse strand, counting down.
CCTCCTACCTGTCCATCACATTCCCTGCACCCACCACACCTCCTCTTACCTGTCCATCACATTCCCTGCACTCAGGGTGAGCTACAAACATGCATTTCATGCCTCAAGTCCTCATTTGCATTCGTCTTCTGCTCCTGTCCCAGATTCTTGCTATAAATAACACCCATCTGCAGGCAAAGGCTGAATGTGCCGAGATCAACCTTCTGGTATATAATATATATATAACATTACATACAGTGCCTTCCAAAAGTATTCACCCCCCCTTGGCTTTTTACCTATTTTGTTACATTACAGCCTTTAGTTCAATGTTTTTTTTTATCTGAATTATATGTGATGGATCAGAACACATTAGTCTAAGTTGGTGAAGTAAAATTAGAAAAATACATAAAACTATTTTTCAGAAATAACTGATAATTGTCATGTGCGTATGTATTCACCCCCTTTGTTATGAAGCCCATAAAAAGCTCTGGTGACACCAATTACCTTCAGAAGTCACATAATTAGTGAAATGATGTCCACCTGTGTGCAATCTAAGTGTCACATGACCTGTCATTACATAGACACACCTTTGTGAAAGGCCCCAGAGGCGGCAACACCTAAGCAAGAGGCACCACTAACCAAACACTGCCATGAAGACCAAGGAACTCTCCAGACAAGTAAGGGACAATGTTGTTGAGAAGTACAAGTCAGGGTTAGGTTATAAAAAATCTCCAAATCTTTGATGATCCCTAGGAGCACCATCAAATCTATCATAACCAAATGGAAAGAGCATGGCACAACAACAAACCTGCCAAGAGACGGCCGCACACCAAAACTCACGGATCGGGCAAGGAGGGCATTAATCAGAGAGGAGCACAGAGACCTAAGGTAACCCTGGAGGAGCTGCAGAGTTCCACAGCAGAGACTGGAGTATCTGTACATAGGACCACAATAAGCCGTACGCTCCATTGAGTTGGGCTTTATGGCAGAGTGGCCAGAAGAAAGACATTACTTTCAGCAAAAAACAAAAGGGCATGTTTTGAGTTTGTGAAAAGGCATGTGGGAGACTCCCAAAATGTATGGAGGAAGGTGCTCTGCTCTGATGAGACTAAAACTGAACTTTTTGGCCATCAAAGAAAACGCTATGTCTGGGGCAAACCCAACACATCACATCACCCAAAGATCACCATCCCCACTGTGAAACATGGTGGTGGCAGCATCGTGCTGAGGGGATGTTTTTCAGCAGTCGGGACTGGGAAACTGGTCAGAGTTGAGGGAAAGATGGATGGTGCTAAATACAGGGATATACTGGAGAAAAACCTGTAGCACTCTGTGTGCGATTTGAGGCTAGGACGGAGGTTCACCTTCCAGCAGGACAATGACCCCAAACACACTGCTAAAGCAACACTTGAGTGGTTTAAGGGGAAACATGGAAATGTGTTGGAATGGCCGAGTCAAAGCTCAGACCTCAATCCAATAGAAAATCTGTGGTCAAACTTAAAGATTGCTGTTCACAAGCACAAACCATCCACCTTGAAGGAGCTGGAGCAGTTTTGCCAGGAGGGATGGGCAAAAATCCCAGTGGTGAGATGTGGCAAGTCATAGAGACTTATCCACAGCGACTTGGAGCTGTGATAGCCGCAAAAGGTGGCTCTACAAAGTATTGAGTTTAGGGGGGTGAATAGTTACTGTGTTTCCCCGAAAATAAGCCCGAGTCTTATATTAATTTTGGCAACAAAAGACACAGTAGGGCTTATTTTCGGGGTAGGTCTTACCATGTAATGTGCTGTCTTCTCTCCTCCTCTCTCTCCCTGCCTGACAGGAATCCCCCCAGTGTGAACTTAGTAAAAATACTTGTAAAATCCTGTAATCCACTCTATTACAGTATTATATAATATACAATGTGTGTTTCTGTAAAATAATTGTGCCAAATACCTTCGTTATAGCGCCGTTCTGCTCTTGTGACCCGCCGGAGATCTCTTCCCCGCAATTATATCACAGAAACGCACATTGTACATTATATACAACTGTAATAGAGTGGATTATAGGATTTTACAAGCATTTTAAACTAGGGCTTATTTTTGGGGTCTTCAGAAGTTGTGGGCGTGTTCTGTAAATTAAAATGATGCAAATCCTCAAACAATCCATGTTAATTCCAGGTTGTGAGGCAACAAAACAGGAAAAATGCCAAGGGGGGTGAATACTTCTGCAAGACACGGTGTGTATATATTTTATATATATTTTTACACACAATGTAGCGTTTGTAATCCAGCTAAGAAAATTCTTACAGTATAATAAATATGATTAAAACCTACAAGCGATCTCTAATAATCGCTTGTCTGTCAGTCTGTCAGTCTGTGGGCACCAAGGTCAATGTGAATACCCCACAATGACCTTGGTGCCCACAGACTGATGTTGACTCACATGAGGGACCCGGGAGCTGCACTTAAGCAAGAAAGAAGTCCACTTATACTCAAACGAATACGTGATTGGCCAACATGAACATAAAGAAGTCACTGAAGTATACAGACTGGTGATGGGTCCTGACAGACAAAGGTCCCCCTAGGATGGTGGTGACCCCACGAGGTGCAGAAACAGCGACAATCTCTTATGAAGCCAGAAGACATTCCTCACCCAGAGAACAATGCGGAGGACTGATACGGGTTCCTAGATTAGATCCACTTGTCACACCAAAAATAACACCCGGGACGGCACACGCTAGGCACGCAGAGGAGACAAAGCTGAAGTGTAATGGATTCATTTTTATTATATATATATATTAAATATATTTTATGCAATTTCTAAATAATCCTCTTTTTTGCCCCAGTGACCTCACAGGGGGTCTCTCAGACACTTTTCTGTAAGGTCTTGTTTTGAAGGAGGGGCGCAGAAGACGTCCCTGTACTACGTCACAGCACCCCGCCTCACCTCATCTCACCAAAAGCCTCCCAGGTAGAGGGCTGCATATGCGGCAAGTAAAAGTCATTTTTAGTCCACCTTGATGGGGAGGTTTGGGTGTCTGCATAGACACTGACAGGGGAGCACAGAGCTCCCACATCAGCACTGCTTTGTAGTGTACCGGAGACAGGCGCAGCACAAAGCAGCCATGCAATGTGGAAACCTTGCAAAAAGATCTAAACAAATTAATGGGGGAGGGGCGACTACATGGCAAATGAGGTTCAATGTAGAAAAATGTAAAATAATGTATTTGGGTGGTAAAAATCTGAATGCAATCTATAGACTGGGGGGAGAACCTCTGGGGGGATCTAGGATGGAAAAGGACCTGGGGGTCCTAGTAGATGATAGGCTCAGCAATGACATGCAATGCCAAGCTGCTGCTAATAAAGCAAACAGAATATTGGCATTAAAAGGGGATCAACTCCAGAGATAAAACGATAATTCTCCCGCTCTACAAGACTCTGGTCCGGCCGCACCTGGAGTATGCTGTCCAGTTCTGGGCACCAGTCCTCAGGAAGGATGTACTGGAAATGGAGCGACTACAAAGAAGGGCAACAAAGCTAATAAAGGGTCTGGAGGATCTTAGTTATGAGGAAAGGTTGTGAGCTCTGAACTTATTCTCTCTGGAGAAGAGACGCTTGAGAGGGGATATGATTTCAATATACAAATACCGGACTGGTGACCCCACAATATATAAATACCGGACTGGTGACCCCACAATATACAAATACCGGACTGGTGACCCCACAATATATAAATACCGGACTGGTGACCCCACAATATATAAATACCGGACTGGTGACCCCACAATATATAAATACCGGACTGGTGACCCCACAATATATAAATACCGGACTGGTGACCCCACAATATATAAATACCGGACTGGTGACCCCACAATATACAAATACCGGACTGGTGACCCCACAATATACAAATACCGGACTGGTGACCCCACAATATATAAATACCGGACTGGTGACCCCACAATATATAAATACCGGACTGGTGACCCCACAATATACAAATACTGGACTGGTGACCCCACAATATATAAATACCGGACTGGTGACCCCACAATATATAAATACCGGACTGGTGACCCCACAATATATAAATACCGGACTGGTGACCCCACAATATATAAATATCGGACTGGTGACCCCACAATATATAAATACCGGACTGGTGACCCCACAATATACAAATACCGGACTGGTGACCCCACAATATACAAATACCGGACTGGTGACCCCACAATATACAAATACCGGACCGGTGACCCCACAATATACAAATACCGGACCGGTGACCCCACAATATACAAATACCGGACCGGTGACCCCACAATATATAAATACCGGATTGGTGACCCCACAATATATAAATACCGTACTGGTGACCCCACAATAGGGATAAAACTTTTTCGCAGAAGAGAGTTTAATAAGACTCGTGGCCACTCATTACAATTAGAAGAAAAGAGGTTTAACCTTAAACTACGTAGAGGGTTCTTTACTGTAAGAGCGGCAAGGATGTGGAATTCCCTTCCACAGGCGGTGGTCTCAGCGGGGAGCATTGATAGCTTCAAGAAACTATTAGATAATCACCTGAATGAGCACAACATACAGGGATATACAATGTAATACTGACACATAATCACACACATAGGTTGGACTTGATGGACTTGTGTCTTTTTTCATCCTCACCTACTATGTAACTATGTAGAGTGGATACTGGAGCCATGACATGGAAGTTCTCCGCTCCCCTGTCAATGAATATGTAGCCAATGATAAGCCCATCCATCACGGAGGACTAAAATGTATGATTGGGGGGGGGGGGGATCAGGGCAGGCGGCTCTCCGGGCTGTGCATGGAGTGAACCATTTCCTATATATAAAAGTGATGAACACCAACAACCCACAAATGCGACCCATCTCCATAAAACACCCCCACACACGGCGTCTATCAAAGAAGATTGACAGATTGCAGTGAGGAGGCAGTCACTGACAGAATGGACGGACGTGGAGGAGAAGGACGCATGCAGGCGCTGAGGCTGGAAGGTAGGTGGGCACACGGCAGCTGCCGCAGCTTCTGATACTTGAACTGCTGATGTGAAAGTGAGCAGAAAAATGAGAGTACCCCCCTTCAACACAAGAGGAGGCTTAAAAATTCCACAACGCCGAACCCAACTGAACACATGCGCAGTTAGTGACGTCATTCCGGCCCACCCAATGGAAGCGTCCAGAAAACGATACCTGGAAACAACCGCTTGAAGGTGTCAGTGGCCGGTGGGTGGTCCAGGAAGCCGCATCACTAAAGCCAAGGTGGGTTCAGTTCTGCTATAAGGCTGGGTACACACCGAGATTTATTCATTCAGCCAACGGGTTGAATTAAAAAAAATTCTCACAGATTTACACAAGTGATGCGAATGTATGGATCTCCCCTGGACCCATCCCCCACCCCCCCTATCAGAATACACTGATCAGCCACTGGCTGCAAAAAATCGAATGCTGGTTTTCCAACAGGGATGATTGACAGAAGCCGGTATAACAGACAAAGGGGGTACACAAAGTTCCTGCTGAACCAGCCGAATTTCAATCGATCCCTGTGTACCGAGCTCAGGAAGGAAGGAAGAAAGATGAGGCGGGCTCAGGACAAGAGAGAAGGAAGGAAGGAAGGAAGGAAGGAAGGAAGGAAGGAAGGAAGGAAGGAAGGAAGGAAGGAAGGAAGGAAGGAAGGAAGGAAGGAAGGAAGGAAGGAAGGTGAGGCTGGTGGAGGAAGGAAGGAAGGAAGGAAGGAAGGAAGGAAGGTGAGGCTGGTGGAGGAAGGAAGGTGAGGTCAGCGGGTTCAGGACAATAGATGAGGAGGAAGGAAGGAAGGTGAGGCCGGTGGGTTCAGGACAATAGATGAGGAGGGAGGAAGGTGAGGCCGGTGGGTTCAGGACAATAGATGAGGAGGGAGGAAGGTGAGGCCGGTGGGTTCAGGACAAGAGATGAGGAGGAAGGAAGGTGAGGCCGGTGGGCTCAGGACAAGAGATGAGGAGGAAGGAAGGTGAGGTCGGCGGGCTCAGGACAATAGATGAGGAGGGAGGAAGGAAGGTGAGGTCGGCAGGGTCAGGACAAGAGATGAGGAGGAAGGAAGGTGAGGTCGGCGGGTTCAGGACAATAGATGAGGAGGGAGGAAGGTGAGGCCGGTGGGCTCAGGACAAGAGATGAGGAGGGAGGAAGGAAGGTGAGGCCGGTGGGTTCAGGACAATAGATGAGGAGGGAGGAAGGAAGGTGAGGCCGGTGGGTTCAGGACAAGAGATCAGGAGGAAGGAAGGAAGGTGAGGCCGGTGGGCTCAGGACAATAGATGAGGAGGAAGGAAGGTGAGGCCGGTGGGCTCAGGACAATAGATGAGGAGGAAGGAAGGTGAGGCCGGTGGGCTCAGGACAATAGATGAGGAGGGAGGAAGGAAGGTGAGGTCGGCGGGTTCAGGACAAGAGATGAGGAGGAAGGAAGGTGAGGTCGGTGGGCTCAGGACAATAGATGAGGAGGAAGGAAGGTGAGGCCGGTGGGCTCAGGACAATAGATGAGGAGGAAGGAAGGTGAGGCCGGTGGGCTCAGGACAATAGATGAGGAGGGAGGAAGGAAGGTGAGGTCGGCGGGTTCAGGACAAGAGATGAGGAGGAAGGAAGGTGAGGTCGGTGGGCTCAGGACAATAGATGAGGAGGAAGGAAGGTGAGGCCGGTGGGCTCAGGACAGGAGATGAGGAGGAAGGAAGGTGAGGCCGGTGGGCTCAGGACAGGAGATGAGGAGGAAGGAAGGTGAGGCCGGTGGGCTCAGGACAGGAGATGAGGAGGAAGGAAGGTGAGGTCGGCGGGTTCAGGACAATAGATGAGGAGGGAGGAAGGTGAGGCCGGTGGGTTCAGGACAATAGATGAGGAGGGAGGAAGGTGAGGCCGGTGGGTTCAGGACAAGAGATGAGGAGGAAGGAAGGTGAGGCCGGTGGGCTCAGGACAAGAGATGAGGAGGAAGGAAGGTGAGGTCGGCGGGCTCAGGACAATAGATGAGGAGGGAGGAAGGAAGGTGAGGTCGGCAGGGTCAGGACAAGAGATGAGGAGGAAGGAAGGTGAGGTCGGCGGGTTCAGGACAATAGATGAGGAGGGAGGAAGGTGAGGCCGGTGGGCTCAGGACAGGAGATGAGGAGGAAGGAAGGTGAGGCCGGTGGGCTCAGGACAGGAGATGAGGAGGAAGGAAGGTGAGGTCGGCGGGTTCAGGACAATAGATGAGGAGGGAGGAAGGTGAGGCCGGTGGGCTCAGGACAAGAGATGAGGAGGGAGGAAGGAAGGTGAGGCCGGTGGGTTCAGGACAATAGATGAGGAGGGAGGAAGGAAGGTGAGGCCGGTGGGTTCAGGACAATAGATGAGGAGGGAGGAAGGTGAGGCCGGTGGGCTCAGGACAATAGATGAGGAGGGAGGAAGGTGAGGCCGGTGGGCTCAGGACAAGAGATGAGGAGGAAGGAAGGTGAGGCCGGTGGGCTCAGGACAAGAGATGAGGAGGAAGGAAGGTGAGGCCGGTGGGCTCAGGACAGGAGATGAGGAGGAAGGAAGGTGAGGTCGGTGGGTTCAGGACAAGAGATGAGGAGGAAGGAAGGTGAGGTCGGCGGGTTCAGGACAATAGATGAGGAGGGAGGAAGGTGAGGCCGGTGGGCTCAGGACAAGAGATGAGGAGGAAGGAAGGTGAGGCCGGTGGGCTCAGGACAAGAGATGAGGAGGAAGGAAGGTGAGGCCGGTGGGCTCAGGACAGGAGATGAGGAGGAAGGAAGGTGAGGTCGGCGGGCTCAGGACAAGAGATGAGGAGGGAGGAAGGAAGGTGAGGCCGGTGGGTTCAGGACAATAGATGAGGAGGGAGGAAGGAAGGTGAGGCCGGTGGGTTCAGGACAATAGATGAGGAGGGAGGAAGGTGAGGCCGGTGGGCTCAGGACAGGAGATGAGGAGGAAGGAAGGAAGGTGAGGTCGGCGGGGTCAGGACAATAGATGAGGAGGGAGGAAGGTGAGGCCGGTGGGCTCGGGGTAACAAATGGGAACGAAGGAAGGCGAGGCCGGTGGGCTCAGGACAAGAGATAGGAAGGAAGGAAGGAAGGAAGGAAGGAAGGAAGGAAGGAAGGAAGGAAGGAAGGAAGGAAGGAAGGAAGGAAGGAAGGAAGGAAGGTGAGGCCGGTGGGCTCAGGACAAGAGATGAGGAGGAAGGAAGGTGAGGCCGGTGGGCTCAGGACAAGAGATGAGGAGGAAGGAAGGTGAGGCCGGTGGGCTCAGGACAAGAGATGAGGAGGAAGGAAGGTGAGGTCGGTGGGCTCAGGACAAGAGATGAGGAGGAAGGAAGGTGAGGTCGGTGGGCTCAGGACAAGAGATGAGGAGGAAGGAAGGTGAGGTCGGTGGGCTCAGGACAATAGATGAGGAGGAAGGAAGGAAGGTGAGGTCGGCGGGTTCAGGACAATAGATGAGGAGGAAGGAAGGAAGGTGAGGTCGGTGGGTTCAGGACAAGAGATGAGGAGGAAGGAAGGAAGGAAGGTGAGGCCGGTGGGGTCAGGACAAGAGATGAGGAGGAAGGAAGGTGAGGCCGGTGGGCTCAGGACAAGAGATCAGGAGGAAGGAAGGAAGGTGAGGCCGGTGGGGTCAGGACAAGAGATGAGGAGGAAGGAAGGAAGGTGAGGCCGGTGGGGTCAGGACAAGAGATCAGGAGGAAGGAAGGAAGGTGAGGCCGGTGGGGTCAGGACAAGAGATGAGGAGGAAGGAAGGTGAGGCCGGTGGGCTCAGGACAAGAGATGAGGAGGAAGGAAGGTGAGGCCGGTGGGCTCAGGACAAGAGATGAGGAGGAAGGAAGGTGAGGCCGGTGGGCTCAGGACAAGAGATGAGGAGGAAGGAAGGCGAGGCCGGTGGGGTCAGGACAATAGATGAGGAGGAAGGAAGGTGAGGTCGGCGGGGTCAGGACAAGAGATGAGGAGGAAGGAAGGTGAGGTCGGCGGGGTCAGGACAATAGATGAGGAGGAAGGAAGGAAGGTGAGGTCGGCGGGCTCAGGACAAGAGATGAGGAGGAAGGAAGGTGAGGCCGGTGGGCTCAGGACAATAGATGAGGAGGGAGGAAGGTGAGGTCGGCGGGCTCGGGGTAACAAATGGGAACGAAGGAAGGTGAGGTCGGAGGTCAGCTGTAGAGTTAATAAATAGCAGAAATTCTATAACACTGAAGAGGAACTTATGAAATATAATCCCAATTGCCGGCATTATTGTGACAACATTGTCTCTGGGGATTCCTGGTTTATAGAAATCTTCAGCAGAGAAGGAGCGAGTGAATTGCAGTCTCACCACCCTCTCATTATGACTAAGATTCCCGCATGCATTGTACAGAGTGCTGAGACACGTGCAGAGATCATAGAGGTGGGCATTGCTCTCATCTGATCTCAAACTTACCTGCATACGAAGCCCTCGTTGTCACCGCTGGAGGCCGCATCCACCTTCGCCCGTCTTCCTTCCAGGTCCGCGGACTGCGGCTGTGTGACTGGCCGGAGCTGCATGACGTCACTCCTGCGCATGCGCGCGGAGAGCCGCCGGTCACGGCACAGTGGTCTGAAGAAAAGGCAGAGGTGGCCGTTCCTTCAGAGGGCACGAGTCGGTGATGTCATCGGCTGCATATGCAGTAAATGGCTCCTAAATGGCGAACGTTTAGGAGATAGTCACAGTACCCATTGGATACAATCGATGGAAGTTTACATCTACTATAAAGGGAAGGCCAATTCTGACCCATCTGATCTTTAGGTCTGGAGTGGAATTCTGAATTTCCTCACAATTCAGTCACGAATTTGAAGAAGAAGCGATTAATAGGAATTGTGGATTATATTGTGAATTCTATATACACTCGTCAGCCTTCTGTAAGGAAATGTCCTTTAAAAACACAAATAATGAATAAACGGAGATCTACCTTTGAGAGCCGGCAGCTTCTGCAGTTCCCGGTTATTGCTGACGTTGAATCTGGAGGAACTCTGACGCTTCTCCTTCTTCGCCACGGTCTGTGGGGTGGGAACCTTAATCTTCGATACCTGAGCTGGTGGGGGAGTGTTGTTCGCCTTCTTGTTGGACACCTGAAGGAAAATAAAAGCCATAATGAGACATTGGAGGAAGTCTATGGGAGTCGGCAACATGCAGAATTCTATGATGAGCTTTAGATGACCTGAAAGTCGACCTTCAGTCATTTCTTCATCTATTAAATCTTCTGCCGTTGTTGTTATAACTTTGAATAGTAAAACATTTTTTTTTCTGCCAGTAAATCCCTCATACAGCCACTTCCTGTGTGTCTGGTCATTGGCCGAGGCTTAGGACATCATGCACAGCTCTCTCCTCTCCAGAGTCTGCCAGGAAGGGAGGGGGGGGATGAGTCATAAGAGGGCCAATGAGAGCTGCAGGTGTGCCTCTGTGTAAATCCAGGAAGTGAGCAGGCAGCAGCTACAAATACTGCAGCTGCTGACTTTTAAAATATGGACACTTACCTGTCCAAGGCACCCGCGATGTCCTCACCCAAAGCTGATCAGTCCCTTGACTCTCGGGTGGAGGCGCCGACATCTTCGGTAATGGAATCAGGAAGTGAAGCCTTGTAGCTGCACAGCCTGGTTCCCGACTGCGCATGCGCGAGTCGCACTGTGCGTCCTCACGGGTCCCTGCTGTGTTCTTGGACCTGTGTGTCTCCCAGAAGACAGCGGGGGGCGGAGGAGGAGGCGGACATGGCGTAGATCACTGTGAAGCCTGCAGCGATCTATGCCCAGAAGACAGCGGGGGAGGGGGGGGGGCGGAGGAGGGGCCGGACATGGCGTAGATCACCGCGGAGTCTGCAGCGATCTATGCCCAGAAGTGGGAGCAAATACCCGGATTAGACAGGAATCCCCTCCCCCCTATAAGGTGCCAAATGTGACACCGGAAGGGGGGGGGGGGGGGAATCTGATCAGCGGAAGTTTCATTTGTGGGTGGAGCTCCACTTTAAAATGGGTACAAGACTCAGCGGAGGGAGATTTCTGCAGCATATTTGGCAAAGTACAGAATCCCAGTATATATGAAATAATATGCAAAGTGGTTGGAGGGAAGCTTCAGAATGGCAAAGATGTTTATATTACAAATTATGCGAGCAGACTGCAGATCCCCTTTAAAGAAATTTATTTTTAAGTTGAAAATAAACATGTGAGGCTTACCTGCTTTGTGATATTTTTGCCCAGAGCAGAACCCCCGATCCCGGGGCCCCCCCCCCCCCGCTAGCACTCCTAGTTCTACATCCTTGCCGGAGTGTCCCCATAGCAAATCGCTCGCTATGGGGGGCACTTGTGCATGCTCACTCCGGAGCCCCGCTCTGTGCCCATGTGTCCACTATTGGCCCTACACCTACTTCCTTGTCATTGGCTGTGGACTGACAGCAGCAGGAGGAGCCAACGGCACCAGCTGCCGTGTCTGAGCCAATGAGGAGAGAGATAGGGAGAGAGCCTCTACTCTCATGCACATGGCTGGATTGAGATCAGGCATGGATTTTTTTTTTTTAATTTACTCCAAAAAAATGTAGGAAGGTAAAAAACCTTCTGCCTTTACAGCCACTTTGTAGGGTCACGCAAGCCCCTAATATTCCTGGGGGGGTGCAAAGAGGGGCGCTTTACAACCACTTTAACCCAACTCCTTGCGATTCCAGATGCATTTTCTTTGCACACATTTAAAAAATATTAAACTAAAATCCCCAAATGTATTTTCTAAAAAGCAGAGAAAAAGTTCAATTTTTTTTTAAGCCAAGCAAAATTAGTGCAAAATTTCAGAAAAATAAAAAATTTTGGTAAAATATAAAGGAGGAGTTTGCATTGAATAAATAGATACCCCACATGCCAAGCCTTAAACATGAGTGCGCCCGTCAAACAGCGACGACCTTTAGTACCCGATATCTTCCAAGAGTGACGCTTTATACAGGAAGTGAACCCCGATAGGATTTTACTTTGTATGGGAAAAAAGAGGAAGTAAAACCTAATGGGCTATGATGGGGGTGGGCGTATCCCACACACATCGCCCAATAGGTTACCAGCAATCAAAGCCCGGGAAGTCCCCGCTTGTGGCCACGTCCATCTTCACCCCTCTTTCTCCCCGGGCCGTGGACTCCACCTCTGTGACTGGCCGGATTCACGCGGGAACCGACGGCCACGGCACGGGCCCTTCAGACATGGCACGTCGATGGCAAATATCTCCTAAACCGTGCAGGGTCAGGAGATATTTCCAGGTAGGTCTGATTATAGAATCACCTACCTATAGGGAAACGTGGTGTGTAAGAGATTTACAACCACTTCAAAAATCCACTACAGGCCATCAGTTTAGAGTTATCTATAAATAATGGTCCGAGAATTATTGATCTCACTCCGGCGTGTGTGCGGCGATAGGCAACATGTACAGAGCAACAATATTTTAGTACGCAGGCTCCTCAGACGTGTGCGTTCACATTAATGAGACCCCGATATTTCACCTGCCCTCTATTGAAGCTAATGGAGCACAGATCACACCCTATTAGCCTCTCCCCTGGTTGCAGCACCCAGGGAAAGTGAACCTGGAAGGGATACAATACACTACGCTTCCTGGTTCTTATAAAGAAGGGCAGATCAGGGATTGGACAGTCACTGGTCACCCTCCCCTCTAACTGGTAGTCCTGGGTCAGCAGATGGGAACGTGAACCCCGAGACACATTGTGGAGGGAAGGGTGGAAAGGTAAGGGGTGTATGGAAGGACAGGAGCTCCTGCTATGGTCTCTGAGTCTCGGGCAGAGTGCTGGATCGTGATTTGACTCTGCAAAGTATTCTTTGAATGGTTCTCATGCCGAGCAGCCGACTGACTGTTCACAACGTAGAAGGGCGATCACTCGAGACCCAGAAGCCAGTGGAGATCAGTGTAGTAGCAGTGTAGCAGTGTAGTAGTAGCAGAGTAGCAGCAGTGTAGTAGCAGCAGCAGCAGCAGTGTAGTAGCAGCAGCAGCAGCAGTGTAGTTGTAGTAGCAGCAGCAGCAGCGTAGTAGCAGCAGCAGTGTAGTAGTAGTAGCAGCAGCAGCGTAGTTGTAGTAGCAGCAGCGTAGTAGTAGCAGCAGCGTAGTAGTAGCAGCAGCGTAGTAGTAGCAGCAGCAGTGTAGTAGTAGCAGTGTAGTAGTAGTAGCAGCAGCAGCGTAGTAGTAGTAGTAGCAGCAGCGTAGTAGCAGCAGCAGCAGCAGCGTAGTAGCAGCAGCAGTGTAGTAGTAGTAGCAGCAGCAGCGTAGTTGTAGTAGCAGCAGCGTAGTAGTAGCAGCAGCAGTGTAGTAGTAGCAGTGTAGTAGTAGTAGCAGCAGCAGCAGCGTAGTAGCAGCAGCGTAGTAGTAGTAGCAGCAGCGTAGTAGTAGTAGCAGCAGCGTAGTAGTAGTAGCAGCAGCGTAGTAGTAGTAGCAGCAGCGTAGTAGTAGTAGCAGCAGCGTAGTAGTAGTAGCAGCAGCGTAGTAGTAGTAGCAGCAGCGTAGTAGTAGTAGCAGCAGCGTAGTAGTAGTAGCAGCAGCGTAGTAGTAGTAGCAGCGTAGTAGTAGTAGCAGCAGCGTAGTAGTAGTAGTAGCAGCAGCGTAGTAGTAGCAGCAGCGTAGTAGTAGTAGCAGCAGCAGCAGTGTAGTAGCAGCAGCAGCAGTGTAGTAGTAGCAGTGTAGTAGTAGTAGTAGTAGCAGCAGCAGCATAGTAGTAGCAGTGTAGTAGTAGTAGCAGCAGCAGCGTAGTTGTAGTAGCAGCAGCGTAGTAGTAGCAGCAGCGTAGTAGTAGCAGTGTAGTAGTAGTAGCAGCAGCAGCGTAGTAGTAGTAGTAGCAGCAGCGTAGTAGCAGCAGCGTAGTAGTAGTAGCAGCAGCGTAGTAGTAGTAGCAGCAGCGTAGTAGTAGTAGCAGCAGCGTAGTAGTAGTAGCAGCAGCGTAGTAGTAGTAGCAGCAGCGTAGTAGTAGTAGCAGCAGCGTAGTAGTAGTAGCAGCAGCGTAGTAGTAGTAGCAGCAGCAGCGTAGTAGTAGTAGTAGCAGCAGCGTAGTAGTAGTAGTAGCAGCAGCGTAGTAGTAGTAGTAGCAGCAGCGTAGTAGTAGTAGTAGCAGCAGCGTAGTAGTAGTAGTAGCAGCAGCGTAGTAGTAGCAGCAGCGTAGTAGTAGTAGCAGCAGCAGTGTAGTAGTAGCAGCAGCAGCAGTGTAGTAGTAGTAGCAGCAGCATAGTAGTAGCAGTGTAGTAGTAGTAGCAGCAGTGTAGTAGTAGTAGCAGCAGCAGCAGCGTAGTAGTAGTAGCAGCAGCAGCAGCGTAGTAGTAGTAGCAGCAGCAGCAGCGTAGTAGTAGTAGCAGCAGCAGTGTAGTAGCAGCAGTGTAGTAGTAGCAGTGTAGTAGTAGTAGCAGCAGCAGCAGTGTAGTAGTAGCAGTGTAGTAGTAGTAGCAGCAGCAGCAGTGTAGTAGTAGCAGTGTAGTAGTAGTAGCAGCAGCAGCAGTGTAGTAGTAGTAGCAGCAGCAGCGTAGTAGTAGTAGCAGCAGCAGTGTAGTAGTAGTAGCAGCAGCAGCAGTGTAGTAGTAGTAGTAGTAGTAGCAGCAGCAGCAGCAGTGTAGTAGTAGTAGTAGCAGCAGCAGTGTAGTAGTAGTAGTAGCAGCAGCAGCAGTGTAGTAGTAGTAGCAGCAGCAGCGTAGTAGTGGCAGCAGCAGCAGTGTAGTAGTGGCAGCAGCAGCAGTGTAGTAGTGGCAGCAGCAGCAGTGTAGTAGTGGCAGCAGCAGCAGTGTAGTAGTGGCAGCACCAGCAGTGTAGTAGTGGCAGCACCAGCAGTGTAGTAGTGGCAGCACCAGCAGTGTAGTAGTGGCAGCACCAGCAGTGTAGTAGTGGCAGCACCAGCAGTGTAGTAGTGGCAGCACCAGCAGTGTAGTAGTGGCAGCACCAGCAGTGTAGTAGTGGCAGCACCAGCAGTGTAGTAGCAGCACCAGCAGTGTAGTAGCAGCACCAGCAGTGTAGTAGCAGCACCAGCAGTGTAGTAGCAGCACCAGCAGCGTAGTAGCAGCACCAGCAGCGTAGTAGCAGCACCAGCAGCGTAGTAGCAGCAGCAGTGAAATCTGGGGGCATTGGTCGGGTATGGGGGTATACAGAGTTGTACGGCTCCAGGTTGGAGCACCAATTATATACAAAGGCAAATGTCTCAAATTCTTCTGTAAACGGCATCAAACCGATCCATGCCGACTACACAACGATCACAACCCTGGAATGGTCACTGAATGTCCCCCATATGAGAGACCTAACAATCTACTCACCTCATGTTCAGGATTATCCAGGCCTTCTTTTCCGCTTTTGACGCTTTTTCCAGCTTTTGGAGGTTCCTAAAATCAAAAAAAAAAAAGATTTGTCAGCATATCTAACAGGAGCAGAAATTTCTGTTTTTAGTAGATTTTTAATGAAAGTCGGACAAAAAGGTCATTAAAACAATGGAATAGGAGGCCAATACATGGGAGACATTAGGGGTACAACTGCCAACAGGGACCTGAAACACCAGATGAGGGCTGTGCCATTACTAAAGATGGCAGGCAGATGGATAGAGGCCATGTCTGGGCGGGGGTAATGAGGGGTGGTGAAATGTATTGGTGGGGGGGGATGGGGAGATGAGGATCACTTTGTAGCAAATCAGGAACAGTGTTGTAGCATCACTTGTAGGAGAGGCTGTCAGTGTGCAGCGCCGGAGTCATACACAAATATGTTTACTGACAGCTGATAGGAGGAGGAAGTAGGAAAGAAAGAGGAAGAAGCGAGAAGAGGATGCGAGAAGAGGAAGCGAGAAGAGGAAGCGAGAGGAGGAAGCGAGAGGAGGAAGCGAGAGGAGGAAGCGAGAGGAGGAAGCGAGAGGAGGAAGCGAGAGGAGGAAGCGAGAGGAGGAAGCGAGAAGAGGAAGCGAGAAGAGGAAGCGAGAAGCGAGAGGAGGAAGCGAGAGGAGGAAGCAAGAAGAGGAAGCGAGAAGAGGAAGCGAGAAGAGGAAGCGAGAGGAGGAAGCGAGAGGAGGAAGCGAGAGGAGGAAGCGAGAGGAGGAAGCGAGAGGAGGAAGCGAGAAGAGGAAGCGAGAAGAGGAAGCGAGAGGAGGAAGCGAGAGGAGGAAGCGAGAAGCGAGAGGAGGAAGCGAGAGGAGGAAGCGAGAGGAGGAAGCGAGAAGAGGAAGCGAGAGGAGGAAGCGAGAGGAGGAAGCGAGAGGAGGAAGCGAGAGGAGGAAGCGAGGAAGAGGAAGCGAGAGGAGGAAGCGGAGAAGAGGAAGCGAGAAGAGGAAGCGAGAAGAGGAAGCGAGAAGAGGAAGCGAGAGGAGGAAGCGAGAAGCGAGAGGAGGAAGCGAGAGGAGGAAGCGAGAGGAGGAAGCGAGAAGAGGAAGCGAGAAGAGGAAGCGAGAGGAGGAAGCGAGAGGAGGAAGCGAGAAGAGGAAGCGAGAGGAGGAAGCGAGAGGAGGAAGCGAAAGGAGGAAGTGAGGAGGATGAAACTCCTACAGTCCAGGAAGGAAAAATGACAGTTCAGACACTTCTCACATCTACTGGATTTACATCAGTATATACACCAATCACAGATCATATACAGTGTATACACCAATCACAGATCATATACAGTGTATACACCAATCACTGATCATATACAGTATATACACCAATCACAGATCATATACAGTATATACACCAATCACAGATCATATACAGTATATACACCAATCACAGATCATATACAGTGTATACACCAATCACTGATCATATACAGTATATACACCAATCACTGATCATATACAGTATATACACCAATCACAGATCATATACAGTATATACACCAATCACAGATCATATACAGTGTATACACCAATCACTGATCATATACAGTGTATACACCAATCACTGATCATATACAGTATATACACCAATCACAGATCATATACAGTATATACACCAATCACAGATCATATACAGTATATACACCAATCACAGATCATATACAGTGTATACACCAATCACTGATCATATACAGTATATACACCAATCACTGATCATATACAGTATATACACCAATCACAGATCATATACAGTATATACACCAATCACAGATCATATACAGTGTATACACCAATCACTGATCATATACAGTATATACACCAATCACTGATCATATACAGTATATACACCAATCACAGATCATATACAGTATATACACCAATCACAGATCATATACAGTATATACACCAATCACTGATCATATACAGTGTATACACCAATCACTGATCATATACAGTATATACACCAATCACTGATCATATACAGTATATACACCAATCACAGATCATATACAGTATATACACCAATCACTGATCATATACAGTATATACACCAATCACAGATCATATACAGTATATACACCAATCACAGATCATATACAGTATATACACCAATCACTGATCATATACAGTATATACACCAATCACTGATCATATACAGTATATACACCAATCACTGATCATATACAGTATATACACCAATCACTGGGGATCCAAGTACCACAATATGAAACTCATCTTCCTCCCCGGCCTGACCTGAATACTTCACTTTACTTTTGAAAGTCCGGGACACATTACCAGCGTTAAGGGCTGTGCCTTTGTATTCTGACTGCAGGACTCGGAGCCCCCCCCCCCCCCCAGAACACACCGATCAGATGCTGGCTTTAGACCGGCTTCTGTGGGACAGACTGCTGTACACCCCCTCCGGAAGCTGCACCGCTGCGCTCACCCAATTCCGGAAGCTGCACCGCTGCACTCACCACAATCCGGAAGCTGCACCGCTGCGCTCACCACAATCCGGAAGCTGCACCGCTGCGCTCACCACAATCCGGAAGCTGCACCGCTGCGCTCACCACAATCCGGAAGCTGCACCGCTGCGCTCACCACAATCCGGAAGCTGCACCGCTGCGCTCACCACAATCCGGAAGCTGCACCGCTGCGCTCACCACAATCCGGAAGCTGCACCGCTGCGCTCACCACAATCCGGAAGCTGCACCGCTGCGCTCACCACAATCCGGAAGCTGCACCGCTGCGCTCACCACAATCCGGAAGCTGCACCGCTGCGCTCACCACAATCCGGAAGCTGCACCGCTGCGCTCACCAAAATCTGGAAGCTGCACCGCTGCGCTCACCAAAATCTGGAAGCTGCACCGCTGCGCTCACCAAAATCTGGAGCTGCACCGCTGCGCTCACCAAAATCCGGAAGCTGCACCGCTGCGCTCATCCCTCCGGAAGCTATAGATATAGGACGGGGTCACAACAGTACAACTAGGAGTGTAAAACCTCATCACAGTACATCATACAGCACACCTGATTGTAGTGCTCCCTCTCCCAGTCTGAGTGCGGCTGTACAGGTCTACAACAGGCTGATACCGAATCACATTCAAATTTTTCTACAATCACCACTAAAATACAATAATATACTACAGAAATACATCCGCAAAAAGAAAGTCATTTAAAGTCCCAAACTCCCCCTTTTTAGTTCACAGAACGACATCCACCGGCGCTTCATCCGGCAAATCACCGTATAGACATCACGACTACACCGGATTCTGCTTCTAGGTCCTGTGCCAAGAACCTTCCTTCTTCATTGTGAGCACAGGAGGTCACTCACTCTACACCACACATTTACTCAATGAATGCAAAGAGTTCTCTGATTGGATGAGGTGGAGATTTTGACATTACGGCTCCCACCTCATCCAATCAGAGAACACATTACATTTATTGAATGAAATGCCTGTGCCAATCGAGCGACCTCCTGTGTTCACAATGCAGAGGGCAGCTGCTCTGCATGGGACACGGAAGCTAGCAGAATCTGGTGTTGTGGTGGCAGCGTGGGAGGGGCGTTGTGGCAGCGGCGGAGGGGCGTGGTGGCAGCGGCGGAGGGGCGTGGTGGCAGCGGCAGAGGGGCGTGGTGGCAGCGGCGGGAGGGGCGTGGTGGCAGCGTGGGAGGGGCCCAATTGTTTTGTATAATGTAAAAGATGATGTTGCGCTGAGTAAATAGATACCAAACATGTAACACTTTAAAATTGGCACCAAACTTTGGTACATAAAAATCTCCACAGGTGACGCTTTAAAATGTTTACAGGTTATCAGTTTAGAGTTACAGAGGAGGTCTGGTACTAGAATTATCGCTCTCACTCTGACATTCGCTGCGATAGCTCACATGTGTGGTGCGAACATCATCGACATAAGTGGGCGTGACCTATGTATGTGTTCACTACTGTGCACTGCTATTGGCTCTCGCCGCTGTCAATCACAACCAGTGAGGAGGCGGGGCTGAGCCACGCTGTGTGCGTCTATTGACACTCAGGAGAGTGACCCTACACGAGTGCCCCCCGAGTAACCAGCTTGTTATGGGGGCACTCAGGAGGGGGACCCCAGAAGAAGAGTATCGGGGCCGCTCCATTACACTATTATAGGGCCGGTAAGAAGAACATTTGTTTTTGTTTTTTAAAACAAAAATGTATCCTTTAGTATCACTTTGTGTGTCCAATGAATAAACAAGCATTGTATTCCTGGAGAGGGTT